>CM076570.1:1111195617-1111877987 GCA_034641835.2 Pinus albicaulis | reverse complement strand
TAACCAGCGCCTGTTTAAACACATTTCATTTCCCGTAAACAGGTATTTATTCTAATTCCCTGCTAAAATCTGTAAAAAATCCTGGTTTTAGTTTTAATTCTACACTAAGGTCCAAAAAGAAGTTCAGTTTGGTCTTTTTCGTTCCCAGAACTGCAATTATATTCCCAAAACTAGTAATTGTGCCCCTTTTCCACAAAAACCCAGAAATTCCATTTCTAAATCCACAAGAACTAGAAATGGAAGTTCCTGTAGCTCTGAATGTCGTGCCCATCAATGCCCCTCACAAGGACTTGGATTACTTTCCTTTAGCTGATATGGATTTTCAAATTAAGGACTTGCTTCTCAGTGAGAATCCTCTTTGAATATTTTTCCGCTGCAGAGACAATTATTTGAATGGTTCTGACATCTTTGGACTTTGGGAATCAAATCTTCCTATGTACCTTCTCCCCTCAGTCCATATTTTTCCTGAGTTAATCCATTATTTCTACGCAAATTATGATCCCAACCAACGAGCAGTTTTATCCCAAGTCAAAATGTCCTTTTCCCAATAACTGTTCAGTCCATAAATGAAATGCTACAATTCCAACCTGGTCAAGCTCTCACTCCCCTGTCCATGGCTGAATTACTTGAGAAATATACAAATTTATCCCATGAAGAGTTAAACCGCCTATGCCAAACCTTCATGTTACCAGAGCATCAGCCTAAAAACCCTCCCCCTTATGGTTATACTTTCTTTACTGATGAGGGTAGACTTATTTTAAACATGATATCTTCCATAATGGGCTTCAATACTAGTGAGTATGTTGATCAGTTAACCCTAGTATTGTTATCCGTTTTTACCACAGACGACCTCCCTCTTTTGTTGTTTGGTCAATTTAGTGTGTCCTAAATTGCTGCATTTAATTTGTCAATCCGGGAATCGTAAGCTGATGAAGTGCGGCGCACTATATGTGCAAGATAACCTATTTCTTAACTTTTGTCATTTTTTTTTTATCTTCCTAAAGTAAAATGGAAATTCTAAAATGAAAAACAAGTTTGGTTATATTTTTTCAAGGAAGTGATATCCCCTATAATGATTTACCAATCTTGAAACTTTAAAAGCAAATTGAAATTACAATGACAAGACTTGAAAGAAAGTAAAAGTGTACTGCTGAAATGAAAAGGTGCTGTTAATCTAATGAATCAAAACAGGAAACTAGTGACCATGAAAACCAAACTATTCTTGCTGCCAACTGAACACAAAAGAAACTACGCTTATGGAAATTCAAAATCGCAAAAAAATAAATCTAAATCAGATTACATCAATTCATTTACGGCCCTTCATCATTAGACCGGCTATGACTTGGAAGTAATGCAAACAACTTGTGTAATGATTATTTAATTTGCAGAAAGTAAACTAATACTAAACCATACACACATGATTCAATCCCTCGCCATCGATCCCGGTTGTGGCTTTCGGGCTAGCCCAGAAGATGTCATACATGATTTAATATATCTAAATTTGCAGAAAAGAAACTAATACTAAACTACACATTTCATAATGCAGTCCCTCACCATCGGTCCAGCTGTGGCTTTCGGAGGCAACTGAAGACGCTATGAGCAACTTAATATATCTAAATTTAACTACTGAATCAGATAAGAACTGAATTACTTGAGAAATATACAAATTTATCCCATGAAGAGTTAAACCGCCTATGCCAAACCTTCATGTTACCAGAGCATCAGCCTAAAAACCCTCCCCCTTATGGTTATACTTTCTTTACTGATGAGGGTAGACTTATTTTAAACATGATATCTTCCATAATGGGCTTCAATACTAGTGAGTATGTTGATCAGTTAACCCTAGTATTGTTATCAATTTTTACCCCTGGATAGCCTCCTGCTGTCAAGTACGATTTTGCATCTTATATTGCTGACAAAATCCACGATCAGTTCATGATATTTGAGAATGAGAGAGTATTTAAGTATTCTTCTATCATATATCATCTCATGATTTACTTTCAGTCAGAAAATTTCCCTTTTTATGTTAAGAAACTTGATGCAAAAGGGAATCCTAGGTCAGTCATCTTTTGGTCTGCCATTACTCACAATTCCTCTGATTCTCCTTATTCCTATAATGAGTTTGTCGACCTTTTTGTTCATCCTGCAACTACCTTGTTGACAGGAGTCTCTCCTCCTAGAATTAACAATGAAATCAAAAAAATCCTTCAGCTCTCAAAGCAGTACAAGATAGGTGACTGATACCTATATCAAAACTACAAAGAGATCAGGATATATGGATGTGAATTATGCCCACTCAAACTACCCAAGTATGTCCCAATGAGACTCTTTACATTAGAATATTTCAGGCAGATGAATAATTTAGATATAATTCATTTTTTCAATGCAAAGAAAAAGGCTCAACTCGGGATCAAGAGCCAATTAGGTCCCTTCATTTGTAACTCTAGGGAAGCTGGAAAGGAAGCCGAAAGGATTTTAGAAGACTATCTTAGACTACAAAAGAGTTTCTACTGGGTGCCTTATGATCCAAACAACTTTATCTGTGATAGAAGAATGAAAAATAAACTGTCACCATACATCCATCAAAGAATCCCAGAAATAGAACAATATGCTAATATGGATGAATGGACAGAAGGGACATTGGTTGAAAAATATAGTGAGGAGGTCAATGTTGAAAATGTAATGAAAGATCTTGAAAAGATACTTGACCTATAATCTTTTGGACAGGTGCAGGGATCTTCTTCAGCCAGGACTTTACAAAAAAATTTGCAGGAGATTAGTACAGTAGCAGTAGAATCTAAAGGAAAAGAAAACGAGCCTGATATACAAATAATTGAAAAATTCATAATGACAGAGCAACCAGAGACTTCTAAAGAACAAGGTCAAGGACAAATTCCTCCTACTCTGATGAGTGGGCCGGAAATTTCTATTTTACAAACTCCTTTGAATATAGAAAATGGAAAAAAGAGAGAGGCTGAAACAACTACTCCTATTGGTGGCTCTTCTGAACAGCAAGATGTTAAAAGGCAGAAATTAAATCCCCTTCCAGAAGATGAATCATTTCAGGAAATCCCTGACAGCCAGGGAAGAGAAGACAAACAGAAAACAGGTACAGGTAGTGGGACATCCACTAATTTTCAAAAAAACGAAATACAGAGGCAACAAAGTGCAAGAATATCTTCTTTCAAACCTCCAGTAAAAACTGCCTTGGACATCAAAAGAACATTCATCAATATAAAGGCCAGGAACGATCCACTTAGACTTCAAGTGTACAACTAGTTTTTGAAGATGGCTCCGAAAAATCAAGAAAGATTGATGCCATCTTATGACATCCAACAAGGTAAGATGTTAATGAGCCATTTCAAGCCCAAGGTGCAGCAGCCTCAGACAGCTGTAGATTACGTTAGGACTAATTTTCAATTATTAGCAAAGGATATCCATCCTTTAGATCAAATTGAGCTACACAAGAAAACAGGTGAGATGATTTATTCTACTCTGATGGATAAATCAATGATGACCCATAAGTTGCAGGATTCTTTGGATAATACTAATACACAGTTGCAGCTTGAAAAAGCCTCCTCCCAAGCTAAGGATAATAGAATCAAAACTTTAGAGGAAATAATCATTGGTTTGGGTCATAATCCTAAATATGTGAAAGGTATTGAAGCTTTGATCAAGAGAAAAGATGATGATATTACAGCTCTGAGAAAACAATTAAAGTTACCGGCCTCAAGACATCCACAGACTGCAGAAATCATCAAACAAAATTCTGAGGAAGAACTAATGGATTTTCTCTTAAAATTGAATGAGCAACTTACTGCAACTGAAAAAGAGCTTGAGAATGCATTAAAATATAAGCAAGCAAATATTCCAGTATCTACAACAGGAGTAGTGACAGGTACAACAACAACAGGTCAGCCAGCAGAATTGTCACAGAGCAACACTACAAATTTGAACACTGATGAATTAACAAAGTCAATGGAAGATATGAAACTTCAGGCCATAAAGCTTCACAAAAAAAAGGAACAATTGGCCACTCTAGAACATAAATACGATCTTTCAAAAATGAGTGTTGCTGATAAAACAAGAGAAGTGAACAAATTAGAAAAAATAGTCAAAGCATTGGAAAAGGATCTCACATTGGAGAAACCTTTAAAATAAATAAATGATATTCTTTGGGATAATATCATTCAATCAATAAAGGATGTTTGGTCCTCAATTCAGATAATGGATGAACAGAATAACTTAGTTAAATTGGCTCTAGATGAGATTGAGAGATCAAGACAAGAGTTGGGAAATATGCCAGAAGAGGCCAATAGACTTATACATTTTTTGAATACTCAGACTAAGAATCAACTTGCAGAAATTGGTATTCAGGACAGGACCGGAACAATTCTGGAAATAAAGAGAGTTTTTACTAAAACAACTCTGGTACAGAATTTAGAACGAAGGTGCTCAGATATGCAAGAAGAAATCATTGCCTTCGGAGAAAGATTGAATATTTTGTTAAATAGAGGATTGCCCAGTCCTAGAGTTGCAGAAGATAAGCTAATGGACCTTGATAGTTATGTTGAAAAATTAGAAAAATATGCTGATAATCAAGCTAGTTCTTCAACCAGTTCATCAACAGTAGCATTGCCTACAGGGAAAAACCTTCATGACAGATTGGAGAATTTATTTTATCTTGAGCATGAAGTAAATCATTTGTTCCCAAATCAGCCTAATTTCTTCAGATATACTGAGGCTGATGAAACACTAAGAAATTTGCAAAGGACCAGAGTGCTAGAAGTTCAATGGTGGGAAGAAATGATGGAACTTTTGTAAAAAATTATCCTTACATAAATTTTTGCCTATTTACCACAGTATATCATGATAAAAAGGATAAAAGGATGAAAAAAGGTCAAAGAGTATCAGAGCAGTTAAAGAGTATCAGTGAAATGAAATAATCAACATAGAATTACTGAAGAGGACAGCAGCAAGCCAAGATATAGGGCCTGCCTCCAGCACATTCTTAAAAGAAGGAAACATCACAACATCAGTTATCATTTTTCTTATCTACGAGACCATCTGTCTCTATATTGTTGTAAATACTTATTAGTTATCCTAGATAATATCTCAATTTGTTATGAGATATTTTGTATGATTTTTTGTATAAATACTCCATCAATTGGAGTAGTAAGTGTGGATTCATATACTTTGCAGTAACATTGACTTTTTCGGAATAAAGTGTTGTTGGAGAAATTTCTTTGTGGCTTGCTGGATGATGAAAGCGATGCTGGTCTATGTTGCTGGTTTATTGATATGGTCTGATGGTATTTTTATATTTTGGACATATCACACTCCTCACATGATTATGATTAGCGTTTTTCTCTGTTGCAAGGTTTTGGGTACTTTAATTTGTATTTGGAACAATGGACGTCGGTACTCTATCTGTTGCTTTACTATTCTACATACTGCTATTTCACTTTCTTATAGATGCCTCGCGCATATTTGGATGCTTTCTCAGATTGTCGATAATCTCCATGTGGACCGTTACTGGGTTTTATATCAAGTCCCTGTATGTGACATGGGGTATTTTTCTATCACTGTCTGGGGTGGGACTTCCACTTTTCTGGATGTATATTTGGGTTCCAATCTTCAGATGTGAAAATGTAATGATTTCATGGACTGTTTTACTTCATATAATATATTCAAAACAACGTTTTTTCTCTTGTGAAAAAAAAATGATTAATGTTTATCACTCTGCCTTCAAAACTAGCGATGCTAGTCTATGTTGCTGGTTTATTAATATGGTCTGATGGTCTTTTTATATTTTGGACATATCACACTCCTCACATGATTAGCGTTTTTCTCTGTTCAAGGATTTTGGGTACTTTAATTTATATTTGGAACAATGGACGTCGGTACTCTATCTGTTGTTTTACTATTCTACATACTGCTATTTCACTTTCTTATAGATGCCTCGGGCATATTTGGATGCTTTCTCAGATTTGTCGATAATCTCCACGTGGACCGTTACTGGGTTTTATATCAAGTCCCTGTATGTGACATGGGGTATTTTTCTATCACTGTCTGGGGTGGGACTTCCACTTTTCTGGATGGATATTTTGGTTCCAATCTTCATATGTGAAAATGTAATAACTTCATGGACTGTTTTACTTCATATAATATATTCAAAACAACGTTTTTTCTCTTGTGAAAAAAAAATGATTAATGTTTATCACTCTGCCTTCAAAACTAGCGATGCTGGTCTATGTTGCTGGTTTATTGATATGGTCTCATGGTCTTTTTATATTTGGGACATATTACACTCCTCACATGATTAGCGTTTTTCTCTGTTCAAGGATTTTGGGTACTTTAATTTGTATTTGGAACAATGGACGTCGGTACTCTATCTGTTGCTTTACTATTCTACATACTGCTATTTCACTTTCTTATAGATGCCTCGAGCATATTTAGATGCTTTCTCAGATTGTCGATAATCTCCATGTGGACCGTTACTGGGTTTTATATCAAGTCCTTGTATGTGACATGGGGTATTTTTCTATCATTGTCTGGGGTGGGACTTCCACTTTTCTGGATGGATATTTGGGTTCCAATCTTCAGATGTGAAAATGTAATGACTTCATGGACTGTTTTACTTCATATAATATATTCAAAACAGCATTTTTCCTCTTTTAAATTTTCATTATTTTTTTTTAAATTGAACTTGCCGTCGCTATACCGACGCCTTGTAAGCATCGGAATTGCGACAGATTAGAAATGTCGGAAGAGAGACAGTATAAAACCGTTGGAAGGGCGACGTCCAAAACGTCGGACCACAGTTCGTTGGAATTGTGATAGTTTACAACCGTCGTAAGGGCGACGTCGAAAACGTTGGACCACATTGCGTTGGCATTGCGACAATTTACAAATGTCGGAAGAGCGACGTTCAAAACGTCGGACCACATTTCGTCATAATTGTGACAGTTTACAGATTTTGGAAGAGCGACGTTCAAAATTTCGGACCACATTTCGTCGGAAGTGCGATATTTTACAAGGGTCGGAACTGCGACGGATTCGGAAACGTCGAAAGAGTGACGCTTGTTTGGAAGCGACGGAAAAAGTGTCGATAGTGCGGCACTTTTTAATTGCGTCGGAACTGCGACGGTATGGTAAACCATGTTTTTCCCGCCCTTGAACTGTCGCTCTTGCGACGACTATGTGTCGGAATAGCGACGAATTGGCCGTCGGAATTTCCGCCAAATTTTCTAGTGTAGGCTCCCCCTCCCAAAAAAAAAAATTATCGCTACTCTAACTTTAATTGTGTAGAATCATCCTTCACTCATCCAAAACTCTAGTTGTCTCATAAAGGAGAATCATTATCGCCATTGTAATATGCAAGCTTTCTTTCTACTGATATCCAACCTTCTTTAGTCTTATGCCTTAGAATATAGCATAAAGAGCCTCCACGTTTTCTAAGGTCTTGAAAATAATTAATTACCGGGTCCATACAACAACAAACCTATTAAGTTGTTTTTGAATCATTGTAAATGTGCTTTGACTTCTTCCAAACTTGAAGAATGTTGTCTTCAACAATAATAAAAATGACCCATTCCTCTACTAGATTCCATGAAAAATATAAAATCTTACTAGTATGTCCTCCATGTATGAATAACAATTCAAGAGGTGTCTATTTATCCACATTATGTTAATATATCTCTATTTTTTAAGCTTAGAAATGTCTCTTTTTTACTATCCTTTTTGCCATTACATTTCACCTTTTTGTTACTATTATACCAAAACCTCAACATATTAAGGTCAAGATCAACTTCTACAAGGTATTAATTATCCATATTTAAATTCTTTGTTTCTTAGTGAAATTATGACAAAGGTATTCTTGTAGTGACCTAATTTTGAACATTTTGCAACTGATATCCATTTATGAAGCAGAATCCATTGTTATATTGGTTGCAACACTCTAGTGGAAGAAATGACTATCAAAATATGACAATTGGCTCCCAGATGGATAACCACTTACTGGCATAGCTTGGAAAGCTACACAATATGGAATATATTGAAGTCAAAGGCAAATTCAAACTTGGAATTTGCGTATAGCAATCAAACACAGGAAGCGGAGAATCAAGTGAGCGAGACTGAAGGATTGAATTAGCTGTCACGATTATAGATCGACATAAAATCTCCTATGACTTTATTTTTCAATAGAAATTCATAAATAGATTGGACTCTGATTGTTATCAGTTTCGCAGGTATCGAAATCACTTGCAGCATATCGTCTTAAAACTCTTTCAAGTCATTTTTACAATTTGTATAAATGTTGTAAGCAAGGCGAGCGACATAGTGGTTGTTATTCCAAAGTTTATAGTTCTTTCGTGGAGGAAACTAATACTTTGTTTTTATAATACAAATCATTTTTATCTTCAAATATGTGCATGAAGAGTCTTTGACTATTAATCAACCTTGCACTCTGGGAGGGCCCCTTGCGAGCTGTGACATCTTGTTTCTAAGTTTTTTGTTGTTTTCAACGTTAATGCTCTTCTTAGAGTTTACTTTCATTACAGTTACATTTCTAATTATTTTTATTCTTGCAGAGTACTCATAAACAAAAAACACCAAAAAGGGTTTACTTATTCAATGCATTTTGTTATAAATACTTAGTTGTTTTATCATTAAAATTCATTTTTTGTTAGTTGTTTTATCATTTAAATTCAAATTTTGATATGCTAAATAGAGTACACTTTAGAGGTTAATTACGTACATTAGTAACCATTCTTGAGTTATGATTTTACCTTTTATACATTAGATTTCATTTTCATTCTCTTTCAAAACATTTTATCTTTTTACAGATTAGATTTCATTATCATTTTCTCATGTCATTTAAAATAGGTCTTTCTTATTTGTAAATTAGCTTAAATATTTCCTTTTGGAAAATAGTGCAGAATGAATTCAATTCCACAACAATAGAATTAAATCATTTTCTTTCATGTTTGATTTTCCAGCATTTCCTTTTGATAGTTAGAATTAAGTATGGATTTATGCAATTTAGATAGAAATTTTATTTTCAAAAAGCACAACGTATTTATTCAAGACTCTGGATTGAAAGAACATGTGTGTCATTAGTCTCCAAATTGTATGAAGAGTAATCATCCATATTTGCAATTAGTTTCATTTTTTTACATAATTTATGGAAGAAATCCTAGCATATATAGTGCACATACATTTCACAAGTACATGAATCTTGGTTGATAATTAATGAAGTAAATTAAAGACAATTAATTTACCAAACATTTTGGCATCGTCGTCGGGGAAGTGTATATAGGAATTATTCTCGTACATTAATTAGGAGCCTTTTTTAATTTCAATAAAATTGAAAAATGATTAAAAATATTTATGCATAGAGAAAGAGACTCTAGGGGTAGGTTTGTAAGTAGAACTATAAGTTCAATTCCAACATCACGACTCACTCCACCTACACCTCGTAGTGCCACACCATACATTGATACTCGCATTCCATCATTTGTAGGTAGACATAGACTTCCTGAGGTGCATAGATTTGAAATCCAACCTAGAGATTCACCAACTTCCTATACTAAAGTTGTAGTTGAAGAACCTACATCCCCAACAGAAGGATTAATCTTCCTTTCTTCAATTGGAGAAAAAATTCTAGGAAAAGAAATAGAATTTCCTAGTGAAGAAGAAGAATAAACGTATTTTAATATTCCATTAGTAGAAGAACCAGAAGAAGAGCTAGATAATCCAATCATAGAACCCTATATTAGCTCTGAAGAATCTACAATGGCAGGGGAAGGAGAAAGAGAAGTGCATAATGTGAATGGTGAACTTACGATTGGAGGTGGAAGAGGAAGAGGAATAAATAGAGGAGGAGGTGGAAGAGGAAGAGGAAGAAATAGAGGAGGAGGTAGAGGAAGAGGTGGAAGAGGTGGTAGATGGATCTAGAACCTTTTGGATTTCTCATCTTGGATGATGATACCACAGCCACAATGAATAATATCTCACCCTCCATCCTTCCTAATTTCCATGGACTAAGACATGGTGATCCTGAAACATTTATTTCTGATTTTGAAGTCTTATGTAGATCTTATGATTACTTACTTGATGCTCAAAAATTTAAATTGTTTCTGATTACTCCTAAATATGGAGCACTTAAATGGTTTATGGGATTAGGAACACATACTATCAGAATGTGGGAAGAAATATAAAATGTGTTCTTAGAAAAATAAGGACTATTGTATGCTCCATGACCTTAAAGATGAAGTATTTAAAATGATGCAAAAATATTTTTAAATTATTGAAGATTTAGTTGAAATATTTTCCTATAACGTTAAAAGGGCTAAGATGCATAATCTAGATGATGAAACTTTGAAAGCTATTTTACTAAAATCTCTTAGAGATGAGTGGATTGATCTCCTCAATTTAATGGGAAAAGGATATGTTTCTCAACTTTCATTTAGAGGTTTGTGAACCGTGTACACATATTTCAAGGGGTAAGGCTAGAACTCGGAAAAATCCAAGAGACCTTTTCATGACAAGAATTAATAAATATGCAACTGGGACAGTAAGTAGAGTTGAAATAGGAAATTTTATTAACAATTTTAACACACATATTTTAGGGAGTCTTAGTGAAAAACTAGATACCCTTAAGATACAAAATAAGCAAAAAACTGAAAATGTTGCATTATCTAACTTTTTTCCCAAATGTAGAAAGAAGCATGTGTTGAGATAATTTCCCCTTGATAGTGTATAAATTTGTTTCGTATGTGTTGAGAATCATAATACTAAGGAATTTCCTTCGATACTTGGTCTTAAATTTATCTTTCAAGATGAAGTTGGGACAAGCCAAGCTGAATCCCTTTGTTTTGTTTCTAAAAGACCATGGAAAAATCCATGGCCAAATATGACACAAGCCTTTAATACTCAATCATATACATAACCATAGAATAATTGGACTTCACCTATGCCTTGGAAAACTTGGCCTCCACAATCTCAAAATCCATCTTGGACACAAGGTTGGAAAAATCCTTATGGTAAATATCCTCAATTCCAACAACCTTATTCTTCTTTTCCACCACAATATTTTCCTCAACCCACTCAACTTTCTCAAATTCAAATTCCAAATGAACTTTCATTACCATTTCCTCAAAATCCAAATCAATTGCCTGCTCAACCACTTCCTAACCCAAATAATAAAAATCAACATGTTGTTTATAATGTTGAAGGAGAAAATTTTCAAGCTTGTCTGATAACTCCACTAGGTCTAAAAGATGTTCAACTTAGATTTGGTAGAGTTTTGCAAAAGAAGTCACCAATAGTTATCATCCAGGAATCTAAAGAGCATGAGATTTGTGAAAATATGAAAGTATTGATCAATAAAGTATTCCTCTAATGGAATATGTTCCTATACAATTAAAGTATGATCAAACAAAACAAGCTCCAACAATTCTTCTAATAAAACAACCTTCTATTTCTTTACAAGAAACACCTTTTCCCGAAAGACTTAAAATTGATAAAGGAATGTAAAGGAAAATTATTTTACCATATTATGACATGTTAGATGAACTTAATAATGTTTGCATTAAAATTCCTTTACTTCAAGTAATAAAGGAAATACAAATATTTGTAAAAACCATCAAGGGGCTATGTATTAGAAAACCAGGAAGAAAAAGAAAAAAAGCATTAAAAAGATTCAATTGGTAGGAAAATTTGTTGATATGATGATGGGGAAAACTATTGTCCAAAAAGCCCCATTTTAAAAATCCATATCAATGGTATTTAAATCCCTAATACTTTAATTGAGCAACCCTTAATATCATGAGTAAACAAACCATGGAGCAACTCAAACTTTCAAATATTCAATACAATCCAACATTATTGCAATTAGCAGACATATTTGTTATTAAATCATATGGATTATTAGAATATGTATCTATTTCTCTATATTATTGGGAATATCTTGTAGATTTTATGATTTTAACTCCCAAGAACAACTTAGGAGGCCATCCATTGATTTTAGGCAAACCTTGGATAGCTACAATTGATGCTTTCATAAGTTGTAGATCAAGACATATGTATATATATGATGGAAATTTCACTAATAAATTCATATTGTATCCTCCTACAAAAACTATAACTGAAGTAGAAAGTGAAATATGGAGAGATGATGATAATAAATACTTTGATAACATGCAATCAATTTATACTTTTTCACAAGTAGATGACTCAAAATCAACTAGTAAATTTGATGAATAATAATGATTATTCTTCTTATTGTGAAAAAAATAAAAATTTTCAGGAACAATGTAACATTGAATATTTATCATCACATCAATTTTATTTACATCCAATGGATAAATTTGGCAATTCTCAAATAGAAATATTTCCAAGTAGAACATTAAATATTAACAATAACTTGGAAGAACTTCAAAAGAGAAAGTTAATAATGATTCTACAGAAACATTCTGCTGCTTATGCGTGGGGATATACTAATATGAAAGGAATTGATCCTAAAACTTGTATGAATCACATTTATATTCAATAAAATGTCAAACTGGTAAGACAACCCCAAAGGAGAATGAATCCAAATTTAAGGGAAATTTCTAATGAGGAATTACGAAAAATAGTTGACTGTGAATTTCATCATCCAATATGACATAGTCAATGGGTATCACATCTAGTGATTATTCCAAAGAAGAACGGGAAATGGATAATATGTATTGATTACAGAGAAATAAACAAAGCCACTTTGAAATTTCATTTTCCATTACCATTTATGCATTAAGTATTAGATTCCTTGGCAGGAAAGAAGTATTTTTCACTCTTAGATGGTTTTAGTGGATACAATCAAATCCAATCAAGACAAAACTACTTTTACATGTCCCTCGGGAACATATGCCTGCAGGGTAATTATTTTTGGATTATGTAATGCACCTGCCACATTTCAAAGAGAAGCCCTGGGTATTTTTTCTGATCTAATTCATGATTGTGTGGAAGTATACATGGATGGTTTTACTGTTTATGGAAATTCCTTTGAAGCAGCTATGGGAAATTTAGAAAAAAATTCTTATTAGAAGTAAAGAATTAAACCTTTCATTAAGCCATGAAAAATGTTTTATGATGTTTAATGAAGGTATTGTTTTGGGTCACCATATTTAAGATGATGGAATTAAGGTGGACACATCTAAAGTAGAATTTATTTCTAAAATTTAAATTCTTGTTTGTTAAAGAGATGTTAGAAGATTTATCGGATTTACTGGATACTATAGGAGATTCATAGAAAACTTCACAAAAATAGCATCTCCACTTTTCAAACTTCTCACAAAAAATTGTGAATCTGCATGGAACTCTGATTGTCAAAAATCATTCGAAACATTGAAACAAATTACTACTGAAGCACCAATGTTAAGAGGACCTAATTGCTCTCTTCCTTTTCACATATATATTGATGCTTTGGATACAACTTTAGGAGTTGTATTGGGACAAAAAGATTTAAATCCTTATGTTATTTATTATATGACTAAAAATTTTACTTCAGCAGAGTTAAATTATATTGTAACTAAAAAGGAGTTTTTAGCTATTGTACATGGCATTAACAAATTTTGTCATTAAATTATTGGTTATGAAACTTTTATTCATATAGATCATTATGCCATTAGATATTTAATGAATAAACCAATTAATAATGGAAAAATTACAATATGGTTGTTACTATTAAAAGAATTCAACATTACTATTCTTGATAGACCAGTGAACGAAAACAAAGTTGCTTATTTCCTTGGGCCATAATACAAAATAATAATGTTGGTATTCCTGTAAAAGACAATTTTCCTGATGAATACCTTTTGCAGTATCTACTAAATCACTGTGGTTTACAGATATTTCCAACTATTTAGCTACATGAAAATTTCCACCACAATTGTCAACAAGGGAAAAAAAAAGGTTATCAAAACCAGTGCATCCTATTCTTGGATAGATGGAAAACTATACAAAACTGGACCTGATTTGATCATTAGAAGATGTGTTCAAGAAGATGAAGTACCAGAAGTTCTAAAAGCTTGTCATGATGAACCATGTGGAGGGAATTTTGTTGATAAAATAACTGCATACAAAATCCCTCTTTTGGGATATTATTGGCCATCTATTTTCAAATATGCCAAGGAATATGTCAAAATATGTCACAGTTGTCAACGAATGGGAAATCCAATACCTTCAGATGAAATGCCTCTACAACCTCATGTACTTGTGGAAAAATTTGAAAATGGGCTCTAGATTTTATCAGACCTATAAATCTTCCATCCAAACAGAAAAGTTGAATACTTGTTTGCACAATTTATTTCATAATATGGGTAGAAGCAAAACCTCTTTTATTTGCAACTGAAAATTTTGTAGTTACATTTATTTTTTAGGATAGCTTTTCTCGTTTTGGTGTTCTAATAGAAATTGTAATGCGTTAAGGTACCCAATTCACGTCCAATTTGGTACAAAATATTATGGAGAAATATAAAATCAAGCATTGGAAGTCTACTCCATATCATCCAGAAGCCAATGGGAAGGTGGAATCCACTAACAAATTTCTTGAAGAAATTCTTACCAAGATTGTGCATTTGCATAGAAAGGATTTGGAAAAAAAACTTCTAGAAGCATTATGGGCATACTGAACTATGGAGAAATACAATGGGACATTCTCCTTATGAGCTTGTCTATGGGAAACGAGTTTTGTTTCCAATAGAATTCCAAGTGGAGACCTATAGAACAACTGCTAAATTGGACCTTGAACTCTTAGAAGCTTAGAAGAAAAGACTAGCACAATTGAATGATCTAGATGAAATTCGACAAGATGTTATTCATAGGACTAGAATAGTGCAACAAAAAATATCAAAATGGCATAATAAGTTCATCATATATAAAAAGTTCAAACAAGGTGACTAGGCTTTTAATTTTTATTCCAAATTTAAATATTTTCAAGGAAAATTTCAAACCCATTAGCTTGGTCCTTATGAGATTGATACTATTTTTGACAATGGAGCAGTCAAAATCATTGATGATGAACAATTTTTTTTCCTTTTCAACGGTCATAGATTGAGATTATATCATAAACCACTAACTAGGGAAGAATTTGTTAAGTGTTTGCAAGAAAAAAACTGAATTTAAGTTGATTAGGAAAGGGGATTTTCCCCCTCATTCTTCAACTTTGTTGGAATTTGTTTTCAATACAAAAAAACTAAATTGAAAACCAATATTTCTTGGAAATTTAGATTTTCAAAAATCCATTCTTTCTTGTCCCTCTTTTCTTTCAATCAATTTTCAGGTGTCAGCTATATTCATGAAGTTAGTATTTTTCATCAAAAATAATGAAAACAATAAGGAATTATTTTCCAAATAAATCAAATCCAAGAGATGACAGTCAGAATTCCTATCATTTTGCGGCTAATTTACAGTTCCGCAACCAGAATCAAATTCTACAGCAAGAAGAACATCAAAGAAAAAATTAAGGTATGTAAGAATTCTAGAGTTATATTTCATTTAAGAACTTATGTTTTGAATTATGGATGAAATGTCAATAGATTAAAGACCTTATGAATTTGTTAACCATTATACCATATCCTCTCATCATTACACCACTTGTCACATCAAATTTCTATCAAGAATTAAGCGCATAACACTAGTCCTTTGAAACCAGATCTTGGAAGTTGTGTAAGTAAATTTAGGACGCAACACGATTTATTTCGTCAATATCTTACCTTTCCATCATTCAAACCTGTTCCATATCCATTGAGCTCATTTTGAATCTTGTATTTCATTCTCTCCCATTTCCCAGTCGAAAAGAGCAGTCTAGGCTGAAACTTATTCATGATATCGGTATGCTTGTTCATTATGAACAAAATGGTGTTAAATTCCTCTAGGATTATCCAAGGGTTAAGGAGAATCTACAACATATGGGTTGGTTTCAGTTCTTCGAAAAATTCAATGGGTATGAAACAGAGATTACTAAAGACTTCACCCAAGCATTTGATGGAGTAGAAGCCGAAATATGAGACATTAAACTCATCCTCACAAATTCAATGGTAGTAGAAGCAACAGGACTACCAAGGAATGGAAAATTTTGGTTCAAAAATAGGAAAATTAAAGAGAATTATTTGGTTCACTTCTTCAAAGAACCAGGTATGGAATTTTCCATTTTCAAGAAAGGCATTCTAGTTACATCATTAAAAGGAAAATGATGAAATATCTTGTTAGTAATTCAAAAATTATAACATGTGAATGGAGATTCATAGCAATTATTTTCTACCATTCTAGGATTATGATGCATTTTTTTTATGGGTTTAAATAAAATTACCTTACTTTCTACTTCATGTTGGGAATCACGATTTCCGTTAGACAAAAACCCGTAGGTGTTAGTCAACAATCGCATTTCCAGAGATAAAGATCCATAAGAGGTGGTTAGTCCATGTCGCAAAACACACAGGGAGCATTAGTTTATCCAATGCCCAACAATCTCCCCCCCAACGCGAGTCGGGTTTGTATTGAACTCGTGACCTACGATATGATACCACTGGTTGGGAATCATTATTTTCGTTAGACCAAAACCTGCAGGTGTTAGTCAACGATCGCATTGTGAGAGATAAAGATCCACGAGAGGCGGTTAGTCCATGTCGCAAAACACACAGGGAGCGTTGGTTTATCCAATTCCCAACACTTCAAATCTTAAGTAAAATGAAATTTAGTATCCAAAGAGAATCTAAGTCCATATATAACTCTATGTACCATCATGGACTTATTAAGATTTTGCTAGAAGCACATTTGAAAGCAAAAGTAGATAATTGGAAAGATTTCATAGTAAGAAATCACTTTGTAGAAGCTTTAGAGAATTAACCAAACAATAGGGTAAAAATAAGTAGAATAAAATCAAATCCTAACCCTGAAAAAGAAGTTGAAGAAGAAATTCAAGAGCATAATATGACTGAAATTCCAGAGGATGCATTTGAGGACAATACTCCAATGTTCCAATTTATTGAAAAAATTAAATAGAAAGTGATAAGAAAGACCTTAGAATAAAGTAGAGAATAATAGAGTAGATAAGTAATACATTGAAAGTTTGGAATGAATTTGAGAAGGAGTAAAATAATTTCAAAATTTTCAAACATGTAATCACCAGAAATGATAGATATTGAAAATGAAGGATTTAACACACCTCCTCATATAATCGGTCCAATAAGAAGTCCAACAAGACAAGCCCTAGAAATTAATCCATTTCAACATGAGATATATGATTATCTGGAATATTTAGAACAAAGACACAACAAAAAGTAAAATCTTTTCAATTTGAAATGGGTGAGACTTCAACAACAAAACCAAGTGCAGATTAGGAACACAATATTGAAAGAATTTGAATCAAGAAATTTATGAATTGGAGATCCTTAACAAACACTTGATTCAGGAAAGAGAAGAAGATAAAGTCCAAAATGATATATTGAGGACTAAAAATGACAATACACTGCTACACCTCTGTCATTGGTCAAAAAGAATAAGAAACTTAAAGTTCAAAATAAGTTTCTTAAAAGCAGGTTCAGAGGATTACAAGGCAAAATTTTAATAAAGAAACCAAGAACCATATTTGGCATTGAAAATAATAAAAAGAGTACTATCTTGGATGTACTTGCACAAGCATCGGAGATCATTCACTCAAAATAAAGGAATCAATTTTGAAATTTCGGTACATGAGCAGATGCAAAACCTTCGGTGTGGGAGAATGTTGAAGCTTAGAAATGTCTCTTTTCGAATATCCTTTTTTCCACTACATTTCACCATTTTTTTACTATTCTACAAAAAACTCAGCATATTAAGGTCAAGATCAACTTCTACAATGTATTAATCATCCATATTTAAATTCTCTATTTCTTAGTGAAATTATGACAAAGGTATTCTTGTAGTGACTAAATTTTGAACATTCTGAAACTGATATATGTTTCTACAGCAAAATCCATTGTTATACATGTTGCAACACTCTAGTGGAAGAAAGAAGACTATCAAATGATGAAAATTGGCTCCTAGATGGATAACCACTTACAAGCATTGCTTGGCAAGCTACGTGAGATGGGAGGTATTGAAGTCAAAGGAAAAGTCAAACTTGGAAATTGCGTGTAGAAATCAAATACAGGAAGCATAGAATCAAGCGAGTGATACTAGAGGATTGAATTAGTTGTCAAGATTATAGAACGACATAAAATCTCCTATGACTTGCTTTTTTAATAGCAAGTCCTAAAGAAATTGGACTCTGAGTGTTATCGGTCTCGTAGGTGTCGAAATCACTTGCAGTATATCGACTTAAAACTCTGTCAAGTCGTTTTTTAAATTTGTATAAATGATGTAAGCAAGACAAGAAACATAGTGGTCCTTATTCCTAAGTTTATAGCTCTTTTGTGGAGTAAACTAATACTCGGTTTTTATAATACAAATCATTGTTATCTTCAATAGTGTGCGTGAAGAGTCTTTGAATATTAATCAACCCTACACTTCGAGAGGGCCCCCTGCGAGCTGTGAGGTATTGTTTTTAAGTTTTGTGTTGTTCTCAATGTTAACGTTATTCTTAGAGTTTACTTTCATTACAGTTACATTTCTTATTATTTTTATTCTTTCAAAGTACTAATAAATAGAAAACACCAAAAAGAGTTTACTTATTCAATGCACTTTGTTATCAGTGCTTAGTTGTTTTATCATTCAAATTCAATTTTTTTAGTTGTTTCATCATTCAAATTCAATTTTTTTAGTTGTTTTATCATTCAAATTCAATTTCCGATATGCTAAGTAAAGTACACTTTAGAGGTTAATTAAGCACATTAGTAACCATTCTTGAATTATCATTTTACCTTTTATACATTAGATTTCACTGTCATTCTCTTTCAAAGAAATTTTATCTTTTTATAGATTAGATTTAATTATCATTTTCTCACAACATTTAACATAGTTCTTTCTTATTTTGAAATTATCTTAAAGATTCCCTTTTGGAAAATAGTGCAAAATGAATTCAATTCCACAATACTAGAATTAAATCATTTTATTTCATGTTCGATTTTCTAGCATTTCCTTTTGATAGTTAGAATTAAGTATGTATTTATGCAATTTAGATATATATTTTATTTTCAAAAATCGCATCTTAGTTAATCAAGACTCTAGATTTAAATAACATGTGTGTCATTAGTCTCCAAATTGTATGAATAGTAATTGTTTAGTCAAATTAATGTCTTAAATTGGTATCATAAATTATCGACCGGAGTTAGTAATCTTGTGAAGTGCGGGTGCACTATATATGCTTAGAAGCCTATCTTTCTTAATTCATTGTGTTGATTTTATATGTTGTTTTTAGGATTTTTTTTTATCTTAAATGTTTAAATGAAATGGGAAAACTAAGAAATGAACTATGAAATGAAATCTAAACTTAATTATCAAAGCCTATGATGAGAATTCTACCTTTGGATTTTAAAGATGGACAACTAATTTTAAGAGAACTAGAAATTAAAATAAACTTCAATATTTTTGTATGTTTTGGAGATTTTATATAAATAAAATTTAAAATAAATAAAGTAACTGCACCTAGAAGAATTTTTAATGCTTGAGAACTTAAGAAGGAAGAAAAGGAAATGTTTAATATAAATCTAAGAAGGAAATTGATCTATAAATTACTCTAAAGAAAATATTCTAATAAGATGAAAGTTACAATAAGGAATAAAAGGAAATTTAAATTTAAGAAAGAAAATTGATCTAAGACAAATCTATATTGCATAAAAAGAAATCAATTGATCAACCTTAACTATGTTATGTAGAAATTTGAATAACTGTTAAATTATTCACCGATATTATCCTGATCACACACTATTTGAGCTTCATGCATAATACATAACCTCTTCTACTATTGATCATCAATTTGCGGAAATTAAACAATCGCATGCGCATATTAAAACCATAAACAATCACACATATAAACACAATATTTATGGGAAATCTTAAAGCTGAAAACCCCCAAATATTTGTATATTATAATGATAGAGATCATGTAACAATCATTGTACAAACTCCTCACAAGCTCTCAGTACAATCTCCAATTGTTACACACTACACAAGCTCAGATCATACAAAACACATGCTCCAATCTACTCCACCTGTTAGCCAGCCTCTACTGCGCAATCCAATATGGATAAGCATGAGATCAAGGTTAAATCCCACCAGTATGTACTACGCAATCCTCATTGACTTCTCCATCAATGTGTGTGCAAATCTCATGCACCAGTATAGTCACAACTGATAGTCACACTGCTCTTTCACCTACCTCTCCACTGGTCTCCACTGAAACTGTCCATGCACTGCAGTTAACTGATGTATTCTTTAGTTGATTTATGAGTTAATAATTAGAGAATTAATTAATAATTAATTCACACCACTCTCACTAATTGTATCAATAAGTTAGACTAGATACAACTAGCTCAACTAAGTTAAACTGAACACAACTCCATTAATTGTCTCATCAACTCCACCAAACTCTGTCACATGAGTTCTAACTGAAGTCAACCATGCAATAGCTCCACTAAACCCTAGGAATAGCGTAATTCCTTCTATCAGCTGCATGTGCCACATCCGTGACTCGAACTGAAGTGCTCCAAGAGGATAATATAATGTTTAGAGTCCAAATATTATTAAGAGCTAATAATATTTGACATATCTATTTTTAGACTAGCAATCTAAAAATAGATTCCGCCCAATATGTCTAAAAATAGAAGTCCATCTATTTTGTCTGACTTGAGAATGTACTACGCATCCTGGACGAAGTCCACAAATAGCATCCTACAACTCATAGAACATGATCCATATGTCTAAAAATAGACATAGTCTAAAAATAGACTTTGCACCAAAAATAGCCTGCGGGCCCACTTAGTGAAGGCGACTTCTTTCCACTAAGCTCCTCATCTTGTTGCAATCTCAACCCTCCCTCTCAACAAGATAAGGATTATCTGCAACCCCTATCCTGCCCCTGTGGTATTTGAATTTTCTTCTGGTGAGCGCCTTCGTCGAGATATCAGCATCCTGTTCCTCCGTAGGAATGTATGAAAGTAACATGATTCTCCGCTGCACACAATCTCTGATATGATGATACCAGATGTCAATGTGTTTATATCTATCATGAAATACTAGATTAACCGAGAGTTTGATGCAACTCTGATTATCACAATAAATCACAGTAGGCTCTAAGTGTGAACCGAACAACCCGACCAGGATCTTCCTCATCCAAATAGCCTCGCATGTAGCCAAACTCGCTGCCATATACTCGGCCTCTACTGAACTGAGTGCCATGGATCTCTGCTTCCTGCTGTACCAAGAAACTGCTGTCGACCCGATACTAAAAATCCCTCCAGATGTGCTCTTTCTATCCATTGGGCTCCCTGCCCAATCTGCATCCGTGAAGCCACATAGCTTCACCTCATCCGACTGTCTGTACCACAATCCATATCCTAATTTTCCTCTGAGATAACGCAATACATGCTTGCCCTCCTTCCAGAAGAGCTTGGTAGGCTTAACCATAGCTTTTGAAAGCCGGTTAACTGCATAACATATATCAGGTCGTGTATTGACCAGATACATAAGCGACCCCACCAGCTGTCGATAAACAGTGGCATCCACTACCTTCGCTGAAGTAGCATCCTCCTTCCTCCAACCACCAGAAAGATGAGTATCAACAGGCTTGCAATCATGCATGTTGAACTTCTCCAGTATCTCCTGGGCATACTTACCCTGAGAAACAAACAGTCCATCACTGCGCTGCCAAATTTCCAATCCTAGGAAATAATGAAGGAGGCCCAAGTCCTTCATCTCAAACTCTTTTGCAAGATCCTCCTTGCATGAGAGTATCAACAGCTCATCACCTGTCAATATCAAATCATCTACATAAAGTATAATGATCAGAAACTTACCCTCCACCACAATCTGGTATAGGTTAGGATCTGCCTCGCTCTTGGAGAATCCAAGTCCGGTGAAATAACTGTCTATCCATGTGTACCAAGCACGAGGTTCTTGTTTCAACCCATACAGCGCTCGCTTGAGCCTGCACACATGTGACTCACTACTAAAGATCTCGAAACCTTCGGGCTGCTCTATGTACACCTCCTCCTCAATCACTCCGTTGAGGAACGCAATCTTCACATCCATCTGATGAATGTGCCACCCCATCTGCGCTGAGAGAGCAAGAATCGTCCATATCGAAGAATACCTTGCGACATGTGCAAAGGTATCCTCATAATCGATCCCCTCTATCTGTGAGAAGCCTCGGGCAAAAAATCTTACTTTGTACTTCTCCACACTCCCGTCAGCTGCCTGCTTCACTTTGTAGATCCATCTCAAACCCACCACCGATTTCCCCTCCGGCCTCGGGACAATCTCACATGCACTGTTTATGAAAATCGAATCATACTCTTCCACCATGGCATCTACCCATGCGGGATCCTCCACAGCTTCCTCGAAAGAGGATGGCTCTGTCAAGATACACTTGCTCATAATAGCCATGTATCTAGTATACCGGTCAGGTGACTGTCTCTGTCTGCACTGTGATGTAGGTGCTCCTACAACCTTCTCTGCATCTTGAGCCAGTCGCTCAACTTCTGTAGTGCGTTTCCGCCCTCTGATGGTTGGTGCTGCATGAGTGGTTTCTTCCACTCCATGAACCTCATCTTGTGGCTGATCCACATCCTAAGAATCATTCTTACGAACTAATAGCTCCTCCTCTGCATGTAAGTGTAGCTCCCTCTCACGCGAACACTTCATGGCTTTATCCTCCTGAAATTTGATATCCTATCGCACAACAGTCTTGCGACTGTCTGGAAAATACACACGATAGTTGTGGGGCGTATCAGTGTACCCCAAAAATATCCCAACCTTCGCAGTCAGCTCCAGCTTCTTCCTGGAATCCTTCGTCACATGAATGTAAACAAGTGAACCAAAAATCCTCAAATGGGAAATATCAGGCCTCTTACCAGAAAACGCCTCCTCGGGTGTACTCATGCCAAGTATCCTGTGAGGACAACGGTTCTGCACATATACTGCAGTATTGCATGCCTCCGCCCACAAGTGAATGGGTAGGCCCTGATCATGCAACATCGCCCGTGCAGCACCCACGATCGTTATGTTCTTCCGCTCAGCAACCCCGTTCTGCTGTGGGTTATGAGGTGCTATGAGCTCTCTTCGAATTCCTTCTGCGCTGCAAAAGTCCTTGAATTCGCCAGAGATGAATTCACCACCATTGTCGCTCCTAAGAGCCTTCACCTACTTCCCTGATTCCTTCTCAACCAGCACCTTGAACTCACGGAACTTTGAGTATGTCTCGCTCTTCTTCTGCATGAAGAAGATCCAGCACTTCCGAGAATAATCATCAACAAATATCACATAGTACCTGTGCTTTGCTGTCGAAGCTACTGAGAAAGGTCCACACACGTCTCTGTGAATTCTCTCAAGGATCGTCGTGGCATGACTATCCTTCTCATGAAAGGTGCATTTCACAAATTTTCGCAAGGTACATCCCTTGCCTTTGATACATTGGCATAGAGTGCCTTTAGGAAGCCCCGATGCATCTGTGTAGTATCTTCAAAGCTCCATGGTGAAGGTGGCCCAATCTCCTGTGCCACAGCTCGCCATCATCCCGGCTCACCACTCCTTCTGCCTTGCCTGCCATTGCTGCGCAGCCATCTACCTGCAACTGATAAAGGTTCTTAACTCAAACCCTTATCCTCTGGGTCTCACCAGTTGCCTTACTGCGCAGGAAAGCCTTTCCTTCACTAAAGAAAACATCATATCCCTTGTCTTCTAACATCGCCACAGAGATAAGATTCTTCTTCAATCCTGGAACATGCATCACTTCCTTCAATTCGAAGGGTTTACCAGACTCCCTCTTAAAGGAAATGGTACCAATACCGGTCGCACTATATCTACCATCATCGCCCATCTCGATGTGCACTCCAAGATCTTTCTCATCCAGATCAGTAAACAAATCTCGATATCCTATCATGTGAAAAGACGCACCACTATCCAGAAACCACACTGAACCCACCATACTTGAGACAAAGCATGCGATCAGTGAAAAATCCAGCTCAAACTGCGAGGCTAAGGCCTCTCCAGCTGCAGATCTAGCAGCCTGCTTATTTTTCTTCTTCTACGGACAATTTGTGGCATAATGTCCGTGTTGGTGACAATGAAAGCACTTCACCTTGGACATGTCACACTAGGCTCTTCCTTGCCTTCGCCTTTGGAATCAGAAGCTTTCTTGCTCCTTCCAGCACCTTCTTTGCTTTGGCAACCCGAAGCACAATTCTCTTCATCAGAGTTCTTTGATGAAGATTCGTCCCTGGTACTCCGCCTTATCTCCTCTTGCACAAGATCCGACCAAAGTTGCTCCCATCCTGGCAATTTCTCCTGACCATTGACAGAGTCCTGATAGGAGTGCCAACTCTTCGGAAGCCCAAGTAGAGCCAAGATCACCAAGTCCTCATCATCAACAGTAACCCCCACACTTCCCAGCTCATCCCTACATTGGATGAACTTCGTGAGGTACCTGGGCATACTGTCGCCTTTCTCCGTCTTTATGTTCCTGATTTTGTCCTTGAGCGCCAACTTCCTCTGGTCGCTCTTGCTTTGAAATAAATCTGTCAAAGCTTTCCACATCAAGAATGGAGAAGCCTTACCATGAAGGCTGGATACTATAAGATCCTTCACACCTTCCAACAGAATCCTTCGACACTTTTTTGTCTTCTTTTGCCATGTGTCAAGTACGGCAACATCGCTAGAAGTAGGCTTTGGAATTTCTGCATCTATGAACTCCTTCAACCCATTGTCATCCAACATCGCCTCCATCATGTCCTTCCATACAATATAATTCGAGCTGCCCTCAAGGGCATACTCCAATTGAAATCCGTTGAAATACATCTCAACTTCGACACCAAGAAAACACTGCTGCAAATTCGAATTCCACCAGCACAAAAACTCAACCGCTTCAATGTTTTGCAATTGCTCCGATGATCATCTTTGCTCCGATACCATGTAGAAATTTGAATAAACTACATTAAATTATTCAGGGTCCTCATTGATCACACACTATTTGAGCTTCATGCATAATACATAACCTCTTCTACTATTGATCATCAATTTGCAGAATTAAAAACAATTGCATGCGCACATTAAAACCATAAACAATCACACATATAAACACAGTATTTATGGGAAAGCTTAAAGCTGAAAACCCCCAACTATCTGTATATTATAATGATAGATATCATGTAACAATCATTGTACAACTCATTACAAGTATCCAGTACAATCTACAATTTTTACACACTACACAAGCTCAGATCATACAAATCACATGCTCCAATCTGCTCCACCTGTTAGCCAGCCTCTACTGCGCAATCCAATATGGATAAGCATGAGATCCAAGTTCAAATCCACCAAGATGTACTTCACAATCCTCATTGGCTTCTCCATCAATGTGTGTGCAAATCTCATGCACCAGTATAGTCACAACTGATAGTCACACTTACCCTTTCACCTACCTCTCCTTTGGTCTCCACTTTGGCTTGTCCATGCAACGATTAACTGATGTATTCTTTAGTTGATTTATGAGTTAATAATTAGTGAATTAATTAATAATTAATTCACACCACTCTCACTAGTGTATCAAGCAGTTAGACTAGATACAACTAGCTCAACTATGTTTAACTGAGTTAAACTGAATACAACTCCACTAACTTCCTCAATCAACTCCACCAAACTCTGTCACATGAGTTCTAACTGAATTCAACATGAAATAGCTCCACTAAACCCTAGGAATAGTGTAATTCCTTCTTTCAGCTGCATGTTCCACATCTAGGCATCAAACTGAAGTGCTCCAAGAGGATAAGATAATGTTTAGAGTCCAAATATTATTAAGAGCTAATAATATTCGACATATCTATTTTTAGGCTGGCAATCTAAAAATAGATTCCGCCCAGTATTTCTAAAAATAGAAGTCCATATATTTTTCCTGACTTGACCAACCATCCACAAATAGTATCCTGTAACTCATAGAACATGATCCATATGTCTAAAAATAGACATAGTCTAAAAATAGACTTTGCACCAAAAATAGCCTACGGGCCCACTTAGTGAAGGCGACTTCTTTCCACTAAGCTCCTCATCTTGTTGCAATCTCAACATGTTAGATTATTCCATGCCGACAATTATCTCTAAAACATCTATCTAAACTACTTCTAAATCTATTTGATTAAATAATGAAAATGTCTACTTCAATCATCTCTAAATCTAAACAAAGCATCAATCCAAACTATGTTTAAGTCTATCAAAATATGTATCAAAAACTTCACTCTATCTACCATATGAAAACATATGTCTAAGTTAATTCTATGAAAACAGAGTATCGAATTAACTATAATTCTATTCACTAATGAAACAACACATTTTATTCTAAGTTCTATGAAATGGAAGTATTAAACCTAACAATATTTAATCCAAATGACTATGCTAAGTAAATCAAAAGACTAGTTGAAATGAGGAAAGAAAACAAAGTATTCTACCTACCATGCAAAGCTAAAATGCCTACCTGATCTGAAATATGTGATTACAGTGTGAACGAATGCAAGAAAGGTTTCATTCCATATGTTAACAAAATTATGACATCAAGATATTTCAGGAAAGAAAAACAATTGGAGCATTCAACTATGCGAAAAACACAATATTTAATATGAAAAACACAACAATTAACTTATGTGGAAATGGAAGAATTAAACTAAGAAACAACAAAAGTTTAAACTAAAAAACCTCTTCTGTGCAGGGTCCCAATGCAACAGAATGACTTGAAATTCACTTGTGACTAATTACGCATTGATGGTATTCAAGACTCTTTCTCCATGCACTATTAAAAATAGAGTTTTACTATGTGACACTATTACAATAAAAAAATAAACTTATCTCTAGTTAAAAAAGCCTGGTATTTATAACAGAGTTAAGTTCAACTGTTTGAGATGATCTCGCCTAAAAATATTAATGAAACTAAGAGTAAAATTCTAAATAGAATTGTGGTCTTCATAACTTTCACGATTTTCTATGTGGAGAGAAAGTCGTGAAGCTTCCAACTTCTCGTCCGCTGGTCTCGGCCCTCTGCTTGACCAATCCTTTTATCGTGATTTTAGGTGTTATTCCTCTCAATTTTGGATAGATGAGTAGGACAAAATCCATGTGTGGATCATTTCCAAACTACCCATATGCTTCACTCCTCTTCTTCTTCTTTGGAACCTGTCAAAAAATGTCGGTAGCTGTAGAAACATATATTAGCTACATAATTGCATGAATTTTGTAGCTAAATAAAAAATTCATTCAAATAATAAGAAACATTAAAATATAAAGGATATATCATTCAAATTCCTTCTCAAACTGAAAATGTATCCATTAACACTGATTGAGCTTATGGATTATGTTAAAAAGGAAGGAAAAGTGGTGAGATAGATGTCAAAAATAGAGACAGTCTTAAGGCTCAACATACCCCCACTAAGAGACCATTGCAATGCCTCATGCAATTTCAAAATTGTGAGTCCTCACCTCATTATTGCATTTGCTCTGATATTTCTGCTAGGACATCTAACTTCATCTTCTTTCCTTTCTTTGAAGTCACTGCTACTCCTGGTTTCTTTATTAGAAGTTTGTACTTCAAATTTATGATCTGTCTGTTCAGGTATTTGTTGTTCTTCTTCAATTTCTTGTTATTTTTGAACCATAACCCCAAATGTAGAAGAGTATTTTCATTGATGGTTTTATCAATTTGGTTTTGAATCTTCAGAGCTTCATTTTCCTGGTTTATAGGTGTATTTAGTGTCTCTAGCTCAAAAATTTCTTGTTTTAAAGTATTCACTAGAGGTTCTTGTGGACTAGAAGGTTGTTCATCAATATTTGATGTCTTTTCTTCATTTCTTATTTCCAAAGACTCAATGTAATCATAGATCTCTTGCTGAACGGGATCAATATCTAGATTTCTTCTACTTGGATCCTGTGTGGGAGAAGAAATAATAGGTGATGGCACCTCAAAATTTTCTTCTAGATCAATAGGTTTTGTAACTTCTGGGAGTGGCTTTTTGACTGATTTTCAAAGTCTAGAGCTTCTTCTTACTGGCTGTGGAATGTTTTGAATTTCTGATTTTTTTGTGTCTATAACTTTTCATTTTTCTTTCATGTTACTTCCTTTCTTTTTATCAGTTTGTTTTTTTACCTTTCCAAACAACTGTGCAATAGGAGTTTCATCTTCTGATTTTGTTTGAGGTGGTTGTTCATCCACAACAAGGTTCTCATATTTTCTCTTTCTGCATCTTTTTCCTTTTTTATCACTAAGATTCTCTTCTCTTTTTTCTTGAAAATGATTTCTGGTTAAGAAATCTTCCCAAGTATCTCCTATGCTCTTTAAATGAAATTCAATAAGGATTTTTATCAATGCATTATGATGCATTGTGTTATCTATGAACCGAATCCTCTTTCGAACCATCCTTTCCATCTTCCTTAGACTATTCAGTAAAAAATATGGAAGGTTTATCTCTTTATCTTCTAGAAAATTCATCAGTAAGCTAGCATGATAGAAGAACATACAACCAAACCTTCCTTTGCATGTAATAAATTTATGAATTATCAAAAGCATGTTTCTCCATTTACCCTTAAGAGTTGTGCTAGGAATTCCCTTCTTAAAAATACTTGTGTTTATATCTAGCTCTTTCAAGAAGACTTTCCATTCTTGTCCACTGATTCCTCTATTTTTTAACCATCTTTCACCCGTTTTTGGAAGTCTGGTTGCTTCTACCACTAAGGATTCTGTGACTGCAAATTTGATGTCACTAATTTTGACCTCTACTCCATTGAAGGCTCTTCCAAAAGATTTCATGACTTCCTTGTGAAACCCATCAAATTTATCTCCGGAGTTAAGCCATTGTGCTTTCTACAATATCTCCTTTAACTACGGATATCCCTCCATGAATTTCTTTCCTACAAGCTCCGTTCTCACAATCAAACACATATCTTGCCGAGAGTTTTACCGTCAAGACTATCTCTTCCTGACTGGATGAATTGAGAGTTTCAATATGAGCATGAAAACGTGGAGGAGTTATGTCATGAAATGGTAGAGACGTGCAGGTAAAAAAGTGAATGAGAAAGGTTTTAGGAACGTGAGTGAGGTTTCAACATAAGTGAGGTTTCAGCATGATACATGACCGTTAAATTATTAATGGATGAGATTATATTTGATCATTTATGATATTATGATGTGGGTTTTGTGGCGAATAATGAGATTTAAATTTCGATTTGGCATAATCAATTTTAATGATGACATTTTGAGCTAGAAGTATACGATCATCTAATTTATATATATCAATGTGTTGAACCGTATTATTTAAACAAATTTGTATCATACCTTGGATATAGCTAACCTTTATTAATTCTTCTTTGTCTTGATCCCTCAGGTTTTCTTGAGTACATTCTTCAGTATGATATTCAATCTTGTCTTCGATTTAATAAATAAAAAGTCTTGTTCATATATCTGTGGGGGGTGTATAAGAGTTGCAGAAATGCAACAATTTTGTAGCTAATCTTTTTTTTTCTGAAAAATAAAGGGAAATGCAAAGAATTTGGGATTTTTAGAATGGGAATGAAGAAAATATAAGATTTCAGAAATAAAATCTAATTTTCTCCTTGTATTTTCTATATAAGGATGCCAATCAGTGACTGGTTTTCAAACTTATAAAAATTTATTTTAGTTATTTATTTATTTTTATTTATTTTATTAATAATATATATATATATATATATATATATATATATAATTTATTTTATTTTTATTTTTATTTTTTTTAGATATGAAAAACAAAAAGAAGACTAAGTTGGGGAAGAAGAAAGATTCTTCTTCACCAACTTCATATCAACATTATCTTGAAAATTTTTGACAAACTCCTCTTTTGTCAGTAGCTTATGATAGACCTTTAGTCGATGTCCATTTACAAGAAGAGGAACCTTTTCTTCATCGATATTCCTTATCCCGACTGCTCCATTATCAAAGACCCTTTCAATCTCATAAGGCCCAATCCAATGAGTTTGAAATTTCCCTTCGAAGTCTTTGAACCTTAAGTCAAATAGAAGTGCCCAATCTCCTGCCCAAAAATTTTTGTATTTTATGTATTTATCATGCCATCTGGATCTTTGTTGTTGAACTAGGCTGGTCTTTTGAACTGCATCTTGCCTTATGTCATCAAGCTCATTAAGTTTCTCCATTCTATGCTTTTGAGCTTCTGACAAGTCAAGTTCCAATTTGAATGTTGTTTTAAAGGTTCTGAGTTGGAACTCTATTGGAAACAAGAATTGCTTCCCTTAAACAAGTTCATAGGGGGTATGTCTTGTTGTATTCCTCCATGTAGTCTGGTAGGCCCATAAAGTGGAAGCCTTTCTGCCCAATCCTTTCTATGTAGATGTACAGTCTTTGTGAGGATTGCTTAACAATTTATTAGTGGACTCCACTTGTTCATTTTCCTGTGGATGGTATGGAGTAGAATTTCTATGCTTGATTTTATATTCTTCTACGATATTTTGCACCATTTTGGATGTAAACTGAGTTCCCTGATCTATCACAATTTCCCTTGGGACACCAAAATGAGTAAAAGGATCCTCAAAAAGAAATGAGGCTACAACATTTTCATTAGAAAAAGAAATTGACTTAGCTTCTGCCCATTTAGTGACATAATCAGTGCATACAATAATATACCTCTTTTGTCTTGATGGTGGATTGATTAGTCCAACAAAATCCAGAGCCCATTTTTCAAAGGGTTTGATGGGTACCTATGGTTGTAAGGGAATTTCATCTATAGGGACAGGTTTCCCCATTCTCTGACAACTGTCACATCTTTTAACATATTCCTTAGCATCATTGAAAATGGAAGACCAATAATATCCTAAAAGAAGGATTTTATAAGCAATCCTTTTATCAACAAAGTGTCCTCCACATGGCTCATCATGGCATGACTTTAGTATTTCAAGTATTTCATCTTCTAGAACACATCTTCTAATGATGATATCTGGACCTTTCTAGTATAATTCATCATTTACCCATGAATATGATGCACTTGTTTGAATTATCCTTCTCTTTTCTCTAGGAAACAAATATGATGGTAGTTTTCCTGTGACTAAGTAATTGTCAATGTCTGCAAACCATGGAGATTTAGTAGATATTGAAAAAATATATTCCTCAGGAAAAATATCCTCTACTGGTGTATCATTATTATCATTTTGAATTCTAGATAAAAATTCAGCAACTGTGTTTTGTTTTCTAGGTCGATCTAAAATGGTGATATTTAATTCTTGCAAGAGTAACAACCTGTTACATGTCGATTTGGGCATCATCCCAAAACACAGATCAGTATTCATTAGGGTCTATCATACTCTAAATTTGTTGCTACATGCCCTAAACAATTCATCACGTTGATGGTCTTCCTTCATGAAAGTTTCACTCTTTAGATGCCAGTTGAAGTACCCTATCAAGCCATCAACGCACATCTAGACAGTTGTAACTACTTTGCAGAGCATCTACTGCCATGCAAGGCTTCATTGTAGAGGATCTAGGCTCAATTTAGAGTGTGTTATTCGACTGGGAGAGAATTTTTCATTGGATTCCGGGAATCTCCCCGACTTCTAGTGACTGCTATAAGTTGTTCTATCTCTCACCTCATCTGATAGCTTTGAATTTGGAACCCATGAATTCATTAAACCTCTTATCCTCCTATTCACATGAGCAAGGAAACCTCTTCATCCATTTTTAGGAAAGCCATTCAATGATTCATTTATTTCAAAATACCTTCATCTACTTATAAATAAAGAACTGAACATAGTGCACAAGAGAGCAAGAATTTGTGTTAAGTAGATTTATGCTAGTGAGATATCAACTCTTGAAGGTGTTGTGCATGTACTGTGATGTTGTTGGATTGTTGATGTTGTATGTGATGAGGATGGGACTCAAGCTGGATGAGTGACGGTGAATCGATTAACTGGTTGTACTCTTCCTTCTTCTTCATAATAAAGAAATTTGTTCCTTTCCTAATGCACATGTCAATGATGTTATATGTGTATTGATGAGTTTAATCAATTCAATTTTTTTTAACTTGAATAGATCGTATTGCCTTTATGTTTTTTTTGTCTTCTACTTTCCATGGCAGGTATCAATCAAGGGAGTTAATTTGGATTGAGAGTGAAGAAAGTGACGAAGGGAGGCGAGGGAAAGCGAGCAAATTACAAGTAGGTTTCTCTCCCTTTATCTATTCATGTTAAGGAAAATATTAGATATCATTCTTTATGTTGTTCTAAGTGAACCACCCACTTAGGGAAATCATACTTATCCGTAGGTTTGTATTTCTGTAAAAAAAATTGGTGACCATACTGGGGAACGAAGAATCATCCCTGGTGGTTTTTTCCTTGTCCATCAACATCTAGTATACTTTACCTACTTATTTTTAGTCATTTGAATGTGTCTTAGCAAAATTAGTGTGATTGCTTGCTTTTTCAGAGAGTCCTCTAGCACCAACGCACTGTTGGTCTTGACACAGTGCTCTGCATAGCACTGTTGTCTTGGGGATAGTTATTTACAACGCATTGTCTCCCACTCAAGGGTGTGTTTCCCCTGTGACCAACCAAAATATATATGTTTTTTTTTTTTCCAATTCATGTCAGTGTTTACTTGTTGAAGTTTTGAGTGACTGAATGCCTCCAGAGACTAGTTTTCCTTTACTCTTATTGCCTCACTTTAGATTTGTTTGATCAATGTTTCTTTGTGTTTTCTTTATCATTGTGAATAGTTCAAAAATTAAATTTTACATTTAATCAATTCATTATTTTTGAAAAGAGGAAATATCGTTTCAGTATTCATTTCTCTTGAAAGTTTTGACTGATTGATTGTGCATTAGTTTCTTTTTCATTCATCTAAACTCAAAGGAAAATGAAAAGAAAAACATGCATTTACATTTAGGGATTGTGAGTGCTACTTGAGGAATAGTTTAGGGAAAAATTGCATTTAGATGTGCTCATTGATGATTGCAAATTATTTGATTGCTATATACCTACTAGCCATTTTTTCATTGTCGAAAATCAATTCAAAACGAATGCTTATCATTCCAATTGCATTGTAGGAATGTTCAATACATCTCGCGGTGAACCTGAAAGACAAACTGATAATCAATATCAACATAAAATAAATCTAAATTTATCTAACGAAGCATTGTAACATTAACGATAGCATTTATAGTTCTAAGCTAGAGACGTGTTCCGGCGTCATTAAACATAGCAGTTGCCATTTTTTGTCTACGATGCATTCTGAGTGTGATACCTTATTCCACGTATGTAATTATATCAGAGCTCTTCCACGTACTTTCTGGTATATCGAGTGGTGTTCTAGTACGAAAAGTATAAGGGGATGCTCTCACTGTGTGGTTTCGACTTAGACATCGCTAATACGGATTGGGCCTCCATGTACCTTCGCATATATTTGGGAGGACAACTTTAGTTTTCTTACCATCCATAGGTAACTAAGTCAGCCACCTTGTACCTTTGATACATCGAACACAACATTCGGGGAGATTTCCTGCATGTATAATAAGTCCTTGGTCTACTGAGGCAGTATATTGCAGTTCACAGTTGCTTGGTAAACCTTTTTCCTAGTATCATCCTCTTTTTGTTTATTTGTTTTTGTTTAAAATCAATCAGAAATCATGGGATAAGATCAAACCCTTCCCCTTCATTCGCGTAGGACAGCGAATAAACATTCATTACCGCCAGAAGCTACTCCTAGTAGACGAAGGCGCACTCGCCCTACTGAGTCATGTACCTATGGAATTATTGGTGCTACATCATCTAATATACCAGAGACATCTGATCCTTTGAGTACCAAGTCTCGAGTCATTTCGATTGATCCCAGTTTATCTGCTACTATCAAGATAGAAATCTCAGAGTTACCTAAGGACACTGAAATTCAATCTAGTGAAATGGTGAATCATGAACACAAGCTTGTTCAAATGGAAGTTGATCTAGTAGTTGATCCTGAATTCGAACAACAAGAATTTGTTCTGGTGCAACCGTCTGATCCTCATCCATCTGTAACCATCGATTATTCCTCTTTACTGTAGATTTTACCGCCTCAAATTTATCTCGGGCCTAATAGTGAAGTGCTTCCACCTAGTTTGATTTTGATAGAGGAAGAACTTCAGGAAGATACAACCCCTTCGACCCCCACTATTTTGGGTCTGAGATTCATTTGTATTAGTATTTTCCTCGTTTGACCGACTCTGCTTTTGTTGATCCTTTTGACTCTCAAGTTCACGTAGATTCGTTAGAGTATTTTGTGGGTTATTTAACCATGTTAGAGGCGGCATCCCAGACTATACCGTATTTTACAGTTGTGGCATCATCTACTTTCGCTTCATCTTATATGTTTTAGATGACATCCGAGGAAAATTTGTATGGTGATCCGTCCGTCCCACTAGGTTACAAAGCTTTAAAAGGAACCTACTCTGGTGTCTCCTCTAGTCCATGGAATTCACCCATTGCATCGTCTGGAATTATATTTGGTTCATCTATCACGAGTATTGAATGGCCTGACCCTAGGTTGGTCCATCTAATTACTTTCCATATTATCCAGTATCTGCTGAATACCCTACATATGAAAGTCAATATGTGCAATATCCCTATACTCAATCTGCTGGGGGGCCACATATGTTTGGTCCATTTGGAATTACTCTATTGTACTTAGGTCCATCATATGCTGGAATGCATTTTTTCCAATGGAAACTTACTTTCCCTCTTCAGCCGCAAACAGTTGTGTATCAATATCAACCAATTCAACCTATCGCATTTGTGCCTACTACGCCTGTCATTTCTTCTATGGTTATTTCTCATCCTTCACAAGTGGGTCCTTCCACCCCTAACCCTCAAGTTTCGGGTCTACAGACTCAGCCTTCCCAGACTATTATTCAAAAACCATCTATATTAGGAATTTCTCAACCACAAGCTAGTTTACCTTTCTCATGGGCTTCTATTGGCCTTTCTCACAGGCTTCTATTGGCCCTGTATATTCACAACCAGGTCCGAATTATCCTGGAAAGCAACCATTTTATTAGATACTATGGTAGCCACAGCAACCATTCCCAGAGTATCAATCTTATCCATGGCCTGGTCAACAAACCTACCCCTATCTAGGATACCAACACAGAATCCATTTGTTGGTTTTAAAAGGCCTACTGCTCAGGCGATTCCATCTTATCCTGGTTATTCTCAACCTGACCTTAATTGACAGTTGCCATTTCTTGCAACATTAGAATTACCAGATTTAAATCGGCTCACCAATGATCCAATTCATTATTTACCTTGGTGGCCAGTGATTCCGCATAAATTACCCTCTGACATTCCAAAATTCAATGAAAATTCTGGAGAAGACCCCTCTACACATGTCATGACTTATCGTTTATGGTGTTCATCAAACTCCTTAAATGATGATTTTGTTAGATTTTTTTTTCCAGCGAACGCTTACTAGTCCAGTTGTGAAGTGGTACATTTAATTACCACGAGCTTCGTTTGATAACTTTATAGCTTTAGCCACTACCTTTTTAACCCACTTCTAGTTACCCATCAGATATGAAATTGGAACGAAACTTTTGACCAGCTTTAAATATTTTACTGCTACTCATATATCAGATCATATACATGAGTGGCATCTTCGTCGTCGAATGGTTAAAACATTTGTTCATGATCAGATTTTAGCTAAGTGGTTTATTAAGTCCTTGTTTCCGTCTATCACCGAGGATGTGGCGAAAGGTGGTGTTGTCACTAAAGAGCAAGTCATTGCTCGTACTCAGTATCTCGATCAGAATTACACTCAGTCTGGCAAGCTCTATGAAAATATTCCAAACGCACCACAACCAAATTTTATTTTTCCTCCTACTCCATTTGGTCAGGACATTTATTCCTGCTATGGTGAGATTGGTTCTGCTAGCGCTCCGACAGCAAGTCGACTATCTGGTCCTGCACCACTTGTTTCAAATCAAAGCCCTACTGCATTCGATCCTATGTCTTCTTCTGAAATCCATGTTGTGTCATCTGACAAAGGAAAAAGTGATAAGAAACAGGGAAAAATTCACCTCCGCAGGAAAAATCATCTGATTCATCCGGTTGTTTTCAAAAACCTCGTTACCCTTTCTTGATATGTAATGAGGAGCATTTTACGCAATATTTTCCTCACCGCTCAGAAGTCCCAAACCTTCTTAAGACTTCTATCGCATCTGCAGTGTTGAAAAAACCTTTTCCGAACCCGAAAACACATTTGGTTGTGACAGATCCTGCTTCTAGTTTGCAAGTGCTTATTCTATCCGTTACGAAGAAAAAAACTGATGTTTTGGTGTTGACACAAAGTAAATATTACAGTAATTTGTTGTCTTCATCCAATGGTCATGCTACTGATCAACCTACCACTTTGACTTCAACCTCATCTAATTTGGCTCTACCACCTATCCTTCTAGAGTTAACAATAAAGCCGCCAAAGGGAGTAGTTCGCAAATCGAAATTCAACCCTCGAGCTTGTGTAGCTCAAAATTAGAATGTAGTAGAAGATCTGGTGCAGTCAACTTCTGCTATTTCAATGCTTCAGGTACTTCAGAATTGTCCCTCCCAGAAGCAGGCTTTGTTGTCCGCGATCGGTGGAATTGATCCGACAAATTCAAATCTTGTAGTCTTTAATCACGCAGGCTAAGTTCCAAAATTAACAACAGATTTAGAATTATTTATTCAAGTACATGTCCTGAATCGTCTCATTCATCGCACTATCATTGATGAAGGCACATCTACTTGTATCATGTCAATGATTTTCTGGAAGTCACTTGGCTCGTTGAATTTGTCACAATCACCTATGACGTTGAAATCTTTTGACAGTCATACATATAAGTCTTGTGGAAATATTAATAACCTACAAGTAGAACTAGGGGTGAAATTAGTCACTATTGAAGCTGAGGTTGTTGACGGACCCCTCAACTACAAAATATTACTTAGAATACCATGGTTTTACGCTATGGTTGCGGTAGTATCTACCTATTTTTGTATGATAATCTTCCCCCATAAAGGAAGTATCATAGCCATTGATCAACTCTCATTCTTTGCCTCTGGTTTCGAGGCAACTAGAAGTGTTTTGCTAGTTCACGGACCCCCACCTCCTCTTCAGAATATTGGTGTAGGACTCTTTAAGGATCCTTCCCTAATGGGCACATTTTCGTTACCGTCACCTGCGACATCGACAGAAATCACACATATAGAGACCTGCAATATGATATCTTTGACTTCATCTGACTTAAGGAAGATACCCAATGATTCTGAAGTATTTAGGTTGGGCGAAATCATGCCACTAAGTCCAATTGCACTAGCATAGCAATCAATTTTCTTGGCTTATGCGGAAAATCCAAATCCATTGTTGCCAACCGTTTAAGTTGATCATTCTTAAGATTTTGGTACTTCTTCTGATCCATTTTCACGTGTATTCTTGACTGATGATAGCATTATGGAATCCATGATGCCAGAAGAAGAACCATGGGAATCATCACATCAACGATCCCATCTTCCATTTTACAATGAATATAATCCATCTGAACTATATCACCCTACTATCGTTTATTTCTTAAAGAATTATATTCATATCCACGTCATTGATTCCAATCGAAACCCATAAAATATCGAAGAAACGATTTCTATCAATATTTCGATCAAACCCGGTATTATATAAAACATTCATGTCGGTGTGTCTTGTTCTCCATCTGAACTTGACACTTACCACGCTATTTTTCGTGAATTATGAGATGTATTTTCTTGGTCATATGAGGAGATGCCAAGTATCGACCCCAGCATTGTTGAACATTAAATTAAAATGAATCTTGATGTTAAGCCAGTGTGACAGAGCCTTCGTCCTGTTCACCCAGATAAAGTTGTTGCCATTAAAGAAGAGGTTGAAAAACTTTTGCGTGTTGGATTAATTTACCCGGTTCCGCTCACCGATTGGGTATCTAACATTCTTCCTATCCTGAATAAACAGGGCAAATTAGAGTGTGTGTCAATTATTGGGGTGTTAATCATGCTTGTCCGAAAGAAAACTATCCAACTCCCTTTATAGACCAAATTATTGATGAATGTGTTGGATGTGAAATATTTTCTTTCATGGATGGATTCTCCAGTTACAATGATATTAATATATGCCCATAGGATGAATATAAAATGGCTTTTATCTATCCATGGGGCACATTCACTTATCGCAAACTCCCTTTTGGTTTTAAGAATGTTGGGGCCACATTCCAAAAGGAAAAGAATTATGATTTTCATGACATCAAGCAAATATTTCAACCATATTTGGATGACTTACCTGCACATTCATGGAAACAGGTTGACCACCCGCTACATCTGAGAGCGATATTTTTACGATGTCGTCACTATAAAATATGCATCAATCCGCACAAATGTGTGTTTGGTGTTGGTTCTGGTCATAATTTTCTTGGATTCGTCGTGTCAAAAGATGAAATTAGGCTTGATCCATTGAAGGTCCAAGCTATTCTTGATTTTCCTGCTCCTTCCAATCTACTTCAGTTACAGAGACTCCAAGGGAAGGCTAACTTTCTAAGGAGGTTCATTCCTAACTACGCCGAAATGGACAAAGGATTTATTTGACTATTGAAAAATGGGGCACCCTTCCATTGAGATGAGGTTGCGCAAGCTTCATTTGGTGTTCTTAAATATTCCCTGATCTGAGCATCATTAATCTATCCCCCAAATTATCGGAGTGACTATTTCCTATATCTTGTCGCTGCATATACAACCATCGCTATGGTTTTAGTCCAAGAAGAAGATGGGATTGAACATACGATATATTATTTGAGTCGTAATCTCAATGATACGAAAGTTAAGTACACATGCATTGAGAAGCTCGCTTTGGTAGCCGTTCAAGTTGTACAAATATTTTTCCATTATATCCTACTCTGAAAGACCATTGTCATTTCGGATTGCAACCCTATGACATACATTTTTTCATGTCAATTGTTGGGGGGGAATATTCAAAATGGATCGTCATATTGCAGGAGTTTTATTTGGAATTCATCAAATCCAATTCAAAGAATTCTTTGGTGTTTGTTGAGCATATTTGTGACCTTCCTTCGAGTAGTACGGATCCTACTAAAAAACCATCAATTTCGGACGAGTCTTCATTTTTGATTGAGTCATCTAAACCGTGGTATGGATATTTCATCATCTACTTCCAGACCCAATATGTTCGGCCTAATAACTATAGCTCGCAACAACGACGTATTCGATACCAAGCCAAATATTATATGATCGTCGGCGATATACTTTATCGTCGTGGTGTCGATACGATTTTACGAAGGTGCCTCACCCATGAGGAAGCCAAAAAAGTTCTAAATGGTTGCCATTATGGTGCATGTGGTGGACATTTGTATGGATATGCTACCACGTTGAAGATTCTCCACGTTGGTTACTTCTGGCCTACCATATTTCGCGACTGCATTATCGTTGTTAGAGGTTGTCATGCTTACCAAATATTTGATCGTAAAACCCACCTGCTACTAGCACCAATGCATCATGTCGTCACTATTGGACCATCTGTAAAATGGGGCATTGACTTCATGACATGTAACCCCCGCTCGGCTGAGAGGAATGGGTATATTATTGTCGTCGTTGACTATTTTACCAAGTGGATCGAGGCGCTGCCTACATTCAACAACACGGGACAGACAAATGCATTGTTCTTTTTTAACCATGTGGTTTCACGGTTTGGTGTACCACAAGCCATAGTTATAGATCATGGAAAAAAATTTCGCAATCACATGATGGGTGAGTTGACTTCCAAGTTAGGACTGTCACATGATAGTTCTACCCCCTATTATCTGCAATCTAATGGACAAGTTGAAGCTATCAACAAGATTATTAAGTGTATGCTTCAATGTGTGATTGGGGTTCATAAACGAAACTAGAATTTGATCTTGTACTTGGATTTGTCGGAATATCGAAACTCGGTGAGAAATACGACTGGATTCACTCTCTTTCAGCTAGTTTATGGTCTAGATGCTATCTTACCAATACAATGCTAAATACCATTGTTGAAACTCACGATTGACCTGCTACCTAACACTTCTGAAGAAGAGGCACGTCTTTTAGATCTCATCCATCTAGATGAAACACGTCATGAAGCTGCATTGGCCAACAAAGCGCATAAGAGATGAATTAAGTCATAATATGACTGCAATGTCAAGCCTCGCACCTTCTCGGAAGGAGACCTGGTCTTGCTTTATGATCAGTAAGTTGATAAGATAGGAACAGGGAAATTTGAACCATTATGGCATGGCCCTATTGTACGGTACAACAACCCTCCCCATTTCAATTTTTTAGAATAAATTTCATTTAGAAATAGGTCCCCTTTCTTTTAAAATAGTAATAAAAGACTTAGAGGAAATCTGATCATTTTTATAAAACAATAAAAAGTTCATTGTTTAGAAAAGCATGTATCGCATATTGCATATAACAAGTGCATATAAACAAATGCAACATTGAAAATTTCCGATCCGATGAAATATAAAGTCTTTTATCACATCAACATAATACATAAAAGTACTCATATTGAAAAAGTCTGATGTGATAAAGTAATCGCAATCGCAAATCGGAGATATCTTAAAGTTTTACATTTGTTTTATAAAACTCTGATGTGATGCGATTTATTGCAATCGCATTTCAGAGTAGCAATGTCATATGTACTTGTTTTATAAAATCCGATGCGATATAACCCATCACAAATCGCAAAACGAAAAGACAACCCTTCATTCAATCAATTGCAAAACTCTGATGCGATGCGATTTATCGCAATCGCATTTCGGAGGAACAAACATCATATTCACTCATTCTATGTCCCGATATGGTGGACCCCACCATCATTGCAATTGCAAATCGGTGGATATCATTTACAACTTATTTCCATTGGAAAGAACCAATGCGATATACCATCATCGCAATCGCAAATCGGCGGAGATCATGAAATTTTATTTGTTGTCCCTTTTGAAAACCCCCAATGCAATCGATACTTAGTCTTTATTTTTATTTTATACTATGCATATGTTATTTATTCATCGCAATCGCAAAATTCAAAAGGAAAGTTTTATATTCTTATTTCAAAATCACCGATCTCTGATTGTACGTTTATTATTAAATAGAAAATCAAATGAATGATGGTGATTGATTTTATTTTGAATGCATGAGTGTGACTCTCATAAAGGGCATTTAATTTTAACCATGGAGTTAATAAATTGAAATCAACAAATAAATATTTTCATATAATTGTTCTCCTTACTTCATTTTTTTTCTCATTTGCAGAACCATAGAATACCCAATCCTTTCGTTCGCCGAGCAAGTGAAACATTACTAGATGACAAAATGTCTAAGAGATCTAAGAAAGCAAAGGTTTTTTCCACTGCAAAGACCGCTACTATACCCATAGTACCAAAAGAAAAACTAGCCAAAACCAAGCTGGTAACAGATACTTCATGCAAGGGTCTTGGAAAAATTTCTTGGGAGGATGTATATAACTTGATTGAGAAAGAAAACCCTAAGGTCACTGTGGTTAAGGCAATAGTACCAGATGAAGAAGAATTAGATTCTGATTTTGAGACTCCTCTTAAAGCGCTTGCAAATTCATTCCTTCACAGAATTGCAACTCGAGCAAACATTTTCCCCTATTATGATGTAATTCGGTCGGTGATAGACAATGTCACCATAAAAAACATGACATTTGTTTCGGCTATGGAAACAATATTTGGGTCTTTCAGAGCAGAGGATATAAAGGCAATGTACCATTTTCCAGACCCTCAGAAATTCTACAACAAAGCCTTCATTAAGGATTTTGCTGCAAGCAATGAGACTCAGTCAGAACCAATTAGAGAATGGAGAAGACCTCCAGAGAAACATAAAAATGAATCATCAGGTATGTACTTCGTAGAGTCTCTTTCGCCCCCATATTGTTATGATGCCGCGATGATGTGTAGGCTTTTCGGAAACGATAATTCTGCGAGATTTTCAATCCAAATGGTACCCTTAATTCATTCTGTTGTGAATTCTGAAATCATGGACTGGTCAGTTATCCTTTCAGACAAGATAGCCAATAGAATCCCAGACTATAGAAAGTATAAAGACACAGGAAATATGACCTCGTTTTAATTCTGTGCCTACATTTTAGATGCCCTATGTTTCAATTCATAATTTCCCATTCTAGGTTGGAAATGGACCCCCCAAGATCCTACTCCTATACATATTTATCATAAGCTCTTGTGGAAGGTTCATTTTAAAAACCATGTATATAGAATTTGTCACGGTTTTCTGATTCCTATCTATCAAACCATTTTTGACCAATTTCCTCCCCGACTTTCTGAAAATGCTAAGAATGATATATCCCTTATTGGTGACTGGTTCATAGAAAAGAGATTTACTTATATCAGAGTTTTTGGGAGTATTTTGGAGCCCCATATTTTACCTATGTATGTTCCTGACAAATTGTTAGCACGGGAAATTTCTTACCAATTAACAGTAGAAGGTATGTCAAGGTGTCTAAAGAATAATAAGAAATTGATGTGGCCTAATTTTCCCTTTCACTGTGGGAATTATACTCTTAATGACTTTAGACATGCTGAGAAGGAAGTCATTAAAATAAGAGATCTTGAGCTCTCAACGGTCCCAAGAAGGCAGTATGACTCGAAAAAGGTAGCATTTTATTTCACAACTTCAGTTCAAATTGCTTGGTTTGAGCATGAACCCGATGTATTCGATGATTTATTTTTTTCTGTGGATACATTTTCCCAAGTCTATAACTTGGCTAAATCCAAGTTTCAGACGGAAGATATGAATAAATTCTTGTTGTTTAGAAGTCAGAGATTGCTAAAAGCTCCTCTTGACCAATTAAGAATTCATTTGCGAGAATCTGAAAATACAGAAACACAACAGAAGGAAAAAGAATATGCAGCTAACAAAGAAGGAAAAGAACCATCTACCAGCAAGGGTAATGTATAGACTGAAACGGTAAACACAAGTGGCAAGCCTGATGTGCAAAAGAAGAATACTGGAAGCAAAACAGATGAACCTATTGAGAAAGAAAATACAGTTCAGACAAAAAAGAAGATATTGGTAATAAGCCAAATAATCAACTTGAAAGAGAAAATACCACTGAGAAAGTGGTGGATTCTAATGAAGTTATTGTTTCTTCCCATTTTCTAAGTCAATATGAGCAATTTGCTCAGCAAATAGGATCACAAAATAATCCTCAAGTTGAAATTCTGAAAGATCAAGATATGGAAATCATTCCTGAGCATCCTACAAAAGAAATTGTGTTGAAAGTAGAAGAAATTCCTCCTCTAGATATATTTTATATTCCTAAACATAGGGCTATTTTTAGAAAGCAGAGAAAGAGAAGAAGAACAGATCAAGAGTCACTTTCAACATCACAAGTTGAATTTATGAACATTGTTTGGAAAAATACTGAGGTGAATCCTTCAGAGGATCTCACCAAATGTCACAATATGCAGGCGCCTATAGTGAAACCACTATATAAAAAGCTTTTGAAGTCACCCAAATGACGAAACAAAAGGACTTACAGATAGCTATGCTGGAGGAACAAGCAACAGAAAATCATCAAAAGATTATGCAGTTGGAACAGCAGTTGCAAGATGAAGAGGTCAGATCTAAACAGTTGGAAGAGCAACTTGGCATTGAAAAGAAAAATATTGATCAACAAGCTTTGAATAAGCAACAGTAGTTAATTCAAGAGGTGGAAAAGTTACAAACCCTACTTCAAAATGAGAAAACTGCTAAGGTTGAGCAAGAAAAAATATTCCAAGCAAGATTGGAAAAATTTAGGGATTATCCTAAATTGGATCAATTTAAAACTAGAGCTCTTCAAATAAATAAACTATTGTCTCAGTAGTTGAATGAACTCTGTCAAAAGATGGCACAAGCCGAGCCCTTGTGTGAAATAACATCATCTTTAATAGATGAAGGAGTTAGCCTCAGGATCGAATTTGATGATGCAGATGAGAAAATTTTTGAATTTCTTTCATGGCAAGACTCAGAGCAAGGAAGGAATGCAAACCTTCCCAGGATTGAGGAAAGACACAAAGAAATTATGTTTGCTTAATGGGAAAAGATGTTGATAAAAGGAGAAAGAACCACATCAAGAGCGATAACTATGATGAATAATATAACAAATTTGGTTAATGATAGCTTATATGCCACCAATTTAAAATCAGATTGTATCCCAGGTAAATTACCAAAGGTAAAAGAGACTGATTCTAAGTGGAAGCAAGAATTAGTCAATAAGAATCATCAAATCAGAAAAATTCAAGGAATTTCATGGGATATCATGTGGACATATCTAATCAAGCCACACAATCAACAAATGGCAATCAAATTCCTTTCCAATGCCATTAATTTCATCATTCCAGAGTTTTCTGATGCCACATATACTGGTCAGTTACATTCGAGGCTAAGTCATCCAGCAGAGGTCAAAGATATGCTCAAAATTTGCCACCTCGGCACATTGAATGCAGGAGAAAATCAATGAATCTATTTCATTTTAATATCGCAAGTCTATTTCTAGATTTCCGATGATAGATTGTAGCAATAGTTTTAGTTATTTTGCTTTATTAATTTCCTATTTAAACCCCTTCCGTGCATGGGAGAAAGGGTCCTAAGTTTGTAATATTTTGGCTTGGATATTACATTTTTGTACTCCATCGACTATTTTATTTTTATAAAGGATCACATCTGGTGGTTTACGGAAAATTATCTCTAAGAATTGTATTTTTGTACCTTGGATTTTGTTCTACATTGAAGCACTGGATCTAGATATTGAATTGCATTTGGAAAAGTATCAAGATGAATCTGGTATTTCTATCAATTTACTGTTATTTTTCTTATGTTATGAGATATTCGCTTTGAATTTGCTATCATTTATATGTACTTGTTTTACAAATATTTCTTTATACATATCATTTCTGAGTGTATAGAAATATTCATCTCTCATTGTATGTGCAAATGATATATAAAATGATGAATGCAATGTGTTATTATAACTTTGTTTAATTTCTTAAATAGAGTTATCATTATTTGATACTGCATATTTCAATTAAATTATAATACATTTTCATGGTTATTGATTTGATTGAAACAATATTTAAGTTGTATTTATATTTGACACCCGAGTTAGTTTTAGAATTATTTATAAGTTATAGATTAAATAGATATATTATTTCACTCATTTAGTTTCATTATCCACTCACACAATCATTCCATCACCAATCCATTATTTATTAGGAAATTGTTCCTATAAATCCAGTCAGAGCCACCACACCAAATGGAAAAGGAGTTGTCCTAAGGTCCCGACCAGGTGGTTTTCCCCCAATGTTTGAAGCAGCGATTTTTCGAGGCTTCAAAATTTTTGGCACTAGAAGGAGGGCATAAGCTATGAATGGAAAGTAAATCTCAATCCACAAGCCATTCTAAGAGCAACTCACCCTCATCGCCCTCTTCAATTTCTTCTACATCTCAAATCCCTAGGGAAGAAATTGATAAGAATATTCAAACACCCACTACCAAAGTCTCAAACCAATCAAACAATCAACCTCTTGAGTCCCCTAAAGTACAAGCTTTAATTCACAAATTACAAGGGTTCTTATTATCTTTAGAAGAGTCTAAATTATCTGAAGGTAGTGTAACTTCACAATTCGTTTCTTCCAAACCTCTTACTAGGTTACAGAGTGAAAAAATCGGTATTCCTCCAAAGAAATTTCCTTTACCTAGTAGAGTTAAAACGAGAAAAACCCCATCAGAATAAGAAAGTGATATTAGTTCTTCATCGCAAATTCAATCATCTGTTTCCCAAACTCTAACTCAGAAAAATGCAGTTGTCTCAACATCGGCCATTCAAACATCAGTTGCCCAAACATCATCTATTCCAATATCATATGTTCCAATATCATCTGTCTCTTCTAGTCCTTCAATTGTTATCACAACAATGGCACAGAGACCATGGGCTAGTCCAGGAGCTATTGCAATGGCTGCACCTTTACATGATTTACCAGATCATCCTGAAAAATGGCTGCCAAAATTTAGTCCTGACCTTAACATACAAGCTGAAGAACATATCAACAACTTTATGCTTGCTGTAAACTTGAACGGAGTTTAACATGAGGATGTTGTAGTCAGGTTATTCCCTTATACTTTGCAAGGCGTAGCAGGATCTTGGTATTTTTCATTACCTTCAGGATCTATTACAAGTTGGGATATTTTTCAAGAACATTTCTTAACCAAATTTGGAGATTATAGATCAATAGCTACCCTAATCAATGATCTATCCAATTTGAAGACAGAACCCATAAAATATTTTAATTCCCGATTCAATAAACTCTTGAATAAGATCCCTACAAAATCAAAGCCCAGTGAGCAAGTCCGAAGTGAATGGTATATAACATCTCTTCCTTCAAATACAACAATTTTTGTTGATAGAGCTGCTAAACCTACTTTGGCTGAAAACATGAAAGAAGCGATTGTAGTTGAAAGAAGGATTGTTGCTTTGGATAAGAAAAATGCTATTGAGGAAAGAAAATCCAAAAAGGTCAGCTTTAAAGATGATTCAAAGAAGAAAAAACCGAGAGATCCATATGACATGAAAGGCTTACAGAAAGTTCTCAAAACCATGTCTAATGAGATGATTGAGATTAAAAACCAAGTGGCAGAGACTTCTACTAAAAGACCATTCAGGAGTTTCAAAAGAAATCAAGTTGAATCTAAACCTCCCAATTCAATCTCCAATGCAGAATCATAAGAGGAAGAAGAAGAAGATACTCCTCCAGTATCATATGAAGAAGAAGAAAGAGATGAAATAGTTGAATTACATGGGATGTGGGATTTCATTCTCCCTAACTCGGACAGTGAACAAGAAGCCATGCATGTAAGTACAAGGAGTAAATCTATAGCGGAACTTGCTCAATCTGTTCCTAAGAAAAAAAGTACAACTCCAATTACCAAAGACAAATCCCCTGTAAAGAAAGCTTCTCCCTTACCCACTCAAAATCAGCCATCATCTTCTAATCCTCCTACAACAACATCTAAGACTTTGGTGGTATCAGATCCTATGGATTATAACATTGTTGAAGACATGAAGAAGACTAGAGTGAACATTTCCTTACATGAACTTAGCAAACTTAAACATCAACAGAAGCTGTTATTAAAAGAATTAAATGCAACACCCATCGCTCCTCTACCAAGTGGTGTAGTTGCTAAAGAAGCTAAAGGAACAGGTAAGCCACCAGATAAAGTAGATGCAACTGATATTGTTCTTATTGGAGAAAGATCAAATTCTCAAACACCTCATTTTCTTTTAAATTATGAAATCTACAACAAGAATTTGCACAATTATTTAATAGATTCAAGAGCATCCTCTAATATAATGCCTACTTCAGTCTGTGCAAAATTGAATATTGAACCACAAAAATCTGCAGTTCATATTGTTCAATTGGGTCGCTCTAAAGTCCAAGTTGTAGGAGAAATTAATTCCGTTACTATTCGATTAGCCTCTGATCCTAGGATTTTCCAAAGAATTGATATTCTGATTGCAGATATTCCTGAGTTCTATGGATTAGTCTTAAGTAGGGATTGGTCTGCAAAGCTTAATGGTTATATCGCAACTGATTATTCACATATGTGGCTTCCCTATAAATGGAAACCAAATCAAATCAAATTTGAGCGAGAAAAACACATGATGCATACTGTAACGGAATTTGAGCAAGCAAATGAACCTGTAGCTTTTAATAACAACATTCTTGGAGGTTATTCTGCTGAATCATTCCTGGGGAATTTCACAGCACCACAATCACCCTTTTCTGTAAATACTTTTATTTCGCAAATTGAAAAATTTTCACAATCTGATTCTTCTAGAATTGTTAATGTTTCTGACCAACCTGTAAATAAACCTGTAGATAAGTCTTTATTTTGGTCATTATATTTCGATGGATCAAAATCTAGTGATGGCACAGGAGCAGGATGCATTTTAATTGATCCAGATGGAGAGAAAACTATGCTATCATGTAGACTAGAATTTGAGTGCACAAACAATACTGCAGAATATGAAGCCTTGATCCAAGGGCTTTATAAAGCAATAGGGTTAAATGTTAAATACTTGAAAGTATATGGTGATTCTAAAATTGTCATAAGACAAGTAAGGAATACCATCCATTGTCTTTCAGGTCATCTCAAACATTATCAAACCCTTGTGCAAGACCTTACCACTCAATTTTTAGCATTTAATATCTCTTCTATTCCTAGAACTCAAAATACATCAGCTGATTTGTTAGCTAATGTTGCATCCAAAATCCTCCTTGCTGAAGATTACAATCCTGATAGGTTTTCAGTCGAATTAATCTTTCGGCCATATTTTCCTGATAATATCACAAATTGGAGAGTATTATATCATGATGAAGATATCTTCAATTTCTTGACTTCAGAGAAATCCTATGATGAAAAAATAATTGATGAAAATGATCATGATCTTCAAAATACCTCAAAAAGTAATGAAAATCCTATTCCCAAATCTGTTGTTAAACTTGAGGATCTATATGATATAAAAGACAGATTCAAGAAAGTTACTAATGCTAAACTTCAAAGTTCCACTTTGAAGTTTGAATTAGTAAATCTTGGCTCTGAGTCTAAACCTCAAAATGTTAATTTAGGACTAGAATTAACTCCAGAGGAAAGAACCACTTTCATTAAACTTCTGAGTAGGTATAAAAATGTTTTTTCTTGGAATTATGAGGACTTGAAAACTTATGATACTTCTGTTATTCAACATACAATTCCAATGCTTTCTGATGTCAAACCTGTTCAACAGAAGTTAAGAAAAATTCATCCAAATCTTGAAAGTCAAATCAAGGCAGAACTCAATAAAATTTTAAAGGCCAAAATTATTTTTCCTGTAAGGCATTCTAATTGGGTTTCCAACATGGTACCTATCAGGAAGAAGAATGGAGATATTAGAATCTGCATTGATTTTAGAAATTTAAACAAGGCATGTCAAAAGGATAATTTCCCATTGCCAACGATGGAACAAATACTTCAAAAAGCAGCTGGTTCTGAACTCATGTCCTTTCTTGATGGTTTTTCAGGCTATAACCAAATATTGGTACATCCAGATGATAGGCTGAAAACTACTTTCAGAACCAAATTGGGAACCTATGCTTACCAGAAAATGCCTTTTGGTTTAATAAATACAGGAGCTACTTTCCAGAGAGCCATGGATATAGAATTTAAGGGTCTGATTAATAGATCAGTTGTTATATATCTTGATGACATAACAGTATTTTCAAAGAAAAGAGCCAATCATTTACATGATTTGAAACAGATATTTGAAAGATGTAGAAGGTTTGGTATTACTTTAAATCCAAAGAAATACTTCTTTGCCCTCAATGAAGTAAAACTCTTAGGGTTTGTTGTGTCAAAAGATGGTATATATATTGACCCTGACAGAGTGAAAGAAATTTCTGATATTTCTTTACCTCATAACAAAAAATCCATGCAATCATTTCTAGGGAAAATCAATTTTGTCAAAATATTCATTCCTGATTTTTCTCAAATTGTTTTACCTATGCAGAATATGATTAAGAAAAATTTAGTATTTAAATGGGGGTATAAAGAGAAGGACGCCTTTCATGCAATCAAACAGGCAATCATTAATGCACCTGCATTGAATACTCCTGATTTTTCTAAAAAAAATATTCTGTATACCTTGGCTACTGAAACATCCTATGCTGTTGTTTTAACACAGCTTAATGATCAACAAATAGAAGCACCAATTTCTTTCTTTAGCTCAAATCTGCAAGGAGCTGAGCTTAATTATTCCAATGTAGAAAAACAAGAATTCGTTGTCTTTAAATCAATCAAACATTTTAGACCTTTTCTCCTAAAGACACATACAAAAATTATTGCCCCATTCTCTGCAGTGAAACATTTGTTAATTCAAAAAGAAGTAGGAGAAAAAAGAGCTAATTGGGTAACAGCTTTGCAAGAGTATGATATTGATATTAAGCCAGCCAAGATTTTTAGAGGACAACGTTTTTGCATATTTTTAGCAGGAGCTCACAACATACCAGAACATCAAAATCAAGCTAATATCATTCAAGCAAATCAGATAAGTGTTATATATTCTGAATCTCAATATGCTGATCTGATCTTCTACTTGAAAAATGGGTATGATCCTTCTAATCTCAACTATAAGAACAAAAGTGCTCTAAGATTAAAAGATAAACATTATGAAATCATTGATGATGTGTTATTCAGAAGGAATTATGATTCAATTCTATTAAGATGTCTTGAAAATACTGAAGCAAAAAAGGTATTGCAGGAATTACATGATGGACCAGCAGGTGGACATTTTGGAGGTGATACCACAGCTCACAAAATCATCCATGCTGGATATTATTGGCCTACCCTTTTCAAAGATACACATGATTATGTAAGGAAGTGCTATATTTGTCAAACTGCTAGTGGAAGACAAAGGAAGCCAGCTTTTCCTTTGAAACTAGTAAACATTGAGCAACCATTTGAGTAATGGGGGCTTGATATCATTGGAGAAATAGTACCACACTCCTCCAAACAACACAAATACATCCTTACAGCAACAGATTACTTCACAAAGTGGATAGAAGCAATTTCTTTAAAGGTAGCCAATTCTGATGCAATTATTGATTTCATCGATCAATTCATCATTACCAGGTTTGGTGTACCTAACACTCTTGTCTTTGACATTGCATCTTATTTTTCTGGAAATAGTATAATGGAATTTGCAATCAAAAGAGGTTTCAAATTGAAATATTCAACAAATTATTATCTCCAAGGTAATGGTTTAGCTGAATCTACTAATAAAAATCTCATCAAAATCATTAAGAAGACCATTGATGAGAATCAAAAGAATTGGCACAAATCTTTAATTTTTTCACTATGGGCTGATCGTATTACTCATAAAGCTTCAATAAGAACTTCACCTTTCAATCTAGTTTATGGAAAAGAAGCTGTGATACCATCAAATATAGCTCTCCCATCATTAGCCCTAGTTCAATTTATTGAAGAGAATCCTTCATCATCTATTCAGTTGAGATTTGATCAAATTCTTAAATTAGAAGAAGATAGAGAGAAAGAAAAAAAATATTCATGAAAAACATCAACAGCTTGTAAAATATTCTTTTGATTCAAGTTCCACCGGATCCAAAACTTTGCAAATTGGTGATCTTGTTCTGAAATGGGATAAAGCACATGAAGATAAAGGTAAGCGTACCAAATTTCAAAAGATGTGGCTTGGACCATTTCATATTGTTGAAAATATAGGATCATATACATTCATTCTACAAGATTTAACAGGAAAGAGAGAATCTCTTCCTGTAAATGGGCTTATTTTAAATAAATTCTTTTTTTAAGGAGGTAACCCCTTCTTACATGTACATATTCCTTTCTGCAATTTTTGTTTGTTTTGTAAATAAAGGTTGTTAATAGTCTTTAATTGAATTTTTACTATTTGAAAAATATCTTCGAGAAAATATTATAAATGCTTATTTTATGTAAATAAGAATTTTTATAGAATGATTACAGTTTTGTTTAGTTTAAAATAAAATGTTAAACTTTGAAAATTTGTTCAAAACATTTGCATGATCTTTTGAAACCTTGAGAAAAATGTAAATCATTATAAGTTTATTAAGCAGAGAAAGGTTATCCATAAAAAGTAAAGATTTTTCCAAGCTTTTGTATTCAAAAAACTCTGAAAATTGTCAGCCATTGATTCTTAAGGATAAAATAATTTCACCCCATCCATTAAGTTTGTGATTTTTTAGAATGTAATTCGAAGAAATTATATGTCAAAATTAAGAGATAAGAGGTCTCATCACGAGCCTTCTTACCATGATCATAAGAAGTAATAAAACTGACATTACCAACACTGCATACCAAAACAGGATAATGGCTTATAATTGTAAGACAAGGGGTCTCATCATGAGCCAGCTTGTTCAGTTTGATTAAAACTAGTGAATGGCATTGTTATCAACTGGCTACCAAACCAGAACAATGGCTTTTAAATTAAAATAAAAAGAAGAAAAACAAAAGATAAAATGCCTTATGAATTTATCTTTTAAAGAATTATGATCTTAGATGGATGGGACAATGAATGGTTAATGGTTAAAAGGTAACCCTATCAAGACTATGAATGTTTGCAGGCAGCAGAGGCAATGCCTATGACATTAGTAGTAAAACACAAAAGTTAAAATTGGAGGAGCCCCCTACTTTATTATTATCAACCAATCAATGCTTGAGAAAACCCAAAGATGTTTTTACTTTTATTTTTGAGAAATTAGAAAGAAATTGTAAGTGATTTTTATTCTTTTTCAGAGTTAGATTTTATTTAAAATTTCTCTAAGATAGTTTTCATTATCTTTAAAACTTTTTACTTACTAGAAATATAGTATTCATTTTATTTTTCAGAGATAACTGTTTCTTCCAATGAATCGCCAGTTGTTGTACAGTACAACAACCCTCCCCATTTCAAATTTTTAGAATAAATTTCATTTAGAAATAGATCTCTTTTCTTTGAAAATAGGAATAAAAGACTTAGAGGAAATCCGATCATTTTTTATAAAACAATAAAAAGTTCATTGTTTAGAAAATCATATATCGCATATTGCATATAACAAGTGCATATAAACAAATGCAACATTGAAAATTTCTTATCCGATGAAATATAAAGTCTTTTATCACATAAACATAATACATAAAAATACTCATATTGAATAAGTCCGATGTGATAAAGTAATCGCAATCGCAAATCGGATATATCTTAAAGTTTTACATTTGTTTTATAAAACTCTGATGCGATGTGATTTATCACAATCGCATTTCGGAGGAGCAATTTCATATGTGCTTGTTTTATAAACTCCGATGCGATATAACCCATCGCAAATCGCAAAACGAAAAGACAACCTTTCATTCAATCAATTGAAAAACTCCAATGCGATGTGATTTCTCGCAATCGCATTTCGAAGGAACAAACATCATATTCACTCATTCTATGTCCCAATACGGTGGACCCCACCATCATCGCAATCGCAAATCGGCAGATATCATTTACAACTTATTTCCTTTAGAAAGAGTCGATGAGATATACCATCATCGCAATCGCAAATCGGCAGAGATCATGAAATGTTATTTGTTGTCCCTTTTGAAAACCCCCGATGCGACCGATACTTAGTCTTTATTTTTATTTTATACTACGCATATGTTATTTATTCATCGCAATCGCAAAATTCAAAAGGAAATTTTTATATTCTCATTTCAAAATCGTCGATCTCTGATTGTACGTTTATTATTAAATAGAAAAACAAATGAATGATGGTGATTGATTCTATTTTGAATGTGTTATCACTCAGATTTTCCTTGAAGTTGTTAGAAAAGGAAAGGGGTCCGAGGTAACCACAAACCAACTTTTAGGTACAGAATTTAGCCAATCTGTACCCAGAGAGGGCTCTCTCTATAAGATTTAGCTTGGTTTTGAAAGATATTAGGCTAGTTATGAAAGTCCAGGGATTTTGATTGAAATTGAGTGATGAAATTCTATAGCAGAGGGTAAGACTGAGTAATTTGGTCCATTGGGCTAATGGAATCAAAGAAAATGGCTTAACTGGATTTAGTTTCTTAACAAGGGATGGTTTCACAGGGCAAGGTAGTCAAATAAGGAACAATCATAGACCTAAAATGAATGGAATGGAGTCGAAATGGGTGAAGGGAAATTAAGAATCCTTCAATATTTTCGAAAGAGGGAAACTGAATGATTATTAACAAAGAGAAATTAAGAGTTCTTTATCAAATAATCAGAATGGAAAAACTAGAAAATAGGAGCAATTAAGAATTCACTATTTAAACTAGTTTAGAAGAAAACATTAAGAACAACAACAATTGAAAATAGATTGCACTTAAGCACTTTCTGAATTATTCCTTTTCGTTAATCATTCAGATATGAAACATAAATGGTATAGTAAATAAGTATAAAACTTTAAAACATAAGAGATAGATGACTTATTGATTCGTTTTTTATTCAATAATCCTATGAAAAGTCCTTTGCATCAATTCCTAATCCAACTAGCCATGCAAAAATTGTCCAACAGCACTTTATTCAAAAGTAATCAATATTACAGCAAAATCTATGAATTCCACCCCCTCAATACTCCAATTGAGGGAGTATTTATACAAAGAATTATAAAAATATCTCCTAACAAAATGAGATATAATCTAGGATGACTCGTGGATATATTACAAGAAAATAGAGACAGATGGTCTCGTAGATAAGAGAAAGGATAAACAATGTTGTGATGTTTCCTTCTTTTGAGAATGTGCTGGAGGCAGGCCCTATGATTGGGCTTGCTGCTATCCTCTTTAGTAATTTTGTGCTGGTTGCTCTGTTTTACTGATAATCTTTACCTATACTGATACACTTTGACTTCTGTTCGATCTTTGTTTATCCTTTGTTATCATGTCTTACTGTAGCAAATAATCAAATTTCATGCAAGGATAATATTTACAAAAGTTCTAACATCTCTTCCCACCATTTAGCTTCCGGTATTCTGGTTCTTTGCAGCTTCCTCAGAGTTTCATCTGTCTTTGTATATCTAAAGAAAGTAGGTTGAATTGAGAATAAATGTTTTACCTCATGCTCGAGATAAAACAAATTTTCCAATCTGTTATGAAGAATTTTTCCTGTAGGCAATGCTACTATTGTTGATGAACTAGTTGAGGAGCTGGCCTGATTGTCAGCATGCTTGTTCAATTTCTCAACATAGTTTTTCAGGCTCATAAGTTTATCCTCTGAAATTAAAGGACTTGGAAATCCTTTACTCTGAAAAATATTGAATCTCTATGTAAAGGCTTTGACTTCTTCCTGCATATCAGAGCATCTTCTTTCTAGATTCTGCGTCAGATTTCTTTAGTAAAAACTCTTTTAATCTCCAAAATTGTTCCTGTTCTGTCTTGAATGCCTAGTTCTTCAAGTTGATATCTGTTCTTGGTATTCAAAAAGTGTATAAATTCATTGGCTTCTTCAGGCATGTTTCCTAATTCTTCTCTTGCCTTTAAAATTTCTTCCAGAGCTAATTTAATTAAATCATTTTGCTCATACATTATTTGGATTGATGGCCAGACATCTTCTATTGACTGAATGATGTTGTCCCAAAGAATTTCTTTTATTTCCTTTAAAGGCTTCTCCAATGTAAGATCCTTATACAATGCTTTGACCAATTTTTCTAATATGTTGACCTCTCTTGTTTTTTCTGCAACACTTATTTTCGAGAGATCATATTTTTGTTCTAAAGTAATGAATTGCACCTTTGTTCTCTGGAGCTTTGTCACTTGGAGTTTCAATTCTTCCATTGATTTTATTAATTCTTCAGTGCTTAAAATGGAAGTTTTAACCTGTGATAATTCTGTTGGCTGACCTGTTGTTGTTGTACCTGGAATTAATTTTGCTGTAGATGTTGGAATATTAGGTTGTTTGTCTTTTAATGCCTTTTCAAGCTCTTTTTCAGTTTCATTAAGTTGCTCATTTAGTTTCAAAAGCAAATCCATCAATTCTTCTTCATATTTTTGCTTTATGATTTATGTAGTTTGTGGATGTCTTGAGGCTGGTAACTTTAGTTGTTTTCTCAAGGCTGCAATATCATCATTTTTTTTCTTGATCAAGGCTTCTATACCCTTGACATCTTTGGGATTATGACCCAATCAATTAATTATTTCCTCCAAAGTCTTTATTCTTTTGTCCTTAGCCTGAGAAGAGACTTTTTCAAGATGCCATTGTGCATTAGTATTCTCCAAAGAATCCTATAATTTCTGGGTCATCATTGATTTATCAATCAGAGTAGAATAAATCATTTCACCTGTTTGTTTATGCATCTCAATTTGATCCAAAGGATGAATATCCTTTGCTATGACTTCAAAATTGGTTCTAATATAATCTGTAGTTATTTGAGGCTGTTGCATTTTGGGTTTAAGGTGACTCATTACCATTTTACCCTATTGGATGTCATAGGCTGACATAAATCTTTGTTGATTTTTAGGAGCCATCTTGAAATATTGATTGTAGACTTGAATTCTTAGTGGATCATTTTTGGCCTTTATATTTATAAATGTCCTTTTAATATCCCAGGCATCCTTCATTAGTGGCTTGAAAGAAGATACTTCTACACTTTGCTGCCTTTGTAGTTCTTTTCTCTAAGAATTAGTGGATTTCCCACTGATTGTACATGTTTGCTGACTACCTAATTCTTCTTTCCTCTGACTATCAGGGATTTCTTGAACAGATTCTACTTCTGGAAGAGGATTTAATTTTTGTCTTTTAACATCAAGTTGTTCTGAAGATCCACTGATAGGGGTAGTTGCTTCTGCATCTTTCTTTTTACCTTTTTCTACATTGAGAGGAGTTTGTAAAACTGAAATTTCTGTCACATTAATCTGAGTAGGAGAAGTCTATATTTGGTCTTGTTCCTTAGAAGTTTTAGGCTATTCTATCATTGTGAATTTTTCAGCCTCTTTCTCCTTCCCTTTAGATGCTACTGTAGCTGATGCACTGATTTCCTATAAATTTTGCTGAGAAGTTCTAGCAGAAGAAGGACCAATTCCTGGTCTTTGCACCTGTCCAAAAGAGTCTAGGTCAAGTATTTTTTCAATTTATTTCATAACATTTTGAACACTGACCTGTTCACTATCTTGTTTTATCAATGTTCCTTCCATCCATTCATCCATATTGGCATATTGTTCAATTTCTGGAATCCTATGATTAAGGTATGGTGACAATTTGTTTTTCATCCTCCTATCACAAATAAAGTTGTTTGGGTCATAAGGTACCCAGTAGAAACTTTTTTTCAATTTAAGATAGTCTTCTAGGATCCTTTCAGCTTCTTTTCCTGCATCTCTAGAATTGCAGACAAAAGGACCTAATTGACTTTTAATTCTGAGTTGAGCCTTTTTTTTTGCATTGCAAAAATGAACTATGTTTGAATTTATCATCTTTCTAAAATACTCTAAGGAAAAGAGCCTCATTGGGACATATTTTGGTAACTTGAAAGGACATAGCTCACACCCATATATTCTAATTTCTGTATGATTCTGATATAGGTACCAATCACTAATCTTGTATTGCTTTGAGAGTTGGAGAATTTTCTTCATGTCATTATTGACCCTAGGAGGGGAGACTCCTATTAATAAAGTGGTTGCAGGGTGCAAAAATAGGTCAATGAACTCATTGTAAGAATAAGGAGAATTAGAGGAATTATGAGTGATTTCAGACCAAAAGATTACAGACCTAGGATTTCCTTTGGCATCAAGTTTCTTGACATGGAAAGGGAAACTCTCTGATTGATAGTAAAGCATGAGATGGTATATAACAGAGGAATACTTGAACACTCTTTCATTTTCTAATCTCATGAACTGATCATGGATTTTATCAGCTATGTAGGAAGCAAAATCATACTTGACAACAGGGGGCTGTCCAGGGGTAAAAATTGACAACAATACTAGGGTTAATTGATCAAAATATTCACTAGTATTGAAACCCACTATAGAGGATATCATATTCAGAATGAGTCTGCCCACATCAGTGAAAAAGGTATATCCATAAGGGGGAGAGCCTCTGGGCGGATGTTCTGGCAACATGAAAATTTGGCAAAGGCGATTTAACTCTTCTTGGGATAAATTGGCCGATTTCTCAAGTAAATTTCCCATGGAAAGGGGAGTCAGGGCTTGACCAGGCTAAAACTGTAACATTTCGTTGATAGACTGAGCAGTTATTGGGAAAAGGATGATTTGACTCGGGGACAAGACTGCTCGTTGATTGGGATCATAATTTGCATGGCAGCAATGGATTATTTCAAGAAAAATGTGGACTGAGGGAAGAAGATACATGGGAAGATTGGATTCCCATAGTCCAAAAATATCAGAACCATTCAAGTAGTTATCTCTGCAATGGAAAAAAATTCGAAGAGGACTTTCACTGAGGACAAGGTATTTAATTTGGAAATCCCTATCTGCAAGAGGCAGATAGTCTAAATCTTTGTGAGGGGTATTCAGGGGTGCGACATTCAAAGCCACGGGAATTTCCATTTCTGGTTCTTGTGGATTCAGAAATGAATTCGGGTTTTGATGAAAAAAATAGGCACAATCACAGGTTTGGGAATACAATTGCAATTTTAGGGATTGAGGAATAAAATGAAGACCAATCTTGAACCCTGTTTCAATTTTCTTGTGTGGAATTAAAACAAAAACCAAGATTTTGTAGAGTTTAATCAGGAATTTTGGTAAATACCTATTTTCCGAGAGATAAAAAGTGACGAAAAAAGGTGTTGGCTATGGCAGACGAATTTTGGATTGCTCGACTACAAATTTCCTCAACAAGGTGGTGGTTGACAATCTTCATAGTTGGTTTTTGAAGTTTTGCATGGGACACTGGTTGTTGTACAAAATAGTGAAAATGACATGCGTTGGTGTTTTATTTGCAAATTCAAAGGTTGGAGGGTTTTTTATTATTAATTTTTAATGGATGACGTCAGCAAGTATGGTGGCTTCGTCACGGGAGGCAAGCGATAAGTGGCATTCATAACACAGCTTTTGGGGACGGGCGGGTTTCAACGGAGGGCGAGCGATTTCATACGATATACGACATGTGGCGCGGCACTGTTCAGAAAACCGCTCGGCCATCGTGTGTTATCGTTCGGACGTGGAGGTGCAGCAATATGGACGTCAACCGTAGATCTCAGATTGGTCGATCGAACGGTCTTCGGAAAGGGAAGATGACGAGAAATTAATAGTGCAGGCCCAATGTAATTTATTATGAAATAATCGCATCGGGGGGAATTCTATTGGTGGATTAGGTTATTAATTAACCATGAGGGTTAATTAATCCCTTTATACGGCAGAGTGTCGGGTTTATTTATTAATTGGAAATTTTCAACCAATTAATCACAATTAATACTTATATGGTTATTTTTCAACCAAAGGGGTGGTATAATATATTAATTTGGGAATTTTATTAAAATAATACGGGGATGGGAAATTTGTAGGGATTTAAATAATAAGTTAGAAATTAATATGGAAAATGAATAAAAGCACTAAGTGTAAAACATTAGGTTAATGTATTTAACTTATGCTTGAATGAATAGGGTTTTTATGAAATATTGCATAATTTTCCTAAGTAAAATGGGATTTTACTTAGGAAAAGATTTTTTAGAAGTGAATGAATGTCATGATGAATGGTTTTAAGTACTTAGGCTTTTCCAATTATTGGGCCGAGGGTCCGGTCCCTCCAAAAGTCAAGGAAATGCCTTGAGCCCCTTTAATTTTCAAATGCTTTAGTACTTAGGGGAAATTAGTGAAATTTTTAGGGAAAAATGAGAAGGGAAGTTAATAATTTTGACTTTGCTTTACTTGAAATTCTTCCAATGTAGTGTCTGCCTTTGCACTTGTGATGAAAGTAAAGATTTAACACATCTAGAATCATTATCCATCACATGTAATTCTGCAACATCATCTACCTACCCTACCTACTTTACCCTACCATTTTTTCTTCTTTATTAGGGTGCACTTAGACTGGAAAATCCTTATCACACTTTTTCTTTTTACATGTAGAAATATATCTAATTCTAACCTTATTACATCCAAGGGCTCAAATTAAATTGTTGAGCTCCTTTTATTTACTCTACCTATCTACTTATCTGCCAAGATTAAACAACTTGGTTAGATTTTATTGTCTATCTCTAAAACATAAAATTGAAAGATGAACTAGCCAAGCTTAAAATGTTTGATTGTTCATAAATTGTGGCATAAAATACAAGTTGCACACAATTTGTTTATTTACATAAAAGTAAAAAGTAGTGGCATTTAGACTTGCTCACTTTCCTTGGCCTTTCTTTTGGTGGGATTCATTTTCTTTTTACTTTTTTGGCCATTTTTGTTTTTTCACCCTTTGATTTTTCTTTTAGGGTATACCCTCTTTACATTTTTTAAATTCTTTGATTTTTTGACAATATGGAAATCCTTTGCAACAAGAAAAGGTATGAACATATTACATAGCTCATCAAGTCAATCATGATAAGGGCTTGACCAGGCTGAAACTATAACATTTCGTAGGGCTCAGATTAAACTGTTGAGCTCCTTTTATTTACTCTACCTATCTACTTATCTGCCAATATTAAACAGTTTGGTCAGATTTTATTCTCTATCTCTAAAACATAAAATTGAACGATGAACTAGCCAAGCTTAAATTGTTTGACTGTTCATAAATTGTGGCATAAAATAAAAGTTGCACACAATTTTTTTATTTACATAAGAGTAAAAAGTAGTGGCATTTAGACTTGCTCACTTTCCTTAGCCTTTCTTTTGGTGGGGTTCATTTTCTTTTTACTTTTTTGGCCATTTTTATTTTTTCACCCTTTGATTTTTCTTTTAGGGTATACCCTCTTTACATCTTTTAAATTTTTTGATTTTTTGACAATATGGAAAACCTTTGCAACAAGAAAAGGTATGAACATATTACATAGCTCATCAAGTCAATCATGATATATGACACCTATTGGTATAGGAGTATAACAGAATGCGTGAGTGTGACTCTCATAGAGGGCATTTAAGTTTAACCACGGAGTTGATAAATTGAAATCAACGAATAAATATTTTCATATAATTGTTCTCCTTACTTCATTTTTTTTACCGCGTCTGAAAGTATTTTCATTTGCAAAACCATAGAATACCCAATCCTTTCGTTCACCGAGCAAGTGAAACATTACCAGACGACAAAATTTCTAAGAGATCTAAGAAAGCAAAGGCTGTTGCCGCTACAAAGACCGCTACTATTCCCATATTACCAAAAGAAAAACCAGCCAAAATCAAGTTGGTAACATATACTTCATGCCAGGGTCTTGGAAAAATTTCTTGGGAGGATGTATATAACTTGATTGAGAAAGAAAACCCTAAGGTCATTGTGGTTAAGGCAACAGTACCAGACGAAGAAGACTCAGATTCTGATTCTGAGACTCCTCTTAAAGCGCTTACAAATTCATTCCTTCACATAATTGCAGCTCGGGCAAACATTTTCCCCTATTATGATGTAATTCGGTGGGTGATAAACAATGTCACCATCAAAAACAGGACATTTGTTTCAGCTGTGGAAACAATATTTGGGTCTTTTAGAGCAGAGGATATAAAGGAAATGTACCATCTTCCAGACCCTCAGAAATTCTACAACAAAGCCTTCATTAAGGATTTTGCTGCAAGCAATGAGACTCAGTCGAAACCAATCAGAGAATGGAGAAGAGCTCCAGAGAAACATAAAAAATGAATCATCAGATATGTACTCCGTAGAGTCTCTTTCACCCCCATATTTTTATGTTGCCGCAATGATGTGTAGGCTTTTCAGAAACAATAATTCTGCAGGATTTTCAATCCAAATGGTACCCTTAATTCATTCTGTTTTGAATTCTGAAATCATGGACTGGTCAGTTATCCTTTCAGACAAGATAGCCAATAGAATCCCAGACTATAAAAATGATAAAGACACAGGAAATACGACCTTGTTTTACTTCTATGCCTACATTTTAGATGCCCTATGTTTCAATTTAGAATTTCCCATTCTAGGTTGGAAATGGACCCCCCAAGATCCTGCTCCTATACATATTTATCATAAGCTCCTATGGAAGGTTCATTTTAAAAACCGTGTATATAGAATTTGTCATAGTTTTCTTATTCCTATCTATCAAACCATTTTTGACCAATTTCCTCCCCGAATTTCTGAAAAAGCTAAGAATGATATATCCCTTATTGGTGACTGGTTCGGAGAAGAGAGATTTACTTATATCAGATTTTTTTGAGCATTGTGGAGCCCCATATTTTACCTTTGTATGTTCTTGACAAACTATTAGCACAGGAAATTTCTTACCAGTTAACAGTAGAAGGTATGTTAAGGTGTCTAAAGAATAATAAGAAATTGATGTGGCCTACTTTTCCCTTTCACTGTGGGAATTATACTCTTAATGAATTCAGACATGCTGAGAAGGAAGTCATTAAAATAAGGGATCTTAAGCTCTCAACAGTCCCAGGAAGGCAGTATGACCTGAAAAAGGTAGCATTTGATTTCACAACTTCATTTCAAATCGCTCAGTTTGAGCATGAACCCGATGTATTCGATGATTTATTTGTTTCTGTTGATAAATTTTCCCAAGTCTATAACTTGGCTAAATCCAAGTTTCAAACAGAAGATATGAATAAATTCTTGTTGTTTATAAGTCAGAGATTGCTAAAAGATCCTCTTGGCCAATTAAGAATTCATTTGCAAGAATCTGAAAATATAGAAACACGGCAGAAGGAAAAAGAAGATGCAACTAACAAAGCAGGAAAAGAACCATCTACCAGCAAGGGTAATTTACATACTAAAAAGGTAAACACAAGTGGCAAGCTTGATGTGCAAAAGAAGAATACTGGCAGCAAAATAGATGAACCTATTGAGAAAGAAAATACAGTTCAGACAAAAAAAGAAGATATTGGTAATAAGCCAAATAATCAACTTGAAAGAGAAAATACCACTGAGAAAGTGGTGGATTCTTCTGAAGTTATTGTTTATTCCAATTTGCTAATTCAATATGAGCAATTCGCTCAGCAAATAGGATCACAAAATAATCTTCAAGTTGAAATTCTGAAAGATCAAGATATGGAAATCATTCCTGAGCATCCTACAGAAGAAATTGTGTTGAAAGTAGAAGAAATTCCTCCTCTAGATATCTTTTATAGTCCTAAACATAGGGTTTTTGTTAGAAAGCAGAGGAAGAGAAGAAGAATAGATCAAGAGTCACTTCCAACATCACAAGTTGAATTTATGAACATTGTCTGGAAAAATACTGAGGTGAATCCTTCAGAGGATCTCACCAAATTGTCACAATATGCAAGCACCTATAGTGCAGCCACTATAGACAAAGCTTCTGAAGTCACCCAAATGATGAAACAAAAGGACTTATAGATAGTTATGCTGGACAACAAGCAACAGAAAATTAGCAAAATATTATGCAGTTGGAACAGCAGTTGCAAGATGAAGAGCTCAGGTCTAAACAGTTGGAAGAGCAACTTGGCATTGAAAAGAAAAATATTGATCAACAAGCTTTGAATAAGAAAAAACAGTTAAGTCAAGAGGTGGAAAAGTTACAAACCATCCTGCAAAATGAGAAAACTGTTAAGGTTGAGCAAGAAAAAATATTCCAAGCAAGATTGGACAAATTTAGGGATTATCCTAAATTGGATCAATTTAAAACTGAAGCTCTTGAAATAAATAAACTACTGTCTCGAAAGTTGAATGAACTATGTCAAAAGATGGCACAAGCCAAGCCCTTGTGTGAAATAACATCATCTTTAATAGAAGAAGGAGTCAACCTCAGGCTCGAATTTGATGATGCAAATGAGAAAAATTTTGAATTTCTTTCATGGCAAGACTCAAAGCAAGGAAGGAATGCAGACCTTCCCAAGATTGAGGAAAGACACAAAGAAATTATGTTTGTTGAATGGGAAAATCAGTTGATAAAAGGAGAAAGAGCCACATCAAGAGCCAGAACTATGATGAATAATATAACACAGTTGGTTAATGATAGCTTATATGTCACCAATTTAATTTCAGATTGTATCTTAGGTAAATTACCAAAGGTAAAAGAGACTAATTCTAAGTGGAAGCAAGAATTAGTCAATAAGAATCAGCAAATCAGCAAACTTCAAGGAATTTCATGGGATATCATGTGGACATATCTAATCAAGCCACACAGTCAACAAATGGCAATCAAATTCCTTTCCAATGCCATTAATTCATTCCATAGTTTTCTGATGCCACGTATACTGGTCAGTTACATTCGAGGCTAAGTCATCCAGCAGAGGTCAAATATATGCTCAAAATTTTCCACCTGGGCACATTGAATGCAGGAGAAAATCAATGAATTTGTTTCATTTTAATATCGCAAGTCTATTTCTAGATTTCCGATGATAGATTGTAACAATAATTTTAGTTATTTTGTTTTATTAATTTCCTATTTAAACTTCTTCCGTGCATGGGAGAAAGGGTCCTGAGTTTGTAATATTTTGGCTTGGATGTTACATTTTTGTACTCCATCGACTATTTTATTTTTATAAAGGATCACATCTGGTGGTTTATGGCAAATTATCTCTAAGAATTGCATTTCTGTACCTTGGATTTTGTTTTACATTGAAGCACTGGATCTGGATATTGAATTGCATTCGGAAAAGTATCAGGATGAATCTGGTATTTCTATCAATTTACTGTTATTTTTCTTATGTTATGAGATATTTGCTTTGAATTTGCTATCATTTATGTGTACTTTTTTTACAAATATTTCTTTATACATATCATTTCTGAGTGTATAGAAATATTCATCTCTCATAGTATGTCCAAATGATATGTAAAATGATGAATGCAATGGGTTATTATAACTCTGTTTAATTTCTTAAACAGATTTATCATTATTTGATACTACATATTTCAATTAAATTATAATACATTTTCATGGTTATTGATTTGATTGAAACAATCTTTAATTTGTATTCATATTTGACACCTGGGTTATTTTTAGAATTATTTATAAGTTATAGATTAAATTAGATACATTATTTCACTCATTTAGTTTTATTATCCACTCACACATTCATTCCATCACCAATCCATTAGTTATCAGGAAACTAGTCCTATAAATCCAGTCGGAGCCACCACACCAAATGGAAAGGAGTTGTCCTAAGGTCCCGACCGAGTGGTTTTCCCCCAATGTTTCAAGCAGCGATTTTTCGAGGCTTCAAAAAGCCCCTACATTGTCAAGCGCATTCTGGCTAAGCGTGCCTACGAGTTGGTAGATTATAATGGGATTCCATTTTCGCAGCCTCGAAATGGGTTGTATCTTAGACGTTATTATGCTTGATTTTGTGTAGGAAACATTGCATTATATGATTTGATTTTGTGTGTGTAGCAATGTGCCTTTTAGAATTTTTCATGTGGTTAGTAATCCGCTTTGCATTTTTTTCAGATGTTAGAATCTTCGAAACCATTTGTTGGATATGTCGATGGTGCTAGTACTGGTACTTAGAATTTATCCTCTGCAGCATGGGCCATCTTTGCTCCAGGTGACGAGTTAGTGAGATTCCAAGGGATTTGTATTGGTCGATCAACCAACAGTATCATTGAGTATAGCGGGTTGGTTGAACTACTCTCTGATGTCGTTTCACTTGGAATTTTCTGCATCATCATCAGGCTGGACTCACAACTTGTCATACTACAGCTTACTGGCGCCTATAGTGTCTGAAATCCAGAAATTCATTGCATGTTCCTTAGAGTTCATATTTTGGAATGACATTTTGATTACATTCAATATCAATATATTTCCAAAAACTTTAACACTCTAGTTGATTCACTGGCGAATTATGTGTTAAATAGACATTTGCAACGTATGTAAAGATAGATTTTAAATTCACATCATACAATTGAATAGGATTGAACATAATCGTAGAAAAAAATTGAAAGTAAAATAGATTTATATCGATTTTTTTACAAAATTGTGTCCAAGACACGTTGGTCATCTGACCTCAAAATGTGTACATACATATCATAATCTAATTAAACCTAGTGATTCTCATGATAAAAGGTCACTGCTTGGGCTATCATGTGCAACAGTCTCATCCAACCATTGGGCACACCAATGGTATGGCACTGCAGCATCATAGGTAACTCCTTGATCCAGACATCCAGTATCCCAAGAGTCAATCCCTCCACATGATGTTTCAACTTAGCAAGAGTCTCAGCTAAATCCAAATCTTATATGACTGCTCTTCCGATATTCCCCTTTGTTGGTTCTCCCACCTATTGTGCATGAACCATTGGTCGAACAGTACCCACATATGCATACATAAAACATATTTATTTTAGTCTTGGAAACATTAAAAAACAAAAAAATATATAAAAATCCCCAAAAAATAAAAAACATGGTCAACATTTTACCTATAGCACCCCATCGAGCGCTGACTAGTAAAATAAAATCTAGATCTCTGTGGAAATCCATCCCTAGATATGGATGCTCCTCGATGAAGATATTTTTTCTTCGGAGCCAACTGAAGAATGCAGTGGAAAACGAGATTGATGACTGACCAGCATGTCTATCCATCAGCTCAAACCACCGCTGCATTTTTGGATCTCTAGGACCAGCTAATCCCAGCGTCACATGTTGTGGTTGCATCAATAGAACTCGCTCAAAAACAAAAGTGATCAAAATTGACCCATAACTGAAATGTTTGGTCTTACCACTTTTTACCTTGGTCAGTTGTTCTTTCATCTGAAGGAGTATTGCTTCAGCCCAGTTGAACACGGTTGGCTCAAGACACTCAAGCACATACTACATGTATGATCTATTCGCGACATGTAGTGTCATGTTTCCAGCTAGTTTTTCAATAATGAATAGGAGAGTGTGCAAAGGCATATCATGCACATCTATGATATTTATCTTTCCATCTTTACTACGCTCAATTCCTGGTCGAAAAAACTGTTGGATGTAATCCTTCACTTTTTCACCTCCACACGCAGAGCCCACGAGGGAAATGGGGGCACCATGTCTCAACAAAACTGTGAGAAATTAATTATCATCAACCAATATTGAGAGCACTTTGTCCCCAATGTGAAATGCATGAATTGTCGGGTCCCATGAATGGATCAAGAATTGCAATATTTCCATGTTTTGCTTGATTCCTAACAATTGGAAGTACTTGAGAAACCCACAATCTCTGAGGGCTCTCACAGTGCTAGGATCATTTAGGAAAACCATCATGTTCTTCATGTTGTCTTTCTTGCCATGTAATCGACATTTTGATCGAACGAAAGTCTGAAATAACACCATATGCTAAGTTAGGATCCATTTCATGCAAAAAACTGGGAAGATTTTCGGCAGAAACAAAGATGCAACTTTTTGAATTGCGCCCAACGCACCCTTGAGTGAGAGACAGAGCATTGCAGAGGAACTCAGCCTCTTTCCAGCCTCCCTACAACACACTTTTTGACATTCAAGGGTGTGTTGGACCTAGGGCATTGTATATTTACCCTAGGCATCCCAAAAACCTAAAAAATGTGCATGAAACTGAAAAATAATGCATTCAATATAAAGAGGATAAGATCTTCTACCTGGTCCAGACAACACGTTAATGATCCACAGAATCTTTCATAATCAGCTGCTAAAGTTCAAGGGTAAAACAGGCTCAGAGCACTAAAATCAAAATGGTAAAGGTGAAATGGTAAAAATGACTTGGTAATTTCTTAATTTAATAGTCTTTTTGATTAATTTATGCATATTTAATGAAAATACTATAGTTTTTACCCTTTTTTACTATTTTAAACAGGTATTTTTAATCCATTTGATGTTTCTTTAAGAAGTTTTGTAGTTGATTATAGTGATTTAGTCGTGCATGATCATGAAATGTGATATTGACCACAAATCACAATTTTATCTCTTTTTTTAGCATTGTTAAACATGAAAAAGGAATTCAAAGCATACTTTTATTTTCTTTTTTCGAGCTTGTTTAAACATGAAAAAATAATTCAAAGTGCACTTTTATCACTTTTTCGAGATTTGTTAAATGCGAAAAAGGAACCCCCCTAGATTTCTCTTTCATCTCTTTTTAGACTCTCTAAATATGAAAATATTGTCAGGTGCTTGTCCTTCCGAGCTCGTTAAAGGAATTGAAACGACATCTACTATGTATAAGTTTAACCCTTATCCGGACTGAGATAGATTATGATTATGAAAAAGGAAAACCCTATTCGAACATGGCTAGGAGGTTCTCTCGGGTATTATATTACGCTTTTTCGGATCTGAGGGACTATTATACAAAAAATAACTCGTGGATTTTTCTTTTAGTCCCTTTTTAAAACTCTCTAAATATGAAAAAGGACCGAGTTCTTATTTCCGTTAGACTCGTTAAAGCATCAAATAGCAATGGACTTGTCCATCATGACAAGATCGAGTTTTACCTTCGCTATACTCGTTAAATCATCAAATAGCGATGGATTCACCCGAAGGGTGGAACTATACATCAATCATATGTTATCCTCCTCAATATTGTTAAAAAATAAAGAGGTACTAGTCAGCAATGACTAGGGAAAATTGAAAAGGGATAAAACACTTTATGGTAGCAAGTCGCTCTTTAACATGACACTTATTGACTTCATCTCCATGATTTTTGGGTTGGGTAATCTTCTTAACGTTCTATCATACCTATGGTCCATCATAGCATCCATCACTTTGGTTTTGGTTCAAATGCTACCAATTCATTCAGTGTCGTCGATATGTTCAAGAGAGTTCACTCAGTTATTCCTCATCCTTTGCAATACTCATAAACCTTCATTTCTTGACTGCCATCACTGACATTGCTTCATCATTCACATTCTATCTCCAAAATCATTACTCTAGTTTCATGTCATTGATGAGGGAAGCATCAATTCCCTCCTACAATGAGTTGCTTCATGTCGAAATTAGCTCATCATTTAGGAAGAAAACTTAGAAACAACCTTTCAGTACCTTGGAGCTTTCTTACATCAACGGCAGCTTTCTCACTTCCGGCAACAGGTTGACTTCACAGGCCTTCGACCGAAAGACTTTGTATGGTGTTCAACATCAAATCATCTATTCACACCATGCAGAATGTACTGCAATACCTTGAGAGTCATTATCATCAACAGTGGTTTCTCTCATGTCTGTTAACGGCTCACATCATTGGCTGGTAATCAAACGGTGCCTTCCCATATTCAACTTCAGATCACATATTTGCATGGTTAGACTCATACTTTAAGCGATCGAGTGAATGAGATAGAAGACCTTGGATCTTGTTTCATCCATCCGGGCTGCGATTTTGGGAGAAGTACTAAACCATCTGTACGATGGTCATTCCTCAGATAATCATCCTATCATGGGTCTATATCTGTAAACAGTCTATATATGTAGACGACTTTCTGATTTTATGATAGTTTATGTGCTGAGTAGGGGATATGCCTCCCCCAAAAATTCATGTACAAGATAAACATATATCATGATGTAATTTATTATAATTGATGCAGGTCGTTGTCCGCTTCAGTCCCTCCTCATCATGTCGTAAATCAAATCACTCAACATTATCATTTTTTACTTCATGATTTAGGGGCCAGTTGTTACAGTTCAATTTGGGCATCATCCCAAAACACAGATCAATATTCATTAGGGTCTATCATACTCTAAATTAGTTGCTACATGCCCTAAACAAATCATCACATTGATGGTCTTCCTTCATGAAATTTTAATTGTTTAGATGCTAGTTGAAGTGCCCTATCAAGCCATCAACGCACCCCTAGACAGTTGTAATTGCTTTGTAGAGCATCTACTCCCATGAAAGGCTGCGTTGCAGAGGATCTAGGCTCACTTTGGAGTGCATTGGTCGACTGGGAGCGAATTTTTCATTGGATTCCGGGAATCTCCCTGACTTCTACTGACTTCTAGAAGTTGTTTGAGCTCTCACCTCATTTGATAGATTCTAATTTGGAACCCATGAATTCATTAAACCTCTTGTCCTCCTATTCCCATGAATAATGAAACCTCTTCATCCATTTTTAGTAAATCCATTCAATGATTCATTTATCAAAATACCTTCATCTACTTATAAATAGAGCACTGAACTAGTGCACAAGAGAGCAAGAATTTATGTTAAGTAGAGTTATGCTGTTGAGATATCAACACTTGTTCAAGGTGTTGTGCAAGTACTTTGATGCTGTTGGATTGTTGATGTTGGATGTGATGAGGATGGGAATCAAGTTGGATGAGTGACAACAAATCGATCAACTAGTTGAAATCTTCCTTATACTTCATAATAAATACATTTGTTCCTTTCCTAATGCATCTGTCAATGATAATATATGTGTATCAATTAGTTTAATCAATTCAATTTGTTTAACTTGAATAAATCGTATTGCCTTTATGTTGCTTTTTGTCTTATGTTTGCCATGGCAGGTATCAATCAGGCGAGTTAAGTTGGATTGAGAGCGATGAAAGCGACGAAGGGAGGCAAGGGAAAGAGAATAGATTACAAGTAATTTTCTCTCCCTTTATCTATTCACGTTAAGGAAAAGATCAGATATCTTTCTTTCTATTGTTCTAACTGAAAGACCCACTTAGGGAAAGCATACTTATCTGTAGGTTTTTATTTCTGTAAAACACAACCATCTTGTGATTCTGCCATTAGTGATTGATTTATTCATTAGATATATAATTTCATAATGATATGTGTGAATTAAGGTTCCATAGCCAGTGATGTAATGTCTAAACTTGTTAATAGCATGGACAACATCCAGAAACTCTTTTTCAGTAACAATGTAATTTAACTTAGCGGGAGTCAAATTCTTAATTGTATAGAAGATGGCATAAGGGGTCAAGTCTTTTTTCCCTAATACAGCTCCCAGAGTTGTATCTAAAGCATCAGTTGAGATATGAAAAGGTAATTTCCAATTTGGTCCTCTTAAAATGGGTGTTTCAGATATCTTTGCTTTCAAATTTTCAAATGCCATTTGGCACTCAAGATTCCAACTAAATTCACAATCTTTAGTGAGCTATTTGAAGAGTGGAGATGTAATTTTTGTGAATTTTTCTATAAATATTCTATAGTACCCTATAAACCCAAGAAAACTCCTAACATATTTTTTAAAATTTGGGATTGTTAATTAGGAAATAACTTCTACTTTAGATGGGTCCACCTTAATTCCATATCCTGAAATATGGTGTCCTAAAATAATTCCTTCAATAAACATCATAAATAATTTTTCATGACTTAATGAGAGATTTTCTTCTTTGCATCTTATGAGAACTTTTTCCAAATTTTAAAGAGCATCTTCAAAATAATTTCCATAGACTGTGAAGTCATCCATATACACTTCCACACAATCATATATTAAATTAGAGAATTCCTAATACTTCTCTTTGGAATGTTGCAGGTGCATTTCATAATCCAAAAGGAAGTACTCGGTAAGCATAAGTTCCCCATGGAGAGGTAAATGTGGTTTTGACTTGGTATTTGGGTGCTACTTTAATTTCATTATACCCACTAAAACCATCCAAGAATGAAAATATTTCTTCCCTCCTAATGTATCCAAAACTTGATCTATTAAAGGCAATGGAAAATGATCTTTTAAAGTAGCTTTATTCAGCTCCCTCTAATCAATACACACCCTCCATTTTCCATTCTTTTTAGGGACAATTAATAAAGGTGAAACCCATTGACTGTCTAATGTTGGATAAATAAAGTTTACATTTAGTAGTTTTTGTAGTTCTTCCATTACAATTTCCCTAAGATTTGGATTCATTCGTCTTTAAGGTTGTCTGATTGACCTAGAATTTTCCTAAATATAGATATGATGTATGCAAGTCTCAGGATTAATTTATTTCATGTCAGTGTACTCCCATGCATATGAAGAATAATGCTTTTGCAATGTTTTGATTAACTCTTCTTTTTGAAATTCTTCTAGGTCTTTTGCACCAAGAGTAAGGGGTTGGAGATTTTTTGCACCAAACTGATGCTTTATGTATTTTGACTCATATCAGTAATACAAAGTGAATTTCTTCTTCACAGACCTGAGATCTCATGGATTTTTTAATGCCTTATTGATCTACATCTTATGTTTTACCTTTTGCAATAGATTTCATTTCTATTACTCAGAATTCATAACTCTATGCTCTGACTTCCTTTAGTAATGAAATGATTGTGTTTCCTATTGTTTTATGAGTGAATTTTATTTTTTAAAGACTCTTATATGCCTCAACTTCCATGTCAAGAGGCCTAGCTACTGAAAACTCTAATTGTTGACTCCATAAGCCCAATGGTAGAAAACCTGCATTCTTTCAACCTACAATCATAAAAATAAGATACAATTTCCATAGAGTTAGCCATCTATCTTTATCATTATCAAATATCATAAACCCCCTTGAGAGAGCCCTCTAAGACTAAAGAGGCTAAGCTTCAGTCAAAATCTGGTTTGAAACAGTTACATAGAGTTGTCTGATCAGTAGCCAATCAAGTACAATTTTGTGATAACATTTTGGTACGTCTGTTGGGAGCCTAAAAATATACTTTTCCCAAAATTTTGAAGCTAAAATATTGAAGGTATCAAGATCTCAGAAGTTGTTTGAGGCTACATCTACCTTGTTGACTCCATTCAAAATTATCATCTTCAAAGGTGGCTTCGAAAAGGAGATATAAGAGGAGTAATCCTAACCCAGAACCACCTACAATTGTGGATAATCCAAACACAATTTCCAGAGGTATTCAAGATAGTTCTACAAAATCAGGTACTCCATTACACACAAAAGCCTTGTCCTCTTAAGTTTCAAGAAGTCCTGAAGATAAAAAGTTTGATGATAAAATTCAGAAGTCTTTTTTAGGTCTAAAAATGAAAAGGAATTGACGGAAATTTTTTTTAGACCTACATAGGAGAGGTATTGATACCTCACCCTTAGTGACTCAAATGGATAAAGAAGATTTTTGGGAAGTAGTCACATCAGAGTTGTTGTTAGAAATGGAATATTTGGATAGGTGTAAGGAACTAGACCCATTTGAAATCTTGCTTAAAAGAAAATATGGTGTCCCTCTACCTAATTGGAGTTCAATTGTAACTGGACAACAAAGACAAATCAGCCCCCCTCCTAACAGTTCCTCTTCTTCTACTATTGTTGTCCCTAAAACTACCACAGTTCCAGTCATCATGGCAGGAAATGTGCCACCTCCACCTGCTGTTGCACCTGCTAGGTATGCCCCTCTTGTTCTCCCAGCTGTCCTTAATGCCCTTCCTAGCAAATATTCTGCTAGAATCAAACTTGGGGAAGTGATGAAGAGATTACAGTTGAAAAGCATGTAGACCAGTTTAACGACTTCATAGACAAGGAGGAGGTTGACCATGAAGATGTCAAGATGAGATTGTTTACTCAAAGCTTTATTGGTGAGGTCAAAAAGTGGTTCAAAGCCCTTTTTGCAGGAAGTCTACATAATTGGAATGAATTTGAAGATAGATTCTTGAGAAAGTGGGGAAATAGAACCAACCCTATATAATCCCTCATTGAGTAGAATAGTTTGAAAATATCAGTTGATGAAAATTTCCAAAATTTCTCCATGAGATTTAATAAATTTTATGACTCCATCCCTACCCATCTAAAACCTCCACCAGGAGAATCTCAACTGAGATATGATGAGGCTTTTGACTATGACTTTTCTATCCTGCTAAGAGAAAGAGAATCTTGTTCATTAGCTGAAATGAAAATTGATGCTGTGAAGGTGGAGGTCAATATGATAGCAGCTAAAAATTCCAAGATGGGAAAGACAAAATTGAAAGAAGAAGATAAGCCTTCCACCTCAGATGATAAATTTGACTCCATGATGAAGACGATGGAAAAACTGATGGATAGGCTTGCCCTAGGGAATGCCTCTACTACTCCTACACAACATGAACCTCAGTTTATAAATCCTCAATTCAAAAGACCTCGAAACCAGCAGAGGCTAAGGGAAAATAGAAATCAGCCTGGCCCTCAAGTAAAGCCTCCTTTTCAGCAAAATTTAGTTGATGAAGAATATCGGCCTGAAATACCAGAAGACTCAATTCATTGCTTAGATGAAAACATGTCAGGGATGTTTTTGACTAAGGAAGAACATGATGAGTCATATCATGATGTAAACAAGGGTGAGGAACCATTTGATTATCTTAAAGGATATCAACATGTAATATTTGAGATGAAGAAACAATATAACCTAATAAACAGAAATGTTCCAATTACTGCAAACAAAACTCAGCCTAAGAAAGATGCCCCTAAATCTGTTGAGGTTAGAAAAGATCCACCACCTCCTCCTCCTGTCAAAGAGACTGAAAAATCTGCTTCTGTTTTCAGTTTGGAGAATGAGATCTCCAAGATCAAAATCCCAGACCCTTTTGGAGAAATTCTTAAGGTGAATGAATACATAGGTAAAATTGTAAAAATGTTGAATTCCAAACCAGGAGCTACTGACATCCTTAATGTTCAATAATATCATCCAAATATATACTTGAGTCCAAGATTGGAGGATGAGCAGAATGAAGAGGTGCCTCCTTTATATGTCAGCCTTAGTATTCATGACATGACATTGCATAGAGTTAGCCATGTTGGAATCAGGGGCCTCTCAAAACCTTATACCTAAAGTGATCATGGAAAGGATGGGATTGGAAATTACTAGGCCATATAAGGATTTGTTTTATTTTGATTCAAAAAGAGTTCAGTGCATTGGTTTAATAAAATATGTTGTTGTTGGTCTTACACAAGTTCCTGCCAAGACAATGGTAATGGACATTGTGGTAGCATACATTCCACCTAAGTTTGGCATGCTGCTATCTAGATCATGGGAAGCAAAGATTGAAGGCACCATGCAGATGGACCTAACTTATGCCACCATTCATGTTTTTGGTGAGAAAAGAATACTATACAGAGAAACAAGGATGGCTTATATGGTAAGTAGTAAGGACAAACCTCAAAATTTCCCAATCTATGTTATTGATATTGAATTAGGATCTGCTATACTTTTCAATGAATTGACAGATGAAGCAGAACACAAGAAGAAAGTAGAAAATCAACAAATTAGTGAAGAGAAGGCAGAAGGTTGGTGGTTGTTACACTTTGATGGATCAGCAAGAAGAGATGGGGTTGGAGCAGGAATTTGGATCACAACTCCAGAGGATGAAAGTATGTTCTTTTCTTTCAAACTAAACTTTGATTGCACAAATAACATGGCTAAGTATGAATCTCTATTTCTGGGCTTAGATATTTTGAAACGAATGGGTGCTCAAAATATTTTTGTTTGTGGAGATTCTGAATTAGTTATTAAACAAGTTGAGGCTGTATATCAAACTAAGGATGTGAGAATGAGAACATATAGAAATTTGATCATGGAGATGTTAGAGAATTTTCAAGAATATTCCTTTATTGTGAAGACTAGGGATCAAAACTCAGTAGCTGATTCCCTAGCTGTCTCTACAAGTCTTTTTATTATTCCTGCACATTCCACTAAAAGATATGAGGTTTAAGGTCGCCATACGCCTGCTATCCCTGACAACATCATCCATTGGCAAGTTTCTGAGAATGACCAACAAGTCAAAAACTTTATAGAATTGAAAGAGGAGTTTGAAAACACACAAGTATATTAGAAAAACATGCTTGCTGAAACAAAGGGGAATTTTGAAGTGTTACAGTTGAAGAATAATTCTATACCCAAAGGTCTCATTCCACTTGAAAATATTTTTGACCAAAATGATGTGTTCAAGTCTCCTAGGATACAAGCTGATGATGAAGAGGTAGAGAGTTGTAAACTTGGTATAGTGGAAATTCCAAAAATGATTAAGATTTCAAAGTTTCTTTCACTTGACAAGAAGCAGAAATATGTTAAGATGATGAGAAGATTCATAGATGTTTTTGCATGGAGTTATGTTGATTTGAAGAAATATGATCCTACCATTATTCAGCATACCATTCCTATTAAAGAAAATAAAAAGCCTTTCAAACAGAAGTTGAGGAGGACTAATCCATTTCTCATGCCTCTGATTGAGAAGTAAATCAAGAAGCTCTTTGATGCCAAAATCATTGTTCCAATCATATTCTAAAGTGGCTTGCAAACTTGCTTCCAGTCAGAAAGAAGAGTGGAGAGATCAGAATCTTCATTGACTTCAGAAACTTGAATAAAGCCTCTCTGAAGGACAATTACCCTCTCCCAAAGATGGAAAAAATTCTACATAACATTTTTGGTTCCCAAAGGATGTATATGCTGGATGGTTTTTCAGGATATAATCAGATACTCGTGCATCCATAAGATTAGGAGAAAATTGCTTTTACCACACCATGGGGCACATTCATGTATGCCAAAATTCCTTTTGGTCTGATGAATGCAGGAGCAACATTTCAAAGAGCAATGGACATTTCCTTTTCTAAGGATAAGGATAAGTTGGTGGTTGTATATTTGGATTACATAACCATTTTCTCAAGGAGAGAGGAAGACCACTTGAAGCATCTAGAAAAGATTCTGCTAAAATGTAGAAGGTTTGGAATTTCTCTCAATCCCACTAAAAGCATTTTTTCTTTGACTTCCGAGAAGTTACTTGGGCATATTATTTCTAAATATGGGATTAATCTTGATCCAAATAGGGTCAATTCCATTCATAAAGTGGATTTTCCTAGAAGCAAAAAGGAAATTCAGTCTTTCCTTGGAAGGGTGAATTTTTTGAGGAGATTTATTCCTAATTTTGTTGAGATTGTAAAAGATATAACCAAGATGTTGAAGAAAGGATCTTACATCAAGTGGGTAGTAGAAGCAAAGCATTCATTTGAGGAGATCAGGAAGGCACTCACTCAAGCACCACTGTTGATCAACCTGGATTTTTCAAAGGAATTTATGGTTTTTACATTTGCATCAGAAAATACAATTACTGGAGTTTTGCTGCAGAAAGGATAGCAATGTACTAAGCAGCCCATTTCATTTTTTAGTAGGACCTTAGCTAATTTAGAGTTGAAGTACAACATCCTAGAGAAACAGGCCTATGCTTTGGTCAAAGCCTTCAAAAATTTCAGAATTTACATTATGCATTCTCATGTCATAGATTTTGTTCCTAATGTTGTTGTGAAGGACATCTTAACTCAAGCTGACCCTGATGGTAAAAGAGGGAAGTGGATAGAAAAATTGCTGGAATATGATATAGAGATCAAACCTACAACATTTGTGAAAGGTCAAGGTCTAGCAAAGCTAATGGCACAGTCCAATTTTTACTGTCTTGATATGAATTTAATTACAAAAATTTCATAATTATCAGATGAAGATGAATATTTGATTCCCATTGAAGAGAATTACATCCTATTTGACTAATATAGAGACATTATTTTTGTCTTACATCATCATAGAGCTCCTTCCAAATTGAAAAAGTCTAAGGCAATATTTGTGAAGCTCAAATCCCTAAGGTACTGCATCATTGATAAAAATATGTATTGGAAAGATAATTGCGGTATTCTTTTGAATTGTTTGCTAGAAGAGGAGGCTGAGAAAGTTATTGGGGAGTTTCACAAAGGAGATTGTGGATTTCATCATTATTTGAAGGCCACAGCAAATAAGATTCTCAAAGCAGGGTACTACTGGCCTACTATGTTCAAAGATGTCTACAAAAATATTGTTGCCTACCATGAATTCCATATTTTTTATAGTAAGAAAAAGCTTGTTCCTTTACCTTTGATGCCTATTTATGTTGAGGCACCATTCCAGCAGTGAGGGCTATATTTTATTGCTAAGATTAATCCATCATCTTCAGGACATCATCACTGGATCTTGACAGCAACTGATTATTTCACCAAGTGGATTGAAGCAATCCCAACTATGAAAGAAAATGATTCAGTTATCATTTCATTTTTGGAAAATAACATATTGTCTAGGTTTGGCTTCCCTATGAAGATCATCACTGACAATGCACAGGCATTCAATTCCAAGAGCCTGATTAGTTTTAGTCATCAATATCGCATTACACTTGGACACTCTACTGCATACTATCCACAAGGTAATGGTATTGTTGAATCTTTTAACAAAAGTATTGTGAGGATTATTAAGAAGGTGCTGCAGGAAAATAACAAGTCATGGCATTTGAAGCTGCTCTGTGGGCTGGTAGAGTTTGCACAAAAAGGTCAATTGGAACTTCACCTTATGAGTTGGAATATGGAGCTGAATCAATCTTTCCTACATCCTTGGGAGTGCATGTCATGAAGTTGTTGCAAGGATTAGAGGAGGAGACAAATGCAATTCAGAGGAGAATAAATCATTTGATAGCCTTGCAGGAGAAAAGGGAGGAAGTCTATAACAACAATCAGCAATCTTAAAACAAAATTAAGAAGACATTTGACAGGAAGGTCAAAGAGGAAAACTTTCAAATCCAAGATGTGGTTTTGAAGTGGGAGGCCAGGATTGAAGTAAAGGGGAAAAATGGTAAGTTTGAGAATATTTGGAAAGGTCCATTCAAAGTAGTTTCATTCCATGGAAGAAACACTTACATTCTGCATGATATGGATGGACAACCTTGTGCTGGAGGGCCTGTCAATGGCATGTTTTTGAAGCACTATTCCTCTTAAGTTCTACTGATCTTTCATTCCATTGTATATATTCCATTTTTATATGTTTTCTTATAATAAAGACAAACTAAATATCAAGCTTGAGACCGAGGTGAAGGCCATTAGAGTTTGAAGGAAAGCTTGGAAAATTTCAGAGTTTTTGTTTTCAAGAAGATGGATAGCACTGGAACTACAGGTTCTTTGGTGTACCACAGGGGATCCACTGTTATATGTTATCACAAAATTGTACTTGATTGGCTGCTGATCAGACAACTCTATGTAACTGTTTCAAACCAGCTTTTGACTTAAACTTAGCCACTTCAGTCTGAGAGGGATCTCTCAAGGGGGTTTATTATATTTGATAATGATAAATATAGATGGCTAACTCTATGCAAAATGTATCTTATTTTTATGATTGTAGGTTGAAATAATGCAGGTTTTCTACCATTGGGCTTATGGAGTCAACAATTAGAGTTTTTAGTAGCTAGGCTTCTTGACATGGAAACTGAGGCAGATAAGAGTCTCTAACAAAGGAAATTCACTCATAAAACAATAGGAAACATAGTCATTTCATTACTAAATGAAGTCAGAGCATAGAGTTATGAATTCTGAGTAAAAGCAATGAAATCTACTGCAAAAGGTAAAACATAAGATGTAGATCAATAAGACATTAAAACTCCATGAGAATCTTAGGTCTGTAAAGAAGAAATTCACTCTATATTACTAATATGAATCAAAATACATAAAGCAGTAGTTTGGTGAAAAAAATCTTCAACCCCTTACTACTTCGACAATTTTCCTTTAAATAGACATTCTTACAGCCAGGATGATCTGCCTGATGGCTACATTCATTGAATTCTTCCTATGACAGCTCATATAATAGAAAAACATGTCTTTTAGAAAGAAAATGACAGCTACACCCTAAAGAAGACATTTCCTTGTAGGACTCAAACTCCTATTTATTACATCATTCTACCTTATCTTTGAAACAGTTAAATGTCAGTTACAAATAAGCATCACATGCTCAAATAGGCTATGACATAGTTCATCATTACTTTACATATTAAAAACCCTCCTAGACATGTGGAACAAAACCCTATTTTTCATGAATGCAATACCTTTATCTTCAACGAAATCTTTAGCTGATGAGTTATCTTCACAACTCCCTTTTCAAGTCATAAATGTTTGAAGGTAAGATCCCTTGACCTATTGGAGGATTCCAGCTATCCAAAACTGCCACTAGGATGCTTCAAAACCTTCAAAAGTAGCTCGCTATGAAAACAGGACAGTTTCGTAGCGAGCTTTCGTAGCGTTGAAAAAGAAGCTTATGCACCCAAAAAAATTTCTCCTTTGTTGTTCCAGGATGTTAACCAAGACATGAAACCTCATCACCATTAAAATCCCTCCTTAAAAACTGCAAAAAATGATTTTGGAAGCAAATAAGTTGCTACATAAATTCTTGTAGCGTTTTCCTGGCTTTAAGCCTAGGAAACGCTACGAAACTGTGAAAAACTGCAGAATTTCCAGATTTCAACATTGTCTCAAAAAGGTGACCCCCAACTGTAAAAAATTGGTCTTAAGCATGCCATGAACCTTCTAAAACACATTCAAAGTCAACTCAAGACCCTTGTGTTTTTTCTTCTTCATTAATGATCAATTGAGCAATGGGCTCCTCAACCACAGTCGTCTTTAAGCCCTTCTTCTCCAGCTCCTCATGAATCAACTCCAGTTGTTGTTCTAAATCTTTCACTTGATCTTTTAGTGCCCTACTCTTAGAATGTAAGTGCAGGTTCATTTTTCTAATATGCTTCACCTCTCCTCTCAATGGCTTAGTCCATTTGATCAATTTCTCTGGGTTGTCCAAAGTCTTTGACACACTTAGGACCCGCTCTTCCCAAATTTCTTTCATTTTCTCAAACTGTACCTTCTGAACCTTGTGCTTCCTTGCCTCTTTCTTCAAGACTGATTTTCATCATTTTCCAACTTCAAATGCTCCTTAAGGACTTCAATCTCTATTTTATCATTTATTTTCTCTTTGCCCTTCTTTTTTTTTATGACTATTTCTTCTTTTGTAGGTGAGGAGAGGTCAATGATGCTTAGTGATGGCTGAACAGTTTCAGTGACCTTCTGAGCCTCTTTACTGCTTTCCAAGACTTTTCTAGCATGTCTTTTCATTGGTTTACTAGCATGAAACATGAATCTTGCATCTTCACCTGCAAACTCTAACTTTTTAGCTAATTTGGCCTTCTTGAGCTTCCTTCCTCCCTCATCTATGTCTTCATCTTGAACTATGGGAGTTTCCTCAATATCGATAGCATGCAAAATGTCTTCTAAGTTACCCTTAGCCAATTTTTGGCTTCTTGTAACCCTCTTGTTGTCATGTTCTCACTATTTTATTTTGTTATGCAAGTGTAACTTTGGGTGTGTCAGCTTTCTGCAATGGCTCTGTCTCCATAATCACTGGCTCAATTTTCTTTGCCACTGAAGGTGATGGGATATATCTAGGTTTAGGAGTTCTTTGAGGAGTGATGGAATCTATTTCAAAACCACTGACAAACAGAAAATATGACCAGTCTCTGCCTAATCTCTTTAACTCTTCTAATACCAGCAACTTGATTAAACCATGATGAAAGAGTGAGGTTTCATTTCCTTCATATTTGGCTTGAACTTTGTCTGACATTTTAGCTAAGCTTTTGTATAAGTAAAAAGGTAAATCAAGAGACCTCTTACCAATCAAATGTAGTAGAAGCCTGAAATGGTATGAGTAAACCATGTGGTACCTCTCTTCACAAGTGAAATATTTCTAAATAATTAGCAACATCTTTGAGAAGTTGTCTTTCATGTAACTCCTTGGGATGGCATTTGTGAGAACAATTTCACTATGCTCTGGCTTGATAAATTTCTTACATTCCTGCATAGTGAACTTGAAACCTTTGAACCATTGTTCTCCTCCTCTATGAATTCTTGTCGTTGCTGCAATGTTCTCTGGTGTTACAGTGAGGTTCAACATTCCCACCTTTGAATTTTTCCCATTGAAACTGATAGAAAACTCCTTAGAAACCTGCACATGGCACCCTTGCAATCATTGGCAAAACTGCAAACACCCTGTTCTTCTAAAACTTCTAAGGTAGTTGGGTCTTCAGTCAGAAAATTCATGTCTGATGGCCCATATCTGAGACAGTGTCATCCTTTGTTGGTTTTCCTCTTTGCAGCCATGATGATTTTATACCTTCTCTACCTCGCTTGATCAATGACACCTGCAATTTCTTGAAAATGCCAGCAACCATCTTGGCTTGGTGAAATAGCTCTCCCGAACTCAGCAACATGTAAAGGTGGAGTGGAGAATGACACAAGACTCAATTGGGAAATATTTTAAAGTTTATATGACAGATCAAGGATTAATAATGACTCATACATGCTAAAAACAATAATAATGACCTCATCCATGACCATTGTACCTTGATTTAACCCTAACTGACTCGAATGGAATCCACCCTAATACTTCTAATCATTGACTGACACCTTGCACCGAATTTGAAAAGACAAATAGAAAAACCTCTTTTTTTAGTGTAGTTAGTTAATTTCCAAGCAATTTTGCTACGAAAGTATTAGCAGTTCCATAGCGAAAACTGCCTTCTTACTGTGTAATTCGCTACGAAAACAAGAAATCTTGGCTAAAGTGACCTTTTCGAATTTATAATCTTGGGAAATGGAATATGTCAGGAAATATGGTGGGACATGAAAAGACTTAAATGGGGGTGGGTTTGGACCTTGGGATAAGTTAATAGAAAAAAATTAATTTTTTCCGTTACCAACTAATGATAAATGAACTCTATGACCATACCTTTGACAAATGAACCTCTAAGACTATTTCAAATGATGTTTCACTTTTGTCTGAGTGATAACAGGAAGATTAGTAGGTGACAAGATTGGATTGATATTTTCTCCCCTTTTGTGATTCTGGGTTGAGATTAAGCTCCCCGATGAGATCTCAGGGTTAGAGATGTGCTCCCCTATGAGATCAATTATCCTTTTGCTAGATGTGGGTGGAATCTATTGCTCCTCGATTATTCTTCTTCTAGATTCGAGAAAGTTTCATCATATGGATTTGAGTCGTGATGACACCTTGATGTAGGGATCTACAAGCAGAGATTGAAAAGTGGAATTCTTCCTAGTTGAGAGGGAGTGTTAATTTTTGCAAATAGGGTCAAATTCCAATTTGAAAACTCAGACGATTAAGATAATAAGTTAATTAGATTCATCTTTTCAAGAGGATCAAACTCAACATATATATCATCCCAATCGGTTAAGAGAAGTTAATTTATGATTTATTTTGATATTTTATCTGTCGGCCTAACCGCATGTTGATTTGGTCAAATCTTCAAGCAGTTCCTCACAAAGTTATAAATAGAAGCGACCCCAAGTTAATTTGAACACATTCTCTCATGAGATATTCTTCATGATTTTTTCATTATTGGTCATATTTTATGTTTATGCCTCGCACAGGTACGTCGCAAGAGGCTCGCGCAGTGGATCGAAATCATAGACAGAGGCACATTTCAGATCTGGGTGTTTTGGGTTAGGGCTGCGGGTAGGAAGAGTTGAGGTAGTGGATCTACATTGCCAAAGCCACAGGCTAGGCTTGTTGAGTTCACAACTCAGCTGGTAAGGTCGATGGCTGGACAGCTTCAGGGCGTGGCTAGGGTTCCAGGGTGTTCATACCCTAATTCGTGGGCTTGAAACTCTGTGGTAGCAGCTTAGAGCTCCAAAGTTGCGGGCGAGCTAGGCATGTTAAGGTCGCAGCTCAGAAAATTATTAGGCAGATCTTATTTGATTCGCAATTAGTTGCTTGTGAAGCGCCATCACTCATCTATCACGCAGTCACATTCGTATCAGCACAATCATTGACAATATTTTAGATCAAGATCTGGAATTGAGCAGTTGAGATGACTTGGTATCAGTGATACATTGGTTTCTTGTTTTTCTATTGTAAATATGTTGATTCGTATATCATATCTATTTATTTTTGTTTTATACATGTATTGGGCTCATTTTACTCTTTTTTGAAATATTTTGAAGACAATCTATAGAAGAAGAAGATTTCACAGGGTTTCCCCCATAGTGGGGTTGTTCCCTGGTCTTGGACCAATATTTGTGTCTCATGGTTGTGCTATTTTCTTCTTTATCATTACATACATTGTTCTATCTTCAGTTATAGTTTATGGTTACTTATATTGAATAGATCTGAATACATTTTTAATGAAAATATAATTTCAGCTTAAGTAATTGATACAACATAGAGAAATATTGAAAAATTAACACTTCCCAGTGCTCAAGCACCTCCACTAGGGATAGCATGTCTACTGTGATTTGGAGCACCACCTGAACCAATTGAAATTATCCCTATAATTGATGTTTCACCTTGTATTTTGAATAACCAACCCTTGGAACAACTTCATTTCTAATGCCAATATTGCATTTTCATGTATGTCCCTTAACATCACTAGTTTTGTATGTTGGTAAAGCCTCATCCGCAAGAGTAGGTATTGCATATTCAAATAGAGAATATAATAGAATAGGGTAAGGAAAGTATGTCCAACATAGGCTAGATGAAATTGGTCTCTCCTTTATGCAACCTTCCTTTGAACCCCATAATGTATGGCTTTAATGTTCCATTAATTTCACATCTAACCAAGAGAAAATGTGAGTCTCCTATAGAATTGTCTGCAACGGTCAAGACCTTTATTTTTATTTTTCTTCATGATGTAGATCATATTTTTCAACAAAGGAATAAAAATCCATTTTTCCTTTTGGAGTATATTTTTTATTTATTTCAGTGGGTATGTGTGATGTTGTAAATGAGATACGTTTTTCCAATCTCGAAAAAATTATTTAACTTCACTGAAGAAAAAATTTTGCAGGTATGTTCATTTTTATTTAGATTTGGATTTCTTTAACCCACTCTTTAAATATGTTGTAGGGGCTTCTATCCCTTTTTTTATCACTCAGTAATTTCTCAAGGTTAAAGAAATAACTCACCGAGGTAACCACAAACCTAATCTTAAGCTTTAGGATCTAGACTTCCTAAGGCTCAAAGAGGGCTCTCTCTATAAGATTTAACTTTGTTTTTTATGTTTTATTTTAGGCTAGTTATATAGGGAAAATTTGTTTTTGGATTTTGAATTGGTTTGGTGGGAAAATCACTTAATGAGATGAATAGATGAGGATCTTAAATCCATTTGGAAAATTGAGTCAATGTGTCAAGCAAAAAGATCAGGATCAAGGTCTAAATTCAAATTTTAAAAGGGCAAGATAGTAGAGTCACTAAAGATCTTCAAAGGCTGATTGGTGAAGTGGCTTTAATCGGGATAAAAATCAATGAAGGATTCTTTAATCCGGATAAGAAGAGAAGAGGCAGGGGTCAATCGAAATTAGGGAGCAATTAAGGGTTCCCTAGTCTGGATATCAGCTGAAAACATTAAAAATGAAAACCAGTCAATAACAGAGTGCTTTTAACAAATTTTGATACAAAAAATCCTAATTTCACAAAATTTAGAACACATTTATGAATTAATGTAAAACATAATAAAATAGACAGATAACAATAGAAAATACTTCACTTTAGTGGCCCAACACATGAATCCAGTAATATGATGCTTTATTCCTTGAAATCCAGTCTTCTGACTTGAGCTTGATACAGAAAACCCTTAGGTTCAGAATGCTATAGCTATAGAAATCTTCAGCAATTATCCACACTCAATACTTCAAAGGATGAAATATTTATACAAATTCTAAACTAGAATATCTTGAAAAAATATCAAGATTGGTTTACAAATATCTCAAACTGTTTTACATAAATAGAACTTAATAAAAGGACACTCAAAACTAATGAATCTATTTGGTACTATTTTTATGGATTTATGGTGAAAAAAGAAGAGAAATTCGAATTTTATATCAACTCTTAATTGATGATGAGGCTTCCAAGTCAATAACTGTCTCCTTCCTTTGTACATGTTACTCCAGAAATTCTACAAAATTAGCGTCCATTTATACCTTTGTATATCTTAATCCAAGATAAATATGTAAAAATTGAAAGAGGTTATTGTTGATAAATATGTTTTTTATATAAACCTCTCTCTGTTTCCTAAAATTCCACTCCAATGCTTTAAAATAGGCTCTGAAAAATGATGTTTAAAACAGAATTTTGCACAATCTGAAAACTAGGTTGTGAATATGAGCATGTATCTCTCATTATTTAATACTTGTGTAAAATGTGAGATAGGTTTTTGTATATTGGCCTCTTAGGAACATAAACCTCCTCTATTTTTGTAAAATTCATCTTAGATTGGTCACAATAGTTTCTGAAAAACTATGACTTAAACAGGAAATTTTTGGAAAATGTCCCTTCCTGCTCTGTTTTCATCTTTTAAACTTACTCTTATTTTAAATATTTTTACTTTCACTTAGGATAAAATTCTTTATTTCTGGTGAAATCGTTTTCATCTATGCTTAACCATTACTGCCTCTGTATTTATTTTTACTGTTTTACCTTGACTCCTTTGTTACTCTGTTTTAACCTTTACTGTGAGTTCTTCATTTTTCCCTGATTGTTATGAATGCCCTGTTTTAATCTTTAAAATGCTCTTTTATCTTTAACAAGATGACTGTACTTTAACTCTGATGCCTAGAATATTTAAGGAAAATCCTTTGAATTCATTTCCTTGTGATTTATTTAGGAGTAAACAGTTTTAACTAGTATCAATTATTTTTCCAAATTCTCCTTCTGCTAATAACCTGCAAAAAATCAAACAATTCATTAATGAAATAGAGGTTTGCAAGAAGGGATAATGGCTTTGATGATGGTTAAAGACTGTGAAAAATGGTTTTGAACTACAACGGGGTTCCATTTTGTTGGTAATGGCTCTCAATTTGCAGAAAGAACTATTAAATACAGGGTTTTTGGAACATTGTGTAACCTTTTGCATAGGTTTTACTACATAGTGTAATGGTGGAATGAGGGTTTTAATACAGCGCATATTAGAAATATTTCCTTTGGAGGAGGCCACAATCGAAAGGGGAGTAAGCAAAGGCTAGAAGGTACTTTAAATGGAGGGTGGTTTTACCGCATGGCAAAAGAGCAGTTTTGGTGGCTTATCATACTTCTTTTGAGTGTCGGGTGGTTTTTCGCAAATGAACGCGATAAAACCTGGTGTCGACATGTAGAGGGGAGAGAAAGGAAAAAAACAACCTTTTTCGCAAGGGTCAGGGTGAGTTAACTTTTGTGAAATGAAATTTGCATAAGGTAATATACGTCGTTAGATCTGGAAGATATAGATCAACGGTGCGGACTACATGATAGAGCTACGGGTCAACATGGTGTGGGGCCCGGGATAATATTAATGTGGCGGGGGGTTGAAAATGTATTAAATCTAAGGTTTAATACATAGTCGGGTTATGATTTGCGGAGGGTTAATGCATTATTAAAAAATGAGTTGTGGGTATATGTGATTTTATAGTTGGCGGGAATAGTGGGACCAGCATTTATCACATGTGCGGAATAGAACTTTAGTTTATAATTAAAAATATGGGTTGGGAATTAATATAAAGGATTTAATTAATACGGAATGAGGGGTATATAGTGGAGCTAATAAATTAGGTTAGGAGTTAATATGAAATGAATTTTCAGAACATAAAAAATACACTAAGTAAAGTGTAACTTATGTCATTGGGCGGGGTTTTCATAGTGGTGGCCCCATATTTAACATTTCACACTTATACTTAGGATAACAACATTTTTATGGGTTTTTGGGTATTTTTGTATGAAAAAGGGAATTAGTCAAGAGGGTTTTACTTTTCCTAGGTAAAATGTGTTTTAAACTTAGGAAAAGGGGATTTTGCAAAGGAAAAATGAATGATGTAAGGAGGAAAAGGGTTTTTTATGAAGGGGAAGGGTTTTTATGAGGGGAATTCTAATACCTTAGTGTCAATAAATCATTAAGTTGTGGGTCCGGTCCCAACAAAAGTCAGAGAAATTCTCTGAGCCTTTATGACTGAAGGATTTAGTACTAGAACACATTGTGGGGAGGGAAATTAGTAATATGCCAAATGATGTTTATCCATGCCTTGTAAAAAACTGCTTTTGTCTACCCATCAACTACCTTAATATTTTTTCTTCATTTACATGGGTGAATTTGAGCTTGCAAACCCTTATACATTTTGCTTTTAAAACAACAAACTAACTAATTCTATCCTTATTTCTTCCAAGCCCTCAGATTAAATTGTTGAGCTCCTTATTATTTCTCTACCTAACTAGTGATCTGCCAAGATTAGACTATTTGGCTAGATCTTTATTCTCTATCTATCAACATGAAATTTAAAGCATGAATAATCAAGTTTGAGTTGTTTGATTATCATGCCACATGTCATTTAGGACAAGTTGCACACAATCTTATTTGCAAAAGTAAACTCATAGTAGTGGAATTTGAACGTGCAACACTTTCATGATCCATTTTAGTGGGGTTCATATCTAATATTTTTTTATCTTTATTTATTTATGTCCTTTGATTGTTCTTTTAGGACATGCCCTCTTTTCATTTTTAATTTGGGAATACATTTGTAGAAAGCAAAGGTATGTACAATATTTCAAGATTTTAATAGAGTCAAATCAAAATTATAAATCCTATATTTATAGGACCCTAACAGCGGCTTCACATGGGGATAGCATCTCCTTCTGAGATGTCAAGAACACCATCAACTAGTAGCCTGATCCTTTGAGCCAATCCTAAACATGCATTTTATTTGTTATAAAATCTCTGTGACTGAAACTCTTGAACTGAAATTTAAACCTTTTTCTGCAAACTGAAATCTGATTTGAGACTAAAAGGTGTTGCAACCTTCAATCCAAACTACTAAATCATCAATATTTTAGGGCCTTTTCCTTAGCTTCAAATATTAATGAATTATTTCAAATTAGCTGAAAACTGAAAACTAAAATAAGTTGAAAACCTACCTACTTACTCTATCTAGTTGTCCAACTGTTGGTTAGGTAAAATAAAACAGCGAATGCAACCATTCAAGCATTATGTACTTTGATATATTTTGCTGCATTTTCTTGTTGATTATCAAAATTGTAATTCTACAATATATTAGAAACTTGTCAACAAATGAGAGGATAAGGAAGTACTTGATTTCCTTTCTTGACTCTAGAAAATTTTCAAAAGGATCTTCCAAGATATATACACTAATGTTTAACTTATCTAAAGAACTATACATCTATTCTGGATGGCATCCATGCCATGAAACTGAAATTTTATTTTCATATTTATCTCCCTGCAAACCTTCAGATAAGATTTGTGATGATATTCCGAACTGATTGTAATGTTTGACTACTAAAACCTTTATCATCTTGATTCTGAAACTCATAGTTAGTTATTGGAAGCAGGCTTTGAATGCATTCAATATCCAACATATCTGCTATTGGATCATGAAAAACTTGGGAAAATTGTTACAACCTATGGCATATAGAATTCCATGGGACTTCATAAACTTCAACAAGTTGCTCATCCTTTTATTTAAAGATTTTATACCACATCTCCTTTAAAAGCTGAAATGATTCAAAACATAGTGGTATGGAACTTTCTTGTGTCATTTGATCAGATGTTTCAATCAAATTTGATAATTGTGATTGTGAAATTGAAAAATCTTGATAAAGAGTTTCATTATCTTCTTTGTTGTTAATCACAATACCTAAACATTGTTGATTATTGATGGCTTTAAAGTTGTTTCTAATAAACTTGAATGAAGTAAAACAAAGAGGTAAAGAACCTTCACTTATTTCCAAATTTTGTACTCTTTCTTCCTTACTCTCATAGCTGATTTACATTTGTTGATTACTGTCTCCAATCTGTTGAAACTACATTTTTTCATCCTCCAAACTATCTTTTGATTGCTCTGTAAATTTAGCTTGAATTTGGAGAACATAACTGTCATCATACTGATCATAGTTGGGCACATCATTAAATGAAGGAAGATCATCAAACATACACATTATATCAGCTGATTCTTCTTGTACATATTGATTTATAAATCCATTTTCTGATCTATGGTAATTGGAATTAGCAGGAATTTGTTCATGGCTATCAACCACTTCTATTTCTTTAATAAGTGTATCATGGTGATTTAGAGCAAAAAATTCATCTTTCATGGTGATCTTCTGTATCATTTCTTCTATTTTACTTACCAAAATGTCAAGTTTTATCTCTGCAATGTTTTTCTTCTCTTCTTCGGTTTTCAAATTTTCCTTTCTGATTTGCAGATTAACTTCTACATCAACTACAATGTTCTGCATTTGTACAAGTGTTTCTGAATCTCTTTCTCTTAACTGAAATTCTATTTCTGGATCAAAGGCACTTGGGTAATGCAAGAGAGTTGAATCATGAGGAGGTCTAATATTTTCTATTATTGAATAATAAACTTGATTAAATATGTCAAAAAATTGTTGTATTGTTTCATTTGGATGTCTTTTTAACTGATTATATTCTTCTATGGTCACAAAAATATTGACTTTAATTATCCATCTGTCAAGAAAAAATTTGGAAAGCTGTTGGAAATTTGAGATGCTTGCAATAGCCAGATTCTTGAACCAATTCTTTATTCTATTTTGCAAAGAAAGAGGAAAAATTATGATTCTAACATCATCTTCATCAATCTCAAATAGGTACAGATAATTCTCAAAACCTTCAATATGTTTTTGGGCAGTGATGTTATTATTTTCTCCATCGAACCTGGGAAGAAATTTGTAATAGTTATCAAGGAAATCATGGAGTATAGGAGGTAAAATGAGCGGCTTATATCTATCAGGAACTTTACAAGGTACAAGAATATGCACAGGGATTGTAAGATTAATCTTGATTATTTGAGGATTCTTAATTGGAAAATGAAAGCCGCTCGAAGGGATTAGGAGAATTAGTATTTACAATATTTAAAGGAAAATAATTATCATCATAAGATTTAGAAGAAAGTTGCTCAAAGGGATTAGGAGAATTAGTGGTTACAATATTTAAAGGAAAATAATTAAAAACTAATCTAATATCTTCTCTAAAATACAATATACATTGAAAAGTTTTCTTAATGAAAGAACATGATGTCTTGGATTGTAATCCAAGTTAAAAGCTTAATCTTTCCATATTGTTCTTTCAGGTTCATTCCTCCAGTGGAGTCTTGATTTTTAAATTCATTTGGAGTCGCCAGGTGAATGATTTTAACCTTTGTGTGTCTGATCATTGTCCACCATCATAGATCAGATCTGAACCTATAAAATATTTCTGAAGAAAATGTTATTTTCCCGAGCGGAGTCGCCAATATGTTATCACTCAGTAATTTCTCAAGGTTAAAGAAAGAACTCACTGAGGTAACCACAAACCTACTTTTAAGCTTTATGATCTAGCCTTCCTAAGGCTCAGAGAGGGCTCTCTCTATAAGATTTAACTTTGTTTTTTATGTTTGATTTTAGGCTAGTTGTATAGGGAAAATTGGTTTTGGGGTTTTGATTTGGTTTGGTGGGAAAATCACTTAATGAGATGCATAGCTGAGGATCTGAAATCCATTCGGTAGATGGAGTCAGTGTGTCAAGTAGAAAGATTAGGATCAAGGTCTAAAGTCAAATTTTTAAAGGGCAAGATAATAGAGTCACTAAAGATATTCAAAGGCTGATTGGTGAAGTGGCTTTAATCGAGATAAAGAGCAATGAAGGTTTCTTTAATCCAAATAAGAAGAGAAGAGGTAGGGGTCAATCAAAATTAGGGAGCAATTAAGGGTTCCCTAGTCTGGATATCAGCTGAAAACATTAAAATGAAAACCAGTCAATAACAGAGTGCTTTTAACATATTATGATATAACAATTCCTGATTTCACACTAAAATTTAGAACACATTTATGAATGGATGGAAAACATAAGAAAATAGACAGATAACAGTAGAAAATACTTCACTTCAGTGGCCCAACACATGAATCCAGTAATATGATGCTTTATTCCTTGAAATCTAGTCTTTTGACTTGAGCTTGATACAGAAAACCCTTAGGTTCAGAATGCTACAGCTATAGAAATCTTCAGTAATTATCCACACTCAATACTTCAAATGATGAAGTATTAATACAAATTCTAAACTAGAAGATCTTGAAAAAACATCAAGATTGGTTTACAAATATCTCAAATTTTTTTACATAAATAGAACTTAATAAACGGACACTCAAAACTAATGAATCTATTTGGAACTATTTTTATGGATTTATGGTGACAAAAGAAGAGAAATTATAATTTGATATCAACTCTTTGTTGATGATGAGGCTTCCAAGTCACTAACTATCTCCTTCCTTTGTGCATTTTGCTCCATAAATTATGCAAAATTAGGGTCCAATGATACCTTTTTATATCTCAATCTGAGATAGATATGTAAATAGTGAAAGAGGTTATTGTTTATAAATATGCTATTGAGATAAAAATCTCTCAGTTTCCTAAAATTCCGCTCCAATTGTTCACAATAGTCTCCGCAAAAAGATGTTTAAAACAGAGTTTTGCACAATATGAAAAATAGGTTGTGAAGAGGTGCATGTATCTATTATTATTTAATACCTGTGTACAAAGTGAGATAGATTTTTATATATTGGCCTCTTAAGAACATAAACCTCCTCTAGAGTTTCAAAATTCATCTTTTATTGGTCACAATAGTTTCTAAAAAACTATGACTTAAACAGGAAATTTATGGAAAATGTCCCTTCCTGCTTTGTTTTCATCTTTTAACCTTACTTTTCTTTTAACTGTTTTTACTTTCACTTAGGATAAACTTATTTGTTGTTGGTGAAAGTGTTTTCATCTCTGCTTAACCATTACTGCCTCTATATTTACTTTTATTGTTTTACCTTGACTGTTATGTTACTCTGTTTTAACCTTTACTATGAGTTCTTCATTTTACCCTGACTGTTATGAATGCTCTGTTTTAATCTTTAAAATGCTATTTAATCTTTCACAGGATGATTGTCCTTTAACTCTGATGCCTAGAATATTTAAAGAAAATCCTTTGAATTCATTTCCTTGTGATTTCTTTAGGAGTAAACAGTTTTAACTAGTATCAATTGTTTTTCCAAATTCTCCTTCTGCTAATAACCTGCAAAAATCAAACAATTCGTTAATGAAACAGAAGTCTGCAGGAAGGGATAATGGCTTTGATGATGGGAAAATACTATGCAAAATGGTTTTGAACTGTAGTGGGGTTCCATTTTGTTGGTAATGGCTCTCAATTTTGCAGAAAGTACTGTTAAGATAAAGGGTTTTTGGAACACTGTGTAACCTTTCGCATAAGTTTTACTGCATAGTGTAATGGTGGCATGAAGGTTTTAACACAGCGCATATTAGAAATATTTCCTTCGGAGGAGGTCACAGTGGAAAGGGGAGTAAGTGGAGGCGAGAAGGTAATTTAAATGGAGGGTGGTTTTACCGCATGGGCGAAGAGCGGTTTTAGTGGCTTATCGCACTAATTTTGAGCGTCGGGTGGTTTTTCGCGAATGAACCCGATAAAACCTAGTGCTGACATGTAGAGGGGAGAGAAAGGCAAAAAACAGCCTTTTTCGCAAGGGTCGGGGTGAGTTAACTTTCGTGCAATGAAATTTGCGAAAGGTAATATTCGACGTTAGATCTAGCGAATATAGATCAACGGTGCGGACTACATGATAGAGTTGCGGGTCAACATGGTGTGGGGCCCCCAGGATAATATTAATGTGGTGGGGGGTTGAAAATGTATTAAATCTAAGGTTTAATACATATTCGGGTTATGATTTTTGAAGGGTTGATGCATTATTAACAAATGAGTTGTGGGTATATGTGATTTTATAGCTGGCAGGAATAGTGGGACCATCATTTATCACATGTGCGGAATAGAACTTTAGTTTATAATTAAAAATATGGGTTGGGAATTAATATAAAGGATTTAATTAATATGGGATGAGGGGTATATTGTGGTGCTAATACATTATGTTAGGAGTTAATATGAAATGAATTTGCGGAACATAAAAAATACACTAAGTGTAACTTATGTCTTTGGGCGGGATTTTCATAGTGGTGGCCCCATATTTAACATTTCACACTTATAATTAAGATAACAACATTTTTGTGGCTTTTGGGGTATTTTTGTATGAAAAATGGAATTATTCAAGGGGGTTTTACTTTTCCAAGGTAAAATGTGTTTTAAACTTAGGAAAAGGGGATTTTGCAAAGGAAAAATGAATGATGTAGGGAGGAAAAGGGTTTTTTATGAAGGGGAAGGGTTTTTATGAGGGGAAATCTAATACCTTAGTGTCAATCAATCATTAAGTCGTGCGTCCGGTCACAAAAAAAGTCAGATAAATGATCTTAGCCTTTATGACTGAAGGATTTAGTATTGGAACACATTGTGGGGAGGGAAATTAGTAATATGCCAAATGATGTTTATCCATGCCTTGTGAAGAACTACTTCTGTCTACCCATCAACTACCTTAACATTTTTTCTTCATTTACATGGGTGCATTTGAGCTTGCAAACCCTTATTCATTTTTATTTTAAAACAACAAAATAACTAATTATATCCTTATTTCTTCCAAGGGCTCAGATTAAACTGTTGATCTCCTTATTATTTCTCTACCTAACTAGTGATCTGCCAAGATTAGATTGTTTGGCTAGATCTTTATTCTCTATCTATAAACATGAAATTTAAAGCATGAATAATCAAGTTTGAGTTGTTTGATTATCATGGATTGTGGCATTTAGGACAAGCTTTAGACAATATTATTTGCAAAAGTAAACTAATAGTAGTGGCATTTGAACGTAAAACACTTTTATGATCCATTTTAGTGGGGTTCATATTTAATATTATTTTTTATCTTTATTTCCTTTTGTCCTTTGATTGTTCTTTTAGGAAATACCCTCTTTTCATTTTTAATTTGGGAATACATTTGCAGAAAGGAAAGGTATGTACAATATTTCAAGATTTTAACACAGAAATCAAAATTATGAATCCTATATTTATAAGACCCTAACACCTTCAAGATTTTTTTTTCTATCTTTTTCATTTACAAGATTCTTCTCTACTTTCATGAGTGACTCCCCTTGGGGCCATGATGACTTCATTTTTTCATTGAAGTTATATGTTGCTCCTTTTCCTTCCTCATCCACACTTTAGTGTAAGATTTTATGTTGTCTTCATTTCCTTTTGGCTCATTGTCTAGTTTTCTATAAATGACTTCTTCCTTTTGTCTAGACCAGGACTTCAGTCGTGTATCTTAGTTTATCATTCCGATAAAAACCAAAAGGCTTAAGTTGAATTGTTGTATTTTTGTTACAGTCGTAGGCCAGGAATATGTATTTAATGAAATTTTCTGATAGAGAATAGCTAGCGATGTTGTAGCAAATTATGTTGTGAATTGTAATCATTTTGGTATCACCTTTTTCTGGGCTGGATCAAAGATCCATGATGTACATTTTCTCTTTTAAAATTTAATACAAAGGACTGCATCAGTTATGTGATTTCATGTTCCAATTTCGTTGTGATGTGTCATTGAGCAATTAAGGTTCCAGATCTCGTAGTAGTGAAACAATTTGGTTGGCTAGGGCCCATCCAACCCAGCTCGTTCTCCCTTTATTGTTAGGTGTGTTTAACGTCTTTTTTTTATGAGAAGTGTGGAGCAGATCATATTTAATTCTTTCATAAGTAACAGGCCTTAATCATTTTTCAAATCATGTGTTTCAGATTCGAGGTGTGTGGGCTTGATTGTGTATGATTCTTAAATTATACATTTTCTCTATGATGCTTGTTACATTTCTATGAGAGGAGTGCAGTTAAGTTGCTTGCACCAATACATTCTCATTTCTGCAAGTCAAAGTTCCTTGATCTATTTCTAAAATTTTATTTTATTTCTTTCCTTCCGCAAGATATCCATTTATTTTCTGTAAATAGTGTTTATTTCTTAGCAGAAGCATTATTAATATTTCAAGTTCAGTTAAGAATCAATTTTCATTGATAAAACTGGAATGAACATTGTCGCAATATGAAGATTTGTGCTTGCACATGTTATTCCTGCAGAAAGAACCAAATTTAATGTTAAAATACTTAAATGAAATTTTGAGTTAGAAAATTCTAAAGTGCAGATCCAATTCATATGATAAGAAGTAATCTCGAGAAGAAGCCTACTGATACATGGATCAGATAATTTCCTTATTTGCATGAAATAATTTTCCTGTTTTATGAAGATTTACTTTGACTTTTAAAATCATTTCTTATTTTTGAATATGAGATTGGTTGAAGAATATTTTTTCTTATGAAAGTTTACTTTTGAGTTCCATTCGCTTTGCAATATATTTCTTTATTTAACACGCTTTTTATTTTTCTGCAAGTGATTTGGAAACTAATTACATGAACACTGGTTTTCTGGTACAGGAACCTCTGTTTTGGTACAGGAAATAATATCCTGGTACAGGAATAGAGTACTCTGGTACATAGGCCCAGAGCTCCTATATGAAGGTCAAAATATTCAGTGTAGGCACAGAACACACTTCTAGTGCATAAACTTCATTCTAGTACAGGAACGTTGTTGAATTGGAGGAAAGACAGTTTAGTGTAGCAAGGAATATATTTGAAGAAGACAGATATCTTGAATATCCTAATCATTTCTCTGTCTCATAACTACACTGAAGATAATCTTAAATGTTTACTTCATCGATCAGGATTTTTCACAATTAATTAAGAGTTCCTTTTATTTAAATTTCCACAAATTACTTTCTTTTTATATTCCAGCACCAGAATTTTTTAGGTATTAATTGTCGTGTGATCATTTATTTCGATTTTGAAAATTGTAATTAAGGAAGTAGGAATAGAACTAGGAAAGGTTCATATCATTCTTGGCATTACATTTTCTACGCCTCTAAGCTTACGAAGCCCCCAGGTTGAAAATTAAGTGTTGAAGGAGTTTGTTGAATTCCAGTTATGACACCCAACAATAATTATACAATCCACAAAAATGATCTGGCATATAAAGAATTGTGACAGGACATGACATGACATTGATGACATGGACTGCATGATGATGTGGCAGTGCCAAGTTGCCTTTCTGTGTTGTTTCCTTCTTTGTGTCTTCAAAATATGGTGCATGTTCTTCTTCTTCCTCCTCCTTATGAATTGACGATAAGGAGTTTCCATGTGGTCTTGATATTTCATTTTATGTTATAGTATGGTTTTCTTTCATCTTCTTGCTTGATGACCATCTTATCTCCTCAGCTCCTTAGGTGTCTTCTAGCATGTCCTCCTACTCCATCTCCTTCTTTATCATCTTTCCATATCATGATAGAGTTCATGCATCTGCAATCCATTCATGACAAGATGATATCAATCCAATAAACCCCTAGTCTAAGATGGTGCATATTGGTCCATTGACTGAGTTGGAACCGGGTGATAGGTTTGGAAAAAGGCTCAGTAACTATGCATTGCGTAGTTGAGGAAGTTAGGGGTGAAGCTTGAACCTTGAGATTGTGCAATGTGTAGTACAAGATGTACTAAGGAAGAAAACTATGTAATCTGGGTGCTTAGTGTGAAAAACTAAGGGAATGGGAACTAGATTAGCCTATTGCGCAGTTCTGGAAGGCAAAGGAACCCATGTGATTGTGAAATTTCACAGTTCAAGAGCTTAGGGCTTAGGCTTGAGCCTTGATATTGCGTAATGCGTAGTAATAACTGGGCAGGAGAGAGAAATGGCACAGTTTTGGGAGTCAGTGAGCCAGGTTGAATGGATTTAGCGTTGTTTCAGCCAATTGTGCAGTTCTAGGAGGAAAACAAGGCTTGGTGATTGCACATTTTTGTAGTTCAAGAGCTCAGGGTTTGAGCTTGAGCTCAAAGATTGTGTAGTACGCAGTTAGGGTCGGGTTGGAGGGGTGAATTGTGCAGTTTTGGAGGCCAAGGCTCAAGATTGAGCACTAGAAATGTGCAGTGCACAATCCTAGGAGGAAGGAACTACACATTGCATAGTTTCAAGAGGAAATGTTGCAGATTGAGGGTTGGGACCTACGCAATACACAGTTCAGGAAGGTCAGATGAGGCTAACTTGTTAGGAATTTTCAGAAATTTGGCTAAGTGTGGGATCATGAAACTGATGTGAACCGTGATAAGAATTGATTGTGATAACACACTTAAACACTTTACAACAAAAAATAAATCATTAGGAACACATGAAACATGCTTCCCTTAGTGTGACAACTTGCGACAAGTGCGACACTAAAGATACACTTTGTGATGACAATGACGACACTTGTCTGAAAATGCTTAAAACTTTGGAAATGAGTGTGATGTATTTCTACATGGTAAGATCAACTCATTTTCATAAATATAACCTCTTTAAACCACAAAAACAACCTTATGTACATCGTGCGACACTCAACATGTGAAAATGTGATAATTGCTACAATGCGAACGAAACTTACGATATGTGAACGACATAGAAAGTAACACATGCCAAAGAAAAGATAACATGAAAGTGACACTAATTAGAGTGTAAGAAAGCAAAATATACAACCAAAAACATGAAAATGACACTCGTGAAATCAAAGGTGCGCAGAAGCCAGAATTTTCAAAACTCACCGAATAGAAGTACAAATGCAGCTAGAAGTGAGAAACTATCAATGTTAGTGCACAATGAATGTCGACATGGATTGAACATCGCATGTGCATAATCTTGATGGATCGTGCTATGCTCGTTCAAGCTTACATAAAATAATGTGCTCCTGTGCTTGTTACGAGATGGGCATGTGTGAGCGAGTGACTTCGACACTTCCAATCCAATAAGGGAGCCTAAAAGCATCACTGACCAAGAAGTCGCCTACAGAACGATCAATTGCAATATTAGCAGTAGGCTCCAAAATTCGAGTGTAGGAAAATTTTGGAGGGTGTTTGTCACAACGACAAGACTTGGCAACATACTGGTAGAACTCCAGCTTCTCTGTCTTGGTCAATTATTTTGTGCATAGTCTAGTTCTTCAGGAAGTATTGATTCATTTTTTATATTACCATGGCTTCCCCACTTACCCAATGCATAAACATAATCCCATTTATTCCTTCACTCGGTTAAATACAAACATAATATCATCAATCACACATTTTTTCGAATCGGGATCGGGTAATGAAGTTCGCAAGATTTAGATTTTCATAGTATACTTTTTCGTCTCTGGTGTTGCTCTGCTACCAGTAGGCCTGGATAATACCCTAACGGAGTCACTTTGGGGACACAAACATTGTTATGATGCTAGCAGGCCTGGGCAGTACCCCGACGAAGTTGCTTGCTCCACCTCTCTGTGCGGGAATCCTTTCTTTTCTTTCGCCTTTATTTATTTATTTTATCTAGGACTGTGCATCGACACTTTTTATGGGCGGAAGAGGGATCCCGACTTATCGAGACCAGGAGATGTTTTCCCTTTAGATAATAATATATAAGATCTATGATATTGGTTTTCTCATTTAGGTTTTCCCCTTGTCCTTCTCTACATGATTGGATCAACCTAAAAACACCGAAACATAAAAAATAAGTGTAAGGATGAGGTTCCCAAAATATACATGGAGATCATGGTTGGACACAAGGCTCTCCTAATGAAAGGATTTTATTTTTCGTTCGAAGATCATCGACCAAAATATGTAACCAAGACAAGGAAGAAGGATAGAGATTTAGCCAAATATTGCAATGTCACAAATTCTTTTTCTATTTTTCCACATTCCATATTGATCCATAAAAGCATCTTCATGCAAACTCTCACAAAACGAAAGGAAATACAACACACAACAAGGAAACAAAAGCAAAAGAAAATAAAGAAAGTGGATAAACTAAAACATGATGGGAAATAAAAAATAGAAAATACAAGACAAACTATAGGAAATGAATGCAAGATGAATGTCTACGTAAACTAAAATGCAACTAGACCTACTCCTAACCTAAGAAGCTAGAAGTTTGGCGTTCGTATAATGGAATTCAAAATGTAGCCACCGTAATTATTCCCGACTTAAAATCACAAATATGTGATCGATTAAAACGGACATAAATAATTTGCAATAGAAAATATAAGAACTTGAATATTTTGCACAAAAATTTGAAGGTCTTTCCTATCATCAAAAAGATAGGCCATAGAAAACCACTTCTAACCAGTTTATATTCTTACCTTTTTATGAGATTCATAATTCAACAAACCTCAGAAGCTTCCTGCAAATGTGTTTCCATCTCCACCAAACTCCTTAACAAGCGTGAGGAAAGGTAGAAAATTTTATTTGTGACGAAGCTTGCAAGGTAAGATTTTTCAAACCATTCAGCGATTGGATCGTAAAATTCATTATGATCCTCTTGAAAACCCTGAGATATTTGAAAAGACAAATTTTCAATTAGAAGCACAGGATTACGATGAGAATCTTGCGAGGAGAAATATATCTGATCATATTTAGCGGGTGTGTCAAGACAATGAGGACTTGACATAACCATCTACGAATGTAGAAGTTCCTCAACTGCTTGAAAAGTACCCGGATAAATATATGTTAAACCATGAAGATAAAAGCATTTAAAACAACTCTCATTGGATATACTGGTGGGAAAATTATAAAATTAATGATAGTCATTAGAGACATAATAATGATCATATGGGACGATTAAGGCATCAGATTCCCGGTTTGTAATTAATGAAGATAAATCAATTTAAACATCTCTACGAATGCTTTGAAAAATAGAATGAATTTCCTCGCATGTCGAATGTGACAAACCATTTTCTTGTAACTAGTTAAAAAATTGTACAAGCATCGTAATTGCCGAAATAATTAAAAGGAATTCTAGCACAAAAAACTCATGAGACCAGTCAGGACAAAATGAATGAAGAAGGATTTGAATCGCACAATAGCAGTGCATTCATTATCACTCAAGAGGATTCCAAGTGCAATGAAGGGAAATATTTACATTACAACATTTGTGAGAAAAATCAGGAGTTGACTATCAAGAAATGAATCTAAGAGGCATGATTATTTCAGCCAAAGATAGTATTTTAAATGATAAACTTCAAAATTCCATGACTTTGTGAGAGATACAAATCCTAAACCCGAGTTTGATCCAAGAGATTTTCAAGAAGATAGATCAACTAAAGAATATTATTGAATATGATTAGAAACCAAATTTCTAAATTTTGAAATATTACATACGAAATACCAAACATATTTCAAAAATATATTTACATCGAGTGAAACCATGCAAAGATGAGGATTGTGCGAGAGAAAATAGATCTGAATTAGTTCAAGGGGATTACCAGAGTCACGGTATCTTGACATAAACATCAACAGAAGTTGAAGTGTCTTGACTTCTCGACAAGTCCCAAAAATGCTAAGCATTGTAAAATCGCATCTTGAATATTGAACCAGATCATGCATGGTGTGAGGATAGATGCTACTGCTAGTTTCAATAAGACCACTTCTCATCAGATGGTAGCCATCTATGTCATTGACTTGACCATATTTTTCAACTTCAATAACCAGATTACTCAAGTTGAAAGATTCATCTCATCGCAAATATGAAGATGTATGAATCAGAGAAAACTCATGAGAAAGTTGGTTTGAAGAGTTGTCTTCATGCAAGAGAAGAGATGATGAGGGATGGAAAGAGTAATTAATGATTTGATTTTTTTCATTTCCATCATATATAATCTCACCACCTTGTTTCAATTAATAATTTATCTCATCATATGAATAACTTGAAGAGAATGAAGTATCTTTGTCGCAAGTAGATGCATCGCAAATGGTAGAGCATAAGGGATAGTGATATGAAGAGTAAGTTTCGATAAGTACATCTTAATTTTACCTAATAATATTATACCTATAAAGTAAAGTCTTCATGAGAAACCAAAAGATCATATGATGCACTTGGAATTCGTGATTGAATACATCAATGGAGTCATCATCATCGGAGTGATTATTTCCCAAGACTGTGGATTAATCGAAAGAATTGATTACATTTGATTCATTACTAAGATTAGAAAATTGAAAATAATCCAATAATGGAAGCGCATCATCTTCACATGGAGGATTTTGAAAAACACAAGAAAAATTAAAATCATCTTCACCTTCCTTCAACTCTACGTGTGTAGTTTGGTTGTCTTGTATCTGATCACAATTTGAACCAGCAACTCGAAAAACAAGCGAGTGTGAAAAACTAGTTGGTGGAGAATATTGGTCGGGAATATCATGGTACAAAGAGTCATAACATGTAGATGATAGAGGATAACAGAAATGAATATCTAATTCGAGACTAGAGTTATGAATAGTAACATTAGCTTATAGAATGGGGGAGTTAGTCTTCACCATGGGCTTCATGAGTTATGAATAGTAACATTAGCTTATAGAATGGGGGAGTTAGTCTTCACCATGGGCTTCATGAGCCATTCTGGGATTTCCTCCATTGAATTTGAGTCATGAAAAGTGGAAGAAGAATAAGAAGATGGATTAGGAATTTGATTAGCATATCTCCCAACTTTATTATGATCGAAAGGAGGCACCCTCATTGGAACTGTAAAAGGAGGATGACAAGGAGAAAAAGGAGTAGTGAATTCCTCCTCTGAAATTAGAGGTGTCCCAAGGTTTACAAGAGTTGGGGAAGCAGAAGCATCAGGGGGTTTGGATTACCCGTGCAAAGAGATATGAATCAAAAACTAAAATTTCTGTTTAAAGAAAGCTCAGTATGTATCCTCTTCAATAAATTCACAACAAAGGTGAAGGAATCGATTAGAGAAATAATTAACTGATTCACTAGGCTTTATTCTTATATATTTGATTCTTTTATAAACATCTTGGTAATCATAAGTATCAAAGGCTTGAGGAAGCTCCTTGAGGAAATGATGAAAAGAACGGATGGAAGCAGGTGGTAAGGTATGGCACCATCGATTAACACAATAGGTATGGCACCATCAATTAACACAACCTTCAAGGGTGAGGAAGAAAAGCACACAAGCAAACTATTCATCATCAATTTCATAAAATTCACAAAAATTTTAGAAAATCAGACATGTGCTCAATTATGGATGTTCCATCCTCACCGTTAAACTTTAACTAAGACAAGTGATAGAGAGGCTCATCGGGGATTGAAAATTAAAAATGGATAAATTAGATAAACACCCCAAGAGTAATATTTGAGGATGAGCCATTCTAGATTATATATTCAAAACAAAAACAATGGGCACAACTTGTCATCTGGCCCTCCTTCTAGCGCTAGTTTTGTTGACTGTGCTGGAAATTCTTTAATAAAGTGGATATCCCCGATCTGAAGTCCCAATTAGACCTCAAGCAATTTGGAATAGGAGTCCCAACTGAGATATCGGCCCATCTAGCATATATTCTTGAATATTTTCCTTGGATCTAACTGTTAGCAAGAAAGAGGAATGTAGATTTGCCTTCAAAAAGCAAGTATTTTTGGTGAGTGTTCAGTTGTAAGTGTGTCAAGGTTTTTCTACTGCGGAGGGAGAGAAATAAGTGAGCCTATAAGAGAGAGGTAATAGTACCACTCTAGTAGAGACACACACAAAAAATAAGGATATTTATAACATCCAGCGGAATAGTCCATAAAAGATGTGATGGTCATTACAACCAATCAACACTAAAATTGTGTTTAGTATCTTGCAGAAATGTCCACAAGGATGGGACATCAATAACAACCATTATAACACATTTTCAATATGATAAGTACTAAAATAAATTAAATAATTCAACTAATTTAGCACATATGAAATCAAACATGAACTACAATCATCCACATAATAGTATTACAAATATTCATAATCCATGTATGAAGAATGTGTTAGCCGTGAGGCATCTGTGATTGAGTAAAATTTCCAAGACACATGTATCCAATGAACACTGCTAGCTCCAATAGTGGAGCGTTAGACCCACTCCTTACTCCTTAAAAGAACTATCTTGTCTCTCTAATTCCCTGCGGGAGGAACCAAGGTGAAAATTCATTTTCTCATACAATGAGGGTGTATATATAACCAATGGGGTAATGCTTCACCTCCTTGTGACTCTTTGAATACCCTCATGGTTGTTTAACTTCCTATAAATTTTTACTTTAAATTACTCTTAATATTATATATGTTTCCTTTGGACTTCCACTTTACAATACATTTTGAATAGATAATTACATAATGCACAATAATGATGTGGCATATGATGACTTATGACAGAAAATGACACGACATCGATGACATGGACTACATGATGATGTGGTTGTGCCAAGTTGTACTTCTTTGTTGTTGATTTCTTTGTGATTTTTCAAAATATGGTGCATGTTCTTCTTCTTCCTCCTCCTTATGACATGAAGATAAGGATTCTTCCATGTGGTATTGATATTTCATCTTCTATTATAGTTCGATGTTCCTTCGTCTTCTTGCTTGATGATCATATTATCTCTTGATCTCCTTAGGTGTCTTCTAGCATGTCCTCCTACTCCATATCTTTCTTTATCATATTTCCATAACATGATAGAGTTCCTGCATCTGCAATCCACTCATGACAAGATGACATTAGTGCGATAAACCGCTAGTATAATATGGTGTATATTGATCCACTAATTGGGCCAGAACTAGGTGACAGGATGGAAAAGAGGCTCATTAATTGTGTAATTTCACTGCTCAAGCAGTCAAGGGTGAAGCTTGAGCCTTGAGCATGCGCAATGCGCAGTTCAGGCTAGACCGTAGAAGAAAAATATGCAATCTGGGAGCTCAGTGTGATAAAATGAGGGGATGGGCACTAGATCAGCTTATTGTGTAGTTATGGAAGATAGAGGAGCCCAGGTGATTATGCAATTGTGTAGTTCAATAACTCAGGTTTGAGGCTTGAGCCTTAATACTACGCAATGTGCAGTACTCACTGGGCAGGAGAGAGAAATCGCATAGTTTTGGGAGTCAGTGAGTTATTTTGAAGGAATTTTGCATTTTTTCATCCAACTGTGTAGTTCAAGGTGGAAAATCAGGCCTGGTGATTGCGCAGTTCCGTAGTTCAAGAACTCAAGGCTTGATCTTGAGCTTAGATATTGTGCATTTTGCAATTGGGGCTAGCTTGGAGGGCTAAATTGCAAAATTTTTTAGGTCAATGATTAGGCCTGAGCACTGAAACTACACAGTGCACAATCCTAGGAGGTAGTAAATGTGCATTGTGCAGTGTCAAGAGGAAATATTGTAGCTTGAGGGTTGGGACTATGTAATATGTAGTTTAGGAAGTGTCATCACTCCGCCAAATTCCCAAGGCTAAAGAAGGAATCCCATCAGAGGTAACCACAAACCAAATTTTTGGCTTGGTAGCTAGCCCTACCAAACCGGAGAGGGCTCTCTGCACAAGGTCACAGCCAAGAGGGCTGGAGGAACTAGGGTTTTTAGGCTATATATGAGTGCAAGGGTTGTTTTGATTTGATTGGGTTGGGTTTCACTGGATGAAGAAATTAGGTAAAGGGAGCTAGGTCAGGGAAAATGAGATAGGGTTGCAGGGATCAATGGGGCAAGGTAGGCATAAGTCTTACCACTTTAATGATGATTGTGATGAGATGGTTTTGAGACTGATGAGAAGCTAGGAAGAGCATGGGATATTTATTCCTCCTAAACAGAGGAAAATGGACAAATTATGATCATTTTCCCAAAACAGAGCATGAGAAAGCATGTGTACTGTCTATATAACTTGAAATAGATCATACAATAGAGATTTAATGAACATGAATACAACACATTATAACATATGAAACTGAAGGAAAAAAAATGATAAACATCATACCACATGTATCCCAAAAAATAGCTGCAACTCTTCTTTATTAACTGGCCAAAACTGAGTACAATAGTTCCTTGATTAACAAGCTATCATCCAAATGGATTCCAACCCTTTCTAAGAGTGAAGAAAGGGACTAAATAGACATGAAAAAACATTCACTCATCCTCAAGGGTTGAATCCATGAGGTGAGGAAGATATCCACAAAGTACTGAACTGAAATCTGAAGTGTAGGATGGTCCAAGTGACTCATTCTGAATTACATTCAAACTTATTCATTATGACTCAATGATAACTTTTACCCAATGAATCTACCCCTAGGTAACTAATCCATAGCATTATTACATTTACCATCATTAATTACATAGATATAAACATGTTTTTTTAATAAAAGACAAAATTTTAGAGAAATTCCAAAAATGTCAGCAAAATGGTCATTTGCGCCCTCAACTGTGAATTTGTGCCCTGACAATGTCATTTGCAACCCTCCATGTTCAGGGCCACTTTTGGCTGACCTAAAGGTGTCCAAATCAGGCCCAAGGTGTATTGTTGGAAAGCCCTTCAGTCCTCTTTCTGAATATGCCTCCAGTTTTTAAAATGAAGGTCATTTTCCCCCAAAAAGTCATTCTCCCAAGACTCATATTGGCAGAGCGCCTAGGTCAAAACATGGGAAGAAAGGTCATTCTTAGGTGGTTTTTGACCTTTACACCTATCAAAACTGGAAACCAAGGCTGGAAACATGGTTTTTTGGAATTCTTATGTCTTTAGGAATCCAATGGTAGCTTTATTTCCCTCAAAAAGTTCCCCAATCATTTGCGTAGCACCTACGGCGCTGCGCAAATGACCAAATTTCTGCTAAATGCTTGTTACAAAAAACTCAGAAAATCCTAGATTTTGCAAAAAAGTTTCAAAATGGCTCAAAATTAGTAGAATTGTTGATAATTATGTGGCTAGGCTTGGAGGGAAGCCTCGGAAAGTATGTCCAATTTTTTCTTCTCTTCCATGGTCAAATTTTCAATTTTTTCATTGGCTCTTTTGAGCTTGGCCATTACAAATTTCTCCTTCAAAGAATAGTGTTTGACTTTCCTCCTCAATAAGTCATTGTCTTTATTAGACTTTTATAGAAGCTTCTATAAGTTTTGCTTGGATCTATCAAGCCATGGCTCCCTGTTTTCACTTATCACTATAGTAATCTGCTCATTTAGGGTTAGCTAATCAGAAAGCTCAGCCTCCCTTTGTCTCTCTAGAGCTAGAGCTATTTTCAGCCCTCTAGTTCTTGGTCTGCTTCTTAGTACTTGTTCCTCATTTTCATCAAGGAATTCATACTTTTCAAGTGTTTCATCTAGCATGACTCTGGATTTTTTTGCCTCCCTTTGAGAAATGATATACTTGACCTCGTCAATGCTTTTTTTGCCTCCCTTTGAGCAATGATATACTTGACCTCATCAATGACATTTTTAGTCTTCAATTGCTCATTTTCTTGCTCAATGAATTTTGTAACATATATGGCCCTGTCAATATTAGTTTGGAGATCCTTAATCTTGACATCCTTTCCTTTTATGGTTGCATTAGTGATTTTGTCATTTTCATCCTCATCTAGGTCAATAAGCTAAAATTATTGTTATGTTTCATGAATATCCTCCTCATCATGAATGACTTCTTATATCACCTTTTCTTTAACTTTGTCCACCTACTTTGTTGTTGTATAAGGCATGGCCCCTTCCACTCTATGTGGAGAAAACACATGTATGTAGCCTCTCTGGTAGGTTTTTGGCAATGGCTCAACCTCAACCATACTAGCCCACTTATGCTCAATGTCCTCAATCCTGCTAGGTGAGCCAATGTCATGATGAGATGGAGATGAAGGAGGTGAAAGGGATTGATATGATGATGATGAATGTGATATGGGCTGACATGGAGGAATGGAAGTGGATGGTTGGGATGATGAAGGGGAATTTTGTGCATGCTGAGTGGATGGTTCTATGAAAATATCATTGGCTATGAAGGTACTCCATGCAATGTTTAGTTGATTGAGATGGTGTAGGACTATGATTTTAATGAGGGAATGATGGAATAGAATTCTCATTTGTTGTTCATACTCCTTTTTCTAGGAAATGTATGCCATTTTCTCTATGCTCTAGAAAATATAGTAGGTTATGTTAAGCAATTTTACCCTAGTGAAATGCATTAAAATCTGAATGTGATAGGAATAATGCCTTGAAAATCTACCTTCACATGAAAAGTATTTCATGATTATCTTCATCATTGTTGCATATCTATCCAGGAGGTGAGAAAAAGGAAAGAACCTCTTTGTCTGATTTTGGTGTCTTGGTTTTAAGAAAAATTCAAAGTCATGTTTCGTCAAATTACCTTTCTTAAACCACTTCTCCCCAACATTTGGGATCCCTATAGCAGTTGAAATAATAGCAGTTGATATAGTAAAAGTGACTCCAGCTAAAGTAACTTGGTTATCATGGAGTCCTGATATTAAAAGTCTGGTTAGCATGGGATGATGTTTAACCCTATGAATTTTCTCACATAAATCATAACAGCCAACATGTTTGAAGCATGTCACGGTAAATGGAGAAGCCAAGAGTTCCCTAGTGCTAGAAAGTTCAAGGCTGAGTAATATTCCACCTTTATGTAGCCTCCTGTCCTCTATTTCCTCTCCTCCGCTGAATGATGTGTTTTCTTCCTCTACTTTCATGGTGTTTTTGTCAAAACCCTAGGGAAGTGGATGGTGTGAAATATGTTTTAGTAATGGGGAATGGGAGAGGGAAAATGAGGGAGATGTTGCTAGGGATGTGTGAAATGGGGGAGGGAATAGGGACTATTAATATAATGAGATTTAGGATAAGGATTTGGGGATTGGGAGCCTAGGTAGATGTAACACCTAGGGCTTAGGTTTTCGAAGAAAGGTTTGGGAAAAGGGGATTTTGCAAAACAGAGTTTTCGGAATGGGTATTTGTAATTGTAGGAAGGATGCAAAGGTGTAGGAAAGTGAAATTTGGGAATATTCACAAATGGAATGGGGATACTAGGGTTTTAAACAAATTCAAACACCAAAATTTAACCTCAATTTTGACAACACTCAACACATAAACTTTGTGAAAATGGTTTTAAATGACATGAGCTCTCACTATTTCTCTTGGAGGTCAATAAGTGAGTTGGTGAAGCTTTGGAAACAAATTTTTCGCCACTTGAACACGTTTCTAGGGCTTTCTGGTCATTTTTGCCATCTGTCAATCATTTTCCCCCTCAACAAAACATTTTCGCCCTCAACTAAACATTTGCGCCCTCGACTGAACATTTGTGCCCACGACAGAGTATTTGCGCCATGCCTTCAGCGTTTGCGCCCTCTACTCAGTTTTTCCTAGCAACCTCGCCCAGAAACTCGAAATTTTGATATTTTTGAGTTCTTGCTTGGTGTTTTAAGGAGAAAAATAAATTTGAATTGATGTCAAGGAGTCATAAATAGCTAAGTGAATTTGAATTTAAATTAGAAAACCCACTTTTCTAATGTCTCATTCCACTTTTTTTAAAACATTTTTTAGTACGCTTTTCATTTTATTTTTTCTTCTTCTTTGCAGGATGATGTTGTTGGAGTTTGGCACTTTTCATTTAGACTTTATTTCTCTTCATTTTGGCATGTGAAGTTTGAGTTGGAAGCTTGGGACATACCTTATTACATATTATGAGCATAAGATTACATAAAAATTAAAAATAAATTACATCTATGTTTTGAATAAAATTACATTTTGGTATGAAAATCATACTCTAAAAGCAAAATTACAACTTTAAAACTGATATTTACATGCTAATAAATCCTCTGCAAATGATTAAGAATGTATTATTCAATCACTCTCACACCTTTACTGACCTTATTAAGATAAATGGCATATTTATGAACCTTGAAAAATGAAACCTAATTGACCTAATGGGACCTTGGATAATTTGACTCCATGGTTGACTTTGACTGACATAATGACATAGTGAAATGAGCTTTTAAGATTATTTTATTCTCAGCAAGACATGAAGGTGGGTCAGCAAATGTGAAATTTTCAGGGAGAGTGAGGTTTTATGACTAGGGTTACCATCAATGAATCAATTTTTTACATGAAACAATGGAATGATAAAAAAACTCTGTGGGACCCCTAAAATTAATATGAAAAGAGTGATTTTGATCAGTGATGGAAGAATGCAAATTCTGACACTAACAAGAAGGTCGGATGAGGCTAAGTTGCTAGAAATTTTCAAAAATTTAACTAAGTGTGGGATCAGTGAAATTGATGTGAACAGTGATAGGACTTGACAATGATCACACTCTTCGACACTTTATGACACAACATAGGTAATTCATAACACATGAACACATACTTCCCTTAGTGCGGCAACCTTTGAGATAACTTACGACAAGTGTGAGACTAAAGATACACTTTATGACGACAATGACGACTAAAACTTTGGAAATGAGTGTTGTGGATGTCTACATGGTAATATAAACTCATTTAAACAAAGATAACCTATTGAAACCACGAAAACAAGCTTGTGTACATTGTGTGACACTCAACATGCGAAATTACCACGATTGCTACAGTGCAAATGACACTTGTGATATGTGAACGACAGAGAAAGTAACACATGCCAGAGCAAACACTACAAGGAAAAGACCCTCTAGCGGATGTTTTTGAGAAACCCCTTATAAAAATACCCCAGACATTTGTTTCTAGCGGAGGTTCCTAGAGGAGGTTGGCAGGCGGAGTTTTTTGCGGGTGTATTTCTTCCGGTGCTCTTATCACCGTAAAACACACCGGTGTGTTCCAGATGACAAAGCACCGGTGTAGTTAAAAAATTGAAACACCAGACACCATGCGCTCCATACACACCCGCTCAGTGCATTGTATTTCTGGACAGTATCGATACTTTACATAACTTCTGCACTGGCGCCTCATAAAAAATGCGAAACTGACACCGCCCGGGTCGCCAACACATCGGGCCGCCTTGAAATCCCCGCGCACTGGCACAAGGTTAAATAAATAAAAAATTACGGCCAAAAAACCGCACAAAACATAGGCACACTGAGAACCATGTACTCCTAACACCCTCGCCTGATGCGTCATATTCCTGTACGGCACCAGTACCTTACATGTCTATCGCACCGGTGCTTCCAAAAACGTGCACGAAAACAGATACTACCCGATGTGGAATAAAGAAAACGCACTGGGGCGCCCATAAAATGCACGCACTGGTAGATGGTTAAATAAAAAAAATTACGGCAAAAAAATCGCATAAAACATTGGCACACCGGAAACCGTGCACTCCGTACACACCCGCCCGGTGCCTTTAATTAAGGAACAGCATCAAGGCATGTCAACTCGTCAACATCGGTGCCTCATGAAAATTACGCGAAACAGAAACCGCCCGGGGTGGAATGACAGAAACGCACCGGGGTCGCCAGAAACGCCGCGCACCGAAAAAGGGTTAAAAAAAACAAAATTACGGCAAAAAAACCGCACAAATCATTGGTTCACTGGAAACCATGCCCGGTGCATCGTTTTACTATAGACCACCGGTGCGTAACCGGTACGTCGCCCCGGTGCCTCCTAAAAGTGCGCGAAAACAGAAAACGCCCGAGGCAGCATAGTGCAAATGCACCGGTACGCCAATAAAAACCCCGCGCACCGGAACAGGGTTAAATACAAAATATTACGGCCAAAAAACCACATTTCTCACTTCTGTCAGTGCTACAGAGCTCTCAAGCACCGGTGCAAGATATCTTTGTTTGAGCCGCACTGACATGCGTGCTCCCATTACAGTTATTGCATGCACTGCTTCTGTGCATTGCCACCAATCTCCAGCTTGAATTTTATAAAATAGTGGACAAATGTTCTTTTGCAAATTGTACAGCCAATATGCCTCCTTGACGGGTAAATGTACCAGTATTTTTCTTGTTTTTCCATGATTAAACCTTTTAGCAGATTAGAATTTCAAAAAACCTTAAAATTAACCATTAAAAATAAATAAATAAATAAAATTTGTCGCGCGGTGCGCTCGATCCGTTCAGCTCGCACCAGTCTGCGGTGCTACCTATAAATTTACAGGCCGCACCACACCCGGTGCTAATGGTATCTGCACCAGTTTCGGGGCGATACTGCGAGGCACACCCTATTATTTTAAAAAAAAAAAAAAAGTGTGGTGTGGTCGTTTATTAGGCCGCACTGTTGACAATGGTGTTTCGCGGAAACTCGGTGCGTTGATGGAATTATCCGCCCCGGGGCACGTAATTTTTTCAGCGCACCACAACCGCAATTCGACATTGTCAACAGTTCGGGCTGGTAAACCAGGGCTAAGTGTATCCGTACTAGGTCTGAGGTGGATACCAAAGGCGCACCATGTTATTTTAAATTTTTTTAAAAATAGCGGTGCGGTCGGATACCTGGCCGCACCGTTGACCTAGTTGAATATTGGTGATGTGGTGCATTGACAGAAATAACCGCCCCGGGACAGCTATTTTTGTTAGCACACGGCTTACCATATTTGGCCATGGTCAACAATGCGACCTCTTAAAATACCGCACCAATGACTATGTACGGTGGCAGGAGGGCGGTGTGGTGACTTAGCTATAAGCCTAGGGGCGTATAGTTAAGTTAGCGCACCGGCCTCCTAACACCGCACATAGTGAACAGTGCGCTAAAAACATTTTCTGGAGCACTGCTCCCAGTGCGTTGGATATCATTAGGTGCACCGTGTCCGGTGCGCTCTGTGGAAAGACGCACCGGGACTGGTACTGATCCAGGTGGATATCGGTGGCCACCCACCTATTCCATTTGGACCAGCACCATCAATTCTTGCAGCTTTTCACATTCAGTAAAACTTACTATTTTTAGCAGTTTTTCGGGTCCTAAACTTCCAGAGCCATTTTGAGGCCCTAAACGACGTTTTTTGGGCATCGCGCCTCCAGTGAATATCATTCTGTTTCTGAATGATATTCGTGCCGAAAGTTGTAGTCCTCGGATAGATCTTTCTAACGAGCTATTGATCGCATCAAACGGAGATCGTATGCCAAAGTTACGTCCCTAGGAAGTTGAACCACCAACTTACCCAAACGAGGCCCATAGTTTTGGCGCTTCATCTCCTAGGGTTTGGTTTTTGGACGTTTAGAGTTCTCCATTGTTTCTCAATAATAAATAGGCCCTCGAGCCTCATTGTAACATAGTTCAGAGGTCTGTAGCCACCACATCTCTTCTCAGAGATTCGCTACCAGCACCCTAGCTATTGTATTTCCATTATGTCTGTAAGCATATTTCTGTTATTTGATATTAATGAAATGACGCATTATTGCATCTCTATGTTTATGGTAATTTTTGTATTCTGTTGCGTTCCTACATAAATACGGATCAGGTACATTGGTGCACCGACTCTTGTTTTATTTATTTTTTAAAAAATATTTATATACGTACATTTGTAAATACATGTGTCATTTAATAAAAAAATTGTGTTTAATATGTCAATCATTCAGAGACATGAAAGGAGAGAAGAGGGGCAACAACAACAACAACAGGCGGAACAGTATAACATGGTTCGCCTGTGGGAGGTAAGAGAGAGGGAGAGAGATGCATACCCTCGCCCTATTACAGCAGCGACGCAGGGGCTCCTAAGGCAGGAAGGCCTCCTCAAGTTCTATGAGGAGGCTACTTCCCTAAAGTCCCATAGTTTGTTTTTGAGACATCTTATCCGAAGGTGGAATGCCCAGCAACAGGCTTTCCGGGTTGGTATCAACCAGTGGTACACGCCCACCGAGGAGGATGTATATTTTATTACAGGGCTATCGAGGAGAGGGGTGGATTTTCCCTCATTCCCCAAGGTTCCAACTGGCTGTGTGGTAGGGAGTCAATTAGTTTACTCCCAGAGATACATTGGAGCAAATTTAGTATCTCCTGTAGATTTTCAGGTCGCTGGAGGGCAATTACGTATTGGTGTGTTTTGTCATGAGGAGGTCCAGTGTCTCTCACTTATCATTTCGACCATTTCACACAACACCAGTGACGGGCAATGCATTAGTTGCCAGCTTTTATATTATATTTATTATTTACTACAGCAGCCACGACTTGTCAGGTGGTCTTCCATTTTTTTGCGGCAGTTTTGTACAGCATTAGATAGATGTCGAGTTCATGCACAAGGGAGGGTCAACTTCCATTTTTCTTCAGAGCTTTTTTGTTTATTTTTTGAGAGGTTTCCAGAGACGAGGCCTTCTTTTCTTCAGCAGCCTCGTAGGCCAAATACTGAGGCACGTATGCACATGTGGGGGAAGATGATGCCCAAGAGGGAGGAGACTCTTTTTCCAGTGAGGATATTAGATGATGCACTAGAATTGCTAGCCAGTGTTGATGAGCATCCCTTCATTATGGTCCCCTGTCCTTATGCAGTGTTGGATTGGCGAGGGTGTGCCAACATCCTCTTCACAGCTGATGAGCCACCAGATGATAGAGGTGATATTAAAGTTTTATTTAAATTTATTCTAACATTTTATTTAACTTGTTTTTATTAAATTGTGTAACGAAATTGTCTAATTATTGTTGTGTACTTGTATATATTTTGCATACATTGGCTCTTTTGATGGCGAGGAGATGCCACCACCACCACCTGATCCAGGTGTGGATCCTGATGAGGATGAGGGCATGCCATATTTTGGTGAGGATCATCAGGAGGCCGGTGCAGATCAGAGACCTACTCCTGTTGGTGCGCCGGTGTGCAGTCGACATCTTAGTGATGCTAGATACAGGATGGAATTGGGCAACCAACTCATTGCATTGATTGTTGAGGCGGGCATCAGGCCCGCTGATTTCAGAGACATAGAGGCCAATGATAGGCTATTATGGATGTGGAGAGGCATGCCGCGTGACATGTACAACCTGATGCGGCATGTCGTAGGAGTTACGACAGCTTTTACGCGACTGACGAGGACTGTTGCATGTTACAATCGAGCCGCAACATGTGATGGAAATTCTGTGAGGCACAGCATACCATCATCTCATGATCGTTCACCTCGCACCGTGCCAGATTTGCATGAGCCTCCACTAGCATCTACCAGTAGTCATCATGGAGATGAGGTTGGACCATCTGCCACTAGTACTAATATTGATGTTGTACTACCACCAGCTGATCCATGACATTTATATTACAGTTGTATATTTTTAACATTATTTAGTTATATATATATATATATATATATATATATATATATATATATATATATATATATATGGTCCATGTATTTTATGTTCATGTTGCGGTGTACTTAATTTACATGTTGGTGATCATCTTGATGTGTGTTGTTTTTGGGTCATGTTGAATGTGTTCATTTAATGTACGGCACAGTAGATAGATGTGTGTGTGATGGCATGGATATATTTGATACTTATGTTGAGCATTAGTATGTTAATATATAATGTTTAATTGTGTTTTGTTAGATGATCATGATCACGATGATGATTTAAACGTTTTGAATGTGTTTTTTAGTCAAATATGATGTTTGTACGGTGGTTATCACCTTGACGTGATGTTTATTAATTAATTTAATACCAAATGATCATGATATTGTAAATTTATAATATTTGTATTTCTAATTGTATTTAAAATTCTAAAATTGTAATTGTAATGGTATATATGTGAATTTATAAAATTGTAATTGTAATTGTAATTTTTAAAATTGTAAAATTGTAATTGTAATTGTAATTTTTTAATTTGTAAAATTGTAATTGTATATATGTAAAATTCTAAAATTGTAATTGTAATTGTAATTTTACGTGAAATTGTAAAATTCTAATTCTAATTCTAACTCTAATTATAATTGTAATTGTATGTAAAATATTTGTAAAATTTTAATTGTATTAATGTGAAAATAATTTATTAAATTTTTAAAATTTTGAAATTTGTAAATTTTAAATAATTGTAAAATAATGAATCTAGAATAATATGATTTATTGTAACATAATAAAGTTTAGAAAATAATGCAAATAAATTCCTCTACTTTATAATTATAATTATTTTATTATGATCTTAGATACCAAAAAAAGAATTAATTTATAAAATATGCCATTGTTTTCGAGATCAACATAATACCAAATTATCAAGTGAATTATTGATTTTAACATTAACACAATGCAAATTACCAATTAATTCAAAATACATATTATATTAATATTTCGAAAAACCCATCTTAAAAAGTATAAATATTGATGAAATGACACATGTACCATATCACTCTCGGTTCTCATGATCACCCTCATTATCTTCTAGCTCGCATGGCATGATAACACTATTGTTCTCAAAAATATGTTTTGATCTAGGGTCATGTGTCAATATGAACCACCAATCCCTATCCAACACATCTGGGTAAAAAAACACTTGGTTGCAGTGTTTAGGGAAAACATAGGGCTCCTTAGCTTCATCCCATATCTTTCTAGAGTTGATACATATCAGCCTACTATCGCGATCTTCCTTTACATTATTCCGATCAAAGGTGTCCCACCACTTGCACCTAAAAATAACACATTGGAAAGAAGAAAAATCCACTTCAATGATCTCTTGTATCTTTCCGACGTAACCTAACGTCCCTCGTACTAGTTGTTGATCACGGTGGCTAGATCGACGAGATTGATCGAACTCGACTTCCACTCCACATTCTTGTGTGATGTTTCCAGCATTGGCATTTTCTGTGCAAAAATGGTGTCCATATGCCCACATATATGGGAACAAATGCACCTATTATTAAAAAGTTAAAAAAAAAATCATAGTGTCATGTGTCTTATAAATAATAATCCAACAGTTAAAATATGAAATGTAGATGTCTTAATATAAGTTTCAAATTTAAATATAAATTAAAAATATTATTGCCGAGTTGCTGCACCCAATCCCTACATTTAGCGCATCCTCTTCAGCAGGCGGGTAATGACCGGTAGCACCATTTTTCTCTCTGACTTGTTCATCAACCCAACTGTTGGGGCATATTTTTGGCATATTTTCTTTTAAATTATCGAGATAAGGCACACTTCTACCATTCAACCGTCTGAATTCTTTCCTGTCACTATCCCATTTCATCTTGTTTTGTTCGTACAATGCGACCCACGGTTGTGTCGCTTCAGAATTTTAAAGAATGAATTTATTGATTGCTTTAATTTTTTGCATTCGTTGATGAAATCAAACCAACATTATATAGTACTTAGAGATCAAAATATACATTATATCGAAGTTCAACATGAATATTAATTAATTTTTTTTAAATTTGAAAAATTATAAGTCGCTTACTCTTTATCAAGCGCTTTTTTCCTCTTGTTTGGAGCAACTCTCCTTCTCTTTTGCCTTCATCCATTTCATTGTCCCAAATCACAGAACCTAGTCTATTGTCGATCTACTTGATGTACTCACTGGCATATTAGAAAGACTCATATGATATGTACCCCTCTGGCATAGACCCCTCAGGTTTTTCCCTTTGTCAAACAAAACCTTTCAATTTTTTCATGTACCTCTCTAATAAGAACATCCAACGACAAGAAACAACCCCAACTAATTCAACCTCATCTACTAGGTGGATTAGAAGATGAACCTGTAAGTCCATGAAACTCGTCGTCAATTCCTTCTCAAACATACAAACAATCTCAACTATCTCTTGATGCCACCATGGAATGCTAGCCACATGAATCTCCTTTGACGTGATCCAACGTACAAATGCAGATAATTTAGATATGGCATGTCCTAGGTCTTGAGGGAATTCATGTTTCACATAGCCACACACAAACAAATGATAATGACACTGCAAAGTTATAAACATGTACAATAATATACAAAATTAGTTATGTTTTATGATCCCCGCATGGGATAAAATTTATTAATATAAAAAATAATAAAATCATGCTTTTGACATTATACGTACTCTTAGAAGATTCAAATGGTCATGCAATTTCAACCCCAACAAATGGTCATCCACGGTAAAGTAGTGTTGTAGTGAAGACCCGTATGAAGTTGGCACCCTCACATCCATTATAACTTCCTTTGCCAAAGATATATCATCTTTTTTTTAAATCCATGGGACATCACCTTCTTTGAAAAACCATGAATTAGAGGGACCAGCGCCTGCCTCTGATCTCGTACTTTCTAATCGTCTTGGCCAATATTTCTTTTTAGTTTTTTAAGTAATAAGATCCTTCCTAACAGCCAAAGTGTCACTTTGTTTCGATGATATGTGCCTCCATAAAGAAGATGAAACATTTTTAAATATATGCATGGGATCTAATAAGTGGGCAATCTTAAGATGCTCCCAATATGGGAGGTCATAAAAGATAGATTTCCTTTTCATCCCAATGGGCAATTTCTCAACATAGGTGTTAAAGAAATATGGATCATCGAACTTAGGCTCCCTATTTGAATCGAACAATTCTATGAACTCCTTCTCCTTCTCTCTCTCATATGCTCTAAGCCATTCAGCTGGTGTCATTATTGGAGGCCTTTGGGTTCTCTCTCGTTTTCCATTGAAAGCGGATGCTGCTCTTCTGTAAGGGTGTTGCTCTGGTAGGAATATCCTGGAGCAATCATACACTGGCTTTCGTAGGTCCTTGGACCACCTAGCTTTCAAAGAAGGTCCACAACATTTACATCCAAAATACCCTTTTTTACAAGACCTGCGAGGTTATATTTGTACACATTAATTAATATGCATAGCACGTTAAAGAATATCATGAAGATCATAACAAATATTACAAAGAATTAAATAATTAATATGTGAAAGAATATTGTTACATATATAAACAAATCAATAAATTAAACATGTAATTTACCAGAGCAAACTCCTAAGCCTGGATAATCATGTGTCATGTAAGCACATATGCCATACAACGTAAAACTCCTCTTTTCTGTGATGGGTCTTGATACATCATATACATTTATCCCATCCCATAATTCCTTCAATTCATCTACCAGTGGTTGTAAGTAGACATCCATATTCTTCACTTGTCTTCTACCAGGGACTATGATAGCCAACATAAGATGTTCATTTTTCACGGACAACCATGGGGGGATATTGTTATTGATCACTACTACAGGCCAAACAGAATAGTTTTTGTTCTGGAAGGAATATGGGTTGATGCCATCCATGGCTATGCTGAGTCGTAGAATTCGTACTTCATTCTTGAATTTTTTGGGCCATGTATCCTCCATATGCTTCATGGCTATTGAATCAGTTGGGATTCGCATAACTCCCAACTCACTTCTGTGTGAGGCATGCCATCCCTCCAACATAGCTAATTCTTTGCAACGAAAGAGCCTTTGAATCCTTGGGATTATAGGCATGTGCCTCAATATCTTAAAAGGAGGACCAGTACGTGATTTACCCTTGTTTTTTTATTTATCATACTTGTCATGCCCACATTTCGGACAAATATCTTTGTCTGCATATTCTCCTCTATACAGAATACAATCATTTGGACATGCATAATATGATATGTACTCAACACCCAACATTTTCAACAATTTCTTTGCCTCTTCGCAGCTACCGGGCAAGACATTATCACTCGGAATAACCTTATCTTTGAATAACCTGTAGTTGGTGATCATGGAAAAATACATTAATAAATGTACATTAATGTTGATATAATTATTAACGTTCATAAAATTTAACATTTGTAATGTTCATTGCAATGTACTGATTATATTTCAAATTTATATAAGGGGAGTACTTTATGGTAACTTACCTCAAAAGTTTCGAGAAACATGCATTCGACAAGCCAAACTTTACTTTCAAGTTGTACAGTAACATCATTTTCCCCAACTGGGTAGACTTTGACTGACCACCAGGTCCAAAGAGAGGGGTGGTGGAAGAAAATTTAAGGCTTTCGAAAAAGGTGTCAGCGATATGAGCATCATCCCCTAGTTGATCATCATTTTGGAATGCATCTAACAAAATTGTCTCCATGGTAGTCGTATCCCTTAAGTAATCATCCATACCAACCTCTATTTGATTGCCTCCATTGCCAGCTTGTGAAGAACTACTATTGTTGTAGTCATTCCTAATTGGTGAATCTGGACGTAGCGGGAATTAAATCGGTGGTTGATTCAACTATTCTTGGTATCGTTCCTCTCCGATTTTTTCTCTTAATTCAATATTCTCTCGATTTGACATTGTCGTGGGGTGAAACGGAAGATGGTAGGTAGGTTTTTTATCATCACTAGAATCCTAATAATAAAATAAAATAAAAATTGAACATGATTAGTACAAAATATATGAGATCAATTAGTAACCACGTTGACAATATTGCATGATTATAAATTGGTTTCACGTTGAAATAATTACATATTAATTAATATATATACCAAACAATTATAGTTATAATTACCATCATTGTCCCAGGAATGTGGCTAGAAGATGCAATATTGTTACAATTGGCAGGGTGAAGCGGTTGTGCATTTTCATCTATCAAATGCGCCTTGCAGTATGCATCTCCTGATAAGAATTTCCGACGTTTTGGAGCAGTTTGAATATTTTGTGCATTTAAACTCGATGTTGAATCTACATGAACTTTCAAATTTGTATACATTATAAATTTTATAAGTTGTGCATGATTGATTGCATGGATAAAAAACATATATAAATTCAATTAGATAGTGAAAAAATAAAACAAATCTGAAGTAAATATTACGTCTCCACATGGATAGGGAGAACTCCGCGACGGACTTTGAGAAATATTATGGAATGAGCTAGATTTTGAAGAATTGTCATTCCATATAATATATGATATTTTCTCCCTGAATTTGAGCAAAACAACATTAAATTCTGGTGCACAAACCTAAATTTAAGTCTGGTGCGTAATGTATAGATAACCGCACTGGTGAGTTTTTTAATTTTTTGCACCGGTGTCATTTTATAACATGACACATCGGTGCAGTTCAATTAAAGGACGCACTGGTAAACGAATAACCGCAAATAAAAAAAGTGTAACCCTATTTTATTTAAGTGCACAAAAAAAAGCGGTAAATTGAAAAATGAGCGGAAAAATATTTTCAAAAATCTAATTTCATAAAACATTTCTTTAAATACTAAACACTTCTCATTATTTCACTATTTTTGCAAATAAAATCAGCCAAAGATTTGCAGGATACATACCTGGAGCAAACAGAGCAGGAGAGCACTGTGGAGCAGGGAAATAGGATCGAATCGAAGTATTCAGATAATCATAATTCCAAACCTCTGGTGATTCAAACCTTGTACCATAGAATTTGAAACGATGTGAGTAAATTTTATTGTTTTTTTGTACTTTTTTCTGTAGTTTTTTTTATGCAGTAAAATAATAAATCAAAGTCTATTGTTTTTTTTACTTTTTATGTAGTTTTTTTTATGAAGTAAAATAACAAAATCAAAGCTTATTGTTTTTTTAACTTTTTTTCTGCAGTTTTTTTTTTACCTTTTTTGCAGTTTTCAGAAACAAAAATAAATAAAAAAATCCATTTTTAGAAACAACCCCTAGATTCTTTTTGTTTCTGCCCTTTCTTCTCCCTCTTTCTTTTCAATTTAGATTTATAGGGTTTGTATAGTCATAAGACATCCAACCCATGGGACGACGTGCATAGTCAGATCCCAATCCATGTTGGCCCTTGCGTCAATCTTTAAAAAATTCAAATTTTTTTTCGTCGGTGCGCCTTGCGTAACGTAGCGCACCGCGAAAGTAAAGTGATAAAAAATAAAATAAAAAACAAAATATGTTTTTATCAGTGCGCCATATGTAACATATGGCACCGGTGCACTATTGCATTATGGCGCACCGCAAACATGCTATTTTGCAAAAAAAACCATTTTAGAAACAAACCCTACATTCTTTTTGTTTCCGCCCTTTCTTCTCCCACTTTCTGTGATTTCAGAATTAGGGCTTTTCAATTTATATTTATAGGGTTTGTATTGCTAAATATAAACCTAATACATCCAACCAATGGGAGGACCTGCATAGTCGAATCCCAATCCATGTCGACCCTTGTGTCAATCTTAAAAAAAACAGACTTTTTTTTCATCGGTGTGCCCTGCGTAACATAGAGCACTGGTGTGCTCGGTTATACCAGCGCACCGTGAAAGTTCAATGATAAAAAATAAAAAAATAAAAAAAATAAAAAATAAAAAATAAAAAAACTATGTTTTTATCAGTGCGCCATACGTAACATATGGCACCGCTGCACTATTGCATTATCGCGCACCACAAATGTGATGTTTTACAAAAAAAACCATTTTAGAAACAAACCCTATATTCTTTTTTTTTATGCCCTTTCTTCTCCCACTTTTTGTGATTTCAGAATTACGGATTTTAAATTTATATTTATAGGGTTTGTATTGCCAAATATAAGCCTAAGACATCCAACCAATAGGAGGACCTGCATAGTCGGATTCCAATCCATGTCGGCCCTTGCGTAAACTAAAAAAAATTGTCGGTGCGCTCTGCTATCCCAGCGCACCGTGCAAGTATTGTGATAAAAAATTAGAAAAACAAAATATTTTTTCTAGTGCACCATTTGTAAAATATGCAGCCGGTGCGCTATTTCATTATGGCGCACCGCAAACGTTCTGTTTTGAAAAAAAAAACTTTCAAAAAATACAAACCTTACATTCTTTTTTTTTCTCCCCTTTCTTCTTCCTCTTTCTGTGATTTCAGAATTAGGGCTTTTCAATTTAGATTTATAGGGTTTGTATTGCTAAATAAAGACCTAATACATCCAACCGATGAGACGATTAGCATAGTCGGATCCCAATCCATGTGGGCCCTGGCATGAATTTTAAAAAAAAAAAACAAATTGTTTTATCGGTGCGCCTGGAGTAACTTAGCGCACCGCATAAGTAATGTGATAAAAAATTAATATTTTTTTTTTTTTATCAGTGCCCCATATGTAAAATATGGCACCGATTTATGCTAAAAAACTAACACTGGACAGTTTATATTATTTTATCATGGTTAACCGGTGTGATCATTGACATGTAACACATCGGTGCTCCTTGTTGACATAGAACACCATACTGTCTATTATATTGTTTTAGCGGTGTGTTTAGAAGACCGCCACGCACCAGCGGCGGTGCGTACACCATGAATGGCGCATCGGTTTCTTGAGATTTTTTTTTTTACTTGAAAAGTTGACAATTTATTTATAAATATATTATTGAATGATATGTTACAAGCTTAATATTGATAAAGAAATGACTGACAAGAGATCAAGTAACAAAAATACTGATAACACATCAAGAAAAGCAAAAAAGGCAAGTTCTTTGTAAATTTTTTACAAAAAAAATATTTTTAAACTATATGTAAGTTTAACTAATATGTATTGTTTACTGTGTATCATGCAGAGCCCAAAATGACGAAGCTCGATAAGATTATTTCTGATCTAGGACCAGAAGAGCGTAAAATCTTGATGGAAAATTTGCAAAAGGATGAATCAGGTGAATGAAAAAATACTATCGATCCAATATGAGTTTCTTTTTTTAGTTTTCATTAATAATATAATTAAAATTATTAGATAGCATGTGTGAAAAAGTCTATTAATTCACATGTGTTTAATGTTCTACAGGGACCAACAACTCAGAAAAGGAATTTTGTTCTAAGAAAAGAAAAAAAAATAGAATATGCAAATGAAAATGAATTGCTCCTTAGCTCATCTGGAGTGGTGTTGGAGGTTAACGAAAGGGAGAAAAAAATTTACAACAGTTTGAGGGATCTAGTGGAATGAATGTATATACGTTCTTTCCACTTACAATAAAAAAACAAATCCAATGATTCCAAGAACCAAATTTATGTAAACTACAGGAAGAGTTTCCAGAGAATTGGTCAATGAGACATGTCAGACTTTTAATAGCAAAAACGTACAACAACAAAAAAGAAGGAATGAAAAAGTAATATTCCTTTAGATGTTTGTCTAGAATTATTTATAAATATCACTTTTGTTATACTTACTTTTCATTTATCAATAAAAAAATTAAATAGTTTATTTTCATGTTACATTTTCGGGAAGATTATGAAAATCTCAAAAGATGAACGAGTTGATATCATAATTATGCCAGTAGGAATGTCCAAAAAGGTGTACAAGGGCTGGTCAAAGGAAATGAGAGCAAAATTGCATCCATTGAGTGACTATCTCAACAACAACGTACTTCAAATGTAATATGTAATCATTGAATTTTTTCGATCATTGGGTAAAATAAACTGAAAGCAACTTATCATTAAATATTAATTTTAAGTATTTTCTTGTAGAAAAGAAAAGAAAATGGAACCCATTCGACACATAAAATAGGACGACAAGGAAGAAAAGGGTTGATATCTAAGTTTGTGAGTAATTGTTACTTCCTTATAACAACTTAACTAGATTTCATTTTTGTATATTTTAAGTTGTTTACAAAAATCATCATTGAATGTCTTCAAACAGGTGCTAACATACAAAGAAGAACCATCGAAAATTGATTGAAATTGGGTTAAATATAGGTTGTGCGTATATGTTGTATGTCGAAACTTAATTGTGGAATTTGTAAGCATCTATTGATCTTGTTTTACTTAGCTCCATCTATAATTAATAGAAAAATAAATCTTTTATATTAAATATATGATTTCTTATGGGGTATAAAACTTGCAGGAAACAAAGTATGGCACTATGCCAATAGATCAAATCTTGAAAGATGGCATGTTACATGGTTTTGAAAGAATGTGTATAGTTTATGAGCCAATTTTTGCATTGGTACGTCATTTCTTTTTTATTTACATTGATGTATATTATTTAATATTGCAATTTTCATTATTCTCACCAATTTATATACATGCATTACAGTTTATTTTTATGTTTGTAGATGGAAGAAGGTGAAGAAGAAGAAAACAATCAATGTTGTGAACAAAACATTTTTGAAAATAACCCAAGTCATGGAAGTAGCTCTAGCTGTGATAGCAGTTCAAGCGAAGAATGATGATCACTATGTTTGGATATAAAAGCAAGGCGTTGTACTATTTTTGGAAAAACGTCTGTGAAATCAAACATTTTCTTTAATGTAATGAAAATAGTGCCCCAATTGAAAGATAAAGGGATACCAATAACTGTCCCATTTTGTATGACAAAGAATGTCTTATATATATATATATATATATATATATATATATATATATATATATATATATGTTTTAATTTATTCTATTGCGTTCTCTATTGTCGCTATTGTGTTCTCCATTTTCGTTCTCAAATACACTAATAAAAATTTAGTTCATATGAATATTGTTATAAGATATATATGTGTCGAGTTTTGATGAATAATGAATTTTTAAAAAATTATGATATGATATAACAAATTAATCGAAACATCACATTCAAATCCATTAATAAAAATTTAATTAATATAAATATTGTTATAAGATGTGTCGACTTTTGATGAATAATGAATTTAAAACAATCACAATTATTGCACTATCACAAGTCGATGTTTCTAAAAAATACAAAATGAAAACCGATGCATGTATTCTTATACCGGTTCGCTTGTATTCTTAAGCGCATCGATGCGTTTTTACGACCTATGAGCACCGCACAATTACCGAAATCAGTTAAAAATATCGAGGCGTTTGTGCGGTACGGCGCTTCGGTGTGTTTATGTCTATATATGCACCGGCATCATTTTAAGACCTATGAGCACCGCACGAATACCGATACCAATTATAAATCTTGGTGCGTCTGTGTGATACTATGCACTAGGACGTTTTTGCGTCTATACGCACCAATGCATTTGGATGACCCATAGGCACCGCATGAATACCGATACCAATTATAAATCTTGGTGCATTTGTGTGATATTGCGCACTGAGGCATTTATGTGTCAATATGCACCGGTGCATTTGTATGACATATTTGCACCGCACGAATACCGATACCAATTATAAATCTCAATGTATTTGTGTGATACAGAACACTGGGGCGTTTCTATAAGTATACGCATTGGCGCGTTGATACAACCTATAGGCACCGCTCAAATCCCAAGACCAATTAGAACGGCCCCATGTGTTGTATCACCAACACTACGCCGAGTGTTGTTTTATATCTTAACGGCCCGGTGCATTCTCCTTCGACCGCCCCGGGGCTTTGGCTATAGGTACGCACTAGTGCGTTAAATCCTTATTAGCGCACTGATGAAAAAAACATCCCTAATAACCTCCGGCCGCCCTTTTTTTTTTTGTGTTGAATTTCCGTTAAAATCTCCGCCAAAACCTTCGTACCCAGAAACGGATGTGGTACAATATGTTTTTTTTACAATTTTGGCCAATTTTATAACACTAAAAACCTCCTTTATAACCTCTGCTAGAGGGTCTTTTCCTTGTAGTGAAATATAACATGAAAGTGACACTAATTAGAGTTAAAACAAGTGAAAGATACAATCGAAAACATGAAAACGAAACTCGCAAAATCGAAGTGCGAGAAAGTGACAGTTTGCAAAACTCACCAAAATAGAAGTACAAATGCAACTAGAAGTGAGAAAATGTTGATGTAGTGCACATTGGTTGTCAACATGGATTAGACATCGCACAGGAATAGTCTTGATGGACTGCTCTATGCCCGTTCAAGTTTGCATAAAATAGTGTGTTCATGCACTTGTTACGGGTTGAGAAAGTGTGAGTGAGTGAATTCGACACTTCCAATCCAAGAAGGGAGCCCAAAACCATCACTAACCAAGAAGTGACTACAGAACGACCAATCACAAGATCCTTAGTAGGCTCCAAAATTAGAGTGTAGGCAAATTTTGGAGGTTTTTTGTCGCAACAACAACACATTCCATTGTTGTCCTTGCACAGAGGGATATTATTTACAGTAGCCCATCACATACAAGCTTCCATACACTATGTCCATCTCTCCATTAATGAAATTTTGATGTACTAAGCACGGGTACACTTTGATAGTCCATGACTCAATCAGATCTACCTTCTAGCTATTAGGCTTGCACAGAAGGAACCAACTCTAATACCAATTGATGAAAACTTGACTAAACTAAGAGGGGGGGTGAATCAGAATAGTACATTCATGGACAATAATTTTATTTTCTTTAAACTAATTAACTGAACCATTAAATGAGAATGTTGACACATAATGACCAGCAAATTTAATATGCAAATAAAAAGGAATAGGTAAACCAAAAGCATCACATCAACACATAAAATTAACACATATCGACACTAGATATAAGTGGAAACCCATAAAGGGAGAAAATCATGATTTTGTTGTTGTTGTGATGCAAAGGCAATCTCCTATTCCCTTATTACATTTTCCTTTATGTAGGCTCCAACCTACAATAGGCTAGTAACTCAAATTTTTTTCAAGCTACAATATGCAAGGAAGCTCCAACTCCAATTAGTTTTATGTAGGCTACAACCCACAAGACGCTTCTACATCAACATGCTCCTGCCTATCATTTATCAAGCTGCAACTTGAAAGGAGACTATAATCCCCTGATACATAAATAAAACAATGTGTTGGTTACCTGGTCTATAAATATGCATACCTACATCTTTTCCTTTATTTATCCTCCTAAAATCTGCTTCACATCGGTTCTTCTTTATGCCAGGTAATTACAGAAGAACACCTCAATCAGCTCTCACACATTATCTAACCATTCAATTCTCCAACCTTGCACAAATTTATAAATGAACTTTGATGGTTTTTAGTCACTCCACTCACGTGAAACTAAAATGACAAAACTTATCTCTTTGCATTAAAAAGGTGTCTCTTCAATTCCAAAATTGCTTAAACCCTTGAATATTAAGCTACATAAAATGAATGTTATCATATCCAAATGTCATGCATTCATATTCTTCATGTAAATAAGATAGATAAATAGCATGTAATAATATAGTCTTGCACCACAATATTTTTTCATGTCTTTGTCTTTCCTTTGTTGTCATGGAGTCTTGTCTTTTCCTTGCATCACAGCAATTTAGCTCAACCAAACCAGTGTTTAAAGTAGCCTTACATAAAACATGCATGCAAGCATAACTCAATGCACCTATTCTCACAACTGTGCATATACCGCATATACCAACTATGTCGTGATACTTTGCTACTCCTTTGTTCGGTTGTCAATGATTCTAGCACATCTAACAGACGTTGCGCCCAAAGCATACCAAGCATACCAATCTGCTTTGCAAACATAATAACCATATATAGTATACCTTGTCGCTTCTTTGCCATAAAAATCTATGCAATCAACTCAACATGTAATAACAACATATGAAAACAAGCCATTAGAGAAATTTTGAAGTCTAAAATGGGAATCCTAAGGAATAATATAAAATAATAGTGGAATAATAAAATAAGATTAGATTACATCATCAAATTTCAAAAGGAAAAAAGAAAAAACTACTTTTTCAACTTATCTCCCTACGGTTTACTCAAATTTCGAGTGGGAGCACTTGTTAGATGAGGAATTTAATTCTTCATCCAATAATTACCCATGCTCAATACTTTTGATGGACCCGTCTACACAAAAAATGAGAAATACATGAAAAAACAAGATTGCAATCACATTTTTCATGTATTCCTCATTTTTCGTGTAGTAGGGTCCAAAAAAATGGGTACTCCTTAAAGGAGGATTTAAATTTTGCATCCAACGAGTGCTCCCACTCGAAATTTGAGTAAAAACCTAGGGAGATAAGTGGAAAATATGAGTTGAAAAATTAGTTTTTTTTTCATTTTTTTCATTTTTTAATCATTTTACTTTTTTACTCCAAAAATGGTGAATCATCCCCCATGCTTGATATCATAATCTTGAATCCTATTGGTTCTTATAAAGTTTATTTTGGTTGTACATTTATGTTTTAAATCCCATTTTAAACCTCAAAATTTGTCTAATACTAACAAGTTGTTCTCCTTTATCTGCAAGGCATAACAATGTATGTATCAATACAAGTGTGCCATCAACAATACATGTGCCATCATATTTTCTTGCTCCTTTACCCTATGTTTTTGTTGTTACCGTTGTTCCTTTTCCATCACCTTCATCTCCTACTATCAAATATCCCTGCAACATACCTTGTTTCTCCTATACCTTTGCTACTCTTTTGTTTCTTCTTTTTCTTGTTGTTGCTCATTTCCTTGATGTTATTTTTCCATCAATGACATCAATGCCATCACATTTGGTCAACGAAAAGTTACGTATGATTTAATATTTGTCTCAAACAGTAAAGTGCAGTTTCAAATTAATATTGGGAAAAGAGTGTTGAATATAGGAAAGAGTTCATCATGATATTGCTCCAGTTTTGGCTCTGTTATGAGCAAGAAGCAAACATTTGTTGCACTCAGTATTGCAAATGTCGTATATATTACAGTTGGATTGGAAAGTTAAGAAGCAATATGGCTTCATAGGCTAATTTCAGGATTGTCTTGATCAGGTGCAGGGGACAACGATGATGATAGGTTAAAGCATAGTGAGATATAGTACCAAGATATGGTACAAAAGGAAGTGGTATGGCTCCAGTATTATTCTATAGTCAAGTAGGTTACTAAAAAAACCTCTATCCCAGGATGAAGTATAGATATACATCAGGAAAAATCTTTTACTTGTTGGGAATGCCTCTCCAGTGAGAGGGAGTGTTGATGAGATAGCATCATGGATTGGAATTCTCCCCGTGTCAAGTATGTTGACCTGAATTAGGGAGAATGGTCTAAAAAAGGACATCCATTCTTCTTGTGTCTAGTATGTTGACCCGAATGAGGAAGAATGGTCCTGGAATATCAAGATCATTTGACATCAGACCTTGAATTACTCAGTAAGAGTGTGGCCCTTCGAGATTCACCATGTGTTAAATATATTGACCCGAATGATGGTGAACCAAGACTACTCTAGATACCATGTGTCAGGTACCGACCCTCATTATGGTGACTAGTTGATTATGTACCATGTGTCTAAATTATCGACCCTATTATCACGAGGATAACACATAGGTATGACGTACTGACCCAAATTATGGTAACTTTTTGATGTTGTTGACTTACCATGTGTCAAAGTTGTTTGGCCAGATTATGGTATTTGATTGATGTTACTAGTTTACCATGTGTCACATTTTTATAACTCGATTATCGTAGTGTTTTGTTATAACCTTTTCTTAGAGAAATTTGTCAACATGAGAGCATCTGGATAGTCATTATGAATACCTCCTTAGCTAAGATGGAGTGTTGAAATTTTGTAGCTATGGTCAGTCTTCATAATTTATATTTTTGTTCTTCATTATGAATGTAAAGCATTTTCTTCATGCTTGTGTCAAAAAATAAATTTGTAAGACATTTTCTTCATGTCCTTATTTAAAATATGAGAATTTAATTTTTGAAAGATGAATTTTTGGCTCTAAAGAAGCCAAGTCGGCCCTCCTCCTAGTCAATTCGGCCTAGTCAAGAAAGGCACCAATTCAGCCTACTAATCACTCCTTATAAGGCACTTGAACCCCTCTCGTTAGGAAATTTGGATCATCTCATCAAGAAATAATATTTTCTACTTCACCGTGCAAGGGAGACAAAAAGTAAGGATGAATCTAATTGAAGGATGAATGTCTCTATTGAAGGATCAAAAGAAGTAATTATCAGTGTAGAGGATAACCTAAAAATCAACACATGATGCAGGAATCTTACACTGAATAGTTGTTGAAAAAGTGACCATTATTTTGAATTTTTTTAATATTAATCAACTCTTCTTTTGAAATTTTACAATATTTATTGTCCTTCATAAATTACAAGTTAATTTAAAAATGTATGATTTCTTAAGGTTAATTTTGAAACACACTTCTATATTGAATGATTCGTTCGAAGGTTTTAGTTTTAATTATTGGCAAGATTAATGTTGAATTTAAAATAAATAAAATTAAAAAATGCAATGGACATATCCAATTCATAAAATGATAGATGCTAGCAAATACAATTACATTTATGTGTTAAAAACCATGTATAGAAGAATAAGTATGACAAAATATTGAAGGCATATATATGCCATGTATTATCAAAATATGTATGTATGAGTGTGTTGAAAAGAATATATATGTTGAAGACATTCACATCACATGTATTATCAAATATATCCCAAAAATATCAAACTAACACATTCACATAAAACATTATAATTATTTATATATATTCTCTAAAACATGATACAATTTATGACACCATAGAAAATTATTTGTAAATCCCTCTTAGAAAGGACTAACCATTAGAAAGAACATAGGTTATTAATTCTCATATCCAAAATTATTATGAATCAAATTACTAAATTAAAACAAGTGTAACTTTTTTTTCAACATTGACTTATCCCTATGCAAGTTTAGTTGATAAGCTATTTATGCTATTCTTATCACAATAAATTAAAGCAAAATTAGCAAATGTGGTAAGGAAATAATGTAGAATGTAAAATATTAGATAAAATAATACTAAACTAAGTGTATAGTCCTCTTTGAATCTCTCTTCCAAGAAGTTTAATCGACCTTTGGACAAGCGGATTTTTTTTCTAAGAATATATATTTTACATAGTTTGATTCATCTCAACACCTTTGCAACTCACAGCCTCCATGCCTAATATTTTTCCTTTGACATAATTCACAACTTTAGCGATTAAAAGCCTAGTAGAAGAGTAGAATATTAGTTTGTCATTGTGATAAACACTTGTCATATCTTAACCCATTTAGAATAAAAACATCACCATCTCAATAATATATATATATATATATATATATATAAAGTGCATAATCCTTGTACTATATTCATCCCAAAGTTTAATTCTTATAAAGAAACATTTTAAATCAAGCTATTGTTGCATGCCAAAATTTTACCTCGGTTATAGTTGTATGTGAGATTTGTTTTAAAAACAATGATTGTTTTGATATTTAATTGAAAAATAGAATTGTTCTTTCATCGGTGTTAGTAGCATAAAAGTAAGATTCAATAACCTTAAAAGTCTTTCAAAAACAAATTATGAAAGTATTTCATAAGGGAAAAATGGAAAAAGCATTCACAAAGATATTTCAAAAAAAAAAAAAAAAAAAATCATCCTAATTGTAGGAAATATTTGCATCAATTATTATTTTCTCTTCCCATGCTCATTTTGTATAGCTTTGTACAAGATTACCCTCCTTTTCCATGGATGTCATCATCATTCCACTACTACACTATGATTAGAAATTATGAAAAAACATCCTCACCACCAACTTAGGCTTTGGTAGCATGTGCAAGAAGAGGATATTATGGCATATAGTTTCCCAGTGTGGAGAATACCCTAAGTCTCTTGATCACCTATCTCTAATTTGATGAACCATTATTTCTTGAATACAATTGATAATTAATGACTTATTTTTAGCTCTAATATGGGTTGTCAATCATCCATTCCTCCCTCAAAATCAACGATTTGTCTTAGTCATAGGAAATTTTGGAATAGTGAATGACCACATGACTTTGGTCTCAAATTTCTATGGGGTTCATTTCATTTCATACCATAGATCAATGATTCCTCTCCCTCCTTATATATTTTGATTTAGAGTGTATGCATGCCCTTCAAAGATGGTTCCATAGACTTTGTGTTATCTCTCTTTCATGTGATTTTGGCGAATGATTCATTATGGCTTGACCAATTTTTCTTTTGACCTTTGATTGCAATTGTTTTCGGTTAATGGAAGGATGCCACTTAGCACCTTACCAATCATCGGGCCTTAGTTGTTAATAGATGTCATTGGACTTTTAATGGGAAATATTGAAGTGAAAGGATTTAGGGAGAGGGAATTTGTATTAGGACTATCATGGAGAATATAAGTGACAATGAAGGGAAGGAAATACAAGTATGAAGAAAAAAATAAAATAATGGAGATAGTAAATCCTTGAAAAGAAAATAAAAGAAAAGGAGATGATTCAATGACAAAATTTGGGGAGAAATGTGGGAAAATACAAGAGGCTCTAGCTCATGAAAAAGGAATAATTTGGTAGAGAAGATATTTTTATTTAAAGTAGAACCATGGGGAAAACGAACAAAGGCGTAGTTCTAGTGAAGTTTTGGTAGAATTGCTACTGAAATAAGAAGCAATTCACAGTGCATTTGGTGTCAAAAATCACACGATGTCTTTAGTAAATGAACCTATGACATAACATATGCATTCATCGGTTTTTAAATAATATCTCTAACTTTGATATATATTGATAAATACTTCCCAAAATCCTTTTATTGAACCCCTCTCCTCATAAATTTCTATAAAAAAACCATATTTTTTCTATATATCCCTTTTTATACCCCCTGATACCTACATAATCCTCCCCCCTCCACCACCCAATAACTTCAATATATTGACTTTATTTCTCACAATTTTTAAAGGTGCTTTATGAATGAACATAATAACATATTGATCAGCAAGGTGAAGGCCCCATGGAAAATCAATCTCTTAAATGTTAGTGAATGCAAGATAAGAATATTCCTAATGTCAATTGAATATTTAGCAATCGATATCAAATAATTGACGATTAACTGGTTAATTAACTGGTGGTACAATGATTAATAACTAAAATGGAAATATGTCATAATACATTATTTTTGTAACATTCCATTGACATGACACTAACAAAGGTAATCTTAGGAAACCCTCATTTTTTATTAGTATGTTTGCATATGATGCCACTTAAGCAATGTCCTATTGATATTTTTTTTATGGGTACATTATGTTATCCAAGTCCCATTGACATTTGTGGAATTGCTTAAAATATATCCATTCAACAAGTATATTATGGTAGCAATGCAATTGGATGTTTAAGACATTAAATTTACATCGCATAAGTGACAGGAACTATTTTTGAGAGAGAGAGTGAGAGAGAGAGAGAATGAGGGTAATCAAAGGAGGTTGGGTAGAATTTCCATCCTCTTTAAAACACTAATTCCAATACTCCATTTATCATAGTAGATGCATCTGGAATCAAGTAAAGGTGTAATCCCTAATGAGGTTCTAGTCATGGATGTTTTCCACTATTTAAACATTACAACAATTTTTGTGGATCATTTTGTTTTGGACTTGGTGATAAAACCAATCAATAACAACTTAGACCCTGATGTTGGGTTGGAGATTGAGGAAGGGGCAGTTTTGGACCCTACTTGGTCAAATCAACAATTCATCTATATACGCCGGATGCGGCTGATCGAGCGAATTAATGGGCCTCCGGCACCCACGCAGCTCCCAAGGCTGTCTGCGTGCCCTGCCCACATGGCCTCGCGTGTTCACAGTCCTCGCGACATTAATATGCCTTGGAAGAAACACAATGGTATTAACTGCTCCTTCATTCTCAGGTTTATGGCGCTGATTTTGGCATTCGCTTTCATAATGGAAGATGGGCAGAGAGACGGAAGCCATAAGAGAATTCTACTCCCGCTAAGAAGTGCTTGCCCCCCTGGTGCGGCAATTTCCAGCTGCAAAACGAATACGGGGCGTCGTTGCAGTGTTTGGGCTTGTCTGGAAACGGTGCCGGGCGTTCACTTCTCCAACGGCCCTTGCTGCGGAGCTTGTGCCTCTTCTGGTCATTCGAGCGTCACCTTCACAGGTACTCCGTCTTTCTCAAATCTCAATTTGAATTCTCAGGATCTTCGCCCCACTGGTAATTGCACTTTCAGCTCTTCTGCTATCCTGCATAGGCAGAGCCACCCCGGTTGTGTCCACGCCTTCCCCCCTTCTCCTGAACCCCCTTCTGGCCGGCCTCGTTTGCGTCATTTGTTGTCAGTCATGCCCCGTCTTCGTCAAAGAATGAGGCCTCGACGTGGGGTGAGTCGAGGGCGCACTTCTGGCACTCCTCCTCTGCCCCTCTCAGAACTCAGCTCCTCCTCGGAAGGAGACGACCACACTCCCCCGCTATCTTCACGTGGTGGCAGACGTAGAGGCAGGGGCAGGGGTAGCCTAGCTGGCAGAGGACGCGGACAAGTGCAAAGCATTAGAGATGCTTCTGGAAATCCTGTTGCTCCCTCTGAGCCTCCCGGTCTTTCCTCTCCACCGAATATTCCTAATCCTCCCTGTCAACCCCTTCCCTCTGCTGCTATCGCCTATCCTGGTCAACCCTCTCCTCCAATCAACAGGGTTCGTGGCTCCACCATCCGGCAGACCACTCAGAATGCAGAACTTCGCTTCCACTGTACTTCTTTTGACTCCATCATCACTGCCCTCATCACTGTTTCCCTTCGTGAGGAAATTCCCCTTTCTGCGGGCCCCCCCCCTACTCTTGACCCCCGCTCCATTCCTTCTCCTCCTCACGCGGTCGACAACGAAGGGCGGGCACCGATCAGCAGAAATCGACGGTCGGGGAAGCGAGAGGACGACGGCCCACGGTGGATGTGTGCGGTGGAAGAGGCAGCGTGGGAATGACCGACTCCTTGGGCTCAATTACAGCTGGTTTTATCATGATTTACTGTTTTAGTTGCCCACCTGCTGGGCATAATGACGTCTCTTGCTTTGTTTTTAAAGTTATTTACATGTTTTGTATAATTCTCTGGCCGGTTTCCCTTCTATGGGCGGCCCAACTACTGATGTTTATTGGGTCGGTTTCCCACTCTGGGCGGCCCCGACTTCTTAAGGACAGCATAGTCAATCAACCCAGACTGTCTGGCTCTCACAGCAGCAGTCCTGGCAGTTTTGTATCAGTATTTTCATAATTAATAGAATTAGTCCTATTTAGAAAGAAAAAAAAACAATTCATCTATATCATTAATGAGATGGTTGGAACAAGGAATTTAAATGGGTTCTATGTTTTTTCTCCTAATACAATACCATATTGTGCTTTGGATATGATATATTTGGATAAATTGTGTTAAATTATTGATGGAGACACATTACCGACATTTTATGATACTTTAGTAAATGTCCAAACAACCTCTCAAACCTTCATTAATATCCTTCAAAATTATGCTCAAATTGTGGCATAAGAAGTTCTCATTACCTCAACATTTTTTAAGCACAAGTGGACACCACAGTTGCATGAATAGACATAACGTTGAAGAATGTAACTAGTGTTGGTCTTCAAAATTGTATTTGAGTCATGATGTAATACATTTGTAAAAAGAAAGAAAAATAAATTGACTTATTAAAGCATGGGTTTCATGCTTGGGTCAATTTTTTATAGGTCAAAGCCTCCATTGTACGCTTCTAGTGTTTATGTCAAGTGTCCTTGTCCATTTCATAATGTAAAGAACCCTTCTTGGGATTTATTTTTCAACGAAGAAAATTATTTTAATATAAAATAAGTCATTTAGGCCTCCTCCATCAAATTGGCCTCAACGGGATAATTTGACCTCACCAACTCACTATGTATTGGAACAAATCGACTCATTTGGAAGATCATCTCACACAATTCGAATTGCAGGTGTTGGAAGCAGTAAAAGTGAAAAATTTAAGAAGGAAGAAGGAAAGGGATAGTAAAGGAGAAGGAGGTTGTTATTTTTCTAAGTCAAAATTATCCCTCTCTTGTCTCAGACGTGTGAAGGAATTGAAGTTGTTGGAGGGCCGAAATTGAAGTCTTGAAGCTGGGTCAAAATTCTAATGTAGTAGGGTCGAAAAATCTATCCTTGATGCATTATTGATACAGTATTGAAGCGGGGTTGACGCAGTATCGTTCCATTTGATATTTGAAGGTTGGAATAATAGTTTAAGGGCTAACTTGGTGGAGGAGTAATGTATGTTGGTCTAAGGACTTGGTCTATCTCATTTGAATTACTGAAGGAATATTTCTTGACTGGATTTTCCCCTATATAGGGTTTTTTCCCTGGTTGTGCGCCTACATTTGGTGTTCTTGATCTTAGAGTTTTGGTTTTGGTAATTGCTTGATGAACTAAGATAAAAATAACCTAAGAAAGATAATAATAACTCAAGGAAATCACAAATAATCATCAACAATATAAAATATTTCTGCCTTTCTAGTATTCCAACATGGTATCAGAGCTAAGGTGAAGAAGAAGGAAAAATGTAGTTTTAAGATATATTGAAGAAAAGGAGATTGAAAGAAAGTCATTAAGGAAAAGGACTATATAAAAGGAGAAATATATTATATAAGGGAACTATGTCAAACTCAATGAAGGGAGAAAACAAACTAGAAGGAGCCTCCAACTACAGTGCTTGAAAAAGATTGTCGACCTTATCCTAGAAAAGAACAAAGTTTTGGATCTGGTTCTAGGAAAAATAAAGAAACCTACAGATGAAGCAGAGAAAGAAAATTTTAGATAAATAGAATTATTGGATATGAACCTAACATTTGATGGAGTAAAGTAAAACCTCATTCCATACATATCCAACATAGATTATGCTACAGAAATGTATGAGGCTTTATCTAAATTATTCGTTATCATGAATATTGGTCAAATAGCAAGTCTCAAGAATGAATTAAGAACTATCAAGATGACGAAATACGATATGGTTTAATCCTACTTTATAATGATATCTAGAATTAGAGATGAACTCCAAGAAATAGATGAAGTTGGCATATAAAAGGAGTGTGTAATTATTGCTCTTCTAATACTACCAAAAACTTGGAGTGCCTTTGCATCAAGACTTAGCAATTAGAAGGACACACCAACGTTCGAGAAAATGTGGAATGCATGCAGTCAGGAAGAAGCTCGAGTATCATTAACTAACAACAAGAAGGAGTATTAAGAAGAAAGCATCTATAATTCCTATTTTTCTCATCACAAGAAGAAGGGAACCTTCAAGAAGTTAAAAGGACAAGAATACAGTTGGCCTATCCAATATTGAATGTTACAATTGTCACAATATGGGTCACTACAAAATTCACTGTCCAGAGAATCTAAGGAATAAGAAGAGAGAAAGAGAACATGAAAATGTTGTTGATGAAGGTCAACCAAAGAAGAATAAGACAGAGGAATCCAAAGTCCAAGACTTATTTGCTAGATACTCTTAGGGATAATATCCCTTACATGTCCTTCTACTTTAATTTTTGCAATTCTCTTCTTTATGTTTTGATTTCTAGAACTTATAGGTCTAACATACCTTGTTAGAAAAAAATTTAATCTTTTTGATAAAGTTATAATTATCCCTCAATATTGGAATAAGAGGAGCCCTCACCACTTTACCAAAGATAAGTATCTTACTCCTTGTATTATCTTTTATATTTGGTTTCATTTCTTATCAATATGTGTTTATATTATATGCTAATAACCTCTCTTTATATTTTCCTTGGTTAGGAAAGCTTATTGATGCTCAAGAGTTATGGAGGAGACTTCAAAGGATAGAATTGAAGTATGGAAGAAGTTTTTCCCTTTAAGAATTTATGTCCCACAATTTTTATTAATGAAAAACTCAAGGTATGTCTTAGACTATTATATTTGTTATAATGTTCTCCTCATATAAAAGGTATGATCATTCTTCTTTTAAAATTAATTTACATTACTAAGAGCGTTATGGCTAGGGTTTTGAATCACAAAGATTCTTGTTAGGGTGATTAATCATTAGATTTAATCTACCCTCATTATATTATCATTATTATGGAACCCTAAAAAAAAATTCACTATAAAGCCCTAACCTAAGGGTATGTCAATATTAATTATGAAACCCTAGTCTACTTAGGGTTATTGATGAAATGTAGAAATATTATTATTTTGTGCTTAGGGTGTTGGTGTTGTTGTGATTGAAAGCCTAGTCGGATTGATAGTAATGTCCATATTATGTAAACCCTAGATATTTTTGGCTTTGAAAATTAGGGTTTATAATGAAACCCTTGTATTAGCTAAAATAAAGTCCTAGGAATGAAACCCTAGGTATAGTTTCTTTTGTATGATCAAAACCGTAGTCTGAATGAAATTGTAGTATATCTATCTTCGATGCTTTGATGTGTGTGTCTTGGGTTTACCTAGTAGACATTGATGAGAAATGTTAGTGCATGAATTCCTAGATATGTATATGCGAGTATGCTAACCTAATTATTGATGCTCATAGTTGTGACATCTAGGGTTTATAACAAAGCCCTAGTAGAAGATTGATATTCTAGGATTATTATATGATTTAGTTTTGATGATAAAATTTGTGGTTTGCAACAAACCCTAGTAGAGTCTAACATGAATAGTAGAATTTTTATTTGATTAAATTTTTGATATCTAAGGTCTTGTGTCTCGAAGGTAGAATATAGGGTTTGCAAGAACAGAGTTTGTCATATATCTCTAAAATTGAGGCCCTAGATATAATTAATCTAATATCTTGATTAAGTTGCTTTAAGTCTTGATAATGTGATCTAGATGACAATAACCCTGGAAAAAAGTTGAAGTATAGATGTGTCTTATGTTGATTATGACCCTAACTAGGTTTATTTGTTTAATGATTAAAGTCTAATGCTTTCATTATTTTATTGACATTATTTGATATATTTAACTTCATGTTTGTATTTGGTTATACTTGCTATTAAAGTTTTGAAGGTACATAATCTTCAAGATGTTGGATATATTCGTAATTGAAAAATAATGACGAGCATGATGAAGAAAGATATAAGGATGAGGATGATCAAGACGACCTTGATGAAGTTGTGAAAGGTTGAAGCTTCTCTAATTTTATAGAAAAAGGAAAATTGTTAATCTCTCTAAGTTAAGAAGAACCATGGTTACAAGAAAAGAATACATCTCCTCAGTTGAGAGGGAGGGAACATTATGATAGTCATGACGGATACCTTATAAAATAAATTGGAGAATGAATGGATTTTCAATATATTGAGGATGTTTTGGTGTTGTTGAAGAAATTAATATAAATAACCAATTGGCATCAAGATGATTAAGAGCCCTGAAGGTTTTTATTTACTTGTATATGTATATTTGAAAGTTTATTGTTGATTTGGGTTTGTGTTTGAATAGGGAAATCTCTCCATAAAGAAGGATAGACACTTGGTAAGCATGCTTGGACATATGGATATATCTAGTTTATTAGGGAGAGATGAAGCATCTAATGGAGGATTCTTGGGAGGGAATTGGGCTGACCTATGTGTTGATGTATAGATCCTGAAGAGGGAGGCTGGTGTTGGTCATGGAGCTTCGGCCTTGGATACGCACCTGGATCCCTGGGTTGATGGTTAGTTAGTAAGCCTCATGGTTCCTATAATGGTTGAAAGCTTTAGCCCATTTTAGTCCCACCCAGATAGATTACCCTGTTCAGGAATCTAGTTCGAAGCACTGAGTGTGTCGAACTCTTCGTAGTTCATCTTGAGATCTTCCATGTACCTCTATATATATATATATATATATATATATATATAATTATCAATATGTCCCTAGTTAAGAGGGAGTGTTGAATAATGTAACTAGTGTCGATATTCATAATTATATATAAGTCATGATGTAATACATTTACAAAAATAAAAATAAAAATAAAAATTTATTATTAAAGAAATTGACTTATTAAAGCATGGGTTTCATGCTTAGGTCAATTGTTTATAGGTCAGAGCCTCCATTGTAGGATTCTAGGGTTTATGTCGAGTGTCTTTTTCCATTTCATAATGTAAAGAACCCTTCTTGGGATTTATTCGTCGAGAAAGAAAAATATTTTAATATAAAATAAGTCATTTAAGCCTTCTTCACCAAGTCGGCCTCAATAGTGGAATTCGACCTCAGCAACTCACTATATATTGGAGCAACTCGACTCATTTGGAAGATCATCTCACTCAATTTCGAATTGCATTAGATGGAAGTAGTAAAAGTGTGAAATTCAAGAAGGAAGAAGGAAAGGGCTAGCAAAGGAGAATGAGGTATTTATTTTGATAAGGAAGTAGAAATTCTCCTACTCTTGTCTCACATGTGTGAAGGAACTAAAGTTGTTGGAGGGCCGAAATTGTAGTCTTGAAACGAGGCTAAAATTCCGATGCAGTAGGGTCGAAAATATATCCTTGATGCAATATTGATGCAGTATTGAAGCAGGGTTTATGCAGTAGGGTCGAAAATCTATCCTTGATGCAATAATAATGCAATATTGAAGCAGGGTTGATGCAATATTGTTGCAATTTATCTTTGAAGGTTGGACGAATAGTTTAAGGGTTGACTTGGTGGAGGAGGAACGTTTTTTTCTCTAGGGTTTTGGTCTATCTAATTTGAATTATTGAGGAAGAGTTCTTGACTGGGTTTTCCCCTATATAGGGATTTTTCTCTAGTTGTGTGCCTACATATGGTGTCCTTGATCTTCGTGTTTTGGTTTTTGTAATTGCTTGATGAACTAAGATAAAAGGAAGAACATAAGAAATATAATAATAACTCAAGGAAATCACAAGTAATTATCAACAAGAGAAAAAAAAAATTCCTTTCCGATTTTCCAACACATAAAACAATGAATCACTTAGTTTGCAAGGTTTCTAGATATGGAGGAAAATGGACACCTAATATGGTCAAAATAGTGGCTAGTGTGTTGGGAGTCTGTCACAAAACGACTTCATAACATTATTACAATGTCGAAACATCCTACCAAGACAAAATAAAGCTTTTTGACCAATGTTTGATAACTTCAAGTGCTCTTGCAACCAAATCGTTAGAGCACTTTCAAATTTCTTGTTATATGAGCAAGTTTGAGGAGTTGGATTAGCTATTGTGGACTTATAAAAAAATGGAAGGAGAAAATATCTTGACTAAAAGGGTATGAAAGTTTGGAGGAAAACATGTAAAGAGTGCACTTTTTAATAGTCCAAAATCAACCTCTTATAATTTAGACTCTATATCATTTCATGTCTTGTTAAAGGAATTTGAGAAACTAAAGTGTTGTGTATGTGTGTGTTATTTATACTCGGCCAACCTTTGATTTGTTTGGAGCCAAAACTTGAAATTAAATTTTGAACGGAGACAACCCTTGTTTAAACATATTCAATCTATTTGTATGGAGGTTTTATCATTGCTGAGGGGTTTCTTATGGGCCTTAACATTTTGATAACCACTCATCCACTTGGGATGACAATTGGAGAGTTCATTTGCTAACATTCTGGAAGAATTAAATGTCCACTTTGGAGGTTAGATGTGGTTGATAGGAACCCTTTATGAATACATGAAATACATTCTTATCTTTGTGAATTAAAGCAATCCACTCCAGATGACACTTGTCATGATTTTGTGGTTTTGTGCTCATTTTTGGAGGCCCACAAATCCACGTATAATGAGGACTTGGTTTTGCTTATAAAATTGGAAAAACCTTTGAAGTTTGGTCATACCATTTGGAACCATACCTTTGTATTTGGACGATGACATGAGTGTTAAAGCATACATCTTGGAGTTTATTTTTGCACTTAAGAGGAGGCCTTTGGGGTTGGGTGCCCACCTTAGAGGTTTTTCATGGGAGGTTGGAAGGAAAATTGAATGATCATCACACATCGCGAACCTTTAAAGGATGAATGTTGCATTAAAACCCCCCTTTTCCCTTCATTTTTTAAGAATGATCACTTTTATGGGTTTTTTCCTCTTGGACTTTGTACATGTGGCATAAATGACCCTCAAGTTATGTATTTTTTATTAATTTATTTTTGAAGAGGACTTTTTTCCCCTCCATAGGGTAGAATAGGGGATTTTCGCTTAGAACATTATTATTTTAATATGAGGGAAGTTCAACACCTCATTTATAAATATAGGTACACTTTCTTTTATTTTGGCATGGTGGGATTTGGGGGAGAAATCTCTTAAAAGGTCTAAAGTTTCTCTATTATAATTTGGTTCTGGATGAAAATTTAGAGTTACTTTTCTTGGTTGGAATTGTGATATGATGTGATCTCTTTTCATGGATTCCTATGGGAGATCTTGGATGATGCATCGTGAAGTAAGTTTATTTGATTTATCTTGGTATTATTTACTTTATATTAGAAATATAATAAATTGAATTATTTGACTCTAATTTCTAAATATGGTTTATTGTACTTTTGTTGACTTTTGTTTTGGCGACAAATAGGATGGGTATGTTTTGGAAAATTTCAAGTACATTGGAAATGCCAATGGAAAATTTATGCATGTTTAATGCAATTTGGCATAAAATGAATTTAAGGAAGCATAGTTATTAACAAGAGAATGACAGGCACTGTTTTGTTTCCAGAAATGCTTAGGCATATGTTCAGAGACTATCTATATTAATAGAAAGTTCGTTTTTTTCTGTGGAAAAAACAAGAGAATGACATCACATAATGACAACTGATATGGATTAGTTTTTTGGACAACACATAGTTTTAACAATAAGCCAATTTAGTGTATGACCATTTGAATGCAATGATGGAGATATTGTGACACAACTTTACTTGATCAAATTTGATACTCCACCTAATCAAATTTGATCATTAGTCAAAATCATGGAGGTTATCTCAAAACAATCAAATTTGATAAGTTCATGCTTAAATCTATAATATATGTTTGGGCCTTTATCTACTCGAGGTTAAATGAGGAGCTAAGTAGATAATAAGTTAATGTACTTTGTTGAAGAAAAAAAATCGTAAGTGAGCCAAAGGTTGTGTATAATTTATATGTAAATTGTGGAGCTATCAATCATGTGTGGTCCATTAAAGTCTTATAATTGAAAATTTTAGATGCCATTGAAGGACCATATTCCAATTTAATATTACAATGCATTACAATTTTTTAATTATCCAAGTTATTTTTCCACAATAATTGGAGTTCATGTGTTCTCATGCGTTGAACTTTATATTATGTTCATGAACTTATTCTTAATAATACATAAATTGGAGAATTTTTGAAATCTTATTAGCATTGAAATTTTTTCACTAAATAGTACAACGTAATGTGAACCTACTCCACATAGTCTAAGGAGTTTATTATACATTGTTTTATGGATGAATGAACTTCTATAATTGTCGAGGGTGTTGTGGTTGAGATATTCTCTAATTTGTGTTTCTTGTTTTATTTAAATTTAGTTATTTCTCTGCTTGGATTAAAAATCATTTGCATATATATCTATTATTCTGGTGAATTTTTCTAGTTAGAGAAGTTCCAAATGAGACATAAAAAAATGAACCTTGGCTTTTTTAAAAGAAATTATTATAATTTTATCTCCATATTCAAGGAAAATTTTAATACATGCATCCACTTTTTAATGCTAAGACAATAGGCGTCAAATAATTTTAAGCTTGAAAATCTCTTATTAATCACCCACATCTAATTTAATAAACATTTAGTTAAACTCTTCAATATATTATTAAATTAAATATCCATCTGTTATCAAATGAACAAATCATTATATGTGACTAACATCAACCTTGATCACTAATTATGAGTCTCTATCAAAGGAATTATTTTTAGCACCACCAATATCCCTTGGTTTAAAAATATTATTTTCAATAAATTAGTTTATTTAAATCAATTTATTAAATCTGGACTTTTTTTTTAAATAAACTCAACATCTCTTTTTACCATGAATTTATTATTTTATCACTGTAATTTGTAATATAAATGTATGTTATAATTACTTAAAATGGAGAGAGTTGTAATAAATAATAATTATTATGCAAATAATGTTCACCAACTAAACAAATTAATAAACACACACACCTTAAAATTAATGTAGTAAGATTTGAAAACCCTCGTGGCGACTAGGTTTTCACTCTAGATAGTCGATTTATGCCCAGATTGAGTGTTTTTTTACAAATTTATACAGCATCTGTAACAATGGCGAAACTTGGTGACTCTGCAGTGAAGACGACTGCTATAGGAGGTGTGTCAGCTGGAAAGGAAGGTTCATCTTCTACCTCTTATAGCTCCATTTTGAAGTTAGGCTTTGCCCTCCTGCAAGTTCAAGAAATATCTTCTCTTGATATGGACCTGGACAAGGAAGCTTTTAGCGGTTAAAATTTTTTCTTAGAGCAAGGATTGGTTTGTCGGTTTAATGGATTTTGGTCGCGGCTGACAAATATGCATAAATGGATATCTAAATCTTGGAAGCCCCATATATTAGATTACTTGAATATTTACCCCATGACTTGAGGCTTTTTCGCAGTTGTCTATGACAACATCAAGGATAAAAAGGTTATTTGCAAATATGGTCCATGGTTTTCAGCTAGTGCTAGTTTATTCGTGTAGACATGGTCTCCCAATTTCAATCCAGTGACGATTTCAGTCTCCACGGCTCCAGTTTGGGTAAGACTTCTAAATCTCCCATTTCATTTTTGGAACATTCAAACATTAACATCTATTAGGAACACTCTTGGAAAAATTTGTTGTCGTTATCCAAATACTGAGTATTATTATAAAAAAACCTATGTTCACATTTGTGTGTAGATGGATTTCAGTATGGGCTTTCCTGCTAAAATAAATTTGAAGACCCCAAACTATGTTTGGGCTCAAAATTTATATTACAACTATGTTTCTTGCAGGTGTAGAGGATGTTATGAAATAGGGCACGTGTTTAAAAATTGCCCCAAGCGACACGATAATAAAGATCGAAGAAAATAATAGAGTTCAAATTGGTGGAAAGGAGTGAAAGGTGATCATTATACGATATATAAAGGGGAAGAGCTCCAAGAATTGAAAGACTCGAAAAATAAATCCAAAGAAGGCACTGACAAATCAAATGCAATGAGGACTGATCAGAGGAAGAAAGAATCAGAAAACATATTTGAAGCTAGTGTTGAAAAAGAATATGCATCGGAGACGAATAAGGGGGAAATGCAAAAAGATCCTCCATAATCAGGAAAAAAGGAAGAGCAGTTAAATCGTGTGTAAAATTGACACCCGCATGAAGAAATCGAGCAGAAAATTGGAGAGGCAACCTTTTGGGAAGACCAAGCAAATGAAGAAGATCTCAAGAAACAGAACTTGAATGTTCAACCAAAAACAACAGAAAACGCTAGATGGATACAAATCAGGAAGAAAGGTAAAAATGTCTCACTAAGAAAAACAAAAATTTAGAGCAAAATAACGGCAAATTTATGTTTTGTCGATACAAAGAACTTTTAGGATTTTTTTTGCGAGTTTATTCGTACAATAGCATATATAGAATAGTGAGTTCCAGGGGAGGAAAAATAAGAAGATTTCTTTGGAAATCTTGGACAGTAGAAGATGTCGATGAAGAAAACGATGTAACGGGTTCTAGCCTGCAAACTAGATTTATTATAATATAAACTCCATAACTGTTCTTGTGTGTGTGTTATGTAATGGTTAACAAAAATAAAATAAAATAAATAACTCTAAATTCCTTATTTTCAATTTCTAATTCCATCACAAAGTTGGACTATAGAAACATGTTATGTAATACAAAATAATTCTGTTTCTGAATTTCTTAATTTCCCTATAAATATATTAGTCAATACCATAGTCTTAATGTTGGTTCATCTTGGAATTCTTAGGAGTCAACGTCATCAAAGTCCACATCAAGATTATTTTTTTAGATCTATTTTTCACCTTTATTATTTTTTCTGCTATTATTATTTTATAAATGAATGAGGAAATTGTATAATTATTTAAAAGTGTGTTTTATGCTCTTTTGTTATTAATTCTCATTTGCAACCATTTTTTTGTGTTGACTTTTATTTTATATACGAGTTGTTTTGAATCTCTAATTTCTTCACAAAGTTGCACCATAAAACTATATTATGTAATGCAAAAAAAATTCTCCTTCCAAATTCCTAGATTTCTCTATAAATTTATTAGTTAGTGTCATAACCCTAATGTTTGTTCATATTGGAATTCTCGAGAGTCAACTTTAGCGAAGTCCACAAAATTAATTTTGAAATCATTTTTTCGATTATTATTTTATAAATATATAGGAAAAAGACTACAAATACCCGCCTTATCACTATTTATAAATCCATTTTAAGCGCTTTTACTTTTAATTCTTCTATGCATCATTTTTTTTGTGTTGTCTCTATTATTTTATATACTAGTCAATTTGAATCTCTAATTTCATCACATATTTTCACTATAAAAATATATTACGTAATGCAAAAAAATCCTCTTTCTAAATTTCTTGATTTTACTAAAATATATTACTTAATATCATAACTAATATATTTGTTAATATCATAACTAATAAATCCTATTTCTAAATTTCTTGATTTTACTAAAATATATTACTTAATATCATAACTAATATATTTGTTAATATCATAACTAATATAGTTTAGTAAAATATATTAATTAATATATATTTTACTAAAATATATTAGTTAATATATATTTTATTAAAATATATTATTTTAATATCATAACTTTAATGTTGGTTCACATTAAGTTCACATCCAACATCTACTCAATTCCACCTATCACTATCTATAAATCCATTGTATATACCTTTTATATTAATTCTCCCTTGCAAAAAATTATATTGTATGTATTATTTTATATACTACATTTATATAAATTAAGATCTTATTCCACATAGTTTTATAAAATTCTAATATTGTATACAAATCATTACAATTTATATAAAATAAAATTATCTATATTTTTAATTTAATGATATTTGTTTAAAAAATATATATCTATTAGGTTGTATAATAATATCATCTAATTCAGTGTGTATACGTTACTACAATCTAATACAATTTATAATAATAATATATTATTTATTTGTTTAAAAAAAAATTAATTGGTTGTATAATAATATTTTATATTTTTAGTTTGCATACGTTACTAAAATCTAATACAGTTTATAATAATAATATATTATTTCATTATATTTGTATTCTATAATAATAATATATTATTTCATTATATTTGTATTCTATAATAATAATATATTATTTCATTATATTTGTATTCTAGTCTTACTCTTGTTTTCGAAAAAAGATAATAAACAATTCTATAATTATATATTATCCATTAAATTATATTTTATCTTATAATATTCATTACCATATTTTCTCCAAGATTTGTTGATGGCAGTAGAAGAGTGAGGGTTTTGTTTGCCTAAGTGATAAGGCTAGCAAAAGGACCCACAAGACAGTCGTGTTAGAAAAATATTCATATGTTTAACTATTTATTGAAGTTGGACTTAGAAAAAATTAAAAATCCTAAGTTAACTTATGATTTAATCTTAGCCTTTCATCACGATTTAATCTCAACCATTGACAGTGACGTTAGGGTTGATGTTGAAATTATCAGAGGAGATTGAGAAAGTAAGTGGCCATTTCGATGAGAACGAAGAATGTATGATTGGGTCAACAAAACAAGGGTTTTCACCAGTGAGCGAAGCAAATCAGGTATTGAGAGGCAAGAAGGAAGAGGTCGAATAGCCTCAAGCCCAACTCAAAACTAGTGTGGTCGTACATGTTGCAATGTTGCAAGGAAAAATCGACCTTTGCGGTCATACAATGCACATTTGTGCACAAACGAGCATATTTGACGCAAGGTTTCTCTTTAAGTCAGTCTTCATAATTATATTTAAGTCATGATGTAATGTATTTGTCAAAACAAAGAAAAATAAATTTCATTAGTAAAGAAATTGACTTATTAAAGCATGGTTTTCATGCTTGGGTCAATTGTTTTTAGGTCAAAGCCTCCATTGAAGGCTTATAGCATTTATGTCAAGTATCCTTGCCCATGTCATAATGTAAAAGAACCTTCTTGGGCACTATTTGTCAAAGAAGAAATTTATTTTATTGTAAAATAGGTCAATTAGGCTTCCACAAAATCGGCCTCAAACTGGACAAGTCAACCTAAACTGAGGGGCAGAAACACCTATATAAAGGAAACAACTCGACCTCATTTGTCACGTTCACTCATCAAGTTCGATCTGAAACTTCTAGGGCCAGAAAAGTGTGAATTTCAAGGGAAGAAGAGGAAAGGGCTCGCGAAGAAGAAGGAAAATATATGCCTAAGGAAGTCAAAATTTTATCTCTCTTATCTCACACATGTGAAGGAACTAAAGCTGCTAGAGGGCCAAAAATTGCAATGTTGAAGCTAGGCCGAAATTTTTTAGCTAGGGATCGAAGTTTGTAGTTGGGAAGCTGAATTTATGGGTTGAAGTTGGGTTGAAGTTGTTGGATAAGAAGAGACTATTGAATCATCTTGGAAGGCTGACTTGGTGGAGGAGGAAGGTTTGTTGGTCTAGGGTCTTGGTCTATTTCATCTTGAACCTACTGAAGGAAGAGTTTATGACTGGGTTTTACCATATATAAGGGCTTTAGCCCTACCTGAGTCCCTATTTCTGGTGTCCCTGATCTTCATTCTTTTTCTTTGATAGTCGTTTGATGAGAAGAACAAAAAAGAAGAACATAAAGAATCTAATAAGAACATAATAATATCAAAATAAGAAAATATTTATGCCTTTCTGATTTTCTGAGATGGTATTAGTCTATCAGAGCTAAGGTGAAAGGAAGAAAAAGGCAGCCTGGAGATCTACTAAAAGGAGTCAAGTAAGGAGTTTAAAGGTTAGGTCACAAGGAGTAGAAAATATCAATATGATGAATTCAATGAAGGAAATAAATAAACTAGAAGGAGTCTCCAACTACAGGGCATGGAAAATGAGGTAGATCTTATCCTCTAAAAACTAAAATTACAAGAAGCCTACAGATGAAGTAGATAAGGAGAACTTTAGAGAATCTGAAATTGTATGATCTAGGTGGATATCGGTGGCCACCCACCTATTCCATTTGGACCCACAACATCGATTCTTGCAGCTTTTCACTACCAGCAGCTTACTGTTTTTAGCAAGTTTTCGGTTCCTGCACGCCCGAAGCAATTTTGGGGCATTAATGATCCAGGTGGATATTGCTGGCCACCCACCTATTCCATTTGAACCCCTGCCATTAGTTCTTTTCGTTTTCAAGTTTCAGCACAACTTACTATTTTTAGCAGTTTTTCGGGTCCTAAACTTCTGGAGCCGTTTTAAGGCCTTAAACGACGTTTTTTGGGCATCGTTTTATAGGCTAATATGATTCCATTTCGGAATTTATACTCGCGGCAACAATTGTAGTCCTCGGATAGATATTTCTAACGATGTATCATACGTGTCAAACGGAGATCGTATGCCGAAGTTACGTCCCCAGGAAGTTGACACACCAATTTACCCAAACATGGCCCACGGTTTTGGCGCTTCATCTCCTAGGGTTAGGTTTTTGGACGTTTCGGATTCTACATTGTTTCTCAACAATAAATAGGCCCTCGAGCCTCATTGTAACACAGTTCAAGGGCTGGTAGCCCTCACATCTCTTCTCAGGGATACGTTGCCAGTACCCTAGCTCATCTATTTCCATTATGTCTGTAATAGGCCTTCGAGCCTCAATGTAGCACAGTTCAGAGGCCCGCATACACCACATCTCTTCTCAAAGATACGCTGCCAGTGCCCTAGCTTGCTTCCATTATGTTTGTAAGCTTATTTCAGTCATTCTTTTATTAATAAAATGAAGCATTATTTCTGCTGCATCTCTATGTTTATGGGTATGTGTATTCTGTTGCGTTCCTACATAAAATCCAGATCAGTGGTATCAAAGAGGGTCTGCTCTTTCTCTATTTTTCTTTGCATGTCCCCAACGCGGTCAAGGTATAAGGAGTTCGAGCTCGATCTAGTTGCACCCTTCCAAGATTAGCCTCGCCAACCCCGACGACCCCCCATGGCGGAAGGAAAGAAAGACAAGGGAGCAGGAGATCCTATCAAAATCTTGCTCAGGGAGGCCCTCAAGAAATAGAGGAAAGCGATGATGGATAACTTTTCCTAGATCCTTCAATGGCCATCGGCTGCCCACCAGCGGCACATCTACATCCAGCACGTCTGCCAACAGGTCCACGACATCCTGGACAAATCTAATACCAAGTTCAGCAGATTCCCCCCCCTCCCCCCTCCCCCCCCCATGGAGGAACTTAATGCAATGGAGACCATTGCTACGAGAGGGGAAGACAATCCAGTGGATGTCGATTACAGCCGCCCCCTATTAGAATCGACACACAGCAATCGTTCTTATGGTCAGTTCACTTCCATGGTGACTCTTTTTGTCGTGCCGATTCTGCATTTTTAGAAATAATTTTGGGGCATTAATGATCCAGGTGGATATTGGTGGCCACCCACCTATTCCATTTGAACCCCTGCCATCAGTTCTTTCGTTTTCAAGTTCCAACACAACTTACTATTTTTAGGAGTTTTTCGGGTCCTGAACTTCTGAAGCCGTTTTGAGGCCCTAAACGACGTTTTTTGGGCATCATTTTTTCGGTGAATATGATTTTGTTCCAAAATTAATATTCGCGACATCAATTGTAGTCCTCGGATAGATCATTCTAATGATGTATCATACGCGTCAAACGGAGATCGTATGCCGAAGTTACGTCCCCGGGAAGTTGACACACCAATTTACCAAAACGGGGCCCATAGTTTTGGCGCTTCATCTCCTAGGGTTAGGTTTTTTGACGTCTCAGATTCTACATTGTTTCTCAACAATAAATAGGCCCTCGAGCCTCATTGTAACACAGTTCAGGGGCTGGTAGCCGTCACATCTCTTCTCAGAGTTACGCTGCCAGTACCCTAGCTCATCTATTTCCATTATGTTTGTAATAGGCCTTTGAGCCTCAATGTAGCACAGTTCAGAGGCCCGCATACGCCACATCTCTTCTCAGAGATACGCTTCCAGTGCCCTAGCTTGCTTCCATTATGTTTGTAAGCTTATTTCAATCATTCTTTTATTAATAAAATGAAGCATTATTTCCGTTGCATCTCTATGTTTATGGGTATATGTGTATTCTGTTGCGTTCCTGCATAAAATCTGGATCAGTGGTATCAGAGCAGGTCTGCTCTTTCTCTGTTTTTATTTGCATGTCCTCAATGCGGTCAGGGTATAAGGATTTCGAGCTCGATCTGGTTGCACCCTTCCAAGATCAGCCTCGCCAACCCCGACGACCCCCCATGGCAGAAGGAAAGAAAGACGAGGGAGCAGGAGATCCTATCAAAATCTTGCTTGTGGAGGCCCTCGAGAAACAAAGGAACGCGATGATGGATAACTTTTCCTAGATCCTTCAATGGCTGCCCACCGGCGGCACATCTACATCCAGCACATCCGCCAACAGGCCCGCGACATCTTAGACAAATCCAATACCAAGTTCAGCAAAATTCCCCCCCCCATGGAGGAACTTAACGCAATGGAGACCATTGCTTCCTAAGGAGGGAGGAATGATCCAGGTGGATATCGGTGGCTGCCTACCTATTCCATTTGGACCCGCAACATTATTCTTGCAGCTTTTCACTTCCAGCAGCTTACTATTTTTAGCAGGTTTTCGGTTCCTACATGCCCGAAGCCATTTTGGGGCATTAATGATCCAGGTGGATATTGGTGGCCACCCACCTATTCCATTTGAACCCTTGCCATCAGTTCTTTCCGTTTTCAAGTTCCAGCACGACTTACTATTTTTAGTAGTTTTTCGGGTCCTGAACTTCCGGAGCCGTTTTGAGGCCCTAAACGACATTTTTTGGGCATCTTTTTTTTTACGAATAAGATTATGTTCCGAAATTAATATTCGTGATTATAGTTGTAGTCCTTAGATAGATATTTCTAATGATGTATCATATGCGTCAAACGGAGATCATATGCCGAAATTACGTCCCTGGGAAGTTGACACGCCAATTTACCCAAACAGGGCCCACAGTTTTGGCGCTTCATCTCCTAGGGTTAGGTTTTTGGACGTTTTGGATTCTACATTGTTTCTCAACAATAAATAGACCCTAGAGCCTCATTGTAACACAGTTCAGGGGCTAGTAGCAATCACATCTCTTCTTAGGGATACGCTGTCAGTACCCTAGCTCATTTATTTCCATTATGTCTGTAATGGGGCCTTCGAGCCTCAATGTAGCACAGTTCAAAGGCTCGCGTACGCCACATCTCTTCTGAGAGATACGCTGTCAGCGCCCTAGCTTTGTTTCCATTATGTTTTTAAGCTAATTTCAGTCATTCTTTTATTAATAAAATGAATCATTATTTCCGCTGCATCTCTGTGTTTATGGGTATATGTGTATTTTGTTGCGTTCCTGCATAAAATCTAGATCAGTGGTATCAGAGCCGGTCTACTCTTTCTCTGTTTTTCTTTGCATGTCCCCAACGAAGTCAGGGTATAAGGAGTTTGAGCTCGATCTGTTCGCACCCTTCCAAGATCAGCCTCGCCAACCCCGACGACCCCCTATGGCGGAAGGAAAGAAAGACGAGGGAGCAGGATATCCTATCAAGATCTTGCTCATGGAGGCCCTCGAGACACAGAGGAAAGTGATGATGGATAAATTTTCTCAGATCCTTCAACGGTTGCCCACCAATGGCACATCTACATCCAGCTCGTCCGCCAATAGGTCCGCTAAATCCTGGACAAATCCAATACCAAGTTTAGCAGAATTCCCCCCCCCCCCCCCCATGGAGGAACTTAACGCAATGGAGACCATTGCTTCCTAAGGAGGGAGGAATGATCCAGGTGGATATTCATGGCCACCCACCTATTCCATTTGGACCCGGAACATCGATTCTTTCAGCTTTTCACTTCCAGCAGCTTACTATTTTTAGCAAGTTTTCGGTTTCAGCACGCCTGAAGCCATTTTGGGGCATTATGATCTAGGTGGATATTGGTGGTCACCCACCTATTCCATTTGAACCCTTACCATCAGTTCTTTTCGTTTTCAAGTTTCAGCACAACTTACTATTTTTAGCAGTTTTTGGGGTCCTGAACTTCCGAAGCTGTTTTAAGGGCCTAAGCGATGTTTTTTGGGCATCGTTTTTTCGAAAAATATGACTTCATTCCATAATTGATTTTCACAAGAATAGTTGTAGTCCTCGAATAGATATTTCTCACGATATATCATACGCGTTAAATGGAGATCGTATGCTGAAGTTACATCCCCGGGAAGTTGACACACCAATTTACACAAATGGGGCCCATAGTTTTGGCACTTCATCTCTTAGGGTTATATTTTTGGACGTTTCGGATTCTACATTATTTCTCAACCATAAATAGGCCCTCGAGCCTCATTGTAACACAGTTCAGGGGCTGGTAGCCGTCACATCTCTTCTCAGGGATACGCTGCTAGTACCCTAGCTCATCTATTTCCATTATGTCTGTACGCCACATCTCTTCTCAGAGATACGCTGCCAGTGCCATAGCTTGCTTCCCTTATGTTTGTAAGCTTATTTCAGTCATCCTTTTATTAATAAAATGAAGCATTATTTCTGCTGCATCTCTGTGTTTATGGGTATGTGTGTATTCTGTTGCATTCCTGCATAAAATCTGGATCAGTGGTATCAGAGCGGGTCTGCTCTTTCTCTATTTTTCTTTGGATGTCCCCAATGCGGTCAGGGTATAAGGAGTTTGAGCTCGATCTGGTTGCACCCTTCTAATATTAGCCTCGCCAACCCCGACGACCCCCCATGGCGGAAGGAAAGAAAGACGAGGGAGCAGGAGATCCTATCAAAATCTTGCTCGGGGAGGCCCTCGAGAAACAGAGGAACGCAATGATGGATAAATTTTCCCAGATCCTTCAACGGCTGCCCACCAACAGCACATCTACATCCAGCACGTCCGCCAACAGGTCTGCAACATCCTAGACAAAATAGGACCCACAGTTTTGGCGCTTCATCTCCTAGGGTTAGGTTTTTGGACGTTTCAGATTCTACATTGTTTCTCAACAATAAATAGGCCCTCGAGTTTCATTGTAACACAGTTCAGGGGCTGGTAGTCGTCACATCTCTTCTCATGGATACGCTGCCAGTACCCTAGCTCATCTATTTCCATTATGTCTGTAATAGGCCTTCGAGCCTCAATGTAGCACAGTTCAGAGGCCCGCGTACGCCACATCTCTTCTCATAGATACACTTCCAGCGCCCTAGCTTGCTTCCATTATGTTTGTAAGCTTATTTCAATCATTCTTTTATTAATAAAATGAAGCATTATTTCCGCTGCATCTCTGTGTTTATGGGTATATGTGTATTCTGTTGCATTCCTGCATAAAATCCGGATCAGTGGTATCAGAGCAGGTTTGCTCTTTCTCTATTTTTCTTTGCATGTCCCCAACACAGTTAGGGTATAAGGAGTTCGAGCTCGATCTGGTTGCACCCTTCCAAGATCAGCCTCGCCAACCACGACGACCCCCCATGGCGGAAGGAAAGAAAGACAAGGGAGCAGGAGATCCTATCAAAATCTTGCTCGTGGAGGCACTCGAGAAACAGAGGAACGCGATGATGGATAACTTTTCCCAGATCCTTCAACGGCTACCCACCGGTGGCACATCTACATCCAGCACGTCCGCCAATAGGTCTGCAACATCCTAGACAAAATAGGACCCACAAAAATAGGACCCACAGTTTTGGCGCTTCATCTCCTAGGGTTAGGTTTTTGGACGTTTCAGATTCTACATTGTTTCTCAACAATAAATAGGCCCTCGAGTTTCATTGTAACACAGTTCAGGGGCTGGTAGCCGTCACATCTCTTCTCATGGATACGCTGCTAGTACCCTAGCTCATCTATTTCCATTATTTCTGTAATAGGCCTTCAAGCCTCAATGTAGCACAGTTCAGAGGCCCGCATACGCCACATCTCTTCTCAGAGATACGCTTCCAGCACCCTAGCTTGCTTCCGTTATGTTTGTAAGCTTATTTCAATCATTCTTTTATTAATAAAATGAAGCATTATTTCCGCTGCATCTCTGTGTTTATGGGTATATGTGTATTCTGTTGCATTCCTGCATAAAATCCGAATCAGTGGTATCAGAGCAAGTTTGCTCTTTCTCTGTTTTTCTTTGCATGTCCCCAACACGGTCAGGGTATAAGGAGTTCGAGCTCGATCTGGTTGCACCCTTCCAAGATCAGCCTCGCCAACCCCGACGACCCCCCATGGCAGAAGGAAAGAAAGACGAGGGAGCAGGAGATCCTATCAAAATCTTGCTTGTGGAGGCCCTCGAGAAACAAAGGAACGCGATGATGGATAACTTTTCCTAGATCCTTCAATGGCTGCCCACCGGCGGCACATCTACATCCAGCACATCCGCCAATAGGTCTGCGACATCCTAGACAAATCCAATACCAAGTTCAGTAGAATTTTCCCCCACATGGAGGAACTTAATGCAATGGAGACCAATGCTTCCTAAGAAGGGAGGAATGATCCAGGTGGATATCAGTGGCCGCCCACCTATTCCATTTGGACCCGCAACATCGATTCTTTAAGCTTTTCACTTCCACCAGTGTACTATTTTTAGCAGGTTTTCGGTTCCTGCACCCCTGAAGCCATTTTGGAGCATTAATGATCCAGGTGGATATTGGTGGCCACCCACCTATTCCATTTGAACCCTTTCCATCAGTTCTTTCCGTTTTCAAGTTTTAGCACAACTTACTATTTTTAGCAGTTTTTTGGGTCCTGAACTTCTAAAGCCGTTTTGAGGCCCGAAACGAAGTTTTTTTTGGGCATCGTTTTTCGGCTAATATGATTCTGTTCCGTAATTGATATTTGTGGCAATAGTTGTAGTCCTCGAATAGATATTTCTAACGATATATCATACACGTCAAACGGAGATCATATGCCGAAGTTACGTCCCCAGGAAATTGACACACCAATTTACCCAAACGGGGCCCACAGTTTTGGCGCTTCATCTCCTAGGGTTAGGCTTTTGGACATTTTGGATTCTACATTGTTTCTCAACAATAAATAGGCCCTCGGGCCTCATTGTAACACATTTCAAGCGCTGGTAGCCGTCACATCTCTTCTCAGGGATACGTTGCCAGTACCCTAGCTCATCTATTTCCATTATGTCTGTAATAGGCCTTCGAGCCTCAATGTAGCACAATTCAGAGGCCCGCGTACACCACATCTCTTCTCAAAGATAAGCTACCAGCGCCCTATCTTGCTTCCATTATGTTTGTAAGCTTATTTCAGTCATTCTTTTATTAATAAAATGAAACATTAATTCCGTTGCATCTCTATGTTTATGGGTATATGTGTATTTTGTTGCGTTCCTGCATAAAATGTGGATCAGTGGTATCAAAGCGAGTATGTTATTTTTCTGCTTTTCTTTGCATGTCCCCAACGCAGTCAGGGTATAAGGAGTTTGAGCTCGATCTGGTTGCACCCTTCCAAGATCAGCCTCGCCAACCCCGACGACCCCCCATGGCAAAAGGAAAGAATGACGAGGAAGCAGGAGATCCTATCAAAATCTTGCTCATGGAGGCCCTCAAGAAATAGAGGAACGTGATGATGGATAAATTTTCGCAGATCCTTCAACGGATGCCCACCGGTGGCACATCTACATCCAGCACGTCTGCCAACAGGTCCGCGACATCCTGGACAAATCCAATACCAAGTTCAGCAGAATTTCCCCCCCCCCCCCCATGTAGGAACTTAACGCAATGGAGACCATTGCTTCCTAAGGAGGGAGGAATGATCTAGGTGGGTATTCGTTGCCGCCCACCTATTCCATTTGGACCCACAACATCGATTCTTGCAGCTTTTCACTTCCAACAGCTTACTATTTTTAGCAGGTTTTCGGTTCCTACACGCCCGAAGCCATTTTGGGGCATTAATGATCCAGGTGAATATTGGTGGCCACCCACCTATTCCATTTGAACCCCTGCCATCAGTTCTTTCCGTTTTCAAGTTTTAGCACAACTTACTATTTTTAGCAGTTTTTCGGGTCCTGAACTTCCGGAGCCGTTTTGAGGCCCTAAACGACGTTTTTTGGGCATCGTTTTAACGGCTAATATGATTTCGTTCCAAAATCGATGTTTACAACAACATTTGTAGTCCTTTGATAGATCTTTCTAACGATGTATCATACGCATCAAACGGAGATCGTATGTTGAAGTTACGTCCCCGGGAAGTTGACACACCAATTTACCCAAACGGGGCCCACAGTTTTGGCGCTTCATCTCCTAGGGTTAGGTTTTTGGAAGTTTCGGATTCTACATTGTTTCTCAACAATAAATAGGCCCTCGAGCCTCATTATAACATAGTTCAAGGGCTGGTAGCCATCACATCTCTTCTCAGGGATACGTTGCCAGTACCCTAGCTCATTTATTTCCTTTATGTCTGTAATAGGCCTTCGAGCCTCAATGTAGCACAGTTCATAGGCCCGCGTACGCCACATCTCTTCTCATAGATATGCTATCAGCGCCCTAGCTTGCTTCCATTATGTTTGTAAGCTTATTTTAGTCATTCTTTTATTAATAAAATGAAGCATTATTTTCGCTGCATCTCTGTGTTTATGGGTATATGTGTATTCTGTTGCGTTCCTGCATAGAATCCAGATCATTGTAGCCATGAACCTAATAGTTGATGACATAAAGTAAAAATTAATTCCATACATTTTCAACATAGATTATGCTCAAGAAATATATGAGGCTCTCTCCAAATTATTCATAGTCAAGAACATTGGTCAAATAGCAAGCCTCGAGAATGAAATAAGAACTGTTAAGATGATGAATTATGATATTGTTTCATCATATTTTGTAAGAATCTCCAAAAAAAGAGATGAACTCCAAGCAATAGATGAAATCGTACTGGAAAGAGAGCTCTTAATTACTGCGCTTTAGGACTACCTAAATCTTGGATTGTTTTTGCATCAGGAATCAACAGTTGGAATGATACTCTAACATTTGAACAAATGTAGAATGCATGCAGTCAAGAAGAAGCTAGAATATCATTAGTAAACAATGAGGAGGATGACGAATAAAACGCCTCGAACGCATATTTTTCTGACCACAATAAGAAGGGAACCTTCAAGAAGTTCAAAGAACCAAAGAAGAAAGTTGACCTATCAAAGATTGAATACTACAATTGTCATAAAATGTGTCATTATAAAAGTCAATGTCCTGCGAATCCAAGGAATAAGAAGAGAGATAGGAATCAAGCAAACATTTCCAATGAAGCTCCACCAAAGAAGAATAATACTGAGAAATCGGAAGTCAAGGAATTATACTACTAAATCATATCTTACATATCCTTCTTACTCCTATATTGTTTTCCTTTATTTTTTATTTCTAGAGTTTATAGGTCTAACATGTCTTGTTGGAACACTCTTGAATTATTTTGATAGGTTGTTGGTATCCCTCAAAAGGATTGGATTAAGAAGGTCCCTTTACCATTTTCGAAAAGATAAGTATATTTTTCTTTGTTTCAATTTTCATGTTCGGTTTCCTCCTCACATCAAGACTTGTTTGTATTATATGCTACTTTTTCTTTATATTTTCCTTGGTTAGGAAAGTTTGTTGATTGCTCAAGGGCTATGGAGGAGACTTCAAAGGATAGACTTGAAGCATGGAAGAATTTTTGTCCTTCAAGAATTGATGTCCTACAAGGTTTGTTAAGGAACAAATCAAGGTATGTCTTAGACTATAAGCTTTGTTTTAAAGCTCTCTTCATATGAACGGTGTGATTATTCTTCTTTTGAAATTTGCTTTACATTACTGACATTGTTATGTCTAGGGTTTTGAATCACAAAGATTCTTATTAGGGTGATTAATCATTAGATAGAATCTACCCTCGTAATATTATTTAATCATTCTTGTGTAACCCTAACCTTTAGGGTTCACTACAAAACCCTAGCCTCGTTTTGCTAAGGTTATGTCAATATTAATTATAAAACCCTAGTCTACTTAGGGTTCTTGATAAAATCTATAAATCCTATTCTTTTGATTACGTTTTGGTATTTTTATGATAAAAAACCTATTTCTTTAGGCTTTGTTGAAGTTATATATTGAAACCCTAGATTTTTAGGGTTTGGTGAGTTAGGGTGTATGAGCAAAACCCCTGCAATATCTATAATAATATCCTAGGAATGAAACCCTAGGTGTATATTCGTCCAATCAAAAACCTGGCCTAAAGAAAAATTGTTGTATATCCGACTTTGATGTACTGATGTTTGTGTCCTAGGTCTACCTAGTACACATGAATATTGATAAAATGCTAGCACGTGATAATGAAATCCTAGATATGTATATGCAAGTTTGTTTACCTAATTATTGATGAAATCTAGGGTTTGTAACAAAAACCCTAGTAGAAGATTGACATTCTATGATATGATGATATTGTTTTCAATATAATTTAGTTTTGATGATAAAATATAGGGTTTGCAACAAACCCTAGTAGAAGTCTGACATGTAAAAACATATTGTTGAAGCCTTAGATGTATAGTAGGATTGTTATTTCATTAAATTATTGATATCTAATGCCTTGTGTCTACAAGATGAAGTCTAAGGTTTATGAAGAAACCCTAGCAAGAAGTCGAAGTCTATTATGTGTCTCTTATGATCCTAAGTAAGTTTGGGTGTTTGATATCTAAAATGCTTCCATTATAGTAATATGATTATGATATAGTTAACTTCATGTTTCTATATATTTTCATTTGGTTGTACTTGCTATTAAAGTTTTGCAGGTACATAATCTTCAAGATGATGAAGATGCTCGTATGACAATAATAAGCATGATGAAGGAATTTATGTTGATCAAGATTAATTTGATGTCATAAGAAGGAATGGAGCCATGAAAGGCTCTCTAATGTTATAGAAGAAGGAAGTAGTTGATTTCCCTAAACTGAGAGGGAGCATGGATAGAAGAAAGGGTATATCTCCCTAGTTGAGACGGAGGCCATATTATGGCAGTGAATACTTTGAAGTAAGAAAAAGTACTATCAATAAATGTTCATGAAGTTGCAAACAAAATACTTGAGGAAATCTAAAGATGTATTTGGTGTTGCTAAAGAAATGAAATAAGAAAGCTTCTGACAAATTGCATATGGATAACTTGATGATGAAAGTAGCATCAGAATGATTGAGGACCCTGAAGGTTTGTGTTTACTTATATTTAAACGTTTATTGTTGATTGAGGTTGTGTTTGTACAGGTAAATCTCTCCATAAGAAGGGTGAACACTTTGGAAGTATGATTGGACAAATGGATATATCTAGTTTATTATGGAGAGATGAAGCATCTAATGGCATGATGTTTGGGAGGACATCTGACCAACCTATTTGTTGATGTCCATATCCCAAAGAGGGAGGGTGGCATTGGTGATGGAGCTCTAACCTTGGATACACACCTATATCCTTGGGTTGGTGGTAGAGATTAAAATCCTGATGGTACCTAGAGTTGGTTAAAGCTTGAGTCCCCTTAGTCCCACCCGGATAGAATATCTTGGTCAGGTATCTAGTCTGCAACACTGAGTGTGCTAAAACTCTTCATAGTTCATTTTGAAATCTTCCATGTACCTATATATGTTTGTAATTATGAATACCTCCCTAGTTAAGAGGGAGTGTTGAAGAATGTAACTAGTGTCGGTCTTCATAATTAAATTTGAGTCATGATGTAATGTGTTTGTCAAAAAAAAAAAAAAAAATTATCCTTAAAGAAATTGACTTATTAAAACATCGATTTCATGCTTGGGTCAATTTTTTGTAGGTCAAAGCCTCCATTGAAGGCTTCTAGTGTTTATGTCAAGTATCATTGTCCATGTCATAACGTAAAAGACCCTTCTTGGGCTCTATTTGTCCAAGAAGAAATTCATTTTACTGTAAAATAGGTCAATTAGGCCTCCTCCACCAAGTCGGCCTCAAATTGGACAAATCGGTCTAAACTTAGGGTTAGAAACAACTATATAAAGGCAGCAAATCAACCTCATTTGTCACTCTCACTCATCAAGTTCGATCTGAAACTTCTGGGGCCAGAAAAGTGTCAATTTCAAGGGAAGAAGAGGAAAATCCTAGCGAAGGACATTATCTACATAAGGAAGTAAAATTTTCTCTCTTATCTCACGCGTGCGAAGGAACTGAAGCTACTAGAGGGTTGAAAACTCTAGTGTTGAAGCTGGGCCAAAATTCTATAGCTGGAGGTTTAAGTTCTATAGCTAAGAAGCCGAATTTCTAGCTTATTGATGGGTTGAAGTTGTTGGATAAGAAGAGACTATTGAATCATCTTGGAAGGTTGACTTAGTGGAGGAGAAAGGTTTGTTGGTCTAGGGTCTTGGTCTATCTCATTTTGAATCTACTAAAGGAAGAGTTTCTGACTGGGTTTTCCCATATATAGGGGTTTTAGCCCTAGCTGAGTGCCTACTTCTGGTGTCCCTGATCTTCATGGTCTTGCTTTGATAATTGTTTGATGAGAAGAACATAAAGAAGTTAATAAGAACATAATAATATCACAAGTAATTATCAACATAAGAAAATATTTTTGCCTTTCTTATTTTCTAACATACTTGCATTTGCTTTATATCATATTTTGAGTGGAGTTTTGTTGTAAAAGATAAGCATTCCCTTGTTGTATAAATCTTTGGAAAGGTTATTATTCGCAGAGTTAATAGAAAATACACTTTCCTCAAAGTTGGGGTTTCTTTGGTATATCTTGTGTTCTATGTGATTGAATTTGTTTGTCTTCATATTTATTTATTTTCTGTTGTGCATGCTAAGTTAGAAAACTAGGTGTATTTGCAATTTAATTTTCCAATGCAATAGATGTTTGCATTTTTGGTCTTACACTTAGAGATTTTTGAATCAATTATTGGGTTTTAAGGAAATATATCATGGTATTAGAGCTTGGCTTCTAAGTGAAACCAAACACAGTTTTTATCTTTAGGAGCATTTTTTGTGATTCAGAGGGAGCGAGTTTATCAAATTGTTTTGGCCGCCAGGGTTTCTAGGTAATGCACATAGTTTCTTGGTAGTGTGAATTGGCATTATAGCATATCATGGCCTTAGATTTGTTGATAGATTGGATAGTGCATCCAACTTTTGATCATGGTGTGAGAGGATCACAGTGTTGGAGGAGCAAGACGTGAGGAAATTTGTCGATAATGTCCCAGTTGCACCTACTAACCATGAACAGTTGGCTCAACATAACAAGAAGGATGCCAAGGCAAGAAAAATTATCTTGGAGGGAGTCAAAGACAACAATATTCCTCACCTGAATGGGAAGATGGCCAAAGCCATGTGGAAAACCATTATTGGTCTCTAATAGGGTTCGAGCGAGGGCAAGAAGTTGGTGTTGAAGGACAAGCTCATGAATATTAAAATGTCCAAGTCATATTGTGTGGTGTCTTACCTCACCAAGTATACCCAAGTGAGAGAAGAGTTGTTTGGTGTGGGTGAGACAGTTCCAGATAGGGATATAATGAATTTTTCCCTATTGGGTTTCACCAAGTCATGGCAAGCCTTACAGATGGGATTTGTCCCAGAGAAAATCTTCCATATTGGGAGCGATTATGGGGTGACTGTGTCCAAGGGGAGATTGGTAGACAAGTTGGGTCTCGTATTAAGATTGATGAAGATGAAGAGAATTTCTCCCTAGCCAGCAAAGGGGGTAGATCCTAGGGGAAAAAGAGCAATGGTGGTGGAGAGTCGAGCACTAAGGGAGAGAAGAAGAAGAAATATCTCAGCAAGATCAAGTGATTTTCATGCAACCAGTTTGGGCATTATGCTACTAAATTCTCTAACAAGAAAAAAGGGTCCAAGAAGGACCAAGTAGCAGCCTCTACAAAGATAGATGAGTTCTCTTGTCATTTTGAGAAGGAGTTTTCACTCATCGCTTGTATGGAAAACTTAGTGGCTACCAGTTTATGGTATGTAGACAGTATTTTGTCATCTCATATGAAGGGAAACAAGAAGTTCTTCATCAAATTGTCAGAAAGGGACATGTAGTTTGACATTGACATGGGAGATGATTGCAAGTGTCGAGTTGAGGGCACTATTACAGTTCGATTTGAGGGGGAGTCAAGAAACCCTTTGTATCTTAGAGATGTCCTTATGTACCTAGGCTCAAGAAGAATCTCATTTTAGTATCATCATTGGAGGATAAGGGGTACGACATGAATTTCGAACGGGGTAGGTTTTTTATAAAACCCTCAAACTCTAAGGTGGTGAAGTAGATTAGGTTAGGCACAAGATCCTATACAAATTGTAGCTTGAGACAGTCGTGGCATTGACCAACAGAGGGGGTCATGACTCACACAACGAGCTTGGGCAATTGTGGCATAGGCGCATGGGGCATCTGCACCATAGTGCGTTGAAGATTCTCAAGGAGATAGTGACAGGGTTGCCACAGTGCAGCGTGGATCAACATGAGGTGTGCAAGGGTTGCATAGTTGTTAAGTACACCAAAACCTCTTTTCCTAGCAGAGATAATAGGGCCAAGAGCATCTCGAACCTTGTTCATTTAGATGTTTGTGGTCATTTGACTATAGTATCCCTTAAGTGGGTACAAGTATTATGTGACCTTGATAAATAATCACTATAGGAAGACCTACATATTTTTCATGAAAAAGAAGGATGAGGTCTTTTCGAAGTTTCTGGAGTAAAAGGGCTTGTTTGAGAACCAGACTAGTAAGGAAATCAAGGCGTTGAGGTTTGATAATGGTGGGGACTACACCTCAAACGCATTCAAGGAGTTGTGTACCAAGGAGGGCATCAAGAGGGAGTTGATTAAACCATATAACCCTCAGTAGAATGGGTTGGCAGAGCACAAGAACAAGGCCTTAATAGTGGTGCGGCCAAATCCATGTTGCATGACCAAGGGTTGCCCAAGTTTCTTTGGGATGAGGAATCTAATACAACATTGTTTTTGCAAAACCAGAGCCCACACCATGTTTGGGTGAGTTACACCATTGGAGGTGTTTACAGGGAAGAAACCAGATGTATCACATTTCCAGATATCTCGCGGCCTTGTATAGTACCAAATGAGAAAAGGAAGATGTTGGAGCCCATAACAGAGAAGGGAATATTTTTGGGCTACAATGAGACATCCAAAGCGTATAGGGTGTATATACCAGCACTCAAGAAAACAGTCATCGAAAGAGATTTGAAGTTTGAGAAGGATATGACCTTGATGAAGTCCTTAGAACATGAGCATACTATTGTACAGGAGGAGAAGCAACATGCTCCTAAGTAAGAGACTCACTCAACACCTCAAACTACAGTTGAGCATTGTGATGGGAAGGTCGAACGACATAAAGATGAGGGGGACACTTAGTTGGAGGAAAGAGTAGATCCCACTCAAGTCATGACTAGCGTAGGGATGAGAGAAATATGGGCAGAGTAGTTGATCCAAGAAGCGCAGGGTAAAGTTGGTGCTCCTAGTACATCAATTCGACAAAGTAGATAGAACCAGAGGTATACAAGATATATGGCACCTATGACCAAATTGTTGGATGTCGAGCCTTCTAGCGATCAAGAGACAGCCACTTAGCCGGTGTGGAGAGATGCCATGGTGGATCATGCCTCCATCATCAAGAATGATGCCTGGGAAGTGGTGTCGAGGCCAGAGCAAAATCTGCAATTGGCTCTCACTAAGTCTACAAGATCAAGCATGGGGATGATGGGAGCATCAAGAAATATAAGGCAAGATTCGTGGCAAAGGGATTCTCACAAGTAAAGGGGATTGATTATGATGAGACCTTTGCCCTAGTGGCTAGATATTTGTCTATCGGGGCTATTGCAGCTCGGATGGGGTGGAAGATCCACCAAATGGACATTAAAACACTCGATGAGGTTGTTGAGGAGGATATTTATATTGAGCAGTTGGAAGGATTTGAGACATGCAGCAGGGAGACTCATGTTTGCAAACTCAAGAGAGCCTTGTATGGGCTCAAGCAAGCTCCACAGACATGGAATGTTAGGATAGACAGTTACCTTCATGGATTGGGCTTCACCAAGAGTGAAGCAGACCCCAACCTATATTGCATTGTTGATGGAGGTGAGTTGCATATTCTGGTGCTATATGTGGACAATCTAATTTTGACAGGCACATATAAGCTTATCCAAGAGTACAAAATAGATATTGCAAGTGAGTTTGAGATGATAGACATAGGGCATATGCATTATTTCCTTGGGCTTGAGGTTTGGCATGGTGATGGCGAGATCTTTTTGGGGCAAGGCATGTATACCCTGAAGATTATGAGGTTTCACATGTAGGATTGCAAGCCCATGATCATGCCTCTAGTTACAAACTGGAGGAAGGTAGATACATCTATATCAAAGCAAGTAGATGCTTCACTTTACTGATAGTTGATTAGATCACTGATATATTAGGTAAACATGTGGCCAAACATATGTTTTGCAATTAACTCTTTGAGCTAGTTTATGTTCAAGCCTACTAGAGCGCATTGGGTTATTGGTAAGCATGTGTTGAGATATCTCAGGGGAACAATAGAGTACGAATTGTAGTATAAACAAGTTGATGAGATGAGGCTTGAGGACTTCGTGAATGCAGATTAGGCAAGGAGCTCCACAGACAAGAAGAGCACATCGAGTTGCACATTCAAAGTTAGATCAACAGCTTTTCTTAGTTCAATGGGTAGTAGAGATTAGTTGCATTGACCTCAAATAACGCTGAGTACATGGTTACCAATTTGGCAAGGTGTGAAGCTATCTGTTTGAGCAAGCTTTTAGTGGCCTTGGTTGGGCATGAGTTGGAGTGCACCATGATCCAATATGATAATCAGAGTTGCATCAAGCTCTATGAGAATCTATTATTTCACGATCACTCAAATCACATTGACATATGTTATCATCACATTAGAGATATTTTTCATAGAGGTATATTTATACTCTAATACGTACCAACAGAGGAGCAGACAACAAACATTATGACCAAGGCTTTGCCAAGGACAAAATTCGTTTACCTCAGAGAGAAGTTGGGTGTAATGCATAACACCTTCCTCTCTAAGGAGGAGTGTTGATTGGAGTAGCAGCAAGGGTTCTGCTTTCCTAGGTGCTAAGGCTAGCATAGGTACCCACAAGGCAGCCACTTTCGCAGAATATCAATTTATTAAAGGTGGACTTACGAAAAAAAAAAAATCTGAAGTTAACTTATGATTCAATCTTAGCCCTGTTGAAGATTGTAACTACGTTTGGCCTTCAAAAATTGTACTTGAGTCAAAAATATTATATACTTAGTCAAACGAATAAAGAAAAGAATTCATATTATTATTAAATAACTTATTAAAGCATGGGTTTCATGCTTGGGTCATATTATTTTAGGTCAAAGTCCTTATTGTGGACTTCTAGGATTTATTTTGAGTTTATAGAGTCATTATAGATTTAAATTGACCCATCCTGGGCTTTTGAATCATGTAAAAAGGTTTAATATTGAGTCAAAAATGATTTATGGAACCTCCACACCAAGTCGGCCTTAATGTGATCAAGTCAGCCTCAACCCCAGGAATTCGATCTCATCACAGGCCTATATATACAAGCAGATCGAACTCATTTGGAAGTCTCTCTCTCATACACAGAAATTCGATATCTATTGTTGCATAGGAAAAAGTGTGAAGTCGAGGAAGGGGTCAAAAGGAGTGTGAGTTTGGACAAGCTGAAAGACTGAAGGAAAATCGAAAATCTGGTCTCTCTCTCTCTCTCTCTCTCTCTCTCATGTACCCTAGATTGGAAGATTGAAGTCCCTTATTGTTTTGTCGTTTCCAGTTGTTGCATGTTGCTACTACCAAGAGAAGAATAGGTCGAAGTCACTTTTTTTGGATGTTGGTGCCTTGAGAAATTGTATTGGGTTAAAATCGAACTCCCTGAAGCAAGACTGAAGTATTTTCTCCAAGATCAAAGTCCCAGCAGCAAGGTCAAAGTTTCTAGGTCGAAGGAAGTGTTGCATAGTGTTGTTGTTGCTATTGCTGCCAGGTTGAAAGGAGGATCAAAAGGAAGGTTGACTTGGTGTGGAGGAAGTGTGAGTCAAAGTCTAGAGTCTCAAGAAATCTATTGAAGGAATAATTACTAACTAGGTTTTACCCTAGAGTGGGGTTTCTCCCTCGATGTTGGCCTATATATGGTGTCCTTGATCTATGTGCTATTACTTTGATATTTGCTTGATGAACTAAGAAGAAAGAAGATAATAAGAAACTAATAAAAACTAAAGGAACATCACAAGTAAATTATCAAGAACAAGAAAAAATTTATGCCTTTCTAATTTTCTAACATGATATCAAAACTTTGGTGAAAAAAGAAGGAAAATGAATTCTCAAGGAATTGATCAAGGAATCATAAGAGGAAGCTCTTTAAGGAAATAAGTTTCACTATCTTCAAGAAATATGTCTAACACAAGCAAGGGAGAGAACAAGCTTGAAGGAGCCTCAAACTACATAACTTAGAAGAAGAGGATTGACCTCATCCTTGAAAAGAATGAAGTATTAGATGTGGTGAAGAGAAAAGTAAAGAAGCCCACACATGACTCTAATGATGCAGATAAGATGAAATACAGGGAATTGGAATTGGTGTCCGTGACTCTAATGGTGGAAGGTATAAAGGACAACCTTGTCCCTTACGTAGTTAACATTGACCATGCTCAAGAAATGTATGAAGCCTTGTCAAAACTATTTACCATCAAGAACATTGGAAAAGTAGCAAGCTTGAAAAATGAACTAAGGATCGCAAAGATGACCAAGGAAGATATTATAGCCACTTTCTTTGTGAAGATAGAAAGAATAAGAGATTATCTTCTTTTCATTGATGAAATAGTGTCAGAAAAGGAACTTGTGATCACAGCCTTATTAGGAATACCACCTTCTTGGAGTGATTTTGCTTCAGGTCTTAACAGCTGGAAAGAAGCTCCCATTTTTTAGGAACTATGGACAGCCTGCAGTCAAGAAGAGTTCAAAATTTCATTATCAACCAAAAATGAAGTCGTCTCAAATTCCTACATTGTTCATCACAAAACTTATATAGCAAGAGTATTGTCCTTTATGTTGAATCCCTAGCTTAATTGATATATGTCTAATGTATTAATATTGTCTGACATATGAAATGCTCATGTTTAATGATGATTTCCTAGATGTGTGTGTTGACCTAATTACTAATGGTCATAAGCCCTAGGGTTTGGAAACAATCCCTAGTCAAAGTTGAAGTTCTAGGATAATGTTTTGGAAATCTAGGGTTTTGCAGCTAAAATTCTCTAGTATAAAATCTTTAATGTTTGTTGAGAATTTGATGAAAATCTAGGATTTACGTCGAACCCTAATAGAAGTTATTCATGTTGATCATGTTGTGATTATTTTGAAATCTAGGGTTTACGTCAAACCCTAGTAGAATTTATTCATGTTGATCATGTTGTGATTATTTTGAAATCTAGGGTTCACATGAAACTCTAGTGGAAAGTCTATCATATGACTTCCAAAAGTTATTAGATACCTTTATTTTTCTATTATCTTATTTTCTAGGGGTCGTTGTATGACAAAACTTATCTTTTGTCATCCTGATTAAGTTTAGGGTTTGTAACAAAGCCTAGGATGGAAGTTGAAGTATTGAAGTATAGTCTCTTGATTTTGTTTGAAAAGTATAATGCTTCCGCTACTATATGACTAACTCCATGCTTCTATAGATTTGGTTGTACTTGTTGTCTAAGTTGTGCGGGTACATCATATTCAAGATTGGTAAAGATGTCAACAAAAGAAGACGATATGTTAAGCATGATGAGAAGGATGGAAGCCATGAAAGATTCTCCAACACTGAAGGAAGAAGTTATTCTCCCCACATTAAGAGGGAGCCTGGAGAGAAGAAATCTCCCTGGTTGAGAGGGAGGGCACAACAAAGTTTTTGATTGGAGAATACACTCTGAAAGATATGTTGCTACATGTGTAGCAAGAAAAATGATTAAGGAATCTTCTCTCAAAGATTCATAGTCCTACTGAGATTACTTGAAGAGCAACATTGAAACCCCAAAGGTTTTTTTGATTATATATTTGAAAGTATATTGTTGATTGGGGTTTGTGCTTGTACAGGTGAATCTCTCGAAGGTTTGATAGCATGATGGTTACCGATCAGTTTGATCGAGAGAGATTTGTTGTTGAGGCCTTGTGAGTGAAGCATTGTCTACAAAGACATCAGGTCGACACTTTGTTTTGATGCCTGGTAGGGAGGGCGGCATCGGGTGGATGTGCACCTAGTTCCTTGGGTTGATGGTTAGTAAGTAACATTGATGGTACCTATAGAGGCTGAAAGCTATAGTCCATCTTAGTCCCACTTGGATAGATTGCCTTGGTCAGGAATCTAGTCCATGGAATTTCGATGCCTAAAATCTAGTCCATGGCACTCTGAGGTCTAAATTGTTGAGAGACCAATGGATAGATTGCCATGGTCAGGGATCTAGTCCATGGCATTGAGGTGCCTAAAAATTCTTCATAGTTCACATAGTTGAGATCTTCCTTGTATATTATGAATACCTCCTTAGTTAAAAGGGAGTATTGAAGATTGTAAGTAGGCTCGGTCTTCATAAATTGTACTTGAGTCAAAATTATTATACGCTTGTCAAAAGAATAAAGAAAAGAATTTATATTATTACTAATGACTTATTAAAGCATTGTTTCATGCTTGGGTCATATCATTTTAGGTCAAAGTCCCCATTGTGGACTTCTAGGATTTATTCTGAGTTTATAGAGTCATTACAAAATTAAATTGACCCATCATGGACTTTTGAATCATGTAAAAAGGTTTAATATCGAGTCAAAAATGAATTATGGAACCTCCACACCAGGTCGGCCTTAATGTGATCAAGTCGGCCTCAACCCCAGGAATTCGAGCTCATCACAAGCCCATATATACAAGCAGATCGAACTCATTTGGAACTCTCTCATAAACAGAAATTCGATATCTATTGTTGAATCAGAAAAAGTGTAATGGGGTCAAAAGGAGTGTGATTTTGGACAAGCTGAAAGATTGGAGGGAAATCAAAATTTTGGTCTCTCTCTCTCTCTCTCTCTCTCTCTCTCTCTCTCGCACCCTAGATTGGAAGATTAAAGTCCCTCATTGTTTTGTTGCTGCTAGTTGCTGCATGTTGCTGATACCAAGAGAATAATAGGTCGAAGTCACTTTTGTTGGATGTTGGTGCCTTGAGAAGTTATATTAGTTCAAAATCGAACTCCCTGAAGCAAGATCGAAGTCTTTTCTCTAAGATCGAAATCACAAAAGCAAGGTCGAATGAAAAGTTGCATAGTGTTGTTGTTGTTGTTGCTGCCAGGTCGAAAGGAGGATCAAAAGGAGAGTTGACTTGGTGTGGAGGAAGTGTGAATCAAGGTCTAGAGTCTCAAGAAAACTATTGAAGGAAGAATTACTGACTGGGTTTTCCCCTAGAGTGGGTTTTTTCCTTGGCTACTGGCCTATATTTGGTGTCCTTGATCTATGTGCTATTACTTTGATATTTTCTTGATGAACTAAGAAGAAAGAAGATAATAAGAATCTAATAAAAACTAAAGGAACATCACAAGTAAATTATCAAGAACAATAAATTCTTTCTGCCTTTCTGCTTTTCTAACAAGCCCTTCATCACGATTTGATCTCAGTCGTTGAGAGTGATGTTAGGGTTGAAGTCGAAATTATAAGAGGAGATAGAGTGAGTGGTCAGTTCAATTAGCACAAAGGGTGTGATTAGCTCAGCAAGATAAGGGTTTTCAGCAGTCAGCGGGCAGATTAGGGATCGAGAGGCAAGAAGGAAGAGGTTGAATAGCCTCAGCCCAGCTCGGAACTAATGTGGTTGTACAACAAGTCGCAGTGCGCAAGGAGAAATCGACCAATGCGGTCGTAAAGCGTGCATCTGTGCGCAGAGGAGTAGATTTGCGCAAGCCTTGCACAGTGGTTCTCTTGCATTTGATTCAGATCAGATTTTGAGTGGAGTTTCACTGTAAAAGGGAAGCATTCCCTTGCTGTTTAAATATCTGGAAAAGTTATTATTCACTGAACTAATAGAAAATACACATAGTTGCAGGTTTTCCGCTGAGTTGAGGTTTCCTGGGTATATCTTCTGTTCTATGTGATTGAATGTGTTTGTCTTCATATTTATTTATTTTCCGTTGTGCATGCTAAGTTCGGAAGCTCAGTGTATTTACAATTTCAGTTTCTAGTGCACCAGCTGTTAGTACTTCTAGTTTTACACTAAGAGAATTGTGAATCAGTTATTGACTTTTAAGGAAATCTAACAGGATCCTTCTCAAATATGTTGAGTGTCATAGATCTGATGAGTTATCCTATTCATCAAATCTCTAAATATTTTCTCATACTCCCATGCACTCTCCCCTGCAATTTGTTTTATGTTTTTCATGTCTACGTAAACTCATTTACCAACATCAAAAATACAAAAATTATAGGTCAAATTTATGCAGATGTGATTTTTATGTTCTAGCAGATTATGAAGCAATACATGCAATTCCAACCTTAAATCGCCAAGTCAATTCCTATTCCTATTAATCAGAATGCTTTCAAGTTGGTTCAGAGTATGACTCACTCTAGTGGCACTTTGGCACATTGAACGGAGAGATAAAGGATGCATGGACTTGAACCTTGAAGCCCATTTCTAGACCCGGACAAATTTGACGGGCCAACAAAAGATGGTGATTGTAATTTGTATGAACTATCAAGCCAACACATGGAGGTGACAATATATTATCCATCATGAGTCTTCTAGCTGACCTTCCATTCAACTACAGGAATAGTTTAAAGCAGCAATACAAAGGAGATTCTACCCCCATGGTATAAACAATACTCGTTGAAACATCGTGTGCTTTGTATCAACTACAGGAATAGTTTAAAGCAGAAATACAAAGGAGATTCTACCCCCATGGTATAAACAATACTCGTTGAAACATCGTGTGCTTTGTATCAGAAAGCATGAAATTATAAGATCTTGGAATAACTCTAAAAGCAAAGAACATGGAAAATTCACGGACCTCCCAAACCATGGCAAGAACCTAGGAGCCAAATAAGTAGATCCCTGATCTTTGCCAGTTCACACACGACAAAATCCATGTCAAAGTAAATACATGTTTTTCTTTGGGTCAATAATCTTTTTCCACCCTGTTCTAAGTCCGGTAAACTTGTGTGTGAGAGTTTTATACATGCAATCATAATAGTATTGGATGATTGCATTTCACAACTTACATGTACGTTACCAAAAATACAATAATGAGAAGCAGAACATAAGCTAAAAGGGAACTACAGCAAAAACATAGATAGAAAAATGGTTGAGACAGCTCAAAAATACTCCAAAGGGTGATTTTCTTCAGTAAATTGATTAAAAGAAATTGACAGCTCGATGCATTGAGAAAGGTTCGAGACAATTAATCCCCAATCTGACATCACATGGCCTGATTATTGCAAATTTGAAGTGCAGTGTTTCCTAGTCAAAAGAGTTGCAGATGTCATAAGAGTTTGCAGGAAAATGAGAAGATAAAATAAAAATGATACAAAAATTGAACTCCTTAAATTATAAAACTCGTGTCAAGAAACAAAAAGCATGATAAACAGTTATCTTTACAAACCAGTTATCCTTCAAAGCAACTCATAATTCTGTCATTTGAAAGTAATGATAGCACCACTGACCATCGTCCTTTAAGGCCAAAACTGTGTACCTCTACAGCTATATAAAGGTTCCACTTCATCAGAATCAAGAGAATAAGTATAGTCTCAGCTATTGCCACAAGCCCATCAATGATGATACAGAAATACCCAATGCATGACATAGAAAATTTCCTTATATCCCATAAAAATAGATCTCATATTGTTGCATATTTGCATATGCTTATAACTTGGCCACAGAGTCTTTCACATTTCCACTTTTCTTTTTAGATTCTGGAGGTGGCGTAACTCCTTCAGGAACTGGTCCAGCACATGCCCTTAAGACAGCTTCATTCTACAATGACAAGAATATAATTGCAAATCTTCAGCTTGATAAAAATTTAAAAATTAAAAGATCAAAAAAAAAAGATTTCCAACCATCAAAAAATGTTTCCCCTTAATCTATTGTAGTTGGCATAGAGAAGGTAACGAATTATATCTAAATAACATCATACCAAATATAGTGCAGACCATATTTCTAGTTAACAGAGAACCAAACAATGCAGATTATTCTCTAGTTCCTACCTGTGATGAGATTCTCGGAATCATTTTTCAGGAGCCAGAAGAATGGGCATTCTAGTCTTGATGATGAAAACTAACAGCTAGTCTGAATTTTTCCTTTTAGATGAATATGCCACATGGAATCTTTATCCCCGCATATTTGAGTCCACTGCTGATGATATTTAACGATTTGAATATTCCTTAAATGGCAGCAGAAGAACAAGCAGAACTTTTCAACGAGATTTGCTTGAATAGAAAACAAAACCCAAATTTCATACTAGTGACATCAGATATCTAATGTACCATTTTTCCATTTTAAATTTTTACAATAAAACTTTGATGAATAATTCAGAATTCATTAGCTGAAAACAGACTCTGTATGCACACTGACACAATGCAGAGACTTTATATTGATGTTATCTATGGCCGAAGACCATTACCCATTTTTCATTATCAATGCTTATTTCACAAAGGGTTTGAAAGAAATGGCTCAAGCTAAGTCAATTACCGTTTTGTATGCTCGATAAATACCCATTTTTGAAAAAAACTAACCAACCAATTCAGGAAGCAAAGTTTTTGTACTGAAAAGAGTTCAATTAGCTAGTTGAGAGGCCTAGCAATTTTATAGAATCTAGCCTTGGTAAAAATAGAGAGTGAGGATCAAAGTGGCAAGTGTCGGGTGGCAGGGGGGTGTTGATTTTTCCTCAGCAATTCAAAATCAATTCTGTCTAAAATGCAATCATAAACACACTAAAATGACACAACACAAACACTTTGCATAGCAGAAAATGTATAGCAGTGAATCAATGTAGTACACGAGAATTGTTCAACCCAAAACTTGTTATATTACAACTTTAATACAACAAACATAGGGCTCCCGCACCAGGGATCATGGCCCTTACAATTAGCCCTGATACAAGAACAACTAGGGCTTGATGTCAACAACGTATGACAACCAATCTACCCTTAAACAAGACACACTTGACTTACTTGTTGAAGGAGTGCTCAACTCAGCCCTTTTAGTCCACATACTTTGAACACTTAGCAAGTCCTTTGCCACCTCTATTGTTGCTCACAAGTACTTTTGTTGCTCCAAAATTGCTTGTATCTTCAGCTACCAAATTAAGCCTTCTATCAATTCCTTAGCTGCTCCAAAGATGATTGAACATAAGGTCTCCATTGCCTTATAAGTCATAACAGATTTCTTGCTGCTCCAAAATGTTTGAACTTAGGCTCAATCAAACTGCCCACTTGCTCCACCAAGGTGATTGTACTTAGGGCTTTCATAAACTGCCTTCACAACAATCTTCTTGCCCACCAAGATCACTGTTACTAGGACAGCCCACTTAACAGTGACTTGTCACACAAAGTCACATCAACTATGGCGCACTTGGCAACCTACACAATAATGATATTATCACATCAAATCACTGTGACTAGGGAATATAAATTGTTGTCCAAAACCCCGATGGACAGCCCTCCACACTTCGCAATTTCATCAACCATATGACCACAAACTTACCTCCTTAAGTACTCGACACAGCTCCTAAGGATCCACGGTTCTGGTCACTGTTGATCAAGGTTGTCATTGATGTCAATATGGCATTGTTTGTGATAACAAATATTCTTGTGATGCGTGACGTTGCCCTATCCTCATGTTCACCCTAGAAGATATTCCTATGTGCATAGGTCACTTAAGTCAATATGAGGTCAATCCATTAATGAAGTCAACCCTAGGACAATTTATAATGATGCTTGATAACATACCCTAGCCTCATGATGTTCTTTACCTTGTATGCCATAGCATAATAATATACATTGATGAATCCCTAGCCCTTATCTATATGATGACAAGCCCTCCTTGATTGATGCTACACTATCACACATAAGAACATACATAATAATGACATGGACAATGATGGGAGATATTACATGAATGACCTCACCATACTTGATGACATATAATGACATTGTTGGATACATGACAATGGAGAAGACAGTAATGACCTCTTGCTGTCCTAATCACCTTCTGCACTAAAAAAATTCCAAACAGTCATAAAGAAAATTATTTTTTGACATCTTGAAGACATCATTTCAAAATGGCTCCTTCGCCATCTTAAGGAGCACTCCTTCCTCTTTCCAACGAGCCCTCATATGACCCAAAACTCCCCGTGATTAGAAAGATATTGATTTTTGAAGTTGTGCGATAATTATTTTTTTTGGAGCCGACCTGTCCTGACTCCTAACCTCTTATGTCGGCCTACATAACAGTGACGTGTCTCTTCGTTTGTCATCACAATAAAGACTATATATACACAGTCCGAAATTCATTTCTTGGCATTCAGTTCGGTGAAAATTCAAAAAACACAGTCAAGAGGGTAGAGACAGCAAGGAGGCCAAGGTGGATTTTTTTCACAGTTTTGGCATTTAAAAATTCGGACTTGACCCTTTTAAATTTCAGATTACAGATTTATTGAAGTTCAGTCCTGTGGGCAGTGGGCTCGGTGCTTAAGCCACACTCATCAAGTGAACAGCTGATCTGTGAAGTGGAGGCTAGAACTTGAACAAAATTCAGAACCTGTGGAAGATACTCATAACAGAATTTCGTTGGATATTGATAGGCTGCTACAGCAATAAGGATTAAGGTTTATAACAATCTCTTATCACTATTGTTGGAGGAAGCTGTTGCAGCTGTACGGGTTGAAGGTCGAGGAAGTGTTTTTAAAGACGTGGAGCTGAAGACTTGAAACTTTTTGAAGTAGACTATGATGGCATTACAAAACAACCCAGAAGACAGTCTTAAACTGTGCTAGGATAATCTTGAAGTCTCCTTTCAAGTCAAAATTGTCACACCATTGAAAATTTTTGGAACTACTCTAAAGTAAGCAGTTGAAGGAATTGTGAAGACAATTTAGAGCAAGCTTGAAGACTTTAGTTGAAGCAGATTTGGAAGGCAGACTTTGAAAACATTGTGGAGCTGCCTGTTTAAGTGCACTTGTTCCAGCATTAATACTAGTCATTGGTCAAGGCTTGAACGGTGGTTTTGGGCATCATATCTGGAGCAGTCCCAAGACAGAATTGTGACAGTTTTTGGAGTCACCTTTAGAAGACTTATGGAGACCTATTGAAGACATCTTGAAGCAAACCTTTTAGAGAAGAGTTGGAGAAAATCTTGAAAACCATTGTGCAACAGACCCTACAGCAGTCTTGGAGGAAATCTAAAATCTAGAAGCAACCTGTTTGAAGCATTGCTGGAGCATAAAAGAAGAACCCTTGCGTTGACTTGAGGCAGTAGATATTGGAACATTGAAGACATTGTGAAGCACTTAATGAATTATTTGGTGGTGTCCTTGAGACTTAGTACAGCTTACTGAAGACAGCTTGTTGAGAAGCCTAAGTTGATCTTGGAGACATTATTTTAGACCATGATGCATTGAAACCATTATGAGGTAACTTGGAGAGATTGTTTGGGTACGATGAAGAGCAGCGGTGACACCTTCTACGAAGAAAAGGTTGTCATTGATGACGTAATGTGGAGACTACAATGAAGACTAAGTGAAGATTGTCAGGGCTCGTTGAAGAATACTTTGGGAGCCATGAAGAATAACCAAAGATATTTTGACGAAGTGAAGTTGTGGGTTGAAGCCCAAGAGATTGGAGCCTCATAGAGACAAGGTCGGTGCCTTGGAAGATAGGGTTGGAGCCCTAGAGGATAGGAGTCTTCAAGAGACCAGGTTGGAGCCTGTACCAGATATAGGGTTGGAGCCCTTGAGATTGGTGCCTCGGAATTGATAAGGTTGGAGCCTTGGAAGTCCAAGTTGGTGCTTGGCAAATACAAGTTGGAGCCTGGGAGATTGAAGATTGGTGTCTTCATCTAGGGTTGGAGCCCTACATATATTGTACTTGATTTATTGTAAAGAAGAAATTAATAAAAGCATTTACTCTTATTGTTCACTTTGTGTTCTAAATATAGGTGATCTAACTGGTAAAATTAACAATTGAAAAGAAATATTGATTCACCCCCCTCTCAGTATTTCCAACAGTCACTAGCTTGAATGAAGTCTTCAACCTAATTCACAGTCCTCTGCAGCCCCCACAACTAGCATTACCTCAGTCACAATACATTCCCTCACATGTTGTAATATGCTCCCATACAAACTCGTATTCCTTCATTGCTCTTAGAGAAGAACTCAACCTAGCATACCACCTCAAACAAGGGTCTCAGCCCTCTCTTCAAGCACAAAAATTAGCTCGGCTATCATAGAGAATATCACAAAAGAATAGAACAGAACTTAAGCCCAGAACTTACCATGAACAATCCTCCATAACTTGGCCAGCTAGAACATAATATGAGAAACCAAACTCATCCTTCTCTCCTTACTCACTTGGCTCCTTTTGAGGTTTGCAGTCTTCTTGTGAAGTCTTATCTTTATGAGAATTCACTTGTGGGTGTGAAAAATGAACTCATATTCACTTCTAATTATAGTGATCTTAGGGGCTAACATTAAACCCCAAGGGTCATGTCTTGTTGGCCAAGCCGACATGAGCCTACACATAAAACCCAACTAACTTTAGAGATAAAATTCTTTCCATTTATCTTTTGCCACATCATTAAAGCCCTAGGTGCCCCTCATGCATCCAATGAATACACTATGAATTTTTCACCTTGGTCTTGCGCCCACAACTTTGGGTACAAAACCCACCACTTGGGTACATTTCCCACAAAGCTCCATTTTCATGGGTCAACTCCTCACAAGCCTAGTACCCCAAGGGTTGTGGGAGTACCTCCCAAGCTACACATCTCAATGGGGGAGGGGAGTTATCATTAACCCTAGAGGGGCAACTAAATCTAGTTTTGCCTACGGACAATGCATCACGTCAAATAATAAAGCAGACGCATATGCATTGTGGCAAGGACTTAACATTGCCAAAGAAAAATTGTGTGTTCAATCAAGGTGATCAGAGATCCCAAAATGATTAGGCTAAAAAGACTTTGCCCAAAGTAATTTTCTCAACTCGGTCCTAGACCTGAAGTGGACAAATGGAAGGTTCTTCACTGATATATAATATTAACATGTCCTTCGAGGACATAACAACAAAGCAAATAGGTGGGCCAAGGCAAGAACAAGCCAAAGTGGGATTCGCCTTTCAAAGAATCATGTGTTCCACGACTGCTCCAATCATATTGATATAAGGTACCACTTTATCCGAGATATGGTACAATGGGGAGCAATAAGACTCCAACACATCAAGACTGATGAGCAGGTTGCTGACATCCTCACGAAGCCCTTGGGGAAGGCCAAGTTCATAGCCTTCCAAGAGAGACTTGGATTCATGGAAAGACCCTCCCATGAGGATCTCGCTTGAGTTGGACATTGAGCTTTGGGAGCTCCTGGGGGCTTGGGGTACTTCTTGGAGTTATATGAGCACAGGGTGAGTGGTTCACCTTCCTCTGTGAAGTATATACCCCGGTATGATTGAGCATAGGGTGAGTGGTTCATCTTCCCCTATGGTTGATGGCATATGCATAGGATGAGTGGTTCACCTTCTCCTATGGCATATGAGCAAGATGAGGGGTTCACCTTCTCCTGTGGATGCCCCAATATACATATGAGGGGTTCACCTTCTCCTGTGGATGCCCCAATATACATATGAGGGGTTCACCTTCTCCTGTGGATGCCCCAATATACATCCTACCCTTGCAGTCTGAGACTCTTGGGAAGTACCTCTCCTTTGGCCAATGAGTTCGGAAAAGTGGTTAGGGACCATGACACTATAGATGGACGCATCGTCTACGATCATACTCCCTATGTCTAGGATGCATGATGCTCAACAACCTGATCGCTCAAGATCAAGTCCGACTGGAGTGCTACCCCTAGTTATGCAGATTGACTTTCGTCAGTGGAGATTTGTAATGTCTTGTGACTCACTCTCGATCGATCCTTCTTATTATCTATATCAATCTTCAATAAAGACGAGACAAGATGCAGAGATAGTATATGAATTCTCCCTAATTGAGAGGGAGTGCTAAAATGTTCAACTAGGGACAAATTCCACTTTGGACAGCTCATTGACTTAAGATGATGATTGGACAATATTCTTCCTTTTGAGAGGATGAAAATTGACCCTGGAAGAACTAAAATCGGTCAAGGAAAAATATGTTTTTGATTGCAAGCCCACAAGAGCACAATTGATCAAGGTCAGCTTGGGGACAAGTTGGACAAATTGATTCCCCTCCAACGCATATAAATAGAAGAGACCTTCATCCTCATTTGGCACATTCAACACATATCAATCCTTCTCCCTCCTACACTCATTGGTTTGTATAGATCACAGGCAACCTATTCTTCTTCACACGTGCAAGGGTTTTGGAGGCATCTTTCACTTTCTATGTTGATTTTCTACAACAGGACAGTTTGACTTTGTTTGATTGATTTTCTCTCCTTGGTTTGACTCACTTTGACCAGCAAAAGTTCGATCTTGGAAGGCCGAGTTGCTTGGCCCAGAAATCGAGGAAATCTGGGCACTTTGACCAACATTGACTTTAGGGTTGACTATTGTTTTGACCGCGAAAAATTACAACAAACTCTCTTTTTACTGAGTTTGACTGGAATTTGGAGGATTGTTTTGGGTTGACTTTAACAAGCAAGGTAGGCCAATTTTCACTGACTTTGACTAAGCTCAAAATGAGGTGCTTTGACCGTTGGCTATTGATTGGTTAGGGCACGTTGATTGTTGTTGACTTTTCAGAATTGCACTCCTTCATCAAGTTGATTAGATTTACATTGGTTTGGGTAATTTACAAAAGTCAAGTCACATTGACTTTGACTCTCATCATTGTACTCTATTGGATATTCTCCCTCTGTTGAACATTTGATATTTGATAATAAGAAGGATTGATTAAGGGTTTTCCCCATGTTGGGGTTTTTCCCTAACGTGAGCCAAATTCTTGTGCTCCCTTGTCTTGGCTTGTCTTCTGCATTTTATTTTTCTTGTTCTATCTACAGTTATTGTCAATGTGAATTAATGGTTTATGTGAACGCTATTGAAAATTAAAGTGGATTTTATCATTGGGCTAATAAGAGGACATTGAAGTAATTGTTACAAGCATAGAACATACCATTGTTATCTAAAAGACTAAAAGTAATAGATTGCCAACAACAGAAACAGAACGGGTCTTGGATGTGACAAAGATGTGTCCTTTCATATTCCAGATTATTCCAAGCCAATCCAATTTCAGAGTGTTGGATTTATTCAAGACGGTTTATATTCACCTGGTCCAAATTTTGATCCTCCTCATTCATAGTCAAAGATTGTCAAATGCCAACATTGTGACAAAGTTGGCCATGTAAAAGATCATTGTTTTGATCTTCATCTGTGTGAGCATTGTCAGAAAACTACTCATCATTCAAACAGATGCTTCAGAAACAAGCCTCCTGCGATAATGAAGATTCACCTTGGATGGATAGCTTCTTGGCAATGGGCTTCAACAACCAAGAAGATATTTAGCTCATACCACAGAATTTGTTATAGAATATTGGCAGGTCTTGCAGTTGAGTTTTCTTCATCTTTTCACCTTGTATATGACGGGCGAATTGATGATCATCTACAAGCTTCAAAGATACATCAAGCGAGCCTGGGCCACATCCTGAACTTGCTGCCTAAGCCTACAGCCAGAGATAGCCATACCTAGATTCAGAGTTGTAGCCAGAGACAGAGCAATGCCCCATGAGAATGTCTTTGGTTGGTGGCCTTCCTTCAACCACCGCAGGTTGAGACCTCCGTTTTCAGGTTGAGGTTCTCCCTTTTGCACAGGTTGAGACCTCCCTTTTCCAGGTTGATGGTCTCCCTTTTCAGAACATTAGGAACACTTCCTCTAGTAGAAAACAAACAGCTTCTTACCAGATTTGGAACTGTTCCGGGAACTGCACTAACTGTTCCAAGTTGAGACCTCAATGGACTCCCTTTTCAAAGCATTAGCAAGCATTTCCTCTAGCATAAGCCTTTAGCTTCTTGCCGGATTTGAATTGTTCCAGGAACTGCACTAAGCATTCCAATGTTGGTGGTCATCCTTAAACTATCACCGATTGAGACATCGAGTTCTCCCACCTTATACCATTATTTCAGAGAGCATATTTAGCTGATTGCTGCCATGCATCTTTGCATTTTTATTACAGCTCTCTTCTTGGACTCATATAAACCCCTTCAGATTAAGCGGGGGAATGTTGGACATCTAATCCACTAAGAGTTGGTGTGGTGGTAATGTGGACAATCATTGGAGTCCAAGACACTTTAGAATATGAAACGAATAGTCATAAGGATGTATTATATGTATTACCCTTGTGAAGATAAATGCACTAAAAAATTTACCTTATTTTGTGTTCATCATTCCATGTGTGTCTTTAACAAGTCCATTATTCCCTACCTCTCAAGATCGTTGTAGGATAATGGCTTTAAGATTGGAGAGACGCCAAGAGCTTCTGAAATTTCTTAACCAATTTATCATTTCCTCTGATCAATATTTGCACTTTGGTTTGTTACAGGGTGACAGGGACCTGACAGAGGAACTGCCTCCACAGAAGAGCACTAGTCTATTTCAGGTCCTAGCTGTGTGAAGAAGCTACAGGCAAGATTAGTTTGTGGATTCTTGGGCCAGACATTCACTGAATTGGATTGAGTGATGTATTCGGAATTTCGAAATAAAACTCAGACACAGAGGAGATTTTCATTTCAGGGCTCTCTGGAGATGAGGATTTTGGTGGATTTTGTAGACAAGGCACGTAATTTCTTCACAGAAGGCGATTTCTCCACAAGTCATCAGATGGATTCAACGGATTTACAAGATATTTGCAGAGTACTGTAAAGACACAAAGAGCACATCCATTGCAATAGGGCCTCTCTCTTCAATCTTGCTTTTTCAAATACATGAAATTGAGAATCAATACATAGCACAAGTAGCAGAAATCAAAGGATCTTAGTTGACATTAAAGAAACAGTTGGAAGTAGTAGAAGATGAATGCAGTCATATCTGGAATTTAACTCTTAATCTTCACAAAGATGATCAAGTAATGGCCTCAATTCCAAGAACCTCAACAAATTCATTCAGGGCAGGGCTATAAGAGGAAGAATCTGTACATCAATCCTATGAGGTAATGAAATCTGTGAGCCAGGAAAATGAACCAGCCAGTACAGATTTGGAGAATGCTGCTAGTCACTATGCTCAAGGCTGATTTAAATGTTTTTTAACACTTGAAAATTTTAGGCATTTACTATAGAATATATAGCTTAAAGAAGCAATCAATAATTTTGCATAAGGATAAGGCCATTCTCTGTTTTGGGGTTGTAACAGGATTTTGTATGATCTCTGTATCTGCTTCTACGTTTTTACTGGAACTATACTATGATGTAATCTCTGCTGTAGCACGTTCTGCAGCCTTTTTCTAATACAATTTACCCAGTTACTGTTTAAATAAAAGAGAGAGAGAGAGTGAAAAAAGGGTGATGGTGGATTACTACAAGAGAGTAATCCTTATCATCAAACTTTTCAGACTTCATCATCAACACTTATGCCTTCAAAAACATAAATGCTGGGAAGACACTGCATCTTCAAGACGACAATTCATGAATTCCCGCTAAAGGAGAGAAGGGGTGGCTTGATACATGTGGAGAGGTCTAGTTTATGGTTGAAGGATTTCATTAATATTCAGAATTTAATAGATGTTCAACCTCAAAAAGGGTTCGTTTACGAGCAACAATAGAAGATATGGCAAAGTCTTCATAGCTAAGTGTCTCCATAGATTCTTGGTCAGTAAATGGCGCTAAGGAGTAAACATGGGAATAGAGTCCATCATTCTTGAGGGTGTACACTGTAGCCTAAGACCATTGACTGAAAAGACTGCAAATTTCAGAAAACTTGAGACCGAGTCCATGCAATAGACCTTAAAGATCTTGTTTGTGATTCTAAATCTCTATGTGCTTTTAATTTCGTAGAAAGATTGTAAACTCCATTTTCAAAGGTATGTTTATTTTTCTGGTGTGCCTCCAAGTTTCCTCTGAATTTCCCACTACTGGAATCTATTTTAATGAACCTTTTAAGATTTAAGAAATCATACCAATCCAAATGCAATCATGATGAAATAATAAAATTTAAAGGTCAGCTTTACAGTCTTGTGCTTACAAAAGATAAATTGTTAGTGAAACGGTGCTTTCTTGTCACTGCTTTATAGTTTGCATATAATACCAGTCCAAAGCTGTAACACTCCACAGGCTCAGTGGCCTTCATCAGTCTCAAATTTCTATACTTCCCAAGGGCCTGAACTTTACATGTTACAAAACAATAAAATATAACTTCATGCATTTTACTTGCCTGTCAACATATTACAATTTGTACTTATCAGCTACTATCAATTAAACATTAATACCAATTGGATAACCAAGAACAATACTTAAGGAATTGAAAGAGAGTTCATAGAAGATCACTGGGAGTAAGAACGCTTCCTGAGTTGATCTGCTGCTAAAACATTCTTGCCAAGCCCAGTCCATGCATAGATTTACCTCATAGACAACTCCCAGAGTACTTTATTTCCTCCAATACCCACTTTGCTGTGCAGATTGTTCTATAGGTGTGTGAGCAACCTCTCTTGCAGACTTCTACCAGACACAATCACACTGCCCCACGGCACTTCTTCCTTTTCTAAGTGAACCAAGAAGGGAGTACTTAAATGGGGCAAAGTTTGTAGGAGGATACCAACCATATCAGCTCTCATACAGGAGTAGGACCACTCTTGCCCAATGAATTTGAATACCTGAAAGACTAGTGACTCTCCTTAGTCTAATGTATGCCTAGCACACCAATGATCAACTACTGGGATTCTGCTAGACCTCCCCAGCTATGTTGTATCATACGTTCACCGATTTTACCATCCCTTCAAGCCAAAACCCTTCACACCAAACTCTTTCCCCAACAAGGATACAGCTGGGGTATTTGGAACTTATAGTCTGCCTATGTCAATCTACCCAATAGCTTAGTATGATGGAGAGCTAAGAAAAATGGTACTACCACAGTGGTGGAAATCTAAACATAGTCTTGGTATTAGATTCCAATCAGAAATAAAAATCAGATATCCTTGTTATCATGAACTCTTCCTTCCTCACTTGTGTTGAGCCTATATCTTCAGCAAACTTCTGAATCCATTCTGCTCAATTTACTTGAAGCCTTTTCATCCCAGAATTTTTTGGAATCCTTACCTCTTGAATCTACTGACTATTTACAGATTTTACGGGCTTATGGAAGCTTCTTCTCACACAGTGGAGATGATGGGAGGAAGAAAGGTGGTTACCAACTATGGCATTCAATACCCCTTTTCCACTGACTGTTCCTCATAACTTCTTTCTGAAGCTCAGGATTAGATTTCCCTAGTCAATCCACACACTTCTCCCTTACAGGCCCTTTCCCAGGGGCGATGCCATTACCATTTCCAACCAACCTCACCACCTCTCATATATTCTGCATATGAATGTGTATTTTTCTTGTGCAAAGTCAAATAATGCCTAAGTAATAATTTTACTTAAACTTCATAAAATCTCCTTTGACTAAATCTAAACTTTTAATATGTATTAGATATTTCAAATGGAACAATAAAAACCTGTTTTACCTTACTGACTCAAAATAGGTTGTGTAGCAAGTTGTTACAAAGCTCTTGATAGCACTTGGTCGTCAGTACTAATCCATGGTCCTGAAAATTAACATGTGCCTACTCCATGCAACAATTTATGCAGGAACATTAAATGGCTAATTAGTAATTATTGAATGGAACGATTAAAATGAGTTTTCCTCATCTAGCTTGGAATAGGCTGTGTAGCTTCTCATTACAAAGCTCTGAATGCCACTTGGACATCAATGCATTTATTTTACTTGAAACTGTTCTAAACTCACGCTGCTAGTTGATTTTCAATTTTTCATAACATCCCAACAACTTTAAGCACCACAATACAACTAAGGCCTTCACTGACCCAAGTTCCAACCAAGAACACCCAAATTTGCATGTGTATACATGGATCATCAATTCCTTCGTGCCATACATTAAAATCACTAATATCAACTTATCAACAACATAATTTAATTTACCCATTTACCTTTGGAACTCCCATAATCAGTGTTTGGGCCTAGAAATCATAAATCACACATATAATATCTAAAAACAATAAGCATATAAACATTTCATTTATTCATATAAAAAAACATTTAAAAAGCCATAATTTATTGTTCAAGATCCAAAATGATCATATACACATTAGCAGAGTTTGGTCAACCTTGGCCAAACAAGGAATTGACTCAAAATATTCAATGCTCAAAAGATAGGGAACTACAAAGTGACACAAGGATGTAGCTTGAATTGGGACAGGTAAAGCAATGTGCATTCAGCCACTTAAGGACATGCTCTAACAACTGGACAGGAGACGAGCATCCCCAAAACTGCACCGAGGACAACGGACACATTCCCTTGAAGGCAACCAAAGCGTACTAAATCTCTCTTTATTTCGCAAGAGCTAGACCTGCAAATGGTGATCTGGCAATTGATACTCAATCAACTGGACTCCGACCCTAAATTATAAGGTAGGGAATCACAATAAATTTTTACATAAACATGCTTTTTGGGATCAATGACAATCATTATCTTTACAATGCCACTGCTAGAAGATAGCGAGAATGGAGCAAGCTACGGAAACCTAGGCAAGTGAGCCGACATTGGTAGATTGGGTTTGTATGAATTTGTCTTGTTACATAGGACAAACTACACAAGTTGACTATCCTGCCCTATACTTGGAATGAATTAGGATCAAAAGTTTTCCAACCTTTATGAAATGCTCTCATGCAAATCCTTATACTATCCTTAACAAAGTTGACTGATGTAATAAACAAGCTCAATAAACTTTGGACTTAAAGGCTCTACTTTGCTATGACACGAAAGTTTTGAAAGAGTTGATAAACACTAATCAAAACCAGATGTTTCATGAGCTCGATATTTGCCAAACTATGGCCTTGCCAATAGATTCAAAACAATCAAGTTAGACTTGGTTCATATGATGCACAATGTAAGGCAAATACCACCAACCTACTATGCCCATATTTTTTGTGACTGAAGACCAAAATATTTAGAATCGGGTCCACAAGCTTCTTCTCCCAACTGCTAGGCAAAGCCCAACCTAATATGCATACATTTTCTTATGAACTGAGAGAAAAATATTTAGAATCAGGACCACAAGCTTATTCTCCCAACTGCCAGAACAAGATTCATTTAGTCATATGGTTTGTTGGGATATATTCAGCCCTTGATCGCTGCCTTCAAGCTTGGTTGACAACTTCTTACAACTGCTGTCATCCTTTTTTCCTTTTTAGGGAAGGGAGTGATGATTTCTATGGCTTTTGGTAAGAAAGAATTAGTTTGTTTCCAATTGTCAAATTAGCCCTTCAACATCAAAAACGAAGTGCAAAAAGAGTTAAACCATTTCAATGGTCATCATAATGCATCCAATCAAAAGATCCAACTGCAAAATCATGAAGCCTCTCACTTCCCCACCACCAAACAGAGAAGACAAGTTATGTTCCCTTGCCTTTGCAATTTCTGACAATACTGATAGTGGTAGAGAAAAATAACAATGACAGCTAGGTAGCTCCATGAATAAAAATCCTAGGAACAAACTCCCTCTGCTTGCTCTGGCTATCTATCACATAGGGGATATTCATGAATTGAACAACAATGAGAGGGAGCTCCGAGAATTACAGAGCCTGCCCCCGAGTCCTAAGCCTCTTTGCAGCAAGAACTCTGATAATGGTGCTTCTATAATCTACCCTACGCTTTTGTTGCCAGTGACTCCATTTGGCTACTCTGCCCTACACCCGAACTCTTCAGGCATTTAATGTCAAGTGGCTGTGGAATCTTCCTCAATCTAGACATGTCTTATAGCATTAGATGTTAGCCACTACCTTACCAAAAATGGAACAGGAGCCTTCATTTCCGAAATAAAATGTATAGAAAACGAACACGGAAAATGGCATTTTGTATAACCATTTTCGTTTCTCAGTCCACGAAACCGATTTCTCTAGAGATGGGTGGTTTCTTGAAACGATTTTCTGAGAAACGTGATTCTGTTTCTCCTTAAACAGGTTCATTTCTCCCACGTCTCCAATTGATTCCATTTTTAACTAGCACATAAATTTAATAAGTTTAGTTTGTATATTACTAAGTTTATGTTCGTAGTTTTAGTAAACAACAATTAAACAATAGATGAATTTATTGTTGCACGTTGTTATAATGGTTGTCAAGCGAGCACACAGGATGATTCGCACAGAGCAAACTTGCTGAGGATTTGGAGGTACATAGCAGGTGTTCAAGGAGATAAGGAGACTATTCCATTGAAACGTTATCCAGGTATTTAATCTGTGCTCATTGACACCCAGAAGTTTTTGTTGTTCAGCCTCTCAATTAGAACTTTGGTTGTAATTCTTTGTTCACTCTTTTATTGTAATTGTAATTAGAACTTTTATCATGATTCAATGTTTTTGTTTAGATATATATGACAGGAAGTTTATAAGCTCTTGGATTTGTTAACTCTAATTTTATATATTTCATATTATAATAATTAAAAGAAATTTAGTACAAAATTATAGTAGAAATTGTGACAAATTTATGTTGAGATAGATATGTTGCATGACATATAAATTATAACATATATTGGTAATGATCTTTTTCCAAAAGATTTTGATATTAATATCATTTAAATTTAACTATCTTAGATTTATTAACTTGGGATTCTTTTACACGTTAATGAGTTAAACTGTCAACAATAATGGACATTAGAATGTCTATTCCTCTTTTCAAAAAATGTTAATTCCGTTTCATTTCATGTTAGAAGCAAACTCATTTATGTAAAACTTTCAAAGAAGGCATCTAGTTTGTCAGTATTTTTCAATTTATTGCATCAATTATTTTATGTACCTAATTACTTGTGGCGTTGATTTTTTAAAGTGTAGTTGTCTTTATCAATTGAGTTGTTCTCTAATTGTTTCTTTCTCGTAAATTACACAATTTGAATGTAGTGTCAAGTGTGTTTACTGGTTACTAATTAATTTTAGTGTAAATGTATATATTTCATAAATATGACCATCACCTATTTAAAGAAATAGGTCATCGAAGGCATAAAATATGAATTCTTCCATATTCACATGAGATATAAAATATTTGTCTTTCTTTAAATATAATAAAATGGTATTAAATTATTAATACTCAATTATTTTTGTATTTGGTTTGCATATTAGAATTAGTTGTGGCAAAGTATTGGTCATTCTTTATTCCACTCTTTTCCCGCTACAATGGGAGAAAGGTCGTCGGCTCCACAAAGTAGACCACCCATTTCCAAACAAAAACTATCCACATCAATGCCCAAAAAAAACTCAAAACAAAGAATACCAAGAAGCAAAAAAGGTTTTTGAAGCAAGGTTATGGGTGGCAGTGAAATGCACACAATCTTATAGTGGAGGAACAAATGGGGCAATCGGTTCAAAGGTTTGTCTTTTCCCTTATTGCAATAGCCAAAAATCAAGGCATGTAAGAAGAGTTTGATGGCATTTACTTGGACTAGGAAAAAATAAACAAATTTGTATACATCCTAGTGTACCTAAAACAGAGAAAGCATCTATACAAAAGCAAAATAATAAACTTGAAAAGTTGAGACATGTTGCTAAAAGTTTAATTCAAACCAACAACAATCCCACTGGATTGATAGTTGGTGGTCCATAGCATTTTTCTCAACATCATGCTTTTGTTTCCCACCTTGAAAACCTATGGAATGTAAAAGGGAGAGGAAATCTGAATGCATCTATTGGGCAGTTTTTTTTGCAAATGTCATAGCTTTCAATGTTTGCATATCTCCTTATTGGAAGGTGATGGTAAGAGATCTAGTTAGCATTTCCCTTAAAGGTTACAAACTTCCTAATTATGAAAAGATGAGGACAACAGTGTAATTTGAAAACATGGTTCAAATTGAAGCTAAACTTCATGATTTTAAAGACAACTAGAAAGAATTTGAGGTATTCATTGTTTCAAATGGTTGGACAAATGTCAACAATCGTCTTTTTGTTAATATTTTGATTACTAGCCGAAAAGGAGTTATGTTCTTAAAATTCCACGATACTACAGCGAAAACAAAAGATGGCCCATATCTTATGAGTCTTTTCAAAGAGGCAATAGAGGAAGTTGGAAGAAAAAATGTGGTCCAAATTATTACAGATAGTGCCTCAAACAATGTGCTTTCTCGAGGTTTGATTGAGGATGAATACCCAACAATTTTTTGGACTCCTTGTTCTGTGCAATGCATCAACTTGCTCCTTAAAAATATTAATAACATTGCATGGATTGCCAAACATTATAACTAAAGCAAATATGTTACAATTTTTTATTACTAATCATGCAACATCCATAGCAATTTATAGGAAATATGTCAATCTCTAACTCGTTCGACGTGTCAAGACTAGATTTGCATCTGCATTCATTATGTTACGTCTCATCAAAGTGCATCAATCTCCAAGGGAAATAGTGGTATCACTGGATTTGTAGAGATGGAAGGGTTCTCATATTGGGGACGATCCCCAAGTTGAAAACACTATTATCAGTACTTCTTCAAAAGATTTTTGGAGAAGAAAGGAGGATAATGTTCCCCTCATCACACATATCGTTTCCACCCTTCGCATATTTGATAATGATCATCCATGCTAAGGGGATGTGTTTGAGTGTATGGATCAAATGAGAGAAAAACTTTATGAAATCATGGAAGATGAAAATTCTAGGATCGATACGGACACTAGAAATAAGGTATGGAATCTTAGTATAACAAAGTGGAAAATGTTTCATAGCCCTCTTCATTCAATTGCATTCCTACTCATCTTCCATTATTTCATGAAGCTTCTCTCTCATTTGATCATACACTCAAAAAACATCTCCTAAGTATAGATGATTGCTATCATATATGTGAAAGGTGGAAATAATAGGTGTGATGAGGGTAACAATATCTTCCACTCTCCTCCAAAAATCTTCTAAAGAAGTACTAATAATAATGTCCTCAACTCAAGGAACATCCCCAATATGAGAATCCTTCCACCTTTGTCAATCCAGTGATACCACCATCTCCCTTAGAGATTGATGCACTTTGATGAGGTATTGTAACATAATAAATGCAAATGCAAATCTAGACTCGGTGCATCGAAGAAGATAGAGATTGGCATATTTCCTATAAATTGTTATGGATGTTGCATGATTAGTAGTAAAAATCTGTCACATCTTTGCTTCAATTATAGTGTTGTCAACCCATGCAATGTTATTAATATCTTTAAGGAGCAAGTTGATGCAATGCACAAAACAAAGAGTCCCGAAAATTGTTGGATATTCATCCTCAATTAAACCCCCAGCAAGCACATTGTTTGAGGCACTATCTATAACAATTTGGACCATATTTTCCCTTTCAACTTCCTCTATTGCCTCTTTGAAAAAACTCATCATCAGATATGAACCATCTTTTGTCTTCCTTGTAGTATTGTGGCATTTTAAGAACATAACTCCTTTTGGGCTACCAACCAAAATATTAACAAGAGGACGATAGTTGATATCTGTCCAACCATCTGAAACAATGGATACCTCATATTCTTTCCAGTGGTCTTTAATATCATGAAGTCTAGCTTCAATTCGAGCCCTTTCTTCACATAACACAGTTGTCCTCGTCTTTTCATAACTAAGAGGTTTTAACCATTAGGGGCAGTGTTAACTAGATCTCTCACCATCTCCTTCCAATAAGGAGATCTGCAAACATTGAAAGCTATGTCATTTGCCAAAAACAAAATGTCCAACAAATGCATCTAGATTTCCTCTACTTTTACATCCCATAGTTTTTCAAGGTGGGAAAAAAAAGCATGATGTTGATAAGACAGTGGACCACCAACTATCAATCCAGTGGGATTTTTGTTGGTTTGAATTAAACCTTCAGCAACATGTCTAAAATTTTCAAATTCATTATTATGCTTTTGTATAGATGTTTTTATGTTTTAGGTACACTCGGACATAAATAGATTTGTTCATTTTTCCCTAGTACAAGTAAATGGCATCAAACTCTTCCTACATGCCCTGATTTTTGGCTCTTGCAATAAGGGCATAGCTAAACCTTTGAACCAACTGCCCCATTTGTTCTTCTACTATAAGATTGTGTGTTTTTCATTGTCGCCCATAACCTTGCTTCAAAATTCTTCTTTGTTTCTTGGTATTCTTTGTTTTGAGTTTTTTTTTGGCATCTATGTGGATAGTTTTTGTTTGGAAATGGGTGGTCTGCTTTTGGAGTCGGCAAACTTTCTTCCATTGTAGTGGAAAACGAGTGGAAGAAGAAATGAATATGCTCTGCTACAACCAATTCTAATCTGCAAACCAAGTAAAAAAGTAGTTTATTTTTAATAATTTAATACCATTTTATTCTATTTAAAGAGACAAATATTTTATATCCCATGTGAATGTGGGAGAATTCATATTTTATACTTTCCATGACCTACTTCCTTACATAAGTGATGGTCGTATTTATGGAATATATACATTTACACTAAAATTAATTAGTAACCAGCAAGCACACTTGGTACCACACTTAGATTGTAACTTAAGAGAAAGAGAAACAATTAGAGAACAACTCAATTCATAAAGACGACTACACTTTAAAGAATCAATGCCCCAAGTAATTAAGTATAAAAGAGAATTGATGCAATAAATTGAAAAGTGTTAACAAACTAGATGTCTTCTTTGAAAATTTTACATAAATGACCAATTGTCTCAAACATGAAATGAAATGGAATAACATCACATAAAAATTAATATTTTTTGAAAATTGGAATAAAGGCATTATCATGTCCATTATTTTTAACACTTTCTATAACTCATTAATGTGTAATATATCCCCGAATCCGAGTGTCAGTACTACCCACGCCACTTGCATCATGGAGAAATAACAGCGCCCTCCACCCGGCGACCATCATTCCCTCCACGTTACACTTGGCTACCATGCTCATTAAAACCATCAACTCAGGCCTCCAACAGCGTCTTCATACGCTCGACTTCACTGTTCGTCTGCTTATCTCTCTAGGCTTATTTACTCCTCGCACCATGGCATCCATTTGGTATTTTTCTCCAGTTCCTTGTTTAGTGCTTGGCGTCTCCCGCCCACTTGCTTGGCTCCAGCATCCATTGCCACTCCTGCGCCACCAACCCAGCCCTCTGAACCCACCTGCTCCGCCATGCGCCTTGAACAGGGAAGAGACTGTCGTGCAAGTCATGGCAGAGGTAAAGGGCGCCTTGTTAATTTATGTGGATGTTCTATGCTAAGGTGCAAATATACTTTAACCTTCTAGGGAATAATTAAAGTAAGATGCAGATAGAACATACCAATAGATCGATGGAAGACAAGCCAAAACAAAGATAAAGAATGGTGGTGTTATGGCGATCAGCAGGATGCTTCAACCAGCAAAGTCTTCATAATGTCAGCTTCGCACATGTGTCACACAACCCCAAGACGTTTCATCAAGAATACTGCACCAAGATGTTGCACCAAGAGACCCTAAACGCAGAACCAAAAACGCTGCTCCATCACCATCCAAGAGAGAAGAAAAATGCCTCCACAAATTGTGTGTGTAAAATGAACTCCAAGTCTCTCCAATATATAGGCATCTGTGGGGATGTGTGACACATCTCTTATGCATGTGGGATAAAACAAGTCGACCTTGCACATGTGGAATAAATTCAAAATACATGCTCTGCCCATCCGATCAAGATGATCTTTAGATCGATCTTGCACCTCTCCGAAAGAGGAATCCAATAAAAATATTGGCATCGTCTTCTGAGCATCACATCATGGAGTTTGGACCTAGCTGCCCAAAATTAACACATCCACTAACCACGCTTCTCGAGAATGATGAATGGGCATTGTTCGACAATGCCATTCTACCTCACATTCCTCGTCAAGTCTTCAAACTCGAAGCAGAGGAGATCTGTCATGGACGAAACACGCTCTAGGCACTTTGTAATCTTCTTTCCCACCAGCTCAAGGACCAGGAAAAGGTTAAATATCGGGCTACCTGCTAGATTGCTAAGCTTTCAGCCTTCAACAGCCATGCCACCTCTTCTCTCTGCCACCTCCCCCACAACATGAAATAGACTTCCCTCTCGACATTCCCTTCCCACCTCCCCTGCTCCCTCGACTTCTGCCTCCCCTCCCCTAGGCTCCACATCTCCCCCCATCTTCATGGCTTATGGAGGACGTTCCTCCCCTGCTCGCAGGCATCTGAAAGCAACTCTACCACCGATAGCATCTCAAGCAATGGCTCCCTCGCTCTCTCTTCCTTGCCCCAGTCCACACAGGTGCTACATCATCGAGGAGAAGCCAGAAGAAGAAGTCACCGCCAGCCTTCCCAGCGTAGGTCGTGCTCAATTGCAACAGGTCGGCATCTCTACAGGTCTTCATAACGCTAATTAAGCTTCCTCTGGTTTTCATTAGCAGAGTCTGTTTTAGCACTATGGCTTCTTTTCTGATGGTTGTCAATCTGTGGCTTTGTTCCACCACAGTCTACAGCTTTAAATTTTTTACTTTCTCATGTTATGCAATGGTGTTGAGTTCTAACTTTTGTGCAAGTTTCTTTAATGTCCCCTCTCGGGGGCAGAAAACTTCGATGGGTGATGGGCAAAGACACCCCAACACCACCAGTTTGTATTCTATGTACATTTCTCTGTTAATATAATGTGAATCCCTTTGCCAACAGAAAAAGTGTAATAAAATCTCAAGTTAAATAAATCTAAGATAGTTAAATTTAAATGATATTCATATCAAAATGTTTTGGAAAAATATCATTATCAATATATGTTATAATTTATATGTCATGCAATATATATATTTCAACATAATTGTGTCACAATTTCTACTGTAATTTTGTGCTAAAATTCTTTTAATTATTGTAATATGAAATATAAAATTAGAGTTAACAAATCCAGAAGCTTCTAAAATTCAGATATATATATATATATATATATATATAAGCATTGAATCATGATAAAAGTTTTAATTACAATTACAACCAATGATAAAAGTGTGACCAAAGACTTACAACCAAAATTCTAATTAAGAGGTCAAAAAACAAAAACCTTTGGGGATCAATGAGCACATATTACATACTCGGATAATGCTTCAATGGAATAATCTCATATTTTTTTAGCACCCTGCGATGTACCTTCAAATCCTTTGCGAGTCTAATTTGTGCGAATCGTCCTATGCGAGTCAAGTATGCACTCTTACTTGGCAATCATTATAACAACATGCAACAATAAATTCATCTACTGTTTAATTGTTGTTTACTAAAAATATGAACATAAACTTATTAATACACAAACTAAGTTTATTAAATTTATGTGCCAGTTAAAAATGGAATCAAACTAAGACGCAGGAGAAATGAACTCGTTTAAGGAGAAGGAATCACGTTTCTCATAAAACCATTTCAAGAAACCATCTATTTTTGGAGAAACCGGTTTCGTGGACTAAGAAACGAAAACCATGCAAAACACCATTTTCCATGTTGCTTTTGTTGAAAAATATGTAACTAGGTTCGGTCTTCATGAATATGAAATGTGATTTTGATTCTTGTATTCTGTAAAATGAAAGAAAAATTATTATTGTTATTTTTGAAGCATGGGTTTCATGCTCGAGGTCTTTTATTTTAGAGCTCAAGCACCCATTAAGTGCTTCTAGGTTTTGTCCTAGGTCAAGAAGTCAAAAGAGTCCTTGTCATAAGTTGAAGACTCCATCAGGCACATTGTAACTTGCCAAGAAAATTATTTTTGTACTTAACAGTGTCAAAATACCCTTCAAGGCCAAGTCAACTTAGCAGTAAGAAGTTGGCCTATTTTGAGGAGCCATGTCCACCTTGAGAAGCCTATATTAAGGAGGGAAATCAACCTCCTTTGGACACATTCACTTCTCATCTCATCTAAGCAAAGGAGAAGCACAAAAAGGCTAGCGAAAAAGGACGACGAAGAAAAGAAGTTTCTTGGCTAATTCTCTCTCACACGTGTGAAGAAGGAAAGCTAGGGTTTGATGCTTCAAGGTCGAAATTCTCTATCTGCTAGAAGAGGATCAAATTTGTTGGAAGACGGGCCTAATAGGTCACCTACTAGCTCTAAACAAAGAAGCAAGTCAAGCAAAGTTACTGGGAGGCCCTGGAAGGCTAAATTTCGCTCACACGTGTGGATGTAGTAGCAGTTGCAGGGGGCTGAAAATTTCAGACTTGCAGTAGAGGCCGAAATTCTGAAGTCGGGGGTCGAAGTTGTGTTGTTGGAAGAGAATTGACTAGGTTTGACTTGGACAAAGAAAGCACATCATCAGGAGAGGTCGAACTTGGTATTGGAAGGGTATTGGTCTTCGTCTAGAGGTCTTGGGATTCGTCAATTGAAAAATCTATAAGAGGAGAAGAGATTTACGGGTTTTCCTCTCAAGTGGAAAGGTTTTAGCTCAAGCTTGCAACCTATATCTTGTGTGTTCTTGTGTACTATTGTTCTTCTTGTTGTGGTAGTTGTTTGATGATAAATGAACATAATAATAAGAGAAGAAGCTAATAAGTAAGAAAAAGTAAAAATATATCACAAGTAGTTATCATAGAAAGAGAAATCATCCTAACTACTGCCCTATAGATTTCTCAACAGCTCTGTTTTCTATATGTTTTCTTCCGGAAACGAACACTCTCGTTCCGTTTTTGGTAACGTAGTTCGGCACTGAGATTTTTCAGTTTCTAGCATCTTCATTGCCCTTGTACCTTATTTTATATTCTCTCTTAGCTAGACGTTTAGCTTTTCGCTAGACAGTTAGATCTTCATATTTTTCTTCTTTTTGCATTGATCCAAGAGTTCCTTTCTCAGTCCCACTTTGTACTTACACATGATGTAATCCTTTAGCCCTATTTACCTACATTTGTGATCATTTGTTGGACATTAATAAAATTTAAATTATCTTTTCTTACCTTACCTCACCAAAAAACAGAAACTGCCAAACCATTTTCTTCAAAACTGTTCTCAACAACTTCATTTGCCAACATCGCTTCAATGCCCACATAGCTACAATGTAATGACAGATCAAGCCTGGCACCTAAACCAAAGGAAGTCCACTCTATTTGATGCAACCCCTCATAGCATGTTTCTCGAAGCAGCAGAAGAGAGAAAAAGATCTTCAGTTGGTTTCAAAATGCACTACTGTTGATCTATAACATTTGCCTCATGGCATCTATACTAACAATAGGAACTAGTGGTTTATTGAGCGATTCTATGAAAAACCTGCATTTGTTCTGTGTAATATGAAACCCTTGATAGGGTTTTAGCAGAGTTTTAGGGCAAAAACAAAGGTCTATATCTGCTACTAGAAAGCTCATGGTGTTAACATGACGACTTATTTAATAGATTCAGAAATTTAGAATTGTAAGTTGCTCTTAATAGCTCCAAGTGATGATGCTGGTTTTTTCATTTTATAGGGCTCACTGGAACTCAAGAGCAACTAGGTGTGGATATTGGGCCCTAACCAAAATTCCAGATCAGGGCATTCAGCAAGATACCCGATGCACTAGCAGAAATTCAACCCATGGAGCTATATGTGGAGTTGTAGTGATGTATGAGCGCTGCAATGGGATCAAACTCGACACCAACTATCAATGGATACTCGATGTACTGGCCTTCTATGAATTTGTCTAATTACATAATATATATGACATCTTACACGAGTTGAACACCATCCTGCCCCATGTTTGGAATGAACGGGGATCGAAGGTCTTCTAAACTTTATGAAATGCTCTCGTACAAATCCTTACACAATTCTTGACAAAGGATAATCATGCAATAAACAAGCTCAATAAACTCTGCACTTAAAAGCTCTACTTTACTATGACATGAAAGTTTGAAAGATTTGATGAACACCGATTAAAACAAATGTGGAGCCAAGTTTCATTAAGTACTTCACAAAAAAATCTAAAGGATTTGTTAATAATTACTTTGTGGATTACTTTTGGGAGGTTTCAGTATAGCACACAAGGCACCAGTTGACCCATTAGACTTCTACCTAATTCGGATTGTCCAGTCAATTGGGTGCTTCAGAAATAACACCGATTTGGCCGCTACTTAGTTCCAAACCTGGCAATTTTAGCAAAATATTTATCCCTCGAGCCTGGCACCTACAAAGGAAGTCCACTCTGAGAGGTGCAGGGCCCTCTTAACGTGATTCTCGAACGCTGCCGGGAATTTTTTATATTCAATTAAATTAGAAGAAAAAGGGACTCAGTGGATTTCAAATTGCCTTGCCCATAATATGAAACATTTGCCTCATAACAACTATACTATCAAAACGAACTAGCGAATTATTGAGACTGGCGTGCGTTTCCTGCATTGTAATCGTCGGTTGCAGATTTTCTGGATTTGATAGGGAGGTTTAAGGTGTTGAGATTTTTTTTTTCAACGCGAAAAATACTTTGGTTTATATTTTGTACCAGGACAGCATCCAAAAACCTTTTATCAGAAAAAACAGTTTCCTGTTCATTACATATCTTTTTCTTTGTTAAGTTATGTCTTGCTTAAAACCAAAAAAAGGTCTTACTAATTCAAAAAGATACATTTTCTGCTGTTTACATTCAGTAGTGTCAAAAACTCTCTAACTTTAGCAAAAACGAAACATTAAGTTACCCTGCTCCTTTACATGAATCTCATAACAGTTAAATAATACAAAATTACTTTGACCTTAAAACCAGAAAAGACACCCTCTCAGGGTAGATTAACAGAACCAGTAAAGTCGTTGCCATCTGCCCCGTATAGTTGGTATTGCATAGTACCAGGTCTGCAATCCAAACCTTTCTTTGACAAACAGTCTGCAACGGTGTTCATCTCCCTATATACATGACGAAAAGAGATTGTTATGAATCGACTCTTCAAACTATTGATTCTCTCCATCCATTGGCCAAGCGATCCTAAGTTGACGTGTGCTCTCTGATTCATGTGGTCGATCAGTACTTTAGAGTCCCCTATGATCCAGATCTTTTCCAAATATAATTGACTGGCACACCATAACAGCCCCTAGAGGGCTAGAACTTCCGCCCTCATGTTCGTACCTGTACCCCCATTCCAAAAAAAATTATAGCGACATTCCGAGATAATATTAGTGAGGCCCCACAACCACAAACAGACTGCCGTGATGCCCCATCGAAATATCCAACAGGGTAATGGATTTCATGAGGATGGTATCTCTTAGAGAGATCAACAGGAGGCTTTTGGACAGTCTTCATATTATCCCACGAACTATAGATCCGAAAGGCTGTTATGCTGGGATGAACAGTGGCACCCTCAAAGACCTTCCTGTTATGGGTGCACCACAGATGCCAGTGGAAAAGAATCGGAATGCTCCTTACAGCAACCCCTCTTTTTAGCCACCACCACAAACATACCTCGGTCGAAAGATGGGCTGGAATATTGATCTGTAGTTTTTTACCAATCTCTTCCATTGAATCTATAGCAAATGGACACTGATAAAACATATGCTCACTGTCCTCCTCTGCTAACCCACATAATGAGCAAATCCCAGGTCCCTTCCACCCTCTTTTTTGCAGATTTTTCCATGTTAAGTTTTTATCTTTCCACACTGTCCATAAGAAAAGAATCATTTTAATTTGTGCACCTGTTTTCCAAAACCCGTTGAACCAGCAACCCGAAACTTGATTAGTCTTCTTTTTAATCAAAACACAATATATATCTCGAGCTATCAGGCCTTCCTTAGATATAATTCCCTCCCACAGTAACCTGTTACCTTCACCTGACCTGCAGAGTCCAATGGAATTGAGACTTTTAATTAACATTGTCCAAGAATCTGCCCATCTATTGTCCAACCTCAATTCCGCAAAGTTTTTCCATATTGGTAGATCCCCAGTGCATTCCTTAATTATCTTCTGCTGAATGAAAAAATAGCCCCTAAGATTTAAGCAATGGATAAAGTCCCCATTGTTGTTGTTGAGATCTTCATATCCCATCATCGTCCTACTCCCAATAAGGATTTTTGCCCCATTCCCAAATACCCATTTCAGATGCTCCATGATTTTAGACCACAGTTTCCCAAAACCTTTCCATATTTGTGATCTACTCCTGCCCTCCTTCCAACCTGATATTGCCATCTCTTCCACCGATGTCCCCTTCAAATACTTTTCCTTTATAATTTCTTGCCATTTCCCTTTACCATTGAGACACCTCCAGATTGTTTTGATGATGAGGGCATCACCAAAAGTCTCCATGTCAAGAATACCCCAACCCCCGCTTTCTTTCGGAGTCAACAAGCTGTTCCACTTTGCCAGATGAATGGGTTTTTTAACCCTTCCTCCTCCCCATAAAAAGTTGGCCATGATTTTCCTAATTTCCTTTAGAATCTTGTTGGGTAGAATAAAAAGATGCCCCCAGTATACCGTGATTTGTTGAAGAACAGCTTTAATCAGAATCAATCTACCACCTTTGGATAACCATTTGGTTGACCAAAAATTAATCTTCTTCCTATATTTGTTAATCAACCAATGCCAGTCATTCGCGGTATAACTCCCCGCCTTCATTCTAAATCCCAGATATGTCAATCCATTGCTCAAAGGAAGCAGTTTAAAATTGAACAGAGCTTTAACTCTTGATACATCACCTCCTCCCCCTCCGCAAAATAAATGCATGATTTCTCAGCACTTGCCTTCATCCCTGTGGCCTCACAGAATAAGTTAATTATTTCATACATTACCTTCCAACTTTCCCTGATCAACATTCCGAAGATGAAGATATCATCTACGAAGAAGCTATGGGATGTCTTCATCTGATTGCTGATTGCTATACCCCTAAAGACTCCTTCCTCGGATGCCCTGTTTATTTTAAGACTTAATGCATCCATTACTAATATAAATAACAGAGGTGATAGGGCACACCCTTGTCTCAGTCCTCTGTTGGGGTTGAAGAACTTTGATGCCAAACCCATAGTTTTAAAAACCGAAACTGGTGACCGAACCGGTGGACCTAATGAACCGGGTTTCTAACCGAAACCGGTCTAACCGGGAGCGGTCAGATCTCAATGAACCGGTTTAAAAAAAAATACATTAAATAATTATTTTTTTAATAAAAAAAACTATTTTTAAGATTTGCAACCATGATTCCAAGCCAATAGAGACAAAATATGCAAAGTTTGCTCATTTATATACCATGCAAAAGTTAATATATCAAAATGGCACCGAGTGCAATACATATCATTGAAAAATACATAAGAAATGAGGCTCCAAATGGCCCATAAAGTCCAAAAACAATGCTACAAGCTATGAGGCCATTGGCCTAATACAAGACTACATATTAATGATCAACAACATAATCACTTTCATCATGATCAAAATTATCACCACTACTAGACAAGGGATCATCAACATGAGCTACATAAATAATATGGCTCAAAGTTTGAGGACTCCTAAAACTCCTCTACAACTTTAGTAGTAGTAGTAGTAGCAAAAATAGACATCAAAACTACAAATCACCGAGCAACATGGTCTCTCATGAAACTCATCATTGATTCATCGCTACTAGAAATGGGATCATCAACAAGAGATACATAAACATCATCTAGCTCAAAGTCTTCAGACTTGATTGCTCAACCTTATAACATGATAGAAATTGAAAAAGTTTAACATGCCTAACCAATGATTTTGGTTTGAGTGAAGAGTTCATCTCCTCAACCTTAAAATGCGGTAGAAAAAGATTAGCATGCCTAACCAGTTGCTTTCCTTTGATTGAAGGGTACATCAAGGTTCTTAAAGGACTTCATGTTCTTGATCAAATTCCAATATCATTCCCTTACATATGAAATCTAATGAGGTCGAAACCACTCTTAAACATCCTGAGTGATTTCATGGTAATGTTAAAAATTTAAGTAAAAGGATGAAAATGAAAAATAAAGGAAATGTCACTTTTCGTTTAAGAATTTAACATTACCATGAAATGTCAATACTTCCCTTACCTCCACATCAGCCCTATAACCCATTTCTGGCCGTGCGTGGGTCCGCATAGGGAAAGAGTAGCTAAATGAACCCCCCCCTTATAAACAAATCAGCCCTAAAGCTTAACTGCGACCGTGTGTGGGTCCGCGTAGAAGGTTAGCAAGTAACCGGCCGGTTAGGAACGGAACCGGCCGGTTTATGCATAAACCGGTTGGTTCCGTTCCTAACCAGCCGATTACGTTCGGTTTATTGCAAAAAAAGGTGAAATGCCCTCTTCAACCGGGTTGCTTGGCCGGTTTCGACCGCGGGCACATCTGACCGACCGGTTTGGCCAGTTATCGGTTCAAACCGGCCGGTTTTTAAAACTATGGCCGAACCATTGATAATCACCGCCATCGATGTATTACTGATACACCCCATGATCCATGCGACCGCCTCCTGAGCCAGTCCAATCTTGAACAGTACCAAACACAGGAACACCCAATCCACATGGTCATATGCTTTCTTTAAATCAATCTTCCTGACTGCCGCAGCCATCTTCTTTGATTTTATCGTGTGTAGAGTCTCTTGTGCTGCTGCGACAGCATCATGGATATTCCTATTTTTCAGGAATCCATATTGCTCTGGTGATATATACGCAGATAAAACTCCTTTCAATCTCTCTGCAAGGATCTTGGATACAATTTTGTATATAGTATTACATAAGGAAATGGGCCTAAAATCGTTAAAAGAAAGAGATCCTTTCTTTTTGGGGATTAAAACAAGGAAAGTAGAATTAATAGCACCATTTATCCTTCCAGTAACTCTAGATTCCTCCACCAATTCCGTCAAATCTTCTATAAATTCGTCGCAGAAATGCAGGAAAAAGTCCAAGGTCTAACCATCTGGCCCCAGACTTTTATCTGTCGCCAGAGATTTTAAAGTTTTCTTTACTTCTTCGGGAGATACCTTCTCCATAAAAACCTAGTTGTCCTCTATCTTAAACATTATGGGGTATTCCTGTATCAAATTCAGGTGCTTGGTTGAGAAAGGAACTTCCTGTTTTTTGTAAAGTGACCCAAAATATTGCACAATTGCCCCTTTAATTTCTGTTGTTGTAACTATGGACCTTCCCTCATGCTCTATGTCCCAAATAGCATTATTCTTTCTTCTTCCTGAAGCTTGCTTATGGAAGAATTTAGTATTTTGGTCACCTTCCCTCAACCAAGTTTCCCTGCTCTTTAATCTCTAATATGCTTCTTCATTGATCAGAAAATATCTTTGCTCCGCTTCTAAGAACTTCAACTTCTCCCAATAGTCGTTGCATTGTCTACCATCTGCCATCTCCTTAACGATCCTCGCTCTTTCTGTGGTAATATCTCTGAGACGTTCCTTTTCCTTTCTGAGCTTATCCCTTTCCCACCTTCGAACCACTACCTTCAATTCTCGCAACAGAGTAGAGAAGTATGCCATTATTGTTGAACCCACTTCCCGTTTATGATTTTCTAAATAATCTTTTATCAAGGAGTTAAAAGATGCATCGACCAGTCACCTTTTATTGAATTTAAAGGGATAACCCGAGGGCTTTTCCTCAAAATCCACTCCATTGTTATCAGTTTGTGATCTGAAAGTAAGACATCCTCAACTGTTGCTCTGATACTTCTCATACATACTCTGAGGCCCATGCTGATCACAAACCTGTCAATCCTCTTTCCAATGAAATGCTTACCTTGTCTTCCATTTAGCCATGTAGGTCCATTAACCTCCAGCGGCACATCAAATAAATCAGCATCCTTAATTAATCCCCTAATGGCCACAGCGAAAGAATCCACCCGGTTTATACCACCCCATATTTCATAATGATGAAAAACACAGTTAAAGTCCCTAAGCACTATCAGATTAGTCAAACCTAAAAAACCACAGTCATACAATTTCGACCAGAATGGAAGTTTATCGACATAAGGCGCATAGATGATGAAATGAATGCGACAGCTGAAACCCCTATAGGAACCAGATAGTATCATACCATCGAAAAAACCATATGGTTTTACAGATACCTTCCGTGGATCCCACACTGTCGCACATCCACCCGACTTTCCCTGTGCATCGGTCGCCACCATGTTCCAATCTGGAAACATAGAGCGGAAGACAGCAAGAGAACGGTCCGCCCCAGCCATGGTCTCTTGAATAAGCAAAATAGAGGGCTCCGCTGTAAAAATAAAATGCTTCAATGACAAAATCTTCTCATGTCCCCCCAACCCCCTCAAATTCAAAGAGATAATCTTCATGATGGAAACTCTGACTCAGGGGCCAAAGCTCTAAGGACCCGATCGATGGCCGATGCGACCGGCACATCCCTGTAATTTCCTTCTACTAAATTGTCATTCAGACCCGAGACCGACAAAATATTTGGTTTCCACTTCTGCTTCCCTTTTCCTCGTCGAATCGTGACATTCAACCGAGAGGATGGACTCAACACGATGGGAGGAGAAGAATTTCCTATACAGATCTTCAGCGGGACTACACCAGTATCTGGATTGGATAACAGAAACTTTATCTCACTTCCTATTGAGTTCCTGGGGGAAGAAAAATCCTCATTCCCAGTCCTTGGAGACAGCTGGGGAGACAAACACATTTCACTCACCTGGTCCGTGACCTCACCCCTCTGTCTCGACGGAGAATGAGGCGACAAGGGCCCAAACATAGACCCAACACTGGGAAGGATTATAGGCCGACGATGACCCTCTGGGACAGCCCCTGTTGGTATATTGATAGCGGCATGAACAGGGTTTCGCACAAAAAGAGGGCCAACTTCAGGCTTAGACACAATCCCATGCTCAATAGCAGAAGGAGTCCTGACAGCGAGAAGGGGCGACCCTGACTTAAAACATAAATCTGGGGAGGAGAAGGTCGATCCAGTAGCCACTTCATCTATCAACACCCTCTGATGATTATTGTCCCCCAAATTCGAAAAGGATGAAAGCACTAAGTGATCGTTCAACACAACAGAATCGGACAGATGAATGTCATTAGTGGAGGTCTTACCCGGTAAATTCATGATGTTGTTCAGCGACATGTCATCCACCGTCTTCACAGATCGAATATTTGACCCACGGACCTCATCCTTCTGCACAGGTAGCCCCTGTTGCACCCTGGTCATCTTGAAATCCTCCCTCCATCTTCGGCATTTCCGCATAAGATGTCCAGTTTCGTGACAGAGGTGGCACCGAAACGAGACCTTCCAGAAGTCGATTTTTTGCCGGTAAACAATTTCGTCCCACGATAAATCAATAGCGGCTGGTAAACCTCCTGCAAAGGGCAGCTCGATGAGCACCCAAGCCACCCGCTTATCGAAGGCGTCATGGCACTTGGGATCTGCGAAGCAGCAAACACCCACCGCATCCCCTATGGCCTTCAACACCCGTAAGTGCCAGAAATGAAGCGGAAGGCCGTGGAGTTTAGCCCAGACCAAATGATTCACAGAAGCGTTGAGGGTCAGGTGAAAACTCGCGTCCCAGCTATGTAACACAAGGAAACATCGTCCCAAAACCCATGTCCGGCCCAAGACCACCCGGACGTCGTCCTCTTTATGGAGATGGAAGCAATACCAACCTACTTCCAGTCGACTTATCGTGGGCGAATATCCCAACAGGTCCTCCCACTTCCTGATCAACCAGTCCATCATGTTCGATGCACCCTGCTGTTCAAATTTCCATCGTCCAACAACCGCACGAGTCGAAAGACCGACCACTCTTTCCCATAAAATGTCTGGACCGAAGCTCAAAAGTCGACTCTCTTCAGAAGCTCGGATGGCCTTTATCTGTCGTTGTTCCTTATGATTCAGATTAGTCGGTTGAGTAACCTGTGCTTCCTTACAGACTGCCCCAGAAGCAGACTCCAACTGCACCAGATTATCCCGAGTCCCTTTCGATACATTCCGGCTTTTTTGTTTAACATGCTTGGAGCAAGACACCGAATCCGCCGCCTGCAACTCATGTACAAAAAGTGGGTCCAGGAAATCCACGTCACCTTCAGCAATAAATTTTTCTAAATCCGCCATCCTGTCACCCCCGGTCCGCAATGAAAAGAGAAGGAAAAGATCAAGTCAACCCTATACAGGAGAACCGGATATACCGTCAGATGTCCACCTAGACTCCACGACGACCGGCTTGGATGACCAAATGGGGATCTCCGCCTCCGTGCCAAAACCAGTATAAAGGTTGTCGCCGTCTGGATCAGAAAAAGGGACTTAACCTTTACAGCCAATGTCAGGGCAAAAGAGACGTTGAGAAGATGGCTAGGGAGTGACCCCACTTCCGCGATGGTGGTCCAATAAAAACCAGCTCACTCAAAACGGCCTAGATTAAGACACCTTGCCATTCGCCATCCAACCACTTTAATGGAAGTACCCACCACCTCACTCCAACCTCTAATCTCAAATCCTCTATAATAAGACTCCAAAATTACTCTCCAGTTACGTACCCCGCCCTTCCGCAAGGGTACTGTAATTCCATTGGATTACGTACTACGGCGCCCAAATGTTCACTCATAATCAATGCCCACTAACCTACCACTACAATGTACCATCCCGGCAGCGCATCAAAACACAGACAGATTCGACGATCGGAAAATTTGAATAAACCTGACGAACATATTCCGCCTGATCCGATCACCGGAAAGGCCAAATATCTCCAGCCAGAAGACCTACGGAGGCCATGAAAGTTACCGGATACCCCACCTCTAAGAAAAAACCAGTTCTAACTAGCACAACAGCAGGTCAAACAGTGCCCAATTTGCCACCACCTTTTGCAGCATCTGACCTTCATGCTTTCGCACAGTTTTTGAACATTCGATAAAATACACCATCCATTTGTCTTTGGATAATTCTGATAGGCTTCATTTTCCGATTTCTCAGAAATCCAAAATTTAGAAATAAAAGCTCCAATGATTTCTTTGAACATCTTACCTCCGATATAGTTTTCAGTAGATCACCTTCCTGAAACCCGCTCCCTTAAACTTCATCTTCCTCATTAAAACTACCCAGAAAAACATCAGAATTTAAACAGCAGCACGATTGCTGCCCTTAGCGCTCACAAACCTGGCATTCATAACATACTGTCTGCTCTAGTAAACTCTGGGCCACCTCTATCTACCCAAGTTCTATTCTCATCGAGTTCTGGTTCGGGCACCATCAAATCAGAATTTAACAGCAGCACATCCACCGGATTTAAGGAAATTACTCACCAATACCAGTTTGATCTTGGAGGCAGAAGATTGAAATATCTAGGAAGTAATCCTTTAAATGGATATATTCAAAAAATTTCCATAGATGTAGCGACCACCAATCTTCAGTCTCTTTAAAAAAACACAAATCTAGAACGTTACAATACTAAAAACTGTGTGTAATCCTACCTGTGCTGGAAGCGAAATCGGCATTTGCTACACTGAAACAGAAGTTCTACGAAACCTTATTCCATTTGTCTCATACTTTCACCTGTACCTACTTCTAGGATCAACCAACCATAGAACCCTATCATCTTCTTGGATCAAGAAGAGTCGAAAGTCAATCTTCAATCTCCTTCTTCCATCAGCGAACCCTCGAAACTCGATTGAAAGAAGCCTAATCTTGAACTTCCAAAGTCAAAAGATGCAATTAAGGTGTTGGGATTTTACCTGCCATACTCGACGCAGGCGCTTCTTCGCATTGGCCTTCCGGGTGGGAGTGAGCTTGATTGTCTTCCATAGGAGCCCAGGAGAATCGTTCCTCTTCACAATCTGGAGGAAACGCGTCGGTACGAAGAACATTGTCTGTCCGGCGACTCTACGAAAACACACTGGCTTTGTTCTGCGCAATATTACTGGGATTTTAGCAGGGTTTTAGGGCAATCACAAAAACCTAGTGCTATGGTTTTAGAATGATGCTTCATATTGTGGATGCTCACTATTTTAGTATGTAAGGTAATGAAAATTTAAAAATAAATAAATAAATAATAGGATTAAATAGATATGGAAATTAAAAATTTATCGTTTTTACTTCGATAGAAATTGTTGGGTGATTTTGTATTATATTTAATTCCTTTGGTGTGATCTATATTGATGCATGCAACATCCATGGTTCGTATGTGATGCTTTTCAAAGTTATATTAAATGTTGATTGAATATGTATATGAATGTGTGTTATTTTAAATTAATTGAATGTTAGGTAAATATGTGTATAAATGTGTTATTTTGAGTAAAATTTTAAAATTGTTGAAAAAATGTAGTAAGAAAGGTTTAATTTTATTTTAGTCTCATTTAAGTTGAGTAAATTGAATTTCCACATTAGTATGATAATTTGGAGGTAATAACTAGTGTGACAAGGTTCTTGTCATTTGATTAGCTTAGTAAATTCGAGTTAGTGGGTTTGGAGTTGCATGTGTGATTGCTAAATTTTAATAATTCAGTTCAGTTATTTTTAGTTGTATTAAGTTAACTAACCTTTAACTATTGATAGAGTCAGTTGAACATCAGTTGTGCAGTGAGAAGCAATCTAACTCAAAGATATGTCAGTTAACTGATCAATCACACCAAAATAGCTAGTGCATGCAAGGAATTTGAGTTCCTCGGCAGAAGTGCAGATGACAAGGCAGTGTAACATGAGTTGTATACTAGTCTAAGTGTACAAGTGTTGCATGGAGTCAGTGAAAGTGCAGAAGTGTCCTCAGACACACAACTCTATTGATCAAGCAAAAAGATTACATAGCAAATTACAGGAGTTTACACACGTAAACTCACACTCTCACATTCTCTCATTACACATTACAATGAAAATAGGAAACTAACCTATTTATAAGCTCTATGCTCTAACTTAATCTAGTTATGGATCACTTGGAAAATAAACAAGTGTCCATTTACAATAAATGAGATTCTAACCACTCTACTAACTTCACTCCTAACTTAGAGTCTAGGAAACGACTCTTTTCTAGAGTCCTAATTTTTATTAACAAATTTCTATTTTCTAAATATCTCAAAGATTTATTAAATAAATAATTATTAATTTAATATCTTAAATTAATAATTATTTTATTTAAACACTATAACCTATGATAAATTTTATTTTTGATCATCTAACATTCCCCCCTATGATCCAAAGATACATTACAACAGATACCAAGTTCATCCCTGAACTTAGTAAACTTTATTCTGCCAAGAGGTTTAGTGAAAATGTCGGAGGTCTGATCTTCTGAAGGGCAAAACACTGGCTTGATGACGTCCTTTGCAATAAGAGATCTGATATGATGATACTTGGTGTCCACATGCTTTGTCTTTGAATGGAAAATTGGATTCTTGGCAAGCTTTATTGATGATTGATTGTTGATGAATAATGAGGTAGCTTCTGCTGGAGGAATCCTCAAGTCCTGTAAAACTCGACGTAACCAAACAATCTCACATGCTGCTTCCCATGCTGAAACATACTCTACTTCTGCTGAAGAAGTGACCACTGTACTTTGCTTCTTGCAACTCCAGGAAACTGCAGCTGACCCCATGTTCATTAAATAACCTGAGGTTGATGCCCTGTCATCAATACTGCCAGCAAAGTCGGCATCTGAAAATCCACCAAGTACAAAATTTTTAGTCTTTTTGTAAAGAAGACCAAAATCTTTTGTTCCTTGGATATATCGAAGAACTCTTTTGGCTGCATTCCAGTGGCTGTCTAGTGGTTCCTGCATAAAACGTGAAAGAATACTGACTGCATAAGATAGATCAGGACGAGTGGTTCTCAAATAAATCAAGCTGCCAATCAACTATCTGTAAGTCGTGCTGTCCACCTTTTCCCCCCTTCAAATTTTGAAAGTTTTAAGTTTTGTTCCATAGGGGTAAGGACAGGCTTACAATCTTGCATTCCAAATCGCTGAAGAATTTCTGCTGCATATTTACTCTGGGAAATGAAGATCTGATGTGGACGTTGGAATACTTCAACTCCAAGATAGTAGTGAAGTAGTCCCAAATCTATCATCTTAAAACCTGCATGCAACTCCTTTTTCACCTGTTCAATGTGATCATCATTGTTGCCTGTAATGATCAAATCATAACATACATAATGAGAATGACCAGATATTTTCCCTGTTGGCACACATACAAAGTATCATTAGATTCACTGCGATGAAAACCAACTTTACAAAGGTATTCATCCATTTTTGCATACTAGGCGCGGGGATCTTGTTTTAATCCATATAAAGCCTTGATTAATTTGCAGACTTTATGTTCTTGCCCTTTAACTTCAAACCCTGGTGGTTGTGTCATGTATACATCTTCCTGTAAGTCCCTGTTGAGAAAAGCGCTTTTGACATCCATTTGATGAACTTTCCACCCTTTCTGAGCTGTTAAGGCAAGTGTGAGGCGGATGGTGTTCCATTTGGCTGTGGGAGCAAAGGTCTCCTCATAATCGATTCCTTCCTGCTGCGCAAATCCTTTAGCAACAAGGCGTGCTTTATACTTGTCAATATCACCATTTTGCTTGTACTTAATTCGATAAACCCATTTGCATCCAATAGGTTTAACATGTTGAGGACAATCAACAAGTTGCCAAGTGTTGTTATCTTGAACTGCCTGATACTCATCAACCATTGCTTGTTGCCATGCTTTATGTTTTACTGCCTCTTGAAAAGAAGAAGGTTCAGTAAAATCATTTGCTATTAAAGCAAAATTGCCTTCACTTCGTTTTGATGCCTTTATTCCTATTTTGTTTTGTTCATTAGGCCTTACATCTTTCAAGAGTTGAACTGCCCATTTTGGAAGTTGTTGCTCACTTGTTTGAGGTTCTGATAAGTCTCCGTCATTGTAGAGGGGATTAATATAAACTGATGTTCGTCGTTCAGGTGGTGAATCTGGAGAATCATTGTCAGAAGAACTGCTGCTGATTGGAGACACTGATGAACTGCTAGAAGACCCAGATGATTTTGTTGAAGTAGATGGACTGGATGACTCATCTTCAAAGGAAGGAAAATCAAGTTCATACCAATTTGGTGAAGTTGGTTGACTTTGCATATGTCCTTTCCTTTTATTGCCTTTAGTTTCTAACTTGTGAAGAAGACTTTCGATTTCTTCAGCACTCTTACTCTCTGTTTCATCAAAAATGACATCCCTCTTCACAATAAATTTTCCATTTGTCAAAAGACGATACCCTTTCTTTTCATATAAATAGCCAATCATGGTGCATTTCAAACTTCTTGAATCAAGCTTAGTTCTCTTTTCTTTGGGAACTAAGGCATAACAGATGGATCCAAAAACTCGAAGATGTTTAATTTTAGGTTTGAAACCAAACCAAGCTTCATAAGGGGTGATTCCTTCTAATGAAGTAGTTGGAGATCTGTTTCTTAGATAAACAGTTGTATGGATTGCTTCTGCCCAATATGTTGGACTTAACACTTTGAAAGTTAACATGGATCTCGCCATGCCTAACAATGTGCGATCCATCCTTTCTATGACTCCATTTTGCTTTGGAGTGTAAACATTTGTAAGATGCCTTATGATGCCATTTTCACTGCAATAAGTTTTGAATTCATGTTTGAATTGAATTCTCCCCCATTATCTGTTTTGAGAGTACCTATCTTTTATTTGGCCTCATTTTCAACAAGTTGTCGAAAAATTTTAAATTTCTCAAATGCTTCTGACTTGTTTTTCAAAAAGTAAACCCAGGTCATTCTACTGAAATCATCAATAAATAGCAAGAAATATTTGCAACCACCTAATGAAGGTTGTAGTGGACCACACACATCACTGTGAACTAGTTGCAGCAGCCTGTTTGTGCGCCATGTACTTGTTGGAAAACTTTCTCGACACTGTTTGCCATAAATGCAGGCTTCACATTTAGCATTTTCTTTGTTGAAAGTCGGAAGTCCTTTAACCATCCCTTGTTTCTGCAATTGAGAAAGACTGTCAAAATTCAAATGTCCATATCTTACATGCCATAATCTTATAGGTGAAATTCTTGTAGTAACTTCCCCTGCAAAATCAGAATGCCTTGGAATAACTGTTCCTTTCATCCTTAACAGTTTTCCATCTTCATATCCTGTCATCACTATTTGGAAGTTCTTTTTAACTAAATTAATCTTAACTAAGCCATCTTCCATAATTATTTGATGTCCTGCTTGTCGAATCATGACCAAAGACAACAAATTTTTCTTAAAGGTGGGAACATACCACACATTGGAAATCAATTTTTCTCCAATGTCAGGGAGAAAAACTTTGACTGCTCCTTTTCCATAAGGCATATGTTTTGTATCATCTGATAGAAATATGGAGTTAAGATGGCACTCTTGAAAATTCCAAAAGAAATCTCGTCTACAGGTCATGTGCTGAGTTGCTCCTGAATCCAAAATCCAAACATCTTCATAATCACTCTTAACATAAGAGGAAAGTTGGATTGCTGGTGAAGAAGTGAAGACATATTCTGAGTCATTATCATCTTGATCTTGATCATTTGCAAACTGTGCTGAAGACTGTTGAAACTTAGAAATTTTATTGATAGATGTGCGACAATCTGAAGCATAGTGACCAACTCTGTTACATTGCCTGCAAACAATTTGACTTAAATCAGTGCCTCTTCCTTGAGACTGTCCTCTGCCTTGAGACTGTCCTCGACCTCTTCTTTGTCCTATGTTTTGAGATTGTCCTCTTCCTGGATTTTGTCCTATGCCTTGCTGAGATCCTCTGTTTTGATTGTTGCCTCTGCCTTGAGAATTGTTTCTGCCTGAATTTGAGCCTCTGTTGGAGTTGTTTCCTCTGTGTTGACTGCGACCACGACCTTGCACTACTTGATTTTGATTAAAATTACCTTTGCCTCTGTTTTTGGAATTGTCAGCTGGGGAGTTGCTAGTACTAGCTTCTGTGAGAAAAACATCTTCACCAGCTTTCTTTTTCTTCCCAAAATTTTTATCATGTTGAGTCAACATTTCGCAGAGCTCATCAAACTTTAGCTTTTCTAACTTTCCAGTGAGCTGTAGAGTTTCTAAAAAATGTGTGTAGGAAGAAGGAAGCCCAGCAATTAAAATTGTGACCATAAAACTATCATCAACTGCTTGAAAACCAGCATTAACAATTTCCTGCTTAATATTCTTAAGTCTGGAGATGTATTCAAGAATATCTCCTTCTTCAGTCAATTTTTGATGCAACAATTTTAATTGTAGATCAACTCTTTTTGATTGAGGCTAAGTATCAAACAACTCTTTAAAAGTTCTCAAAGCAGACCATGCATCTTTAGCATTTTCGATATGGACATACATTTCATCATTGACATAGGATTTAATGAGAGCTAATGCTTTGGCGTTTTAAATTCCGATTTTTCTAGCGCAGCTGCATCTATAGGTTTATTTGGCTTTACATCTCCATCGCAAATATCATGCCATAGTTCATTATAAACAAGAGTGCTTTTGATGAGGCGTTGCCATGTTTTGTAAGATTTTGAGCCTTCAAGTTTGTCGGAATCAGAAAAGAAATTAATCAACTTAGACATTGTAGTGTAAAGACTTCACACCACAAATCAAGCTCAAAAAAAAAAAAGATGCGCAACACAACAGCAACACACGACGCAAAAACGAACTATCGGGGCTTGGCCTTGACCCTCGAATAGTCGTCGAAACAGGAGAAAATTGACTGAGCTTTGCACTTGGCTCTAGCCAATTTCTCAAATTTTTACAAGGCAACTTTCAAAATTTGACTTTTACAATGGTGCTTTTGCACAATCTGGTAAAAAAAATTACCCCCCCTTAAAGTAAAATTACTTTGAGTCACATTGTCACTCCATAAACAAATTTACAATACAAAAAACTCCTTATTACTCCAACAAAAAAAATGCCCTTATTACTCCAATTAGAAAAAATTACAATAAAAGTTCTACTTATTTCTCCAAATTCCTCCCAATCTGCCACAAAGAACTTCCTTATCTCTCCAAATAACATTACATAATATATATATATATATATATATATATATATATATATATATATATATTATCACTCTATTACAAAAGTAATAACCCTTCAAGCTGCCTTTGTAAGATCTTCAAGAGGCAAGTGAGCACAAGTAGCAATAACCGCAGAGGCTATCCTGAGCAAATATTTTTAAATATTTCAATTCCGTGGATCTGGACTACGCAAAAGCTTATGCAGAAGCTCTTAAAAACAACCAAACAACAACTCAAAGAGTACAAAAGACAACGTACAGTTCATGCGCTGAAATTTAGATTTACATTCAACGCTGGCATTTATATGAAACTAGTTGCAACACATGAAACTGCAAAATCGATGCCAAAATCGATGCAGATTATAGTGCTGTCTAATTTAATGCAGAATCCACTTGAATCAACATGAAAGAGCAGAAAGCTGTTTAATTCATCTGAAAGAGTAGAACGCTGTTTAATTCATCCGAGCAGAATTTAAAAAATGCAGAACGTTGTTTCAAATGTTGGATTGATTCACAAAAACGTTGTTTAATTCATCTGGGCAAAATTTTAAAAATGCAAAAGTCGATGTTTCAAATTGATGGTTCAAAGGCAGCTTCAAAACGTTGGTTCAAAACGCAAGTTCTGGTTCACTTGCATACCACAATCGATGCCAAAACGTTGTTCCAACTATTTAAAACTCTGTTTTCAAAAACGCTGGTTCATTGCAGAAAACGTTGGCAAACTATAAAGTGCGGAATGCTGGCTCAATTTAAACATACAGAACGCTGGTTCTATGCAGAAAACACTTTTACAATGCAGGAGCGATGCCACAGTTATTTGAGAGGATGGATCTAATATGTGCAGGGTTTGGATTGAAATCCATGCAGATTTTCGCAGTGATGCAGATATTTCTAATGATCAACGCAATTTTTTTATTTTTTTTATAGCAGCCACTAATTTTGAATTAATCGACCAGAGGCTCATTGGCCAGAATGCAGAATCCACTTCAGAAAACGCCAAAATGCAGAATCCACTTCGTAAAACACCAGTTCTAATATTTTAAAACGTTGTTTGAATGTAAAATCGATTTGCAGAATCGATGTTTACATGAAAGGACTTTAAAAAATTAAAATATACAGCGCTTTCCTCTAAATTATACAGCGCTTTTCCCTTTTTTTTTGTTTTTATTCACTCAAAAAAATTGAAAAAGTCACACAAATTTGCATTTGCTGCTTTAAAAAATGATTTTAGAATTTGCAGATCTAAAATCAATAAAAAAATTTGCAAATTTCATACCAATCTTTTGTTGATCACTTCAACAGAGTTGAGTTTTCCACGACCTGATAGAGCCAGAATCTCCTCCTCACAACGTTACCGTGGCTCTGATACCACATCAAAGTGCAGAAGTGTCCTCAGACACACAACTTTATTGATCAAGCAAAAAGATTACATAGCAAATTACAGGAGTTTACACACGTAAAATCACACTCTCACATTCTCTCATTACACATTACAATGAAAATAGGAAACTAACCTATTTATAAGCTCTATGCTCTAACTTAATCTAGTTATGGATCACTTGGAAAATAAACAAGTGTCCATTTACAATAAATGAGCTTCTAACCACTCTACTAACTTCACTCCTAACTTGGAGCCTAGGAAACGACTCTTTTCTAGAGTCCTAATTTTTATTAACAAATTTCTATTTCTAAATATCTCAAAGATTTATTAAATAAATAATTATTAATTTAATATCTTAAATTAATAATTATTTTATTTAAACACTATAACCTATGATAAAATTTATTTTGGATCATCTAACAGTCAAGAGATCAATCCTTCGGAATTACGCAAACAATTTGGAAGAAATTTCTAAATAATAGGGGTTAATTTCCACATGATTTGTGCAAGGAAATACGAGGCTAGGTGAGCAAATATTTGGCTAAGTTTTGGCCATACTTTTTCATTGAGCAGAGAGAACAATTATTCTTTTGCAGGTTGAGCTCAGAGCTGGAGCTAGTAATTGTAATAGTTTCTTTATTCAAATGATTAATGCAAAGAGGTTTGAGGGGTTTTTGCAAGTTGGGTTCCCCTAGAAATCACTGCGTATTTGTGGTTTTGCTTATTGCATGTCTATGCATGTTGTTCTAAACTATGATTTCCATTTCGCAAATCAGTAGAGTAAATTTGTGTCTCTTGATTTTAGTTTAATTTCTTGAGTAGTTGCAATTTCAATCAAATTTCTACATGGTATCAGAGCCCCTGAAATCACATTAGAACCAGTATTTTGAACTTGTCTCTCATGAATTTCAAATTTGCAGTTTCAGTGCAGCGATTTTTCTTTAGGATCAAGAGAATGTCTTTCAATAGACTGAGATTGGAGTATGACCTCGAGGGTAGCTCGAATTTCATAGCTTGGAAAGATCGAATGGAAGCAGTGCTCGATGATAATGGTTTGTTAAAATATGTCAAAACTTGCATTGCAAAACCCCAACAATTGGATGCACAAAAATTAACCCAATGGAAGAAGGATGTTGTAAAGGCAAAGATAATTGTTTTAGAAGGTGTAAGGGACCATGTGGTCTCAATTATCGAAGGTAAAGAGACATCATTTGTTATGTGGGAGACACTAACTTAGGTATTTGAAAATAACAATGACCATAGAAAATTGGCCCTAAAAGACAAACTTCGAAACATAAGGATGCAGAAGAATGATACCATTCTGTAATATCTCTCCGTATTTACTCAAGTTCGTTATGATCTTGGAGGGGCTGGGGTGAATGTTGCAGAAGATGACTTGGTGAGCCTAGCTCTTCTAAGCCTTCCAAAATCCTAGCATAGCTACCAGGACTCTGTGAATGGAAGGGAAAATTTATCGAATTGGGAAAGGTTGTGGTCTGATTTGGTTCAAGAAGAGTTCAGGAGAAATACCAGAGATGGAACATCATCCAGAGTTAACGATGAAGAGAATTGTGCCTTGGTTGGAAAGGGGAAGAAGGGAAAAAGGAAGAAGAACCCAAGCAAACCTGAATCCAGCCAAAATAATGGAAAGCAGAAAGACATGAGCAAGATCAAATGCTTCTATTGTCACGAACTCGAGCACTGGTCTGTATTTGAAAGGTTGAGAGTTTATGGTGAAATTTACAAGTGAAAAGATTAGGATTTTTAAATACTTATGTCAATTTCATTAACACATTAACATGCTTTAAAACTCAGTTTTACAGAAAATAAAGAAGACATTAGTACCATAACAGTATACAAAAAACAAACAAATGATGAAGGAGCTCACCCCTCCTAGGATACATCCCTAGTCTAGCTTCCAATGGTTGGGCCTCTTTTATTATGCTCAAAAAAATGTGTTTGCATCAAGTTACAGCGCTCTGAATTCTAAAACAATGTCTCCAGTGGCTCTAGAACAGTAAAAAAACCCCTAACTCGGCTCTTTCTTCTCCCAAAAAGGTCAAAAATTGACTAAGTTATGCTTTAATGAAGTTTGTTGTTAAATGTCCTACAATTCGCACTTCCCTGCTATCTATCCTACATTTTCTCCCTTTTGCGGTCACGTGGGGCGACAAATTTGTCCCGCGCCTGCGAGATTCCCGCTGCATTAGGTGCAAATTGTTGCTCAGTTAATCTACCTCGGCCGGCCTGTATCTGGCTAAAAAGGCGCCACTTGGCTTGATTTCCGCCGTTGATTTTGGAGGTTGGTTGCTTTCCTGCCAGTGGCGCTGACTTGGGGTTGGCTGACCTAGGTTGATTTGTTGTAGTTAGGGGTTAGCAGAACTCTGCCCAAGGTAGGCTCCCCTCCCCATCTGGTGGCATAACTGTGGAAACAAACAGTTGTTACAACCGCGGCATATGTGACCATTGTGGCCTTGACCACCGGTTGTCCATACCTTAACCTCTCAGAGCTTGACATCAAATGTAACCCCGCTGCAATGGTGTTGTTCACATGTTAACATGATCGTCGTTTGGTTAGCAGTTTCGAACTCCGCCAAAACTTTGGCATAAACTATATCCTAAAGTTTTGTGGTACATGTCGCATTGCCCGTCGATATCATCATTGGTGTTTGAACTTTAGATAATGGTAGTGCATATGGTTTGGGGTTTAATTTAATTCCACCACCGATATCAAACTTTGGTTTTGGTTTAATACATGGCATAACATAATTATTGGTCGGGGTTAGCCCTTAACCCTGGTGTGTGGACCGGGGTTGGAGGCTAACCCCGGTCCCCACCCCGAGTCCACAAACCTTAAATAGAACCGAACAACTATATAAGTTAAGAAACAATATTGTGGAGTTGGTAGAGGTCATTGTTAGCTTGTGCAAGGTCCGGCGATCGAACCCCGTGGCCTACTTGGCCTCCATAACAAAATTTTCGTCAGCCATGAGGAGGCCACCTGGCAGCCACTGGTTGGTCCACGTGGCTCTCCCTCATTGGCTCACCACACCAAACCATCAACCAATAAAAACAAGCCAAATTTGAGCCAATCAACACGGGACACTTGTCATTTGATGATTGGCCCACAAAAACACAGTCAAACCAATCAAATTCCCAGTCAACGTACAGACTGCTGACTGGGTGTACTTGCACCCAAATTCCAAAAAAAAATTGTTGTTTCCCAATTTAGACAGAACGCGATATCGGGAGGATCCAATGTCGGATTTGAGTGAAATGAGTTGCATCAGATTCAAGGAAATGAGATCTACGCTTTGGCGCTAGTATCAAGCCAATATGAGCACTTCGAATTTCGAGCATTAAACTGATCTAGCGGATCAAGCATTATGCAAGAAAATGTTCTCACAAAAAGTATACTAAGAAGCCTTCAAGAGGAGCAGTAGGTGAAGCACTAGCTTTACAATTTGAATTAGACTTCATTCTAATAACATGCATGGGCATGATTGTTATGCAAAATGTGTGGTACCTTGATTCTGGTGCCTTGTTCCATATGACAGGGTGCAATGAGTTTTTCAATACACTGGAGGAGAAGGATCTCCAAATGCATATTGAAATGGGGGATGATGGGAGGTATAGTACTACAGGAATTGGTATTGTCACTTTCAAAAGGGAGAAAGCCTCTCCTCTTTACCTAAAATATGTCATGTTTGTATCAGGGTTGAAGAAGAACCTGAGCTTTGTAGAAGTATTGGACACTACAAGGAAAAGACCCTCTAGCAGAGGTTATAAAGGAGGTTTTTAGTGTTATAGAATTGGCCAAAATTTTCAAAAAAGCATTTGCTGCAACATCTGTTCTTGGTAACGAAGCTTCTAACGCAAATTCAACACAACTAAAAAAAACAGGGCGTCCAGAGGTTTTTACGGATGTTTTTCTCATTGGTGCGCGCATCATGTGTGAACGCACCGGTGTTTTTTACCCTATACGCACCGATACATTAAATACACCAAGCACCAGAATGGAAAACAAATTTTGGAAGCCCCGAGGCATTTAGCAACATCTCGATGCATGACACCCACAAAGAAGCACATGGTTGTTAAGTTATAAAAACACACCAACGTGTTAAAGGCAAACCATACCGGTGCATGCAACGCCTATCCGCCTACCCGGTTGGTAGTCGTCGATAAAGCGCACCAGGCATTCTAATTGGTATTGGTATTTGGTGCGATGCCCATAAGTCGTAGAAACGAATTGGTGCACAGTATCATACAAATGCATCGATACACAATAACTAACACACACGATGTTCATTTTCTATATTTTAGAAACATCGACCTGTGACAGTGCAATTATTGTGATTTTTAAAATTCATTATTCATCAAAAGTCGACACATGTCTTATAACATTATTCATATCAATTAAATTTTTATTAGTGCATTTGAATGCAATGTTTGGATGAATTTATTATATCATATCATCATATTTCGCATCTCTTCATTATAATATTTAACTAGTGGTGTAACATTTCATAGTGATAATGGAGGATGCAATAGAATAAATTAAAACGTATTATATATATATATATATATATAAGACACTCTTCGTCATATAAAATGGGACATTTATTGGTATCCCTTTGTCTTTCAATTGGGACACTATGTCCATTACATTAAACAAAATGTCTGATTTCACAAACAAATATTTCAAAAAATACAAAACCTTGCTTTGATATCCAAACATATTGATCATCATTCTTCCCTGGAAGTGTTGTCACTTCTCGAGCTACTTCCATGACTTGGGTTATTTGAATGAATGTTTTGCTCATTGTGTTCATTGTTTTCTTGTTCTTCAAGTTCCATCTACAAACATAAAAATAAAGTGTAATGAGTGTATATACATTGGTGAGAATAATGAAAATTACAATATTAAATAATATACATCAATGTAAATTGAAAATAAATGTACCATAGCAAGAATTGACTTGTGAACTATACACACTATTTCAAAACCAAATTTCATGCCATCTTTTAACAATTCATTTGTTGGCATAGTTCCATAATTTGTTTCCTGCAAGTTTTATACCCCATAACAAATCATAGATTTAATTTTAAAGATTTTTTTGTTCTATTAATTATAGACAGAGCTAAGTAAAACAAGATAATTTTTACAAAATCCACAATTAATTTCTGATATGCCAACATAAACTGACAACCCATATTAAACCCAATGCCAATCAATTCTTCTAATGGTTCTTCTTTGTATGTTAACACCTATTCTAAGACATTCAATGATGATTGTTCTAAAACAACTTAAAATATTAAAAAATGAAATCTAGTTAAGTTGTTATAAGGAAGTAACAATTACTCACAAACTCAAATTTCAACCATTTTCTTCATTGTCGTCTTGTTTTATGTGTTGAATGGGTTCCATTTTCTTTTATTTTCTGCAAGAAAATACTTGAAAATTAATATTTAATGCTAAATTGTTTATTTATTGTACCTAATCGAAAATTTCAATGATAACATATTACATTTGAAGCGCGTTGTTGTTGAGATGGCTCCTCGTGCGATGCAATTGTGTCAATTTATTTGACCATCTCCTTGTACACCTTTTTGAATATTCCTACTAGCATATTTTTTATATCAGCTCGTTCATCCTTTGAGATTAATCTTCCTAAAAATGTAACATGACAATAAACTATTTAATTTTTATATTGATATATGAAAGTAAATATAACAAACATGCTATTTATAAATTATTGCTTTGTAATAATATATACATATAATTCTAGAAAACATTTAAAGGAATATTGTTTTTTTAATAATTCTTTTTTGTTGTTGTGTGTTTTTGCTATTAAAAATCTCACATGTCTCATTCACAAATTCTTTAGAAACTCATCATGTAGTTTAAATAAAATTTGGTTATTGGAATCATTGGATTGATTTTTATATTGTAAGTGGAAAAAACGCCTATACATTCTTTCCACTAGATCCCTCATAGTTTTGTAAAAGTTTTTCCCCCTTTCGTTAACCTCCAACACCACTCTAGATGAGGTAAAGAGCAATTCATTTTCATTTGCATGTTCTATTTTTTTTATTCTCTTAGAACAGCATTCATTTTCTTCCTTGTTGGTCCCTACAGAACATTAAACATATCTGAATTAATAGATTGTTTGAAACATGTTATCTAATATTTTTAAGTACAAAAAAAAAACTCATATTGGATCGATAGTATTTTTTCATTCCCCTGATTCATCATTCTACAATTTTTTCATCAAGATTTTATGCTCTTCTGGTCTTAGATCAGAAATAATCTTATCGAGCTTCGTCATTTTGTGGCTCTGTGTGATACACACTAAACAATACATATTAGTTAAACTTACATATAGTTCAAAAATAATATTTGTTGTAAAGAATTTACAAAGAACTTGCCTCTTTTGCTTTTATGGATGTGTTATCAGTCTTTTTGTTACTTGAACTCTTGTGAGCCATTTATTTATCGATATGAAACATGTATCATTCATTAATATATTTTATAAATAAATCACATACTTTTCAAACAAAAAAATATAAAATCAATATAACGGTGCACCTTTCACAACTTACGCACCAAATGCGGTATGGTAAGTTCTTATAAATGCACCGCCAATACATTAGAAACATCGTATTATGCTCTTTGTCAACAAGGAGACCCAGTGTGTTATATTAATACTGGAGCACCGATTAACATAAACATAAATTAATAAAAATTGCTTTTATCAAACAGTGTTTTTTGTCAGTATGTGCCCGGTGCACTATACTACAATCGCGCACTGGTGTGCTATTTTAAACAGTTTGCATCGATTAAAAAAATCGTGCAAGTGCTGACATGGATTGGGATCTAACTCTGCAAGTGGTCTCGCGGGTTAGATGTTATACGCCTATATATATAGTTATACGAACTCTATAAATATAAAATGAAAAGCCCTAATTGTGAAGTCACATAAACAAGAAGAAGCAATGGTTTAACGTAAGAATGATTTTTTTTTTTTTTTGAATGTTAATTAAATGTAAATAGGAATAGAGATTGTAAATGATTTTATTAGTAAAATGCACAGTAAAATTTAAAAAATTTACTATGTATGTATTAAATCTAACAAAAACTGTAAAAAAATGATTATTACAGTAAAATTTAACAATTTCACTATACTACAGGGTTTTTGTGTGAATCATTAGATGTTTCAAATTCTGATTCTCTGAATTGTGTTGTTGTTCGAAATTATTTTGTTGCTCCACAATGCTCTCGTGCTCTCTTGCTCCAAGTATGTCTATCGTGCAAATCCCTCCCTATTTTTTTTTTTGCAAAAATAATGAAATAATGAATAGATTTTACTCTTTAAAGAATTTTTTTTATGAAATTAGATTTCCGAAAATCATTTGCCACTCATTTTTCAATTTACCGTTATTTTTTTCACATCAAAAAATAAAGTTGCTTTTTTCCCCAATATTCGGTGCATTTGTTAACTAACAACACAGATGCATCCGTTAATAAAACCGCACCGGTGTGGTTAATAGTACATTAGCACCAATAACAATAAGTCTTTTCTTAAGGCACTAAAATTACTTTTATGTATATACACCAAAAATTATTGTTGATTTTTCTCAAATGCAGGGAGAAAATCTCATAATTAATATCAAATGGACAATTCTTCAAAATCCAGCTCGTTCCATAATATTTCTTGAAGTCCATCGCGGAGTTCTCCCTATCCATCTCCAGACGTAATTACTTCAAATTTTATTTATATTTTCATTATCTAATTGAATTTGTTTTTTTATCCATGTCAATCAGCTGAATAAAATTAATGTATACAAATTTGTAGGTTCATGCAGATTCAGAATCAAGTTCACATGCACAAAATATTCAAATAGTTCCAAAATATCGGAAGCTCTTATTAGGAGCTGCATACCGCAAGGCGCGGTTAGTAGGTGAAAATGGACAGTCGTTTCACCTTGCCAATTGTAACATACCATCTTCGAGCCACGATCTTGGGATAATGATGGTAATAATAATTGTTTGGTATAATGTAATTATTTCAACGTCAAACCAATTAATCATGCATTTATGTGCTTACTAATTGATATCATCGATTTTGTACTAATCATGTTCAAATATATTTTTTGAAATTATTAAGATTATAGTGATGATGACCGACCTACCTACCATCTTCCATTGCACCCCACGACAATGTCAAATAGAGAGAAGGTTGAATTAAGAGAAAAAATCGGAGAGGAACGATTGAATCAACCACATATTCAATTCCCACTACATCCAGATTTACCAATTAGGAATGACTGCATCAATAGTAGTTCTTCACAAGCTAGCAATGGAGGCAATCAAATAGAGGTTGGTATGGATGATTACTTAAGGGATACTACTACCATGGAGACAATTTTGTTAGATGCATTCCAGAATGATGATCATTTAGGGGATGATGCTCATATCGCTGATACCTTTTTTGAAAGCCTTAAATTTTCTTGCACCACCCCTCTCTTTGGACCTAGCGGTCAGTCAAATTCTATCTAGTTGGGGACAACAATGTTACTATACAACTTGAAAGCAAAGTTTGGCTTGTCGAATGCACGTTTCTCGGAAATTTTGAGGTAATTGACCATCAAGTCCCTTATATTTTGGGAAATCTTGTCACACAATCAACATTACAAATGGTCAATTTTATGAACGTTAATAATTATCGGCATTAATGTACATTTAATATTGTCCATCACCAACTACATGTTATTCAACGATAAGGTTCTTTCGATAATGTCTTGCCTAGTAGCTGCAAAGAGACAAAGAAAATGTTGAAAATGTTAGGTGTTGAGTACATATCATATCATGCATGTCCAAATGATTGTATTCTATATAGAGGAGAATATGTAGACAAAGAGATGTGTCTGAAATATGGGCATGACAGGTATGATAAATAAGGGTAAATCATGTGGTCCTCCTTTTAAGATATTGAGGCACATGTCTATAATCCCAAGGATTCAAAGGCTCTTTCGTTGCAAAGAATTAGCTATGTTGCAGGGATGGCATGCTTCACACAAAAGTGAGTTGGGAGTTATGCAAATCCCAACAAATTCAATAGCCATAAAGCACATAGAGGATACATGGCCTAAAAAATTCAAGGATGAAGTACGAAGTCTATGACTCATCATAGCCATGGATGGTCTCAACCCATGTTCCCTCCAAAACACCAACTATTTTGTTTGGCCTTTAGTAGTGATCAATAAAAATATCTCCCCATGGTTGTCTGTGAAGAATGAACATCTTATGTTGGCTCTCATATTCCCTGGCAGAAGACAAGTGAAGCATATGGATGTCTACTTACAACCACTGGTAGATGAATTGAAGGAATTATGGGATGGGATAAATGTATACGATGTATCAAGACCCATCGCAACAGAGAGGAGTTTTATGTTGTATGGCATATGTGCTTACAAGACACATGATTATCCGGGCTTAGGAGTTTGCTCTGGTAAATTACATATTTATTGATTTGTTTATATACGTAACAATATTCTTTCACACATTAATTATTTAATTCATTGTAATTGTTGTGATCTTTATGATATTCTTTAATGTGTCATGCATATTGGATACAATAATTTCGCAAGTCAAAACCTACAATCAAAACATATATTTGAGAACAATAGTGTTATAATGCCAAGCCAGTTGGAAGATAATGAGGGTGACCATGAGAATAGGGAGTGATATGGTACATGTGTTATTTCATCATTTATACTATTTAAGATGGGTTTTTATAAAGAAGATGACTTAACCTTATAACTGAGACTCTTTTTTTTCGAAACATTATAATATGTATTTTAAATTACTTGGTTTGCATTGTGTTAGTGTTAAAATCATTTCAGTTGATAATTTGCAATTATGTGTGAATTTTACAAATTTACAAATTTACAAATTTACAATTTTATTAAAATTGAATCATGACAATATATACAATTACAATTACAATTTTACAATTTCACAATACAATTACAATTACAATTTTACAAATATTTTACATACAATTACAATTACAATTACAATCATTTGACAATACAATTACAATTTTACAAATATTTTACATACAATTACAATTACAATTACAATCACAATATATACAATTACAACTACAAATTTACAAATTTTGCAATTTTAATAAAATTGAATCATGACAATATATACAATTACAATTACAATTTTACAATTTCACAATACAATTACAATTTTACAAATATTTTACATACAATTACAATTACAATTTTACATTCAATTACAATTAAAATTAAAATTACAATCATGATACATACAATTACACAACTTTACAATTACTAACACATAATATTTAATAAATATCATGATTTAATATTAAAAATAAACATCACGATCATAATAACCATCGTACAAAGATCATATTCTAAAATACACATTCAAAATCGCTAACATCATCTAATCATCGTGATCATTATCATCTAACAAAACACAAGCATTGTATAACATCATCACAACACAAACATCAAATATACATATCATGTCAAATAACTGCTATCACATACACATCTATTTGCAAGCACATTAAATGAGTCTATCTAACATGACCTAAGATGAACACCAACATGTAAATTAAGTACATCAACATGAACATAAAATACATGCACCACACACACACACACATATATATATAATAGAACTGTATATAAATGTCAAATATCTGGTGGTACTACATGATCAATACTATAACTAGTACTAGTCGAGGCCTGCTCAGTTGATGGTGCAACCGCTTGCTTAGATAGATGACGTGCTTGCACTAGAGGTAGCTGCTAATGAGATGGTGTAGTCTGCTCAGGAGATGCATGCTGATCAGATGGCACAGTCCACTCAGGAGGTGCCTATTGATGAGTCGTCAATGGTGCAACCTGCTTAGTGGATGGTGCATGCTCAAATGGACTTGCTTGCTCATGATCGGGTGCCTGCTCAGTCTATGGTCGTGTCTACTCAGGACTAGGTACCTGCTGAGATGGTGCAGACTGCTCAAAATATGCCTGCTGATCATGACTTGATGTTAGCTGCTCATCTCTAACGCAAGGTGAAGGAGGAGGATGTGGAGTACTAGAATGATGATCACTCCCCTCGTGATCATGATCATCTGATTAGTTGCTCTGTCGTGCATCTCCGTGACGCATATCCCTCCTAGCCGCCAATAGTCTAGAAGCTCCAACAATATGACACATAAGGGTCATCATATCATGGGGCATGTCTCTCCAGAGCTCTGTGAGCCTACGATCAACCTAGATCTCTCTTATCGTAGCAGGGCAGACTCCCTCATCAACCAAGAGTCGACACAGTCGGTCACCCAACTCCATCCTGAATCGAATTTCTGCCTTACGTTGCATCCCCGTGGGTATCTGCACCAGAGCATCAGGTCTATCACCCTGATTCGCGGCCTTTTCTATCTCCTTATCATGATCTACAACCGGATCATCTGGTGGGGGTGGAATCATGTTCCCAATGAATGTGCCAATATCTACAAAATATATAGTACACAACAATAATTAGACAATTTCATTAAACAAATTAATAAAACAAGTTAAATAATGTGTTAGAATAAATTTGATTCTAATTAATTAATTAAGGCAATAAAATGAAACTATATTGATTTAAATAAAACACTAATATTACCTCTAGCATCTGGTGGCTCATCTTGTGTGAAGAGGATGTCGGTACACCCTCGCCAATCCAAACCCGTGTACGGACACGGCACCATCATGAACAAGTGATCATCAGCATTGGCTAGCAACTCCAGCGCATCACTAGATATCTTGGTTGGATAGTCGAACAGGCCCCTCTTGGGCATAATTTAGCCCCACATCTGCATCTGTACATGCAACATCGGCCTACGAGGTTGTCGAACAAAATTAGGCCTTGTCTCTGGAAACCTCTCAAAAAATAAACAACATAACTCTGAAGAAAAAGGGAAGGTCAACCTCCCATGTGCTTGAGAATGACATCTATCTAATGCTATACAAAACTGCCACAAAAAAATGGCAAACCATCTCACAAGTCGTGGCGTTTGGAATAAATAATCAACATAAAATAAAAGCGAGCAACTAATGTGATGTCCATCACTAGTATAGTGTGTAATGGGCGTTAGTAGTAGTGAGAGGCACCTCACCTCCTCTGGACCAAACGAAGAAATGCATAACTGACCATCTGACACCTGAAAATCTAAAGGAGAAAGTATATCGCCCCTAATGTATCTCTAGGAGTACGCCAACTGAATTCATGTTGCATAACCAATAGGGACATCTGGGAACTGGGGAAAATCCTGCCCTCTCTTAGATAGGCCAGTAATAAAATAGATGTCCTCCTTATTGAGCTCGTACCACTGGCCAGGACCGACCCGAAAAACCTGTCGGTGGCAATCCCACCTGTAGATTAGTTGTCCCAATAACCCACTGTGCCCTTTCAGGGATGTAGCCTCCTCGTATAACTTGAGTAGGCATACCTCCATTAAGAGCAACTGGGAGGGTGCCGTACTTAATCAGGAGATCATTTATTTTTCTCAAAATTGAAAATGCTTGAAACTGTATTGATCCTCAGTGACCGGGTAGATCGCGTCATTCTGATTATGGTGCCACGAACAGTTCGAAAAATTGATGTCGTATGAGGGAGATATCGCTTTCTAATCGTTTTCCTAAAAAAATCAATTTTTGTGACAGGGGTGACTGGGATGCCTAGTCAACATGTAGGTATAGCTAGCAAAATAGAATATTCCGGGAATTATCCATTTTCTCAAATCCAATTAGATTTCTCCTAGTGGCAATTTCTGGGCCATTGATGGGTTTGTACGAATTTTTGTGAGAATCGTTGGATGGGTGACATGTGACCAGTCCAGAGGCTGCCACGTGTCCCCTGGACAATTGTGTAAAATTTTGTTTGGAGTCCAGGGGGTTCGACCCCGTGACCTCCAGGGCACCTATGACTTCGACCAACTCTTCTATTGGATGAGACTTACCCTATAAGAATGCCACATATTTATAAATTTTAATGGTTTTATTGTTGGGGGTGGACCAGCTGGTGGCCCCAATGTTGTGGTCACATGCTATATATATACCGTCACATAAAACTTCAAACTGGCGATTTCTATAGACCTTAACCCAACGGTTATAATATGTCACATGCACGCGGGATAAGTGGTTGTTAATGCGACAATTCCAAAACCTCAACGTCCGGCGGATACCCTAAGCACTGTCACATGCGCGGTTACATGGTCTTTATTGCCACGATTAAATGGAACAACGACAATTTTGGTTTCCGCTCCTCTTTGTGGCAGAGTTTAAATGTTTAAATCGTAACTGCGGATTTTAAGGGGGTTGGCATGTGGCCACCCCCACCCATAACCACAAATGTTAAATGCAGTGGTTAGTAACTGGAGGAGGATTTAGCGTCACCCTAAATTTCAAGTTTGTTGCTAAATTAACTGCAGTTAAACTGCAGTTCTCCACAAATAGTGGAGGTTTTGTAGCTGAAATTGGGAAAAAGGCTAGGGAGGTCAATTTTCGACCAATTTGGTTGAAACAAGAGTCTACCTAGACTAATTTGAGAATTATGGAGCCACTGGTGCAGAGAAAACAACCATTAGAGGCTTGTAAACACATGTATTTTCAATTTTGAGCATAATGACAAAGAGGGACTTGCCATTGGGAGCTGGACCAACAAATGTATCCCAGGAGGGGTGAATTGCTTCATCATGCCTACTGTGTAAAACTTATGTGTGATGTTATTTCTCTATCGTACACTGTTGTTCAGTGTTATTTAGGCTTATTTTCATGCTTAAAACTCAGAAATTCATCTATGTTTCGTGGTTAAATTTTTCATTCCTTAAGCAAACAAATGGAGACAAATTGTACATGTTTTAAAACTGAGAGGACACTTAGCACAACAAACTAATATAGTCCTTTCAGATTAGGTTGGTATCAGACCTAGAGTTTATTCTCTGGTGTTGTTGTATGCAAATATTTGTTTAACTGTTTGCAAGTGTTCACATGCTTACTAGGCTCAAGCTTAAGAGAGGAGAAGGGAAATTGGTGGAAGCAAGTGGGTCTCAAAGTGAGCCACAGCGAAGGAGGGCAAGATTGCCACATTCTCCACCACCTAGTTCCCCTCCAAAAGAAGCAGAAGTAGCATTAAGCATGCCTCCAGAGGAAGAAGAAATCCATGAAGAGGTGGATCCTAAAGAAGAAGAAAGAGTGTTCAGGAAAGCATTCCTTGACATTACTGAGATGGTAAGAATCCTTTATCAATAACGGAATGAGAGACTAGAAGGAGAAGGATCCAAACTTCACAATGAAGGTCAGGGATCATCAAGAGGTAAAAATGATGAAGATATATCAAAGAAGGGCAATGGAGGAAATGGAGGCAGTGGAAAGTCACCATCCTCGCCCTCATCATAATCATCCTCTACTTCATCTTCAGTACATTAGCCACACAAGTCAAAGAACACTGGTAAAAGCCCTTTTCTAGAACTTGATGTTAAGTTTGAATTGCCAATGTTTGATGGTGAAGTCAATGCAGAAAATATTGATAATTGTATTAGGAAATTGAAGGTCTATTTGAGAATTCATAACCTTCATGATGATGATACCAAAATCCAACTAGCTTCACTGAGAATGGAAGGTGCAACACTTGTTTGGTGGGAAGCCAAGACAAAAGAGGAGATCAAGAAGCATGGTAGGATTATCTTATCATGGATTGATTTCAATATTGCAATAAAACAACAGTTTTATCCATTAGCTCATATGCATAAAGCCATAATGAAATAGAAAAATTTTAGACAATTGAAAGGATAGAATGTGCAAGAATACACCCAAGAATTTAGGAGAAAAGCTCTCTTATTAGGGGTAGATTTGCAGAGCTAGGATACTTTGCTCAAGTAAATAGGAGGCTTACATAGCTACCTAAGACATACTATTCTCATGTTTAACCTACAAGTCTAGATGAAGTTTGTGTTTAGGCTACACATCTAGAAGCTAGAGGGAAAAACATTACTGAAGAGGGTAGGAAGAAACCTTTCAAGGGGAAAAACAAGGAGAAGACCTCAAAATTTAAGGGCAAAAAGAATGCATCAGGCAAGAAAGAGGGAGAAAAAGTAGTTTGTAAACATTGTTCAAGAGAAGGCCATGAAGAGAAAATTTGTTGGCAATTACATCCTGAAAAGAGGCCCAAACATCAGAACAACAAAGGGAAACAAAAAACTGCAGCTACAACTCAACATGATTTGGAAGAGGATTCAGGTGATGAATGTAAAATTACAGCCATGGGATTGAAGAACATTAAAGGGAAAGAAATTGAAACAAAACCTAGTACTAGTACATCAAACTGTCACATACAAGCTCCAAATGAAGAAAAGAGAATTGAACTGTTTCATGTGAGGGTCATATCCAAACATACCAAGATTGACACACTGTTTGATAGTGGGTGTTAAGTAGGTAAATCCTCTCTGGGGACAGAGATGATCCCTCTATCCCTAGAGTAGGTCTAGAAACAAAGAGACATGCTAGAGTGTAGGTTCCTAATTATTGAATGAAAAGAGGACACGGTAGATTGACCTACCTAGAGTCCAATGCTGTCGTCGCAGCTATAGTGGTGGTGGCCTCTCGCTCCTGCCTCGACAAGTCACAATCCTTCTGCATCATGCTCGGATACCTACACATAGATCAGCAAAGCAGAACAACATACGACATAATAATTTCATTCATAAATACTAGCCAATCAAAGAGGGCTAAGCATATTGCATTAAACAAATGACATAACACAAAATGGGAGCGAGACAATAGTCACGTATATGTATTGATATAAGGAAGAGTTACAATCAAAGCTTTGATGTTGCAGTCTCCTCTAGTGGGGTTCAGCCGAAGCGTGTCTCAGATGCTCGTCAGGGGATTCAGACAGGACGACGGCATGGACCTAAGCTCTCTCAACGAAGTTCCTTCTTGATCTATCTCTTCAACAATTCAACTTAGTATACTCAGTTTTCCATGTTCAGCTAGCTTATGCAAGGAGAAATATCTTCTTTTTATAGAGGAAAAGGAGGAGGTTGGGATCCCTACAAAGGTGGAAGGGCGGCCTATCCTTTAGGAGGTTCCCACAAGAGGTGGAAACCATCAACTAAAGGAGGGAGTCTGTGGTTATTCAGTCCAACCACTTCCAATGACTCAACCTCGAAGTTGTTAGAGTCAAATCTTTGCCTCTATTTAAAAAACATTCCATAAACAACTTGCCGCGAGTGGATAACTAGGACAAAGCGCCAATTGGCACGGGGCCCAGTGTTAATCTTCCCCATCGGCGCGAGGGCAGAACTGACTATTCGCTCCAAGGAAAAAACAAGAGTTTCTGAAGCTCTTCTCGGGGAACTGTCAACAAAAGGAATATTACTCTCGTGTAAAGGGATGCAATGATGGTCTTTGCAAGGCATGACACTTCTTATTAGTCACATAAATGACCCTCCAATGTGCGAGATGGGGATTTCAGGGATAGTGACAAAATGTTGTGTAACAGATGCCCCCTAAAGCATGAGATCCGAGGGAGAGAGAGGGGCGAAATGATTTATGATAACGCGTTCGAACTAAACACCGCTGTTGAAAAACCTGCAATTACAAATATAACTGATATCTCTGATACATGAATTTGTGGTACGGGCGCAACCATCCATAATAGAGTACATAAAAACTGAGATCCGAGGTATTGACGCAACCACCCAGCAGTAAGGATCAGCAAATAGACTCAGGTATGGTCGCAGCCATCCAATCAAAAGAGTCATGCAATAAGTCATGATAATCCACAAGAACTTGTAGCCTAGATTTTATCAGACAAAACCCAGGGTCTTGCGCTCCATCTCGACCTGAACAAGTACAAATTCGAGTGTGCGAATATATGAGCTAAAGTCGAACATGCAAGAAAATCGTCTTATTACCAGCCAATGATGAAATATGTTAACGGACGCAAGAGAAACCACCAATAATGATAATGGCCCTCAAGGTACGAGAGGTACAATCCACAGAATCTGAACAATGATCTGACGTCGAACACCCGTAGAATCACTCGATCGAAGGTCAACGATGTGGACCTTGCGTCGAATGCGAAGAACGTGCCATTGAGGCATGCAGGCTCTAAGGTACTGGAAGGGAGTCTCTAGATTAGATTCCTGGATAATGAGCTAAAGTCGACAGGAAGTGACCTGGTCGATGGAGGGCCATAATGTTTCCCACATCATCGACACGAGACAAAGGAATATGATGATAATGAATCATGACCAACAGAAAATCAGAGGGAGGTTGAAAAACTGCAGAGGCAAACTTCTCTTGTACATATCAGCGACACGACACTGGATTTTGAAGTATTTGACATCAAAGGATCTGAGGTCATCATGACATGACAAAGAGAAATTGAGAGGTCAAAAGAGGTTACCCAAACCCATGGAGGAAAAAATGATGAAATGAGATGTCCCCAACCTGACACGAATGCAGACAAGTGCCATGTTCAAGAGCGACATACTGCCAACATAACTAAAAATTGGTTCTATTTTCCCCCACCATTTTTGGCAAGTACCCCAATTATTTTTTAAAACAAGCTTGAAGGGGATAGCACATGCTTGTGCTGTAAGTTTTTCCTTCGGACAAATCCAACCTAGTAGATTTTACGAGCCCTAGGAAGGAGGGACTCGAGTAACGTCATGGAGACGAAGTCCGATGTCATCAGGGTTTAACGAGTCTGACAAAGGAAGAACTCGACATCTTTTCATGTTTAGAAAGTTTGAAAATAAGGCAAAAAAGAAAACTCCAGCATGGCCATTTTCGTAAATAGTCTCTCAGATTCGAAAAGGTAGAAAACAATATTTGAAAGAACCTCTTAGTCGCGATAGGCTAAGGTATTCATTTTTTGTAAATAACCCATCCCAGCCCGAAAAAGGGGTAAACGTATATTGGGTAGATATCGTTTCGCAACAATTTAATGAGTTCAAAACGACAAGAATATCGACAATATTTTCAATTTTAGAGAGTCAGAAAAGAGCTGAAAGATGAATCCACCTGAAGGAACAAGTGGTATTAAGGGCAGAAACTGGTTCTGGTCATGGTGGAACTGCTCTGAACAAGTAAAGGTCAAGAGCCTGGCTAACAAGACCACTCATTGCATCGGTTCCTCAGGAATGGGTAAAACAATCAAGTGAAGGCATATGATCGCCCAAGCAGATGGGGATGATGGAGTGAGAAAACTAAGGCTTATCCGGAAAAACAGGCTGATAAAATGGCAATCACAAGAGGTAAAATAAGAATGGTTTCATTTTTACACAAGCTTGAAATCATGGAAACTCTGCTTGAAATTGGTTTCATTTTTACACAAGCTTGAAACCGAAACAAACTATGCTTGAAAAAACGGGCATGCCCCCAGCATGGTGATTCAATTCAAGGTATATGCCCCCCAATCTTCAGTCCATTCGCCAGAGTAGATTGCTGGTTACTAACAGGTGGATGGAATGAAGGTTAAATTACGAGATCAAGAGAAAGACTCGACCGGGATTTTACGGGATCTAATCAAAGGTGCGAATTGAAAAGGGAACCTATTTCATTTTTTAACGAGGTTGACGCAGTAAAAGAACTATCCTCATGACACCTTGTTTCATGTTTTAAGGAGCTTGATAGAAGAAAAAGGAACTATGCTCCAGAGACCTTGTTTCATTTTTTGAGGAGCTTGACACAAGAAAATGAACTCTGCTCTGACAACCTTGTTTCATTTTTTAAGGAGCTTGACACAAGAAAACGAACTCTGCTATGAAGACAACTCACCATATTGAATAAGAAGGCATGGCTTCCAAGATGTGTTCATCCAATGAGAGGGCAACATCGCAGAATTCAGGACCCAAGGCCCCCAGCACACGATACACAATGGCACTATCACTAAATGCGGGCACGAGACAGGTAGCCACGTAATTAACCTGCGGTGGGGAGGATACAACCGGCGGATAAAGACCCAAAAGAGATGATGGCGGGCCAGTTGCCACATTAGGACCAAAGAACGAAAGCTGATCAATGGTCACAATCCGACCTTTGTGTGGAAAACAGATCACACGAAAGAGGGAGGAGACAAGTGCGCCCATGGCATAAGCATAGTCACACCCCAAGAGTAAATTAAAATCCAAGGGACCTTGGACCACCATCACATCTATATAGACGGTTTTCCCTCCCAAAGTAATAGGAAAATTTGGAAGGATCCCTAACGGTTGCCTGGTTCCTCTGTTAAATGCCAACAGATTTTGCATAACAGGTACAAGCGGTGGAGAACCAAAAGCTTTCCAAGTAGTTGAAGACAGAACACTAACAGATGCGCCTTCATCTAGAATTGTGCTAGGTATGACCACATCGAAGGCCTGTACCATGACCTCAAAAGGCACATAATAAGGAAGGCGGTGTCCCACAAATCGACTCCAATCGAAGGAAGCTACCAAACTACTTGGAGGGGGTACCATCGAAACAAAATGGTCTTCCCCTTGTGTTACAGGAGCAAGAGGAGCATCCTTCGGGACCTCCATCATGGGAGTAGGAGGAGCAGCTTCTTGAACTACAAGGACGGGAGAATATTTCTCCAAGTCCAAGGAATCAGAAGAAACCAAAAGAACGCGAGGGGTATGAGGTCTGCTCTCGACGAAAAAGACCTGATGAACCATGGGCGGTATCAGATTGACTGATTTCACGACCAATGATTGGTCGAGAACGAATTCGTGAATTTGAATTTTAGAGGGAGCGGGATCGACCAAGGATGACTCTTGACCGATTGTGGAATCAACTAGCAGAGACCTCAAAGAAAGCTTTTGGTAACCAATCGGAAGGCAGGGTGCAGAAACAATAGGGTTGTCCAACACTTTGGTGGCTTCATCCATGTACGGACAAAGGTGAATGGGATGATGCTCTTCACACAACTTACAGGGATTCATGATCTTAACCTGTTTTTTACGAGTATTATCAGTACTAGTCGAAGATGTGCCACCAACATGACTCCTGGAATCCAAAGGCAACGACAGATGGTCTTCGGACCATGCTTCGAGTATCTTGGTAATGCCAGGGCAGTCTTGAAGAAGATGGTCTCCTTTGCACAACATGCAAGGGAATTTGAATTTCCATGGAAGGTTGGATGGTTTATCAAGTAGAGGTGACTGAGGCGCGATATCCGCAGAGTTTGCCTCTCTCTTATCTGACTTCTTCTTCTTCGTCATCTTCTTCTTCTTCTTATCCACCTGGCTACTAGAATCCAGACTTTCACCAGGTGAAGTAGAGCAAGAGGACGAAGGAATAGGCGAAGAAGGGAAGAGATCCACCTTAGAATCAACATGATGTTGCCCAGGTGGAGGGGATGGTTGTACAGTGGGCAGAACACTTGAGACCACAGAGGTTGAGAACAACCAAACAGGCAACCCAATAGTTAACCCAGGCAGGGACAATGTCGCCATATAAAAAGCACCAACATTCCCAAAAGCAGGAAAAGGACCAGGATTCCCTTCGGAGGGGATTCCTTGCTTGCTAAACTCTAGAAAAGTTTCCATTGGAAATGACCGTAAAACAAAACACTAAGGAAGATAAATTTAACAAGGAATATTTTGTGGGCCGTTAATTTTATGACACTCAAACCGGACTTCGCTGTTTCATATTTTAAGAGTCGAGAAACAGGCAAAAGATTACTTTAGTCACTTTCAATTTTAAACGAGCATGAAAGGACAAGTGCTCAATGATCTCTTCTCTTTTAAGGAGTCACGAAAAGATCAAAATGACTACTCAGGTACTCTAATCAAGAGGGTGTACCAAGTTTTCGTGAACTGCCATATACACCTTGGTGATCGAATGAAAGAGAAATGACCAAGGACTTAACGTACGTGCATGTAGTCTCCCCGAATGTTGTGTTTGGTATATCACGGTTATAAGGCGGCAGACTTGGCTTCCTATGGATAAAAGTATTGCAACCTAGGGGGGTCTCCCTTTATATACTCGATGGTACGGGGAGCACAAGTCCGTACTAGCGCTGTCTAAAGCCGGATACGAAACAACAACTACTAGGTTTTAAGATGTCAAAGCACGTCTCTAGCCTAGACCACTAAAGATGTTGTGTTAGGTTCCAATGCTTCCTTAGGTTAATTGAATGAATTTTAAAGTTGATCTTGGATTATGTTTCAGTTTCAAGGCCTTATCAATTTTGGATCTCAAATTTCCTAAATGCAATCTATATGCAAAAGAACACCATTTTCCATTCAATGAACGCTAATTACGAGAAGGATATGGATCTTTCAAACAATAGAAAACAATGATAATATGCGAAGAAATCCCCTAATGCGTCTAATGCAATCAAACGAAAATGAAAAAACTCTTTCCTAGGCTATCAAATGCTAGTTATGCAAAAGAACTTTTCACTTTCGATGCAAAGGAAATAATGCAAATAATTTATTTTTTAATTTTTTTTCTAATGAAACGAAGCACACAACGCACTGATTACATGAAAAAACAAAATGAACACTAGCATGAGTATTGTGAATGTAAGAATTGAAATTGAATGACTCAATCAATGCAAAACAGACACAAGAAAGCACTCAAACTAATGCTGCAATCTTTCAAACCAAAAGAAAGTTTTCAATGTGACCCAAACAAGCAATGTAATCTATGCTTGGAGCAACAAGGAGAAGAATCAAACGAAAAAAATGAAATGATCATCCAACCAAAGTAAACACTCAAAAGGATCAAGAAAACTTAGCGTAATCAACCCGGGAATGAGACTGAAAACAATAAAAAAGTCTTGATTTTGAAACAGAAGGCTCGGTGCACAAAGACACTTAGAAACCCTGAGTCTTTAAACTACACTTATAAGAAAATACACAAACAACTGAGAAAAACAAGTCTACAACAGTCAAAACAGTCCCAAAGGCTTAATTACACACAAAAACCAACCAAGAGTCAAGCACAAATGACCAAAATACTCATCAAGGAGGTCAAACCAAATCCTACCGGATTCGGTGCGACTGTAAGGTGGTAATCCGCGCCAAACAGGGGTTGGCGCGACTGCAACAAAAGCAACCTGCGCCAATCGACGTGACTGTTCAAGCGAAAAGCGCGCCAAGCTGGATAACTATGGGAAAAGGGGAAAACCAATGATCAGAGGTCAATCTTGACACTCTGGAGCTGAACAGGGGATTTAAAACAAACAAGCAAACCAGAAAAAGACAGATAAGCAAGTCAACGACCGAAACTAACCCAACAAGATGAAATGAAAAACTCACATTGATCCCCAGTAGAGTCGCCAATTTGTTAAGCAAGTAAATCCTCTCTGCGGGCAGAGACGATCCCTCTAGCCCTAGAGTGGGTATAGAAACAAAGAGTCATGCTAAAGTGTAGGTTCCTAATTACTGAATGAAAAGAGGACACGGTAGATCGACCTACCCGGAGTCCAATGATGTCGTTGTGGCTATAGTGGTGGTGGCCTCTTTCTCTTGCCTCGGCAAGTCATAATCCTTCTGCAGACATGCTCGGATACCTGCACATAGATCAACAAACAAGAACAACATACAACATAATAACTTCATTCATAACTACTAGCCAGTCAAAGAGGGCTAAGCATATTGCATTAAACAAATGACATAACACAAAATGGGAACCAAACAATAGTCACGTATATGTATTGATAGAAGGAAGAGTTACAACCAAAGCTTGGACGTCGCAGTCTCCTCCAGCGAGGTTCAGCCGAAGCGCATCTCAGATGCTCGTCATGGGATTCAGACGGGATGAGGGCATGGACCTAAGCTCTCTTAACGAAGTTCCTTCTTGATCTATCTCTTCAACAATTCAACTTAGTATACTCAGTTCTGCATGTTCAACTAGCTTATGCAAGAAGAGATAGCTTCTTTTTATAGAGGAAAAGGAGGAGGTTGGGATCCGTACAAAGGTGGAAGGGAGGCCTATCCTTTAGGAGGTTCCCACAAGAGGTGGAAACCATAAACTAAGGAGGGAGTCTGTGGTTATTCAGTCCAACCACTCCCAATGACTCATCCTCGAAGTTGTTAGAGTGGAATATTCGCCTCTATTTTTAAAAAACATTCCATAAAAAGCTTGGCGCGAGTGGATAACTAGGACAGAGCGCTAATTGGCACGGGGCCCAATGTTAATCTTCCCCATCGGCGTGAGGGCAAAACTGACTACTCGCGCCAAGGCAAAAACAAGGGTTTCTGAAGCTCTGCTCAGGGAATTATCAACATAAGGAATATTACTCTCATGTAAAGGGATTCAATGATGGTATTTGCAAGGCACGACACTTCTTATTAGTCACATAAATGACCATCCAATGTGCGAGAAGGGGATTGCAGGGATAGTGACAAAATGTTGTGTAACAGTGGGTCACAAGCAAACTTAATCTCCGAAGACTTGGTCAAGAAACTTAATCTTGAGACCATTCCACATCCAAAACCATATCCACTTGGGTGGATTTGTAAGGATGCAAATTTACAGGTTTCAAAGAAGTTCATATTGCACTTTGCAATAACTGCACATTTTGTTGACACAATTGAATTAGATGTGGTTCTTCTTGATATTATAGGTATTATGTTGGGTAGTCCTTACTTGTATGACAGGAAAGCAATCTTCCATCACCATGAGGACAAATACCATTTATTCAAAGATAGCAAGGAGTTCATTTTTAGATCACATCGAAAGAAGACAAATATTGCAATGGTAAATGTTGGATAGGTAAAGAGGCTGGTGAATTCAAGTAATAATTTTGTTCTTATAATGATTAAGCCTAAAGCTGATGTTAATCATGAGTCATTTGAGGATTGTGATACTAAGTTGAAATCAGATTTATATGATGTAGTTGATGCACATCATGAGATGTTTCAGGAGCCAACAGGATTGCCTCCAAAAAGGGAGATTCAACATGAGATTCAGTTGCAACAATATTGTCCTGTTCCAAACATCGACATGTATCGCATGTTGATAATGGAGAATGCTGAAATAAAAAGGCAAATCAAGGACATGTTGGACAAGGGACTCATAAAGCCAAGAAATTTTCCATGCGGTTCACCCATAGTCTTGATTCTGAAGAAACATGGGACTTGGCGCATGAGTGTTGACTTCAGAGCTTTGAACAAGATAACGGCAAATAATCGATACCCACTCCCAAGGATATATGATTTGCTAGATCAGATGAAAGAAGAAAAGATTTTCACTAAGTTATATTTATGAAGTGGATATCATCAAGTAAGAATTTCAGAATGTGACATATGGAAGGTTGCATTCAAAACCAAACAAGGACTCTTTGAGTGGTTGGTTATGCAGTTTGGTTTGTGTAATGCACCAAAAACTTTCATGCGTGTGATGGATAATGTTTTGCGTCCATTTATTGATGACTTTGTGATTTTGTATTTAGATGATATACTCATTTTCAGCAAAACAAGAGAAGAACATGTCTTGCATGTGAAAAGAGTACTTGATGTTTTGAAGAAAGAGCAATTATTTCTTAAGATGTCAAAGTGTGAATTTGGAAAGAATTCTCTGGTTTATTTGGGACAAATTGTAGGAGGAGGCGAGTTGAGAATTGATCCTTCTAAAATGGAAGCCATTGTGAAATGGCTCACTCCCAAAACAGTAACCGAGGTAAGAATTTTGTTAGGCACAACTCAGTATTGGAGAAAGTTTATTGCCAACTTTTCTGCCATAATAGCTCCTATGCATGCAGTGACAAGTGTGAAGAAAGGCTTCCAATGGGGAGGCCAACAACAGCAAGCTTTTGAAGCTTTAATAGAAAAGATCAATTTAGATCCAGTCCTTGCATTACCAAATTTGAGACATCCATTCGAGATACAAACCGATGCTAGTGATTATGCCATGGGCGCAATACTTTTGCATCATGGTAAGCTTATTGCTTTTGATTCTGAAACATTCAATGTTGCTGTAACTAATTATCCTACATATGAAAAAGACTTGTATGCATTGGTACAAAGCGTCAAGAAGTGGAAACACTACTTGATGGGTAAAGAGATGATTATACATACCGATCACCAACCATTACAGTACTTACAGTAACAAACAAAATTGCAGCAATCACGACATTTCAAGTGGATGGGATTTCTTCAAAAGTTTCACTTGGTTATAAGGTACAAGAAAGGTATTTTCAATAAATTTGTTGATATGCTTTCAAGGCCAATTATAAGTGCTTCTACTTTACTTAAAAATAATTCTATTGTACATGAGAGTTACATAGAACAATATGCATCTGATACTCATTTTCAAGATGTGTATGCTAGTTTGAGTGAAGGGAATCAAGTTGAGGAAAATGATTATCACATGCATAACAATTTGATGTTTCATTTGGGAAAGTTGTGTATACCACAAGGAGAGAGACTTAGTGTCATGAGAGAGGCCCATTCATCTCTTATTTCTGGAAACTTTGGGGTAAGCAAAACAGTGGCACATCTAAAGAGGTATTTCTATTGGCCTCGCATGATAGATAGTGTGTCACGTTTTATAAGAGGTTGTTCTATGTGTGTAACAAATAAGCCTAGCAATAGGAAGCTTGGGTTGTACATGCCACTACCGGTACCATCAATGCCATGGGAGAGTGTCTCCATGGAATTTTTTGGAGGTCTACCTATGTCAAGAAAACAACATGACTATCTTTATGTAGTTGTGGATAGATTCAGTAAAATGTGTATACTTATGCCATGTAAGAAAACCATTACGCTGAACAAACTGAACTTTATTTTCAACATGTATGGGTTCATTATGGATTGCCAACTTCTATTATTAGTGACGGGGATTCCGTTCATTGGGAATTTTTGGTCCAATCTTTGGAAGATGATGGACACAAAGTTGAAAAAGAGTATTTATTTTCATCCACAAATAGATGGCCAAACGAGGTGGTGAAAACCGTTGTGCATCTATTGAGAGGATATTGCGGCAAACATCCCAAGTTGTGGGATGAAAAACGCATTACGTTCACATGCTTACAACCAAGCAAAGCACTCTTCTACAAATACTTCACCTTTTGAAGCCTGCTTTGGGTATTTGTCGAAATAGCCATTAGACTTCATCTTTGAGAAGGATGTTACAATTGATGGGCATAGTGATATTGACAAGGCTCGAAATTTCATTGAGAAAATTCAGATTATTCATCAACAAGTTCAAGAATAACTTGAGAAAAGTCAAAGAAAATACAAGGAGAGGCATGACATACATAGAGTTGATCACAAGTTTCAAGAAGGAGATGAGGTATGGTTACACATAAGCAAAGAAAGGATGAAAGGAGAAGGTAAAAATCTCAAACCCATTCGCTATGGTCCATTCAAGATCATCAAGAAAGTTGGTAAAAATGCATTTCAACTTGACTTGCCTTCATATATGCAAATGCATTCAATTGTCAATGTTGAAAATTTATGTTTGTATGAGCCTCCTTTGATTGATGATCAAGGGAGTGATGTTCAACTGCCATATATAGAATATTTCTCGCTAGAATTTCTGGATGAGCTTAAGGAGGATGCCATCCTTGACAAGAGGACAAGAACATCTAAGGGGGGAAGTGTCGACTACCTTCGAGTTGGGCTCAAAGGCAGTAAGCCAAGCAAGGCAAGGTGGATGGAAGTTGAAAAGGTGAGGGAGTTGTACTCTCATCTTCTGAACATGTAATTAAGGTATTTTGGGGTCCAAAAGCTTCCCAATGGGGAGGTGTGATCAGGAGATCATGTATTTTGCTCAAAATTGAAAGTGCTCGAAACTGTAATGAACCTGAGCGACCGGGTAGATCTGATTGTTGTGATTTCGGTGCCGCAAACGGTTCGAAAAACCGATGTCGTATGAGGGAGATATTGCGTTCTGATAGTTTTCGTAAACAACTAAATTTTTGTGACAGGGGTGACTGGGATGCCCAGTCAGCATGCAGGTACAATCAGAAAAATAGAATATTCTGGGAATATTCCATTTTCTCAAATTCAATCAGATTTCTCCAAGTGGAAATTTCTGGGCCGTTGATGGGTTTGTACGAATTCTTGTGAGAACCATTGGACGGGTGACACGTGGCCAGCCCGGAGGTTGCCACGTGTCCCCTGGATAGTTGTGAAAAATTTTGTTTGGAGTCTTAGGGGTTCAACCAATGACCTCCAGGGCACCCGCGACTTCGACCAATTCTTCTATCGGATGAGACTTATCCTATAAGAACGTCGCATATTTATAAAGTTTAATGGTTTCATTGTTGGGGGGGGAGGGGGGGGGGGACTGCCGGCGGTCCCAACCCACCGGTGGCTCTGGCAGTAAGATGGAAAAATAGATAAAAGGTATTAACTTTAACATGTATGAGTTTTAAACTCAACACAAAATATGGTTGATGAATGACATTGTGAATAGTAAGGCTTCTGAGAGGCTTATTTGACAACATACGTGACTTAGCATGATATGGATTTTGACTTCTACTTCTTATGATTGACTTCGTGTCATTCACCTTGATCTCGATCTATAATGGTCTGGTCTAGTTCATATGAGACCTAGACATCCCAAACTTGTTATTTATTTTGGGGAGACATTTTTTCATGATATTATTATCTTTTATCTTCATCCTCATACTGATGATGTTGATTATGACCTTTATATGTGATCTTTATGATGCTTACTATACAGTACTTATATCATGTTTATGATAATTTACTCATTGTTTCATGAGTGAGGCAAGAAAATAGTACTATGAACATAACCCATACCATGATGGTTTGAGTCACATTATGATTTATATATTTATGTTTTGGGTAATTGGCATTGAGGCAAAGAGTGGGTATGCTCATACATATGGATTACACAGATGGATGTTCTCACAATTTTTTAAAGCTTTAATGAGTGTTGACCATACGACCCACATATGGGTAGTGGAGTAATAGGAGAAGGAGACTAGACATATTTGGAAGGGTATGATCAACGTCCTTGATCATACTTACTAGCACTCCAGTCGTGGCTCAGGATTAAGTATAGGGGTACTTATCCTTAGAGTTGTACGGTGTCTTGAAGGTTGGACCATGGATATGGTCATTCACAAGGTACTACCAAGGGGCACGCATCAAGGGGAGCCTTGATCCTCAATCACCATGAATCTATCAACAAGGGCGACAAGGAGACTAGTGAGTTTCAATTTTTGCCACTATTTATTTCCCCTACTCGGATCACTGGTGTTTGAAGGGAAACCCATAGTACCCTTGGAACATGATGTTCTTGAAGGGCATGATTAGCACCCTTGGCACCAAATGGAGGATAATGGAAACTATGATTTGGTTAATTCATAAGAACTTAAGGGTTAATACGCTGTTGAATATAAAGATAAGATAAAGTTTAATAAGTGAAAACTAGAAGACTAAACTAAACGTGAAAACATAATAATTGAAATAATTGGCCTCACTAATGTTAGTAAATTAATGCCTAAAAAGTGGTTTAATGTAAGTTAGAGCTAAGTGAATAATATATATATAATTAATTATAATATATCATGTTTAAAATGGGGAATCATCTAAAGTTAATTTGATGTGGACATAAGTGACCTAAAATCTAAATAGATATGTGCAAGATTTGAAATTTTTAAATAAGTAATTATAAAAAATCAAAATCAAGAGAACTTAAGTGATTGAGAAAATCCTAAAAGGATAACTAAATTTGAAGAGGAGAAATTTAAGGAAGTGATTGCAATTAACGAAGGCTCTTGGTAGGTGACAACGAGTTAGCTAAAACAAATAACAAAATTTAAGGAAGGGAAAAAGGGCACACGGGAACATCTAGGAGTAAATTTAGGAACATGTGTTTCTTGGGCGAGAGAAAATATTTAGTTAAAAAAAAAGTAATAGGAAATTTCACGAGAGCAAAATTCTAGATAAGACATGTGGCTAGGTGATAATCAAATTTATGAAATTTAATAAATAGTTATTTTGCATTTCAAAAAAAGTGTCACATCTAATCCTCCCCTCAAAGACTATAAAAGGTACACATTCTTATGAAACGGACATGTTGGAGCTCCTTAATGTTAAATGGGCATCATAATGGCATTCTAAGTTTTCTAGTGAGAACCTATGAATTTGTTGTAAATTTGTGATCTTGAACATTGTTGATAGTGTGGTGGATAGGAATTATTGATCTAGGGAGATCAGGGATGTAACAAAAATTCCTATAGGCTAATGTTATTCTCTCCTCTTGCCTATAACGCCACTGCAGCTTGGGGGGTCAAAAGGAAGAAGAGTACCTTGGCTTTAGTAGGGTGGAAAACCGAGTGGGTTGACAACTCTAGTTAAGCATAGAGGGAATTGCGTAAGATTGATTGTTGGAGCCAAGACGAGCAACGAACAAGGATCATGACAGGTTGAATTAAGGATTCTACCTTCTCTTGGGTGAACAATACCTATTGTAATTTGTTTTATGCTTTATTTAGTAAATGTATAACTTAAATATTGGTACCATGGATGTTGTATTAAATTGCAATTATTCATTTAATATTTGTAAACTTCCTTGGAATGGTTTCCCTTTAGTGTACAATATCGTATATTAGAATTTAAAACATTTGATCATTCTTCATTGTATTGCATGCATGATGATTTTTGTCAATTGTTGTAGAATTTAATAGTGATAGTGTACATCGAGAATCAAAGTTGTAAATTTTCTATAAATACATTTAATAGTTGTATTTAAAAAATAAAAGTAGAAAAAAGACGGGGTCACATGTAGGGGCCCTACGCTTAGTATCAAAACATTGTTCACACAATGAACTTCTACACATCACTTTATTATGTCCATATAGGGGTTATTTATATTAGTACTATTGTGGGTCCACCTATGGACCCTACACATTTCGCTCTATAACTATGTGTCCTGAAAAATGTTGAGAACTATTATCTTTCACAAATAAATGGAAAGAAAATACTTGTAGCAGAGAAGGTGGCAAGGGAGAACACCATACCAAGCTTTTAATTGTTAAAGAAACTATATCAAATCTATTGTCTAAGATGCACACTACTTTTACTTTCTACAAATTCTTGGACGAGGTTTATTCAATTTCATCACGAGTTGTTGATAGAGATCATTGATCCAAAAACTCCTTTTTGCAAGTCTCCTTGCATCTTCAACATCTAGTTTTAATTAATTAAGCTGTGACTGTCTTTATTTGAGGTAAATAAGTTACATGGATCTTGTTATGGACATTTATATTCTAGAGGACTATGTGAAGAGTCGGTACAAGATAAATACATTAATGTAGAATCGAGATGGTCGTGTTTCTTTGACTGATGTTAGGGTAGTGGATGAGAAAAATATATCATTAAACTAAAAGAATAATTTTCTTGGTTGTGTTTCCTTGAATACTAAGCTTGTGAATAAGAAAAAAAAATTGTCACAAGACAAGAATAATAAGCTTCCTTATTTAAAAAACAAAATAAATGCTATGGGTTAACAATAGAATAGGATTCTTGTATTAGATTCAATGGTTCTTTGAGCATATAAAAGAAAATTTGGGACCTCATGTAATCGAGCCATGCCATGTAAATATTTTATTAAAACACTTCAATATAATTTACATAATACATCCAATATGGAGTGGTGTCCTTTTAATTTTCATCTTGTGTTGATTGACGGCCAACGAATCCAACTTGGATAGTTTTGGTTCAATTTAATAACATAATTGACTTCTTTTTTCCGTGAAAGCAAGGTTATTTGTAGGTCACATATCATAATTGTATTGAGAGTCAAGAACAATATATATAGAAGGAACATAATTGTATATTAACTCCTTGCTCAAAGAAATGGAAGGTTTTATTAAAATATAAGTTAAGAAACCTCTCTCCCTCATGGGGGTGGATGAAAGGCCAAATGAGGGGGACAATAGTAGGCACCGCCTCACCCCCGAGATGTGAACCCTGTTTACAAGTGGCATTTGATATACATGTAACCACCTTATGGAAATTTCGATATGCATGGTATTATTGTTATAGTAATAAAGGTATTTAACCGAACATTGTTTGCAATAATGGGTGTGGGCATTTGTGTTAGCAATAGAGAGAATGAAGCATTTGTGCAGGTTACCAACCTACAAAAATCTCTTCGTGTGAAGTTTTCAAGATCATCGTTGAGTATCTGCGAGCAAGGAATTATCCCTCATTTAGTTGGAGGTTTTCAACAACTCGTTTAGGACAATGACAAGAATATTAACACGAGGCTACACAAAGTTGGCGTTCGAAGGACACAAGAGAGGATTTCTTGTAATTGGCCTTTGGGACCACGACAATGTTGGTATCAGGATTCAGTTGACTTGGTAAGCACGTTAAAAGGGTATTTATTCCTTCAAAGTGTGTTCTTGCATTACTTTTGGGGGGATGTTTCACGTGGTAGTCTTTGGTTTTCTCTTTTTCCAGTCATGGGTGGACTTAACCCTCTTTTAGACTAGGTGTTCTGGAAAAGATTTGAGGGTTTTATTGTGTATATTTGGCCTTCAGAGTTAGTAAATTTTAAAAGGGAGGAGGGTTAGGTTATTAATGCCTTGTCTCCATGTCCAGTTTTAGATGGTGGTCAGAATTATTTAAAGGTGCCTCTCTTATATTTCTCATGTTTTCTCGAGGATTTAAGTCCGTTGATGGGAATTGGTGCGCAAAAAATTGGTTTGATGTTCAGAGCCCTGTTTTTTGGTCGCAGTTGGTAGAGGGTGGGGTGGTGTCTTGAGGAACTTGCGAACCCCAATTATGTGTAGGGAGTTGATGCACTAGATCGGGGGAATGAAGTGGTAGAAGGCATCAAGGGGGGGGGGGGGGGGGTTTAGAGCTTAGGAAGATAATTAGACTTGGGTTGGATCGTGGAAGGTGGTGGTCACCTGCTAAGGTGGTGTGGCATTTACAGTTATGACAACATCTTATAATTGCTCATCGACGGGTGATGAATTTGTTGATTGGTGATCTAGTATACGGAATTAAGAGTCAGGTTCGATGGTCTAGAGTGGTAGGGAAGATGCTTTGACAAAGAGATCAAGTGAGATGAGGGATTAGTCCACGAGGGCAAGGGATTGATCAAGTAAGGGAAGTGGCGACGATAAAGGTGTAGAAATTTGAATAATAGCTGAATTATTCACCGAGATTATCCTGATTACACACTATTTAAGCTTCATGCATAATACATAACCTCTTCTACAATTGATCATCAATTTGCGGAAATAGAAGCAGTCGCATGCGCACATTAAAACATAATCAAGCACACATATAACACACTATGTAATGGGGAAAGCTTACAGCTGAAAACCCCCAACTATCTGTATATTATAATGATAGAGAACATGTAACAATACATAGCACAAAGCTCCTCACAGCTCTCAGCACTATCTCACATGCTACACACAAACTAGCTCAGATATGAACAAGTCACAAGTTCAAATCTCTTCCACTTGTCTGCCTGCCTCTACTGCGCAATCCAAGATGAATAATGATGAGATCCAAGTTCGAATCCCACTGGCTTGTACTGCGCAATCCTCATTGGAAATCTCAATCAATGTGTGTGCAAATCTCATGCACATCTATAGTCACAACTGATAGTAGACTCACCCTTTCACCCACCTCTAACACTGGTCTCCACTGAACTGTCCATGCATTGCAGTTAACTGATGTATTCTTTAGTTGATTTATGAGTTAATAATTAGTGAATTAATTAATAATTAATTCACACCACTCATCACTAGTGTATTTTTCAGTTAGAATAAATACAACTAGTTCAACTAAGTTAAACCGAACACAACTCCACCAACTGTCTCATCAACTCCACCAAACTCTGCCACTTGAGTTCTAACTGAAGTCAACCATGCAATAGCTCAACTAACCCATAGGAAAAGTGTATTTCCTTCTGCCAGTTGCATGTGCCACATCCGTAGCTCAAACTGAAGTGCTCCAAGAGGAAAAGATAATGTTTATAGTCTAAATATTATTAAGGGTTAATAATATTTGGTGATGCATTTTTAGAGTAGCGGTCTAAAAATATGTCCATCGATATGTCTAAAAATAGAGGTCTATCTATTTCAACTTGACCAAAAATCCACAAATAGCATCTTGCAACTCATAGACCATAGTCATATGTCTAAGTAGACATAATCCCAAAAATGAACTTTCTTGCTTCAAAAATAGCTGCGGGCCCTTTTTAATAGAGAACGACTTTTCACTAAGCTCCATCATCTTGTTGCATTTTCAACACTCCCTCTCAACAAGATATGGATTGTCTGCCACCCCTATCACGCCTCTGTGGTATTGAATTTTCTCCTGAGTGGCTTGTAGTCAAGATATCGGCATCTGATCTCAGTGAGGAATGTATGAAAGTAACATGATTCTCATGCACAATGCGGTAAGTGGTACGTGTAGATGTGTTTGGATCTTATAGCAATCTTTGTTATTTACACCAAATTTGAATTATCTAACTTACTATCATTAGATGGACCCAAGTACACTATGTAAGACCAATTTTACCCTAAGTAAAATTGCTTTCACTATGTAAAATAACTTAATAAACCACATTTATTAGGTTGTTTATGGTCTAAACAGGAAACCCCAAAAAGAAATATTAAACAAACCTATTTTGTTTAATTTTCCTCATGGAATAATTAATTAAACCATAATTTAATTATTATTCCTAGTCATGTTTAACCCAAAAACAAAGAAATTAATTAGATAAACCTTCATTTATCTTATTATTTTCTAGGAATAATTATTTAAATCTTATTTAGATAATATTCCTTGTTAAATATGACCAAACCACCCACAAATAATTAAATAAATCATTATTTATTTAATTATCTTTCAACCACTTCCTTAAATAATTAAATAAATCATTATTTATTTGATTATCTTCTAACCGCTTCCTTAAAAAGATAAATAAATCATTTATTTTTTTATTTTTGACAAATCAAGGGATTTGACCCAAGTCAAATACCTTTCCCCTCCAACAAATATAATAAAATATTCCATAAAAAGTGGATCTAGATCTGGTTAACCCATGCACCAAGATCTAGAATGACCCAATATTTTGTTATAAATAGGAGGGTTTTTCCTACCATTCTTCACCTTTTGTTGCCTATTAGATCACTCTGGATCTATACACTTGGTCCCATTTTTTCCATCATTTGCTGTGTGAGCTCCCATTGAGCTCTATTCTTTGCATTGGGTTTTCTACACCAACAAGAGAGAGAAATCTTAGATCTGAAGTGCTGAGGACTTCCAAGAACCCATCCCACTGAGGAGAATTGGATATGCCTTCTTGTTTTCCCCCCAGGTGCCCAATTAATATAAAAATTCTTTCAAAAATCGTTCTTGTCTTGTCTATTGGTATATGGAGCAAACCCTTGTTTTTTACTGCTTAATGTCTTTCCATGCATAGATCTGGTGTTTTGCAGCTCTTTTCTTGTCTAACTAACCGCAGATCTGAAGATATTGGCAGCCACTTTTGTTGTTAGGGCTATTAGTTATGCATAGCTAAAGTGGTTCTTTTTCGTACACTTCGACAAAGGATTCATACTAACATACTGGATTAGCCGAGAGTTTAATGCAACTCTGGTTATCACAATAAATCACAGTAGGCTCCAAGTATGACCCGAAAAACCCAACCAAGATCTTCCTCATCCATATAGCCTACCATCGATAAACTTCTTTGCGCCATATACTAAACCTCTGACAGGCTGAGTGCCATGGATCTACCTTTCTCTTTGTACCAAGCTAGCTGTCGATCGATGCGAAGTCCTCCCGAGGATGTACTCTTTATGTCGTTGGGCTCCACTGCCCCAATGTTGCATCCCAGTGAAGCCACACGACTTCACCTCATCCCTCTGTACGTACCACGATCCATATCTAGATGTGCAAGATAACGCAATACATGCTTTTTGCCTTCAGAAGGGTGGTAGGCTTAACCATAACTTGTGAAAGCTGGTTAACTGCATAGCATATATCAGGTCGTGTATTGACCAGATACATAAGCGACCCCACCAACTGTCGATAAACAGTGGCATCCACTACCTCCGCTGAAGTAGCATCCTCCTTCCTCCAACCACCAGGAAGAGGAGTATCAACAGGCTTGCAGCCATGCATGTTGAACTTCTCCAATATCTCCCGAGCATACTTGCCTTGAGAAACAAATAGTCCACCACTGCGCTGCCAAATTTCCAATCCCATGAAATAATGAAGGTGGCCAAAGTCCTTCATCTCAAACTCCTTTGCAACATCAGCCTTGCATGAGTGTATCAACAGTTCATCACCTGTCAAAATCAAATCATCTACATAAAGTACAATGATCAGCAACTTACCCTCCACCACAATCTGGTATAGGTTAGGATCCGCCTCACTCTTAGAGAATCCAAGTCCGGTGAAATAACTGTCTATCCATGTGTACCAAGCATGAGGTGCTTATTTCAACCCATACATCACTCTCTTGAGCCTACACACATGCGACTCGCTATTGAAGATCTCGAAACCTTCAGGCTGCTCTATGTACACCTCCTCCTTAATGACTTCGTTGAGGAACGCAGTCTTCACATCCATCTGATGAATGTGCCACCCCATCTGCGCTGAGAGAGCAAGAATCGTCCGTATGGAAGAATACCTTGCGACAGGTGCAAAGGTCTCCTCATAATCGATCCCCTCTATCTGTGAGAAGCCTCGAGCAACAAATCTTGCCTTGTACTTCTCCACACTCCCATCAGCTGCCTGCTTCACTTTGTAGATCCATCTCGAACCCACCACTGATTTCCCTTCCGGCCTTGGGACAATCTCCCATGCACTGTTTCTGACAATCGAATCATACTCTTCCACAATGGCATCTACCCATGCGGGATCCTCCATAGCTTCCTCGAAAGAGGATGGCTCTGTCACGACATTTTCTGCTCACAAGAACATGTATCCGGTGCATCGGTCCGGTGGTGCTCTGCATGCTTCTTTGTCTTTGTCGTGCTCCTAAAACCTTCTGCATTTTTTTAGGCAGGTCACTGGCTCCCGTGGTGCGCTTAGCCTCTGATGGTTGGCGCTGCATGGGTGGTTTCTTCCACCTCCTGAACTTCCTCTTGTGGCTGATCCACATCCGGAAGCTCCTCCTTAGGAACTAATAACTCCTCATCTGCATGCAAGTGTAGCTCCCTCTCAAGCGAACACTGCATGGCTTTCTCCTCCTGAAACTTGATATCCCGTCGCACAACAGTCTTGCGATTTTCTGACAAATACACCCGATAGTTGTGAGGTGTATCAGTGTACCCCACAAATATTCCAACCTGCGGCGGCTCGATTCTACGGCATCCTTCGTCACATGAATGTCAAAGCAATTGAACCAAAAATCCTCAAATGGGAAATATGGGGCCTCTTACAGAAAAACACACTCATAGTGTAATCATTGCCAAGTATCTTGTGAGGACAACGGTTCTGTACATATCTGAGTATTGCATGCCTCCGCCCACAAGTGAATGGGTAGGCCACGATCATGGCAATATCATGATCAGCACCACACAATTATCTGTTCTGCGCTCGCGACAGATTCTGCTGTGGGCTATGAGGTGCTATGAGCTCTCTTCGAATCCCTTTTGCGCTGCAAAAGTCCTTGAATTTTCCAGAGATGAATTCACTACCATTGTCGCTCCTAAGAGCCTTCACATGCTTCCCCGATTCCTTCTCAACCAACGCCTTGAACTCACAAAACTTTGAGTATGTCTCGCTCTTCTTCTGCATGAAGAAGATCCAGCACTTCCGAGAATAATCATCAACAAAGATCACATAGTACCTGTGCTTTGCTGTCGAAGCTACTGAGAAAGGTCCACACACGTCTGTGTGAATTCTCTCAAGGATCGTTGTGGCACGACTATCCTTCTCGTGAAAGGTGGCTTTCACAAATTTTCCCAAGGTACATCCCTTGCACTGATCTGACTGCGCAAGAGTACCCTTAGGAAGCCTAATAGAAATCTGCTGCAGTATCTTCAAAGCTCCATGGTGAAGGTGGCCCAATCTCCGGTGCCACAACTCGCCATCATCCCGACTCACCACTCCTTCTGCCTTGCCTGCCATTGCTGCACAGCCATCTACCTGCAATTGATAAAGGTTCTTAACTCGAACCCCTATCCTCCGAGTCTCACCAGTTGCCTTACTGCGCAGGAAAGCCTTTCCCTCGCTAAAGACAACATCATATCCCTTGTCTTCTAACATCGCCACAGAGATAAGATTCTTCTTCAATCCTGGAACATGCATCACTTCCTTCAATACGAAGGGTTTACCAGACTCCCTCTCAAAGGAAATGGTACCGATACCGGTCGCACTGTATCTACCATCATCGCCCATCTCGATGTGCACTCCAAGATCTTTCTCATCCAGATTAGAAAAAAAATCTCGATCTCCTGTCATGTGAAAAGACGCATCACTGTCCAAGAACCAAACTGAACCCATCACACTTGATACCAAGCATGCAATCAGCGAAAAATCCAGCTCAAACTGCGAGGCTAAGGCCTCTCCCGCTGCAGATCCAGCAGCTTGCTTATTTTTCTTCTTCTGCGGACAATTTGTGGCATAATGTCCGTGCTGGTGATAGTGAAAGCACTTCACCTTGGACATGTCCTGCTTCTTGCCTTTCGCACCGGAATGAGAAGATTTATTGATCTTCCCCTTCTTTGCTTTGGTAGCCAAAGCGCAATTTTCTTCATCAGATGCCTTTGATGAAGATCCGTCCCTGGTACTCCGCCTTATCTCCTCTTGCACAAGATCCGACCAAAGTCGCTCCCATCCTGGCAATTTCTCCCGACCATTGACAGAGTCTTGATAGGAGTGACAACTCTTCGGAAGACCAAGGAGAGCCAAGCTCACCAATTCCTCATCATCTACAGTCACCTCCACACTTCCCAGCTCATCCCTGCATTGGATGAACTTCGTGAGGTACTTGGGCATACTGTTGCCTTTCTCCATCTTTATGTGTCTGAGTTTATCCTTGAGCGCCAACTTCCTTTGGTCGCTATTGCTTTGGAATAAATCTGTCAATGCTTTCCATATCAAGTATGGAGAAGCTTTTCCATGCAGGCTGGATACAATGTGATCCTTCACACCCTCTAACAGAATCCTTCGACACTTTGTTGTCTTATTTTGCTAAGCCTCAATTTGAGCAGCATCAGTAGGCTTTGGGACTTCAACATCTATGAAATCCTTCACCCCATTGTCATCTAACACCGCCTCCATCCTATCTCTCCATGCAATATAATTCGAGCTGCCTTCAAGAGCATACTCCAATCGCAATCCGTTGAAAGAACTTTTGACTTCGACACTAAGAAAACACTGCTACAAATTCGAATTCCACCAGCTCAAAACTCAACCGCTTCTGATCTGCAAGAACAAAGTATTTCTAGCACAGAGATCGACTGTAGGGGAATTTACTGGATATATCATCTTTCAAAGAAAGGATGGATCCAGAGGCTACCTGGCCCACTTACAGACTCTGTCTACCGAAATAAATTGTAATCACTGTAATAGATCCGATGATCAATTCTCGCTCTGATACCATGTAGAAATTTGAATAATTTGTTGAATTATTCACCGAGATTATCCTGATTACACACTATTTAAGCTTCATGCATAATACATAACCTCTTCTACAATTGATCATCAATATGCGGAAATAGAAAGCAGTCGCATGCGCTCATTAAAACATAATCAAGCACACATATCAACACAGGATGTAATGGGGAAAGAAATAGCTGAAAACCCCAAACTATCTGTATAGTATAATGATAGAGAACATGTAAAAATACATAGCACAATACTCCTCACAAGTACTCAGTACTATCTCCAAAAGTTACACACAAACTATATGAGATTTGAACAAGTTAGGGGTTCAAATCTCCTCCACAAGTCTGCCTACCTCTACTGTGCAATCCAAGTGAGTAATGAATGAGATCCACATTTGAATCCCACTAGCTCCAACTGTGCAATCCTCATTGGCAATCTCCATCAATTGGTGTGCAAATCTCATGCACAATCATGGTCACAACTGATAATCAATCACACCCTTTCACCCACCTCTAACACTGGTCTCCACTGAACTGTCCATGCATTACGGTTAACTGATGTGTTCTTTAGTTGATTTATGAGTTAATAATTAGTGAATTAATTAATAATTAATTCACACCACTCATCACTAGTGTATTTTTCAGTTAGACTAAATACAACTAGTTCAACTAAGTTAAACCGAACACAACTCCACCAACTGTCTCATCAATTCCACCAAACTCTGCCACATGAGTTCTAACTGAAGTCAACCATGCAATAGCTCAACTAACCCTTAGGAAAAGCGTATTTCCTTCTGTCAGCTGCATGTGCCACATCCAAGCATCAAACTGAAGTGCTCCAAGAGGATAAGATAATGTTTATGGTCTAAATATTATTAAGGGTTAATAATATTTGACTGTTCTATTTTTAGTCCGGCAGTCTAAAAATAGACTTTAACGATGTGTCTAAAAATAGAGGTCCATATATTTTTACCAACTTGACCAACCATCCATAAATAGCATTCTGCAACTCATAGACCATGATCCATATGTCTAAAAATAGACATAGTCTAAAAATAGACTTTGCGCCAAAAATAGCCTGCGGGCCCACTTAGTGAAGGCAACTTCTTTTCACTAAGCTCCATCATCTTGTTGCATTTTCAACAAAAGGGAGAAGTGGGCCAAGACGTAGAACTTAGCGAAGGGGAGGCTCATAATATTGAATAGTCACATGGTCGTGTTGTTCTCTCAGCCTCTCTAGACACACTAGAAACTCGATTGAGACAAGTAACAACTCTTATATAATAATCAAGTCAAAATAGGATAACATGCAACATAATCAATGGAATATGTAGTACTTCCTTGTGTCACTTTGTCGTGGCCAAAGGAGACTAGATGAACGACTTTAGCAACTAGAGGGATAAATGGCTCACATTGAGTTTCATGTGCATGGTGATCTTGGATATCCTAAATCGCCATAAATTAATCTAACACATCCTCCTATCCCTTGATGAGTGTGGGATGGGTTATTTTCTTGGGAGTTTTTTGGGAAGTTTGGTCTTTTAGGTTCTCAGTGTTGAAAATGTTTTAACATTTTCTAATCGGTTGTTGGGTTGTTCTTCTGGCCAATAAATCTAGTCGGAATGCGGCTGGAAGAACAACAAATTTTGGACAAACATTTTGCAACTTTTTGATGAATTAATAGAAACTTTTAATTGATAAAAAATAATAATCAAGAAACCTCTCATCTAATATTAGGATAATATATGAATCAACGAGTATATAAATATATATACTTCAAAGTTGCACAATGTATCCATAATTAAATCGAGCTTGAATCTAACATAAAGCATTAAATCGAGATTCAATCATGCACTTTTATTGAATATTGTAAGTCACCACTCAAACGTTGAGACCTTATCAATACTTTTCTTCACCTAGATCATAACCTCGCACCTTCAAATTTGTATCTTTTACCTAATAAATAAAACTATACCCTTTTTTTTAACCAAATAAATAATATTAACCTTAACATCTTAAATTTAATTTACCTCAAGTAATCATCATCCTTGGATAGTGTAGTCACAGTAACTAACATCGATATATTCCGTAAAACACCCCATATAGAGTTTCAAAGTCATTGACACCATGCTTTCACTACAAGGAAAAGACCCTCTAGCGGAGGTTATAAAGGAGGTTTTTAGTGTTATAAAATTGGCCAAAATTGTCAAAAAAACATTTTCTACAACATATGTTTATGGTTACATAGGTTTTTGCGGAGCTTTTAACAGAAATTCAACACAAATAAAAAAAAGGGCGCCTGGAGGTTATTACATATGTTTTTTTCATTGGTGCGCTACTCGGGCTTCAACACACCGGTGCGTACATATAGAAGGTGGCCCGGGCCAGTCGAAGGAGCATGCACCGGGCCATTAAGGTATAAAACTGCACTGGGCGCAGTGTTGGCAATACAACGCACGAGGATGTTCTAATTGATCTTGGGATTTGTGCGGTGCCCATAGGTCGTCTCAACACACCAGTGCGTAGACTTATAGAAACACACCGGTGCGTAATGTCACACAAATGCACCGAGATTTATAATTAGTATCGGTATTTGTGCGGTGCCCGTAGGTCGTACAAATGCACCGAGGCGTAGAGCCACATAAACGCATCAGTGCGCAGTATCACACAAACGCACTGAGATTTATAATTGGTATCATTATTTGTGCAGTGCCCAGAGGTCATACAAATGCACCGGTGCGTAATTCCACATAAATGCACCGGTGCGCAGTACCGCACAAACATATCGATATTTTTAATTGGTTTTGGTATTTGTGCGGTGCCCATAGGTCATAGAAACACACCGGTGCGCTTCATAATACAAACACACCGGTTTACAATAACTAACACACACTGCTTTTCATTTTATATTTTTTAGAAACATCGACCTATGACAGTGCAATTATTGTGATTTTTTAAAATTCATTATTCATCAAAAGTTGACACATCTTATAACAATATTCATATTAATTAAATTTTTATTAATGCATTTGAATGTGATTTTTGGATTAATCTGTAATATCATATCATAATTATTGTGACTTTTTAAAATTCATTATTCATCAAAAGTCGACACATATATATCTTATAACAACATTCATATGAATTAAATTTTTATTAGTGCATTTGAATGTGATGTTTGGATTAATTTATTATATCGTATCATCAAATTTCACATCTCTTCATTATAATATTTAATCATCCATAAATTTAATCAGTGGTGTTACATTTCACAGCGACAATAGAGAACGCAATAGAATAAATTAAAACATGTTTTATTATATATATAAGACAATCTTTGTCATACAAAATGGAACAGTTATTGGTATCCCTTTGTCTTTCAATTGGGACACCATATCCATTACATTAAACAAAATGTGTGATTTCACATGATAATATTTCAAAAAATACAATGCCTTGCTTTGATATCCAAACATAGTGATCATCATTCTTTGCTTGAACTGTTGTCACTGTTAGATCTACTTCCATGACTTGGGTTATTTTCAAGAATGTTTTGTTCACGGTGTTGATTGTTTTCTTCTTCTTCACCTTCCATCTACAAACATAAAAATAAACTATAATGAGTGTATATACATTGGTGAGAATAGTGAAAATTGCAATATTAAATAATATACATCAATGTAAATTGAAAAGAAATGACGTACCATTGCAACAATTGACTCATAAACTATACACATTCTTTCAAAACAATGTAACATGCCATCTTTCAAGATTTCATCTGTTGGCACGGTTCCATACTTTGTTTCCTGCAAGTTTCATACCCCATAACAAATCATATATTTAATATAAAGATTTTTTTGTTCTACTAATTATAGACGGAACTAAGTAAAACAAGATCGATAGATGCTTACAAATTCCACAATTAATTTCTAATATGCCAACATATACTCACAACCCATATTTAACCCAATTTCAATCAATTTGTTTGATGGTTCTTCTTTGTATGTTAGCACATGTTTGAAGACATTCAATGATGATTTTTGTAAAACAACTTAAAATATGCAAAAATGAAATCTAGTTAAGTTGTTATAAGGAAGTAACAATTACTCACAAACTTAGATATCAACGATTTTCTTCCTTGTCGTCCTGTTTTATGTCCTGAATGGGTTCCATTTTCTTTTCTTTTCTACAAGAAAATACTTGAAAATTAATATTTAATGCTAAATTGTTTATTTATTGTACCTAATGATCGAAAAATTCAATGATTACATACTACATTTGAAGCACGTTGTTGTTGAGATGACTCCTCATGCGATGTAATTTTGTCCATTTCTTTGACCATCTTCTTGTACACCTTTTTGGACATTTCTACTGGCATATTTATGATATCAGCTCGTTCATCTTTTGAGATTTTCATAATCTTCCTGAAAATGTAACATGACAATAAACTATTTAATTTTTATATTGATGTATGAAAAGTAAATATAACAAAAGTGATATTTATAAATAATTCTAGACAAACATTTAAATAAATATTACTTTTTCATTCATTCTTTTTTGTTATTGTACGTTTTTGCTATTAAAAGTTTGACATGTCTCATTGACCAATTCTCTGGAAACTCTTCCTGTAGTTTAGATAAAATTTGGTTCTTGGAATCATAGGATTGAGTTTTGTATTGTAAGTGGAAAGAACGTCTATACATTCGTTCCACTACATACCTCAAAATTTTGTAAAAGTTTTTCTCCCTTTCGTTAACCTCCAATACCACTCTAAATGAGCTAAGGAGCAATTCATTTTCATTTGCATGTTCTATTTTTTTTCTTTTCTTAGAACAACATTCATTTTCTGAGCTGTTGGTCCCTATAGAACATTAAACATATGTGAATTAATAGATTGTTTAATACAGGTTATCTAATAATTTTAAGTATATTATTAATGAAAATTTTAAAAAAGAAACTCATATTGGATCGATAGTATTTTTTCATTCACCTGATTCATCCTTTTGCAAATTTTCCATCAAGCTTTTATGCTCTTTTGGTCCTAGATAAAAAATAATCTTATCGAGCTTCATCGTTTTGTGGCTCTGCATGATATACATTAAACAATACATATTAGCTAAACTTACATATAATTCAAAAATAATATTTTTTCGAAAAAAATTACAAAAAACTTGACTTTTTTGCTTTTCTTGATGTGTTATCAGTATTTTTGTTACTAGATCTCTCGTGAGTCATTTATTTATCAATCTGAAACATGTACCATATCATTAATTAATATATTTATAAATAAATTGTCAACTTTTCAGGTAAAAAAAAATCTCAAGAAATCGGTGCTCCATTCATTCTGTACGCACTGACGTCGATGCGTGGAGGTATTATAAACGCACCACACAAACAGTATAATAGACCGTACGATGCTCTATGTCAACAAGAAGCACTGGTGCGTTACATTTTAACCACCACACCGATTAACACAGAGAAAATAATAAAAATCGTTCTCGTGTTAGTTTTTGTAGCATAAACCGGTGCCATATTTTACAGATGGCACACTGATTAAAAAAAAAAAAAGAGAAGAAGAAGAAGAAGAAGAAAAGAATGAAAGAAAGAAGAAGAAGAAGAAGAAGAAAGTTTTTAATTTCTTATCACAGTATTTTCGCAGTGCGCTTGGATAATACAATGCACCAGTGTGCTTGGATAATACAACACACCGATGGAAAAAAAATCTGTTTTTTTTTTTAATTCATGCATGGGCCGACATGGATTGGGATTCGACTATGCAAGTCGTCCCGTGGGTTGGATGTCTTAGGCCTATATTTAGCAATAAAAACCCTATAAATTTAAAATGAAAAACCCTAATTCTGAAATCACATAAAGAGAGAGAAGAAATGACATAAACAAAAAGAATGTAGGGTATATATATATATATATATATATATATATATATTGGTTCGAAACAACATGTTTGTGGTGCACCATAATGAAATAGTGCACCAGTGCCATATGTTACATATGACGCACTGACAATAAAAACCCTATAAATTTAAAATGAAAAATCCTAATTCTGAAATCACATAAAGAGAGAGAAGAAATGACATAAACAAAAAGAATGTAGGGTATATATATATATATATTGGTTCGAAACTACATGTTTGTGGTGCACCATAATGAAATAGTGCACCAGTGCCATATGTTACATATGACGCACTGACAAAAAATAATTTGTTTTTTAATTTTTTTTATCACAATACTTTTGTAGTGTGTTGGGATAATACAACACACCGGTGCGCTAGGTTACGCCGGGCGCACCGATGAAAAAAATTCTTCTTATTTTTTTTTTTTTTTCATGCAAGGGCTGACATGGATTGTGATCCGACTATGCAAGTCGTCCCGTGGGTTGGATGTCTTAGGCCTATATTTAACAATACAAACCCTATAAATCTAAATTGAAAAGCCCTAATTCTGAAATCACGGAAAGAGGGAGAAGAAAGGGGAGAAACAAAAAGAATGTAGGGTTTGTTTCTAAAAATGGTTTGTTTGTTTGTTTTTTTTTAATGAAAAAGAAATTGAAATTTGTTTCTTACTGTATAAAAAAACAATAAACATTGATTTTTTTTTTACTACGTAAAAAAAAACTGCAGAGAAAAGTAAAAAAAATCAATAAACTTTAATCACGAGATCGTTTGAATTCTGTGCTACAGGGTTTGAATCACCAGAGGTTTGAAATTCTGATTGTCTGAATACTTCTGTTTGAACGTATTTCCCTTCTCCATGGTGCTCTCGTGCTCTGTTTGCTCCAGGTATGTCTCTTTCAAATCTCGCTGATTTTTTTTTTGCAAAAATAGTGAAATAATGAAAAGTGTTTAGTATTTAAAGAATTGTTTTAAGAAATTTGATATTTGAAAATATTTTGTTGTCCATTTTTCAATTTATATATTTATTTATATTTTTTATTTTTTTTCACTTAAAGATAATAGAGTTGCCTTTTTTTTTTTTTAATGAAAAAAGAAATTGAAATTTTTTTCTTACTACATAAAATAACAATAAACATTGAATTTTTTTTTACTGAGTAAAAAAAATCAATAAAATTTAATCACGAGATCGTTTGAAATTCTGTGCTACAGGGTTTGAATCACTAGAGGTTTGGAATTCTGATTGTCTGAATACTTATGTTTGAACGTATTTCCCTTCTCCATGGTGCTCTCGTGCTCTGTTTGCTCCAGGTATGTCTCCTTCAAATCTCGCTGATTTTTTTTTTGTAAAAATAATGAAATAATGAAAAGTGTTTAGTATTTAAATAATTGTTTTAAGAAATTTGATATTCGAAAATATTTTGTTGTCTATTTTTCAATTTATTTATTAGCATCGCACCGGTGCGTCTATTTATAAAACGACACCGGTGCGCAGTAACGAAAACGCACCAGTGCAGTGATCTATACATTAGCACTGATAACAAGAATTTCATTTTTAAGGCACCGAAATTACTTTTAGGTGTGTGTACCAAAATTTATTATTGATTTTTCTCAAATGCAGGGAGAAAATATCATAATTAGATCGAATGGACAATTCTTCAAAATCTAGCTCGTTCCATAATATTTCTTAAAGTCTATCGCGGAGTTCTACCTATCCATCTTGAAACGTAATATTTACTTCAGATTTTATTTATATTCTAATTATCTAATTGAATTTATGTTTTTTATCCATGTCAATCATGCACAACTTAATTAAATTTATAATGTATACATATTTGCAAGTTCATGTAGATTCAGCATCGAGTTCAGATGCACAAAATATTCAAACAGCTCCAAAACGTCAGAAGCTCTTATAAGGAGTTGCATACCGCAAGACGCATTTGGTAAATGAAAATGGACAACCACTTCACCCTGCCAATTGTAACAATATTGCATCTTCTAGCCACAATCCCGGGACAATAATGCTAATAATTATAATTGTTTGGTACATTGATTAATGTAATTATTTCAACGTCTAACCAATTTATAATCATGCAATATTGTCAACGTGCATACTGTATAAATTAGTTATTTTTTTTGTATCTAAGATCATAATAAAATAATGATAATTCTAAAGTACATGAATTTATTTGTATTATTTTCTAAAATTTATTATGTTACAATAATTCATATTATTCTAGATTTATTATTTTACAATTATTTAAAATTTTACAAATTTACAAATTTACAAATTTTTAATAAAATCATTTCACTTTAATACAATTAAATTTTTTACATTAATACAATTAAAATTTTACAAATATTTTACATACAATTAGAATTAGAATTAGAATTAGAATTACAATTTTACAATTTCACAAAATTACAATTAAAATTACAATTAGAATTTTAGAATTTTACATATATACAATTACAATTTTACAAATTAAAATATTACAATTACAATTACAAATTTACAAATTTACATATATACCATTACAATTACAATTTTAGAATTCTACATACAATTAGAATTACAAATATTACAATTTTACAATATCATGATAATTTAATATTAAATTAATTAATAAACATCACGTTCATGATAACCATCGTACAAACTTCATATTTGACTAAAAAACACATTCAAAATCGCTCACATCATCGTGATCATGATCATCTAACAAAACACAATCAACATTATATATTAACATCATCACAACATAGACATCAAATATACATCCCATGTGAAATAATTGCTATCACATACACATCTATCTGCGAGCTGCACATTAAATGAAGTACATATCATACATGACCTAACAATATACACATCATGATGATCACCAACATGTAAATTAAGTACAACTGCAACATTAACATAAAATACATGGACCATATATATATATATATATATATATATATATATATATATATATATATATATATATATATATTCATCTAGACCAAGATGCGGATGACTCGCTGGTTTGGACAAAGAATTCTACTAATGGATCCTACATTGAAAAGAAGGGATATAAAGCTTATATGGAGGAATCATCTTTAACAACAAAAGAGGAATGGTGGGCTCTTGTTTGGAAAACGCCTGGTCAATTAAAAGCTAAGATTGTGTTATGGCTGGCTTTAAAAAATAAGCTTCTCACTTGGGATAATTTGCAAAAACGTGGATGGGAAGGTTCGAGTCGATGTCCTCTTTATGGATTAAATTATGAGACAGGCCCTCACCTTTTCTTTTTTTGCTCTTATGCAGAGTCGGTATGGACCAAATCTGCCTCTGCGTTTTCATCAGTTTATTTGGATGCAGCTAAGAATTTCCTAGCTTGAGCAAATCAATAGTGGAGCCTCCCTAGGGTAAGCACCTATGCTGCCCTCCGCTCTTTCTTCTCTTATGGGATATGGTGGACTCGAAACTCGAGAATTTTTAATGGAAAATTTATCCCAGAAGATTTGAATGCATCTTTGATTATCCAGTGGACCAATGAACACAAGTGTCCTCCAAAAGTAAAGAAGTTGAGAATTATTTAGCCTCCTGTCATCAACCGTGAAAAACCATGGGCTTTTCTTGATGGAGCTAGCCAAGGGTCTCCTCCGCTCGGTGGTACAGGAGCTACCCTCCATTTCTTCGGGGAAAAGTTACTAATCAAATTTTCTCCTGGTCATGGTTCAAATAATAGAGCTGAATTGGCTGCTCTTTGCGCTGTTTTATTTGTAGCACACAACAAAGGCATTACAGATTTGCAGTGTTTTGGTGACTCAAAATTAGTAGTGGATTGGGCTTCTCAGCGATCACAGATTCTGGCTCCTCATTTACAAGCAGTTTTACAAGCCACTCAACATTTCTTCACCAATTTTTCCTCTCTTGCATTCAAACATGTATACCGAGAACTGAATGAAGAGGCATATTTATTATCAAAGCAAGCTCCAACGTTATAGCTTGGTCGTTTGATAATAATCAATGCCTCCTCTTCTAAAGAGGAAGTATTTTTGGTATAATATATGATAGTATGACGCTCCAAAGAAGAACAGAAACATAATTCCGTTCACACATATTTTTGTTTTTTTTTATGAGTTTTTTTTGTAAAATTTTCCTCATTTACAATCTTATGAGGTTCCAGAAAGATATAGCTCAAGGAGCAATGTAAAAACCCCTTGGGGGCCAGTCCGTTATTCAAATTTGAATAAATTTTTTTCCTTGGAATATATATATATATATATATATATATATATATATATATATATATATATATATATATATATATATATATATAAAATGTAAAAAATATACAACTGTAATATAAATGTCATGGATACCTTTTTTGACGGTCGGGTTTTGTAGAGTGCGCTGGAGCGAACGCGTTGCTGCCTGCCGCCGCATCTTAATCCAGGGCGCTTTCTTGCTAGGGCTTGCGCCCATGGAGGGGCTGGGCTCTCCGCAGGGGCCTCCTCCTCTCCGCAGGGGCCTCCTCCCCCCCCTCCCCCGCCCTCTTCTGCTGAGGCTTTCGATCGCTTATTGGCAGGGCTTCCTAAGAAGAAGAATGTTGAAGCTGCGAAATTTGTTAAGAAAATTGATGAAATACTTGAGATCTCTCTTCCAGCAGAGACTCCGATTCAGGTTGCTTTATCACTGGCTGAACGAGCCCTCATAGGCCAGTTCACAGGGCTTTGGCCATCTCCCAAAACCACTGAGAGCTGGGTCAACAGAAACTGGGCGCCTCTGATCAAATAAAGCGTTACTTCTTATTTTTTGGGGAGAGGTTACTTTCTCTTCGAGTTCACTTCAAAAGATGACAAAGATCTGATCTTCCAGAACGGCCCCTACTTCATGGGCACTCAGGGTTTGTATCTAAATAAGTGGACTCCGGACTTCGATCCTGCTGTGGATGTGCCCAAAGCAGTCCCGGTGTGGGTTAGACTCCCAAATCTGCCAGTTCACTGCTGGAATTGGGACTCTCTGAGGCATATTGGTAATGCCCTTGGGAAGTTCATCGATCGAGCAAACAACAAGGACCAGTATGACTGTGCTAGGATCTGCGTGGAAGTAGATCTGGAGGTTGGGCTACCAGAGGCCATCAAAATCAAAGTCGGAAGCTGGTCGCATGTGCAGAAACTGGACTATGAGCAGCTACCCTTCAAATGTCGGAAATGCCATGTCTATGGCCATTTCGCCAGAGGCTTTCCATCCAACAACGAGGCTGTGCAAGGGAAGGAGGACAGATGGAATCATGTTAAGCGCTCCAAAACCTCCCATAAGGCTCAAAAGCTGGGAGGCCCCATTGGCAAAGGTCCCCAACAGGCCTCTTCTCAGCAGATCCCGTCTAAGCCCGCTCCTGAAAACAAGTTCGAACTCCTAAGCTCGCACCAAGAGGACACCCAGGAGGGGGAGGAGACAACATCCCCGGACAAAGGGAATCCCTCTATGTCTTCCAAAGACGCAAGTGTTGCAGAAATCTCAAAAGAAATACCTGTTGAAGTTGAGGAAGAGGACCAGGAGTCGGAAGATTCAGAGAAGGAAGGAGAAATAGGCGACTCACAGGTCTCCGTTAGGATATCCACAAGAGGTCGCAAAACAGATCGAGAGAAAAGAGAGCAGGAAACGTACAAGGACAAGTTACAGGGTAGCTAACCAACTCTGGAGAAGCTACTAGCAAAAAAGCCGAAGATGGTGAGAAACCAGCCCCAAGGCTCCAAGGGAGCCCAGCAGAGCAAAGGTAAATAATGAAAATAGTCTCCTGGAATTGTAGGGGTATGGGGAGCAAGATCAAGGAAGAGGCAACAAGAAACTTAATACGAATAGAAGCCCCGGACATATTCCTTATCCAGGAGACTAAGATGGAGGAAGCAGACTTCCTCCAAACAAGTAAAAGAATCTGGAGTAAAAGCAAAGCAAAAGCTGTCTCAGCCCGAGGAGCCTCTGGAGGGTTAGGCACTCTTTGGAATGATAGCAAGTTCTCATTAATTTCTGAAATTTCAAACACTCACTGGCTGCTCCTAAAAATGCAGCATCTTGTCACTAAAGAATACTTTTGTCTCTTTAATGTATATGTACCGGCCAATGCTGGAGAAAAAAAGGCCTGTTGGGACTCTATAAGAAGCCAGGCAGAATTAGGGAACCTTGACAACATCATTATTGCGGGTGACCTCAATCTCACATTGCATTCCTCTGAAAAGAGAGGAGGCTGCATTGTGCGAGATCCGGCGAGGGAATGGGCAGAGGATCTTCTGCAAGATTGGGATTTGCTGGACATCAAGCCCTCTTCAGGTAAGTTCACTTGGTCAAACAAAAGAGTAGGCCCTGGTCACATAGCAGCAAGACTGGATAGATTTTTTGTACAAAGTTCCTTTCTATTGCTTGGTTTAGATGCTAGTATGCAAATCCTTCCTTGCAGCATATCTGATCATAATCCTATCAAGCTTGATCTCTAGGCTCACCCCGACCTTGGCCCCATTCCCTTAAGATTTAGCCCCCTCTGGGTCAAGGAATCCAATTTCATGCAAATTGTCAAAGAAATTTGGTCTCAGCCAGTCAATGGATCACCCTTCTTCGTGTGGGAAGAAAAACTCAGAAGAACGAAAGCTGCCTTAAAATGCTGGGCCAAAACTCTTTCTAACCCAGCAGCTGAAAGGAAAAATCTCCAAAGTCAATTGGAAGCACACCACTTGCTTTCGGAAGAGGCATATGTAACTAGAGAAATCCTCGATAAGGAGATTCAACTCCAACAGCACTTCCACAAAGCCTGCCTGGCAGAAGAAGAGTTTTGGAGGATTAAGTCTCGTTGCCTATGGCTTAAAGTGGGAGACAGAAATTCCTCTTTCTTTCACAAGCAAACTCAAGCCAGAAAATGCTTCAACACCATATCTGAGATTAAGGATGACAATTCCAATCATAAAGATTTTGTAAGCATTAAACGAGCAGCTTTTCTTCACTTCAAGAAGTTGTACAGTGAGGATGCGAATCTGATTCAAAATTCTGATCTTCTGGACTGGGTCCCCCCTTCAATCTCTGCTGAGATGAACCATCTTCTAGAAGCCAAAGTCACCAAGGCTGAGGTCAAGAATGCTCTCTTTGCCATGGATCCTAACAAAGCACCAGGACCGGATGGATTCACCGCCAGATTTCTGCAATCCTGTTGGCACATTGTGGAAAAAGATCTCTACAAAATGGTTCAAAAATCCCAAGACTGTCAGAAATTAGGAGGTAGCACAAACTCTGCATTCCTTGCTCTCATCCCCAAGGAGAAAGGCGCCAATTCCTTCAACAGATTTCGCCCCATCTCTCTCTGTAATATTGGTTATAAGTTGATCACCAAAGTAATAGCAAACAGGCTGAAATATCTTCTCCCCACAATCATTCCTGAAAATCAAGGGGGCTTTATTCATGGTAGACAGCTAGTGGACAATTTCATTTTGGTTCAAGAGGCAATTCTCTCAAGTCAGCAGCGTAAGGAAAGAGGTATGGTTGTCAAACTGGACTTAGCTAATGCCTTCGATCGAGTCAGGCATTGCTTCCTTTTGAATGTTCTGAAAAAATTTGGATTTGGGGAGAACTTTATAAACTGGATTCGGACCTGTATCTCAGAGCCTTGGATTGCTCCCCTTGTTAATGGTAGAGCAGCTGAATTCTTCAAAGCCTCAAGAGGACTAAGACAGGGCTGCCCTCTTTCTCCCCTTCTGTTTGTCCTCCAGGCCTCTGTTATCAGTTTCTATCTAAACAAGAAAATGCAAGAGCAGGAGATCACGGGGCTTTGCATTGCCAGAGGAGTTAAAAGCATCAACCACGCCCTCTTCGCAGATGATACTTTGCTGCTGGGGGCTGCAACACTACATTCAGCCAACAGCTTTAAAGAAGCTATAGATGAATATTGTATGGTGTCGGGAAGTAGCCTCAACAAGGGGAAATGCCATATTTACAGTTGGAATACTCCTCCCAGCTTGCTCAGCGCCATTGCAAGGTGTTTTGGATTTGCAGCCTCTCCAACTTGGACTTCTTTCAAATACCTTGGGCTTCCTATCTTCCTCAAGAGGGCCTATAGTAAGGATTGGCTCCCCCAAGTGGAAAAATTCAAAAATAAGCTCCGGGCTTGGGGGCTCACCTGGCTCAATATTGCGGGCAAGTCTGTCCTCATCAAAGCTGTCCTATGCAGTCTTCCCCTATTTCAGTTCTCTGTTCTTTTGGCCCCAATTGGCATCCTTCAGAAAATGGAACAACATATTCGAAACTTCTTTTGGAAGGGGGGCAAACATAATGAGAGGAAATTCCCACTGGTTAACTGGGAGACTGTCTCCAAACCGCTGAGGGAGGGGGGGCTAAACTTCAAAAATCTCTCTCTTCAGAACATAGCCATGGGAGCCAAGCTGCTCTGGAGAATCATTGCGCCCAAGCCTTGCTGGGCCCAATTAGCACTCTGGAAGAAATATTTTAAAGGCACGAGACTCAGATGCCTAGATGGTCCTCTCCCCCAAGGCGTCTCTCCCTTTGCTAGACTCTACTCCAAAGCTGCCCCCCTGATCAGCTCCAATGCCTATTGGATTCCTGGAAATGGTAAGAAGATAAATATTTGGACAGATCGTATTCTGGGTCGTGATCCAATTGGTGACTGTTCCTCTTTGAACGCGCTTCGTTGCTGGTTGACTTCTGCTGGGAAAACCACGCTGTGTGATATCTCCACGTGGGATGGGATGCATTGGGCAGGCTGGAATTTCTTTGATGTGCCTCCGGAGCTCCTTCAGGAATGCAATTGTCTTCGCTCCATGCTGAACGGTATTGCCCCCATACATCTGCGCAGAATATATTTACGTGGCTGGGGATTACTGGCTGCAGGTTACACTGTAGCCCAAGGCTACGCAAATCTCACCTTGAGGCCTCACGTCCCCCTGGACCCTACCCCTTGGACGGCGATCTCGCGTCTACACTCTCTGCCTAAAATCGACATGTTCTGCTGGCTTCTTTGCCACAAGAAAATCCTTACAGATGACAAACTGCAGAAACGAGGTTTCCATGGTCCGTCCATGTGCTCTTTGTGCAGAGAAAATGTGGAATGTGCCACACACTTGATCTTGAATTGTAAATTCACTGTGCAGGTTTGGAGCGAGTTGATGGATTACTGGAACCCCAATTTTTTTCTTCCCTCCTCTATTTCTAATCTTTTTGCAAATTGGCAGAACAGTTACCCCGGTCCTCCACCCAAAAACAAAGTGATAAAAAAGGCGTGGTCTGCCCTCCCCAAAATCTGCTGCTGGCAGATCTGGCTTGAGCGAAACAACATAATCTTTAGAGATACTAAGCATGATGTCAAGGTGGTGGCGGCCAAGATAAAATTCCAGTTAAAGGAGAGCTTGGAAAATCAAAAAGATGCCTCAAATCTTAATCAATTAGATTTAGTCTGGGGTGCCTCCCTAAACCTGCAATTTCTTCAAGCCACCAGCCACATTTCCCCCTTTAAAGATTGGAAAATAAGGGGGAAGAACACTGCTGAGTTTCAAGACTGGATCTCCAATCAACAGGTGCACTCTTTCTTCTTTGATGGGGCATCAAAGGGTAACCCAGGAAGGGCCGGGGCAGGAGGTATTGTAAAAAATGCTGAAGGTATTTTGATCCACAACTTTGCATGGGGTCTGGGGATCAACTCCAGCATGCAAGCAGAGGCATTGGCCCTCCTTCAAGGCCTTAAATTGCTCTTGAATCTAGAAATCAAGGAGGTTAATGTTTTTGGGGATTCTCAAGTGATAATCAATTTTATGGTGACAATTTCCTCCCCCCGGGATCTTAGATTGGCAAGGCTGATATCCAGAATCAGAACCTTGGGGAAATTGTTTAAAAAGTTGAACTACTACCATGTGTTGAGAGACAACAACGAAGAAGCAGACCTTGAAGCAAATAAAGCTGTCCTCATCTCTGCTGGAGCAATAATTCGAGACGGGGACGAAACATGGGATCCAATTCCATAATCTGCCAGCTCAAATGTTTTACTGCTTGCTATTGAATCAGTTTGTTTGTATTTTTAAACTAGGGGAAATCACACAACTCGAGTGCATAATTGTAGCCAAAAAGAGCTGGAAGCTGTCCACAAGTCTCATAGCATTTCAGGCTATTGATACTTCCTGGGCCCTTCTCCCTCTCTTTGTAATCCGAAATCTGGAATTTAGACCCAACAGTTAATATATCTCATAACCGTTTCTGTGAAAAAAAATATAAATGTCATGGATTAGCTGGTGGTACATAATCAATAGTAGTACTAGTAGAGTCCTGCTCAGTCAATGGTGCAGCCTCAACCATCGATGGTCTAGCTTACTCTCCATGATGACTGTTGCTCGATGCTAGTGGAGGCTCCTCATCTGGCGCGGCGCGAGGTGAACGATCATCAGATGATGAGTTGTTGCTCGCGGACTGTCGATCATGTGCTGCATCTCGACCACGCCTATAACGTGCAATGGTCCTCCTCAGCCGCGTAACTAAGGTCATAGCTCCTACGACATGCCACATCAGGTTGTACATGTCACGCGACATGCCTATCCACATATGTAATAGCCTATCATCTTCCTATATGTCTCTCATATTAGCGGGCCTGGTGCCCGCCTCAATAATCAATGCAGTGATTTGGTCACCCAACTCCATCATGATCTGCTATCAAGCCGATCACGCCTAGAAAAAGGCAGTACCAGCGCACCAGCAAGAGCATATCTCTCTACACCAGCCTCCTGATGATCCTCGACACCTGGCATGCCCTAATTGTCATCAAGATCCACACTTGGATCATGTAGTGGTGTCGGCATGTCCTCGCCATCAAAAGACCCAATGTCTGCAAAATATATACAAGTACACAACAATAATTAGACAATTTCATTACACAAGTTAATAAAAAAAGTTAAAGAACATGTTAGAATAAATTTAAATAAAACAGTAATATTACCTCTATCATTCGGTGGCTCATCACCTGTGAAGAGGATGTTAGCACACCCTCGCCAATGCAAACCCACATAAGGATAGGGGACCATAATGAAGGGATGCTCGTCAACACTGGCTAGCAACTCTAGTGCATCATTCAATATCCTTGCTGGAAACACAGTCTCGCCCCTCTTGGGCATCATCTGCCCCCACATGTGCATTTGTGCCTTGAACGTCGGTCTACGAGGCTGCCGAACAAAAGTAGGCCTCATCTCTAGAAACCTCTCAAAAAATAAACAAAAAAGCTCTGAAGAAAAAGGGAAGTTGACCCTCCCTTGTGCATGAGCACAACATCTATCTAAGGCTATACAGAATTGCCGTAAAAAAATAGCAGACCATCTGACAAGTCGTGAATCCTGTACTAAAGAATCAACATAATATAGAAACGAGCAAATAATGCATTGCCCGTCACTGGTTTTGTGTGAAATGGTCGAAATGAGAAGTGAGAGGCACCTCACCTCCTGACTACCAAATGCGTCAATATGTAACTGAACTCCAGAGACTTGAAAAATCTGAAGGAGACAATATATCTGCTCCAATGTATCTCTGGGAGTATACTAACTGACGCCCTGCTACATAGCCAGTTTGAACCTCTGGGAATGAGGAAAAATCTACCCCTCTCCTCGATATCCCTGTAATGAAATATATATCCTCCTCAGTGGGTGTGTACCACTGGTTACGACCAACCTGGAAAGCCTGTCGGTGGGCATTCCATCTGCGGATAAGATGTCTGAAAAACAAACCATGGCCCTTTAGGGAAGTAGCCTCCTCATCGAACTTGAGGAGGCTTACCTACCTTAGGAGCCCTTGGGTAGCTGTTGTAATAGGGCGAGGGTATGCATCTCTCTCCCCCTCTCATTCCTCCCACAAGCGAACCATGTTATACTGGCCCGCCTGTTTTTGCTATTGTTCCCCCTCTTCTCTCATTTCACGTCTCTAAATGATTGACATATTAAATACAATTTTTTTTATTAAATGAGACATGTACTTAGAAATATACATATATAATGTTTTTTGGAAAAATAAAATAAAATAAAAAATCGGTGCATCGAAAAAAACATGCATGCACCGGTCCTGGCGCATCTTTTTATGGAGCGCATCGGCGGCGGTGCACTGGAAATATTCAACTCATCGGCGGTGGTGCTACTGAAAAATTGCAGCTCACTGTTGACTATGTACGGTGTCAAGAGTACAGTGCGCTGGTTAAACTCTATGCCCCGGGGCATATAGTTAAGTCAGCGAACTGACCTCATTCCATCATTACATAGTCAACTGTGCGGTATTTTACCAGGCTGCACCGTTGACCCTGTTGAAATACGGAATGCAGTGCACTGAAAAAAATACCCGTCCCGAGGCGGATATTTTAGTCAACGCATCGTGTTACCGTTATTCCACTTGGTCAATAGTGCGGTCGGGTAACCGACCGCACCGCACTTTAAAAAATAAAATAAAATAACACAGTGCGCCGTTGGTACTGCCCCGGAACCGGTGCAGATACCATTAAAACCTGTTTACCAGGACGCACCGTTGACCCTGTCGAAATGCGGACAGCGGTGCAGTGATAACATTACCCGCCCCGAGGCATATATTTTAGTCAACGCACCGTGTTGCCGCTATTCCACATGGTCAAAGGTGTGCTTGGGTAAACGACTGCACCGCAATTTAAAAAAAAAAAAAAAGGTGCGCCTATCGGTACCACCCCGGAACCGATGCAGATACCGTTAGCACTAGTTGCGGTGCAGTCTGTAAATTTACAGGTAGCACTGGTTACGGTGCAGCCTGTAAATTTACAGGCAGCACTGCGAACTGGTGCGAGCTGAACAGCTCGAGTGCACTGTGCGAGAATTTTTTTCTTTTCTTTTAAATGGTTAATTTTAAGGTTATTTGAAATTATAATCTACTAAAAGGCTTAATTATGGAAAAACAAGAATACACTTGTACATTTGGTCATTGAGGAGGCATATTGGTTGTAGAATTTGCAAAAGAAAATCTACCCACTGTTTTGCAAAATTCAAGTTGGAGATTGGTGGGCAATGCACATCAGTAGTGCGTGCAATGGGAGCACCAATGTCAGGGTGACTCAGACAAGGATAAATTGCACCGATGCTTCAGAGCTCTGGAGCACTGAGAAAAGTGAAAAATGCAGTTTTTTGACTGTAATTATTATTATTATTATTATTTTTTTTTAAATTTATTTATTTATTTATTTTTCTCTATTTTTTATTTATTATTATTATTATTTAACCTTGTTCCCGTGCGTGGGGTTTTATTGGCACACTGGTGCAGTTTCTTAATACCGCACTGGGTGGTTTCTGTTTTGGCGCGCTTTTTTATGAGGCATCGGTGTGGAAGAGTTGTAAAGCACCGATGTGCTACAGTAATATGACGCACTGGGCGAGTGTGTACAAAGCGCACGGTGTCCGGTGTGCCAATGTTTTGTGCACACCGGTGCTTTCTCTTGTTGAACGCACCGATGCGGTTTACGATGATAAGCGCACTGGACGAAAAACATCCGCAAAACCTCCGCCCGCCAACCTCAGCTAGTAACGTCCGCTAGAAATGGATGTTTGTGGTATTTTTATAAGGGGTTTCTCAAAAACATCCGCTAGAGGGTCTTTTCCTTGTAGTGTTTGAGTTTTGAAATGAACTCACATAAAATAATATAATATATTGTGGTTAGGAATGTGTTGATGCCTCGAAAATAGCTGCAACAACATCGAGGAAAACCACCCGGTCGGGAACTTAAAAACAATCCCTTATCCGTTTGAGATAGTGGCTCCGACTGGGGATTATTGGACCAGTTTCCCAATGAAATATAATTGAGTGGATGGGTGGTATTTTATAACTGTGACTTGATGAATTATATAAATATCAAAATTATATAAATCTATCTCTATCCCGGGATGAATATTCTTTCTTTTATATATGCGATTTAAAAGATGGTCTTAAATGTATGTAAATGAATATTTATCAGCCACTTATAGAAATGTAAAATAAGATAATTGATTTGATTAAATAGTTGATCAAATCAATCATTTAAGCATGTATCACATTTAATAATTGTATGTATTTGTTCATGTACTAAAAATAGAAATCTAAGCATGTTCAGAAGTGAATTAATGTTGGACTGTGTTTAAAAGGATAAATATAACAAAAACATCATAAGGAAATTAAACTATTTATCATATGAAATAGAACATAAACATAAATATAGAAATACCACATATATATATAGTAGCTCTGCTCATTTGAAAAACATTTCTTGGTCCAACCTTTCTATTAAGAGTACAAAAGTGCAACTTTTGTAAAGTCTTCTTTTCAAAATTCCACGACCCTTTCTTCAAAGACATGAGAAGGTCTATATAGTAAAATAAAAAGTATAAAAATAGGAAATACATAAAGTGTCGAGGAGGTTTAAACAACTCTCCTTAAAATAAGTAAAATAAAAATAGAAATAGATTTTGTTGGGATGACTCACTTCATGAGTGTGGTGTTGTCTCTGTTGTCATTCATTCCTTGAGTTGAAGGATGTCTATCATAGGCTGAACTTTAGGAGGTTGGCCTAGCCTAACACACAACTACCTTGTATAGACCGCATCTGATAGTGGAGGCATCATGTAAGAAGAAGTTTATGTTAGACATCGCAACATTATCCATTAGCTATGTTGCTTGACTAAGTGCATCCAATACTTGTCCCAATCAAGCTTATCCAATTCTTTGATACTTTCTTCCTTCATCTTAGACATTTCCTGCCATTGTATTATCAAATATTTCACAACAAGTAGAGAAACAGGTGGGAATTTAGCATTCAGATTAGCAGAAATGAGGTTTTCGCTGATTGTTTCAACAATGTTGTTGGCAACATCTCTTGCCCTACAAATTTCCCTTTTCGCCTACTTTAATTGTATATCCCAATCGGTGAACATGATTTCCTTTTTAGAATCTTTGGTCCTAGGAATATTGGCCTTTCGGCCTTTTGCAGTATCTTGCCGGGTGACATATTGGGAGACTTTATCATCAATTTCATCAAAGTTGATCCTTTCGTCAGCTACTTGATTCATTAGCGAATCACTTTTTTCACACAACTCATTTATGCTAGACAATTTTTGATTGAAAACAACTTGTTGCTGAGCCAACAAAGTGTTTAGTTCTAGTGTGTCCTTTTTAAAATAATCCAATTTTGGATTATCCTTTAACTGTTCCATAGTAAATTGCAGTTCATGGATTTGGGCATCCTTAGCACCAATGCCAGATTGATGTTGCAGTTTTAGTTGATCCATACTTTTCTGAAGCTGTGTGACTTGTGCTTGAAGCTATTGTTTAATACTCTGCTTTTCTGTTTGTAGCTCTTGCTCTAGCTGAAGTATTTTTTCATCCTTCTCCTTTACTAGCTATTGTACCTCCATAGCTTTATCCATCGAGCCAGATGCCTAAGCACCTGCGAACTGAGTTAACCTTGTGTTATCACTCATAAAATTGTGAAACATTACTTGACATGGTCATACAATCCACTCATCAAAAGGATAATTTCTCCTTGAGCCTTTCAATATGGTATAGGAAAATTTAAATTTTTACATGTTTAACCTATCCTAAGGTTCAAAGTCACCTCCATTTATGTCATGTCATGTCCCATCAGGCCTCACATGGTGTCAGTTTTCATTCCCCATGCATTTAAATTCAAAAGGGGCACTTGTGTCAAATTTTCAACTTTTCGTAGCGTTTTATACAGCAAAAAAGCAGTTTTCACTACGAAACTGCCTAATAGTTTTGTAGCGAAACTGTCAGAGGATAAACTAGCTACGCCACAAAAACCTGTTCTCTTACCTGTCTTGTTAAATTCGATATGAAATGTCATTCCATGATTGGAGGAATTAGGGTGGAGGTCATTCGAGTCTGTTATGGTTAATTCAAAGGTACAAATCTATGTCTGAGGTCATCATTACCATTTTTGGCATGCATGTGTCATGATTAATGCATGAGCTATCATTTAAACCATAAAACCTTACCCCAGTTAGCCTTTTTTTGTCATACTCCGCTTTATCTTTGCTTGTAATTGGATTTTTGGAGAGCTTCTTCATCGAGCCAAGCAGATTGCTGGTAGATTTAAAATTTGTAGGTGTCATCAAGCAAGTGAGGCTAAGAATATATAAAGAACCCATGGCTGCAAGAAGGAAAACAAATAAAGGTGGTCATTGCCACAGGTATGAGCCCATGGAAATGAATTTGCTCAATGAAGACCCAACTACCATGGAGGTTTTCATAAGAACAGGTTGCTTGCAATTCTGTCAAAGGTCGTAGGGTTGTCATTTATAGGTTTCCAAGGATTTTGCTAACAGTTTCACAGGAACAACTTCAAAAGTGGGAATGTTGAACCTTTCAATGACACCAGACAACATTTCATCAGCAACAGGAATCCTTAGAGGAGGGGAACAGTGGTTTAAAAGCATCAAATTCACAATGCAGGACTGCAAAGAGTTCATCAAACCAGAACATAGTGAAATTGATTTAACAAATACTATCCCTAGGGGTTTTGTTGAGATTCAACAAGATGATGAACTTAGTGAAAATTAAGCACGTTCACTAAGTGGGGCCTGCAAGATATTTTTAGGTGTATGTCTATTTTTAAACATGGTGAGCATATTCTATAAGTTACGGGATGCTATTTGTAGATGGTTGGTCAAATGTGAAAAATATATGAGATTATATTTTTAGAATATTGGGTGAAGTCTATTTATAGATCATCATTCTAAAAATAGATGCATGTCGATTATTATTAGCCCTTAATAATAATCCGATAATAAATATCAACTTATTCTCTTGGAGAACTTTATTTCAGTGAACGGCTTTGGAAAATGAGTGGGTTGAAGGAATTATGCATTTCCTAGGGTGGTTGGTGACTCATGCATGGAGGACTCAGTTAGAACTGAAGTGGCAAAGTTGTGACAGAGTTGGAAGAGTAGTTATGGGAGTTGTTATTTAGTTTAACTCAGTTGTGCTAGTTGTATCTAGTTCTAGCTTGAAGATACACTAGTGAGAGTTTAATGAATTAATTATTTATTCATTCACAACTAGAACTCCTTGCAAGTTTGAAAAATGACGAGTTAACCACTTGCATGTCGATTCCAATGGAGACCCGGTGGAGAGATAGGTGAAAGGGTAAGGATGGACTATCTTGTGTGACTATAGTGATGCATTGAATGCATCGACACACATTGGGATATGCACCAATGAGGATTAACGATCCAAGGCAAGGCCAATTCGAATTCATTCGGAGGTCTTCTTCGGCGAGGGATTGCGCGATGGAGCGAGGGAGTTTGGGGGGAGGCAAGAAATTGGTGCATAGATATGCAAATTTCTGCATGACAGTGTGTAATTATTGTTGATTGTACTGAGAGCTTGATGTACTAAGCTTTGTATGAGATTATTACATGATTCCATTGATATACATAATATATGATAGTTGGGGTTTTTAGCTTTAATCTTTCATGTTAAACAACTGTGTTTATGTGCGATTGATTTGCTTCATATGTGTTTTGCAATTGGCAATTTAATTTCTGCAAAGAATTAAGTAGAAGGATTCTATATTTAACATAAGGATTAAATTGTTAGATCAGGAGAATCCGGAAATACTATCAGTATTAATAAATTTCTACAAGTTTCATGAAGGACAATTATTCAAAGCTGCCGATGATCATCTAGAAGTATTTTACCTGTGAAGGACGGTTTTACATGGTCTACTCCTATCACCTTAGACTTCTACTACATTTTGTGGGTAAGAGGTCACTTGACTTGCCTTTTTATTTATATAGAAGTCTAAGGAAAATTTTAGATAAGTTTCAAATAAAAAAAGAAGGCAATGAAACTTCTCTTTTTCATCATGGTTTGATTAAGTTATTAGTGTTAGAGGAATTGAAGAGACTAGACAGAGATTGGACTTCCTTTCTATTCATGAGTGGTTATGAAATTGATGTTGTCACTCCTAAGAGAGGCTCCAAACCTAGAAACGTTTCATCACCAACTGTGGCAGAGGAAGTTGAATAAGGGAATAGATCATCTCTTCCAGAACCAGTGAGCATGGATGCAGAGCCTTTACAGAAGATTGACACACCTAAAACAACACCTACAAAACACAAGCAAACAGTCAAAAAACAAAGCAGCAAGAGTGTTAATAGGAGCCAAACAGTGGCTAGAGGAAACTTAGAGGACATCTTGCATGCAATTGACATTGAAAAAACTCCCATTGTCCATGCTGAAGACATTGACGATGGAGGAAGAAAGTTAAAGAAAGGTAAGACAACTACAAAATTAGAGTTTGCAGGTGATGATGCTAGTTTCATTTTCAACCTAGGAAACCAATGACCAGAAATGCAACAAAGATCATGGAAAGTAGCAAATATATTGAGAAGGTCAGTGAAACTGCTCAGCCACCAAGCATCATAGATCTGTCGTCACCTGCAAAATAAGAGCTAGTTATCAAACAAAGAAAGGGTAAAGAGAAAATTAGTGAAAAATCAGAAATTGAAATCCTTAAAGAGAAGTTGAAGGTGGCAGGTGAGGAGATATTAGTGTTTAAACAAGAGGCAAAGAAACACAGAGTTGAGAAAGTTTAGTTTGAGCAAATGAGAAAAATCTGGGAAGATCAAGTCAACAATGTTTCAAAGACCTTGGACAATACAAAAAAGTTGATAAAGTGGACTCAACCACTAAGAGGAGAGGTCAAACACATCAAAAATATAAATTTTCACTTGCAATCCAAGAACAGGGCATTAAAGGAAAAAGTGCAAGATCTTCAGGAGCAATTGGATCTGATTCATGAGGAGTTGGAAAAGAAAGGATTGAAAATGATAGTGGTAGAGGAGCCCATTAGTCAACTGATTGTGAATGAAGAGGAAACACCACAAGAGTAATCAGGTAAGATGGAATATGTTTTTAGTAGGTTCATAACATGTAGAGAACCCAAAATTTGTAACTAGAGGACAATTTTTGAAGATAATCTTGAAAGGAGAAATTTCTCGTTTTCTGCACATTTTTGTAACGTACGTCAAGCTTGAAGCCAAAAATACGCTACGAAAAAGCCTGTAGGTGCTTTTTTGCATTTAAACTTAGTTTTGGCATGTTTTAAGGAGATATGTTGATGGTTTCAAGGTGTCATGACATGATTAAGGTGTTGGAACAACAAAGAAGTCAAGAAGATTGATGGAAAAGCCATTTTTCTGACGCTACTAAAACTCGCTACGAAATTGCCCTGTTTTCATAGTGAGCAATTGTTGAAGGATTTTGAGCATCTTAAAAGCATTTTTTGCTAGCTAGAGACCTCCAACATGTCAGTGGACCTTATTAGCAGATATTTGTGACTCAAAGGGAGTTCCATGGAGCCAACTCATCAGTCAAAACAATGTTGAAGATGAAGGTCATCCATTCCTAAAAAGTAGGGTTATGTTCCACAGATCTAGGGGTGCTTTAAATATGAAAAGTGGTGGTGAACTTGGTCATGTGTCCTTCGAGCATGTGACATTCATTATGTAACCATCATGTAACTGTTTCATAGATAGGATAAAGGAATGTAATAAATAGGAGATAGAGTCCTATTAGGAGTTTGTTTCTTTAAAGGTAGGTGTCAGTTTTATGTTTTAAGTTATTAATTTCAGTTATGAAAGGTGTCAAAGTAGAATTTGAGGATCTAGCCCCCAGGCAGATCGTTCATATTGTAAATAATGTCTATTTATAGACAAAACATCGAAGAAGCAAGGGGTTGGAGAATATTTGCACCAAATTGTTGCTCGTATATTTTTTACCATTATTAGTAATACAAAGTGACATTCAACTTCCAGACCCGAGATTCTCATGAGGTTTTTGATATCTTATTGATCTATATTTTATGTTTAATCACTTGCAGTAGATTTCATCTCTAATTACTCAGAATTCATAATATTATGCTCTAACTTCATTTAGTGGTGAAATAACTGTGTTTTCCTATGTTGTATGTGTGAATTATCTCTGTTAAAAACCTCTATCTGCCTTAGCTTCCATGTGAAGAACCACTGTCACTAAAACTACTGATTGTTGACTCCATAAGCCTGAATTTTTCAACCTGCAATCATACACAACAAGTTACAATTCCAAAAAGTTAGCCATCTAGTACTATCCTTATTCAAAATCATAAACCCCCTTTGAAATAGCCCTCTCAAACTGAAGAGGCTAGCCTTCAGTTAGAAGTGGTTTGAAAGAGTTACATTGAGTTGAATGATGAGCAATCAATCAAGATCAATTTGGTGATAACACCTTGATAGATACTGGGATGGATCTGACTGAGGGTCTTTCCAAACTATCTCCATGGGAACATCACCAGGAACTAGAGCCTGTGACTAGTCAATTCTTCTCCTCTTCCTTTGTCTTCTCATGTCAACCTCATGCTTTGGCCAATAAAAGATATCCAAAGGAGGGATTTCCTCTATCTTCAATACTATTTCGAATGTTTGGTAGTTTGGGATGAATTTGAATTCTTCTATGCTAACAGATTTGTCAGTAGAACCAACAATAAACGGGTTCTAACTTTTGTCGTGAGGTGTTCCAACTGTTTCTTGATGATCAATGATCACCACTTCTTGATTTCCCTTAAGTTGTTGATTGAAGTTTTTCCAGAATTCTTGTAGGTCACTGGAAAATAATGGATTGTGAGTCTCTAACTCTGTTAGGTTAACTTATTTTGATCTACTAAGGACTTAAGTATCCTTAGGGGCCTGGCCTTTTTCTTGTTCTGCTTGTTTACCTTTCTCAGTAATAGGTTGGGATACCTCTAAAATGTCTAGACGGATTCCTTCCAACCTATTGTTTTTGTATTCCTTGAAATTTTCCATTTGCTCAGGGTTAGGGCGCATGGCTGACAGCTTTTCAAGATATAGATAATTATTGGCAGACTCAAATAAATTATCATAATCATCATCCTCATGAAGGAAGTTTCTGATCTTAACCTAAGTGGTAACATTTAAAGCAACTTTATTTGGATCAAACTATCTATTATGAATTGTAAATAATTTCAAACATTGGATTTGAGCAATATCTAATCTAGCATGTTTGAAATTTTCCAATGCATAAACGCCACATTGAATGGGAAAGGTAGACCAAGAAGCTTTCTTGGCCTCTTTCAAGGCTTTGGTCAATCCGTGACCCACTGTCTGGTAATGAATTTCTCTAGCTAGAAGTTTGTCTGGCACATATAATGGAAGTACATGGGGCTCAACAATGCTTGCATATACTCTAACGTAAGTAAATAACTCTTCTCCAAACCATTTCCCTATGCTTGTCAAATCAGCTTGAGCTTCTTTAGACAATCTCAAGGCTTTTTCATTAAAGACAACTTGGAAGAGTGGCAAAATAACTCCATGACAAATTTTGTAAGAATTGGATTCATATTTAGATTCCCATGGAATATCATGGTCAATATGAATAGGAGTGGGATCTTGGATGGTCTGTTTCCAACCCATGGTTGGAAAATCATAGGTAAAACAAACAATGTCCATGATGTACACACTCATAAAGACTGGGGGATTTTCTTGGAAGTAAAAGAACGATTTTTCCTGTATTAAAGGATCTGGGAAGAAATATTGTTTGACAAAATGGTACCCCAATCCATAATGTAGGAGTCTATGATGACCTCCATAAGAGGGATCCATTCAATTGAAAATTTAGTGGTATTGGGTGAACCCTACAACCTATACATCATAGCAGAAACATAATAGTAGGGACCAACCAGAGAAGCAGTGGAATAAATACCCTTGTCATTATGATTTTGTTTGCTGGTGTTATTCCCACACTACTTTATAGGGTCTGATTGCAGCTTTTTTCTTTGTAAAATTGCTCGAGGAAATATTTGCCACACACCTTCTGGGGGTTTGGTATATGGTACATTATCTTCAAGTCCTCTGCTCCAAATGACCCTATCATTATGTCTCTCGTCATGAGAAAGGTTCTATCGTCAATGTTAAGATTGTCAATAATCCATTTCACCATATCTGAATATGGTAAAATCTTAGGGCGCGTAGCAATTATGTGAATAAAAGAGTTGGCCACATCAGAAATGGTAGATAACGAGGAGTTAGGAGCATCTGTTGTAGTTGTCCTTTTGACTATGCGAGTTTTTTCATCTTTGAAAAGGTTGTACATAGATTCCCATGCAGCATAACCACTTTCTAAAGCACATGCACTGTCTGAAAACAGGAGTGAAATCTCAGTTACTTCGAGAACAGAAGGTGTGGGATTAGCCGGAGCCATAGGTTTCTTTGATTTTTTAGCAGCCTTAGACATTTCAGAGAAATAATGTTTTTCTGGACTTGCCTGTAAATAAGAAGAACATGTAACCCAGATGCAGGTGCTCTCCAGTAACACGAAGAGCCTCGAGGGAGCCATGTGGTAGGAAACTTGGCCATCCCATGTGCCTGCACATGGTTTCCAGCCCAGAGTTTATTGCCTAAGCGAGTATGTATTAATTCTGCCCTCCGCCACCTTCACTACGAAGTCCTCTGGTTGCAGAGCATTTACAAATCTTGAATCCGTCACCATGTCTTTTAAGTCGGCTACCCCCACTCATTTGACCTCCATTCGGCTCTCCCTCCTACTTTCGGTGCATGCCTTTCATTCTTCTCATCAACCTCTGGTTTTTTGCTCTGCCCCGCCCAGTCTCAGCCTTCCCTCTGAGTGATTTGGTGGAGGCTCCTCTCCCGTGTTGTCAAGAGCGCCCTCATGGTCCTGCACTTCTGCCCCTGCGACAATTATGCCAAGGTGTCACTGTATGAGATGAAAAAGAGCAGGAGGTCATGGCCTCCCATCTAGACCTCCTCTGATGCATGCCTTGGGAAAAGAATCGAATCTTTATGTGGGTTGGGAGGAGTCGAGCAGGCTTGACCCTGTTAATATTTTAGCCCAGCTTTCCTTGCAGCTCCCTGTTCCCCCCCTGGCGTTTTCTAGCATCCACACCAAGAAGTGTCCATGAAAATCGACCATTACGCCACAATCGACCTTCATCCCTCGCAAAATGAAGGATCTCTTTGTGAAGAGCACCTCCAATAGTAGCCACTGCACCAACAGCAACACAGGCTCCAGCGATGGCCGCAACTCAAATAGTGAAGCAGAAGACAAGACTGAAAACACCAGTCAGCCAGCTGGCTCCTCTAAGAAGCTTGACGCTCCCGTGTCGCCACAGCTTTAGGCCACAAGCCACGTGCCGAACAAGGAGGAAGAGGACGAGTTATATGTTTACAAGAACGAGGAAGAAGACACCAACTCCAGCAAGAAGAATGAAGGTTCTCTCTAGTTTCATTTGCAGGGTGATCTTCTGTCTTTCTAGTTTTTTAGTAGCGTTATCTAGTTTTACCATGTTTTGGAAGACTCTGCTCTCCAGATACAGTTTAATTTTTGATACTATCTATGTTGGTTTCCCTTTCCGGGCAGCATGTTCTAGGTGCTACTGGTGGACTGGTTTCCCCATCTGGGGCAGTCCAATTTCTGATTTCAAACACTTGATACTTCCCTCCGGATTTGGCGTGCCAAGTCCGGTGGAAGAGAACTGTAACTTTTTGCTTTGTATGATATAATAGATATAGTCTAACTTAGAAAAAAAGAAGAAGAACATGTAGTGAAAAAACAATATGCGAGGGAAATGTAACAATTAAATCGAAATGATGAAGAATTTGGTGTCGCATGAGAAGAAATCTAAAATAGAGATCAATGTCTTTCAGAATAATCACATAATTAGGATTTGGTCTACATCCTAATTATGTGATTATTCCGAAAGACATTGATCTACATTATGGATCAAAAAAATATTAGATTTAACGAAATCTAAAATATTAATTAACCGTCAATAAAATCTCATTTGGAGGCTAAGGGCTATCTTACCATTATGATTATCCATTTATGGAAAATGTGGATTCACGTGCCTGAAGGGACACTTACGATAATTTAAAATAAAGCATCCCGCATCACATTTTAATTTGTGTGTCAAGTCTCAAAACACCAAGCGTGGTTTGTTTTGTCGATTGCGATTGAACCTTTTCCCTTTTCAAACATGCTTTAGTATATGAAATGATTTTAAAGGTTTTGTGACATTGGTGGGGAAAGAGAAGGCTGAATGATGTTATGATGCAATAACACATCGCAATCACGGTCTCGGTGAAATTATAAGGTGAAAGGATGTTAGATAGCGAAGATGCGATGCAATATATTGCATCGGAGAAATGAAGGCGAGGTGGAAAATATGATAGTGGGAGAAATTTCGATTTGTGACGTGGCAAAGGAGGGTCCCGTTAATCATTTTTTATGACATATATATTCGTTGGAGATCATCTTTTTTATTTATTTATTATTATTATTTTTAATGTTTCGAGGTCTTTAGAAATCCCACATCGCAAAGTTCATGTGGAGCGGCTTAGCATTTTGTTTGATATTTTTGCGATTTTCGATTTGTGATTTAGGCCTTTCTCAGGTTTTCCACTTGGGCATATAAGGCAATCAGATTTTTTACTTTGATTCCTATTTCTGCATATAAGTCACAACTATTTTATTTACTTATTCTAAAAATTTAGAAGGGTCCCTGTCATTTTCTCTATGGTATATATTCTAAAATAATGGGAGGTTGTTGAATAGCACAACAAAATGTAATAGTCAACATTAAATATCTAAATAAAGGATAGGTTCCCAAATCCATAACATCCGTGATCAAGAAATCAATTTTCAAAAATGAAATATTAGGAAGGAAATTAATTAATCGTAACTAGTGGATAGCTTCACTTGAAGTTATTCCTTTCTAACTTGAAAATTAATCACCACATCTAATAGAGTCAGGTGTTAATGGAAAATTCATGGGTTATCTTTGGAAAATACATTGAACTCATTCAGGACTAACAGCTGTTAATGGCACTATGATAGAATATCTGGTGGAACCATTTCGAAACAAAAGTGGTCATGAGCACTAAAACTTGTAATCGTGAAATTTAAACTAAAATAACTATATCGACACACGTGTATTGGTTATATGAATGATATTTTAACGTCCACGAGACTAAAAATAGTTTATGGCACAACCAATGATCAGGTGCTCAGTGTAAAATCTTAATAATGAAAGTACTCGAAATCAATTGGAAACTGAATGACAACGAAGATCTCGTCGCCAAGAATGTGACATAATTTGTTTCGTCGAAAACGAAGTTTGGATGAAGAAGATAGAGCATGTTGTTCATTTTCCTAAAAGCCTAAAAAATTTGAAGAACAGGACATAATGGTGACATGGAAGCCCAGTCATTAGAACAGGAATATTCTGGGAATATTATTCATTTTCACCCAATGACACTGTGACAAATGTCACTAAAGGACTCACCAACTAGTTTTGAAGGTGAAATTATTTTATATCTGCTCCTAAGGTTAAATGAGATTTTTTCTTAAATGGTTGGAATGGTCGAACTAGAAGTGGACACGTGGTGCAGCCAGGGGCTGCCACGTGCCCCCTCTTGTGGACCCTATCCAAAGTCCGAATTGCAATTATAACTCCAAAGTCAAAATTTATCATATGTCAAAGGTCAAATTGATATTATATCACAAATTTTGATTTTATTAAAGTTCGAAGGTTGGTGAAAAATGAATTATTATCAAAGTCTGACTTTATATTAAATCAAAGTTCAAAGGCTATAAATATTTTTGTATATAGCAAAACTTTATACAGAGTTTAGGCAGAAGTTGGGGCTCGATCCCACGAACTCCCCCAAGTGAGTGTTGTGGGTTACCAATATGCCAGGACGTAGTTCTTAATATGTATAGTCATGAAGTTGTATTTTAATTTTAAAGGATCAATCGACGGGGGTTTGGAGGGGGCCAACCCCCTCCCCATACAACCATTCTACCACAACCAGGGGCGGAGCCAATACATAATGCACATAGATTATGTTAAAGAGCGGTTTTAATACCCCTAAACCTTTGATTTATGCGCTAATACATTTTAAAATTATAATTAGTGTTAAACACGCTTAATGCGCTAATAAACACTTATCCATAAGATAATCTCCACTTATGTTAATTCACTCAGATTTAAGTTGGCAGTAAATTTGGTGGACCCGCTAGTTGAGGCGTTGCCCCAAATTTGGCAGCCCTAACTGTAGCGTTCTCCAGTTTTTGGAGGCAGTTTACTAGGCAAAATGGTTTTGGCCATATATTTGGAAAAAATTGACCAAATTAGGTGCAAGAAGATTTTTATGAATGATTTTGACATTATGGACACATTGAAGCAGGTTTTAGGAGCAGTAGGTGAATGTAAACAACATTTTTTGTATATTTGAGCTAATACAGAGGCCCAAACCATGGAATCTGGACCAAGGAGATGTAGCCCAGGAGGGGTGAACTCCTTCATCAAAACATTGTGTTAATGGATCAATTGTGATGGTTTGTTTTACTTGTTATTGTTGTTGCTAAACAGTTGTTTTTCATGCTTTATGCTCTTGAATTTAACTTAAAACTCAACTCATTTACCTGTTTGACACTTGTAAACACCAAGGAAACCTATGCACATAAAGCATAAGATCAACAAAATAATTATAAATATGAAGATGAAATTAGCACAACAAAACTAACATTCAAATTCAGATCAAGTTGGTATTAGAGCAAAGGTTGCAAAGGTTGTTTGCTTGATTTACTTGAGTTTTGTGTAAGTAGGGTTTTAATGGTTGCAAATATGTGATGCTTACAATGTTAAAGTTGTAGAGAGGAGAAGGGAAACTATTGGTTGCAAGTCCTAAGATTAGGACCATAATAAGGAGATCCACAAGGGCACCATCTCCACCTAAAGTTCCACTCACAACTACACTTGAAGCACCTCAAGTTTTATCTCAAGAAACCAAGATTGAAGAGGTACAAGCACCAGAAGCTGAGCTTGAATCCATAGGCATCATGTCAGGTTTTGTAGAGACTGAAGGTATTTCAGAAGAGGAAGCATACAAGAAGGCTTTCTATGAACTAACTGAGAGGGTTAGGATCTCCTTTGAAGAGAGGGACACTAGGATGGTTGGAGAAAATTCTAAGCCTCCACATGGAGAGGGAACCTCAGAAGGCAAGAAGGATGAAGAGAAGGATTCAAAGGGAAGTGGAGGAAATCCTCCTCCATGTCCACCATCTTCATCATCCTTATCATCACCATTAGCGTTATCTTCCACTTCCAGCACAAAAAATACCCATACTCACTCAAAGACCACAAAAGGAAAAACTCCCTTACTCAAACTTGATGTCAAATTTGAGCTTCCAATGCATAATGACGAGGTAACTGCAGAGAGGTTGGATAATTGGATAAGTCAATTGGGAGCATATTGCAAAATTCAGAATCTTCATGAAGATGACATAAAGATTCAATTGGCTTCCTTGGGAAGCAATGACTCAAGAAGAGATTAAAAACTACAGTAATATCTCTATGTCTTGGTCAAGTTTTATTGTTGCCATTAAAAGGCAATTTTATCCTCTAGCTTACATGCAAAAGGCCATTATGGATTCGCAAAATTTTAGACAATTGAAAGGGCAAAGTGTGGAAGATTATACTCGTGAATTTAGGATAAGAGCTCTTATTTTGAGTATTAATTTATATCATCAAGAAACTTTGTTAAATTATATTGGGGGTTTGCGCAGTTACCTTAGGCACACTATTATCATGTTCAATCCCACAAATATATATGAGGTTTGTGTTCAAGCCACACATTTAGAAGCAAGAGGGAAACAAAATATAGATGAGAAAAGTGATAGTGAGGGTAAAGGAAAGGGCAAGTTTTATGGAAGAGGAAAGAGAAATAGCTCTGTAAAAAGAGAGAAGGAGAAACTCACATGCAAACACTGTTTGAATAATGGCCACGATGAAGACCACTGTTGGTAGCTTCATCCAGAGCTGAAGCCAAACAAACTGAAAGACAAAGAGAAGGGGAAAATTGTTTCTATAATTGAACATGACTTAGGTTCATATTCAGGAGATGAGACAAATATTACAGCCATGGGTTTTAAAGGCAAACACATAGCAAGCACTAGTTCTTCAAATTTTTCTAATGTCATTCAAGATGAAGATACAAGAATTGTAATTTTTCATAATAGAGTCGTCTCTAAAAATATCAAGATAGACACACTTTTTGATAGTGAGTCTCAAGCTAACTTGATTTCCGAAGACTTGGTTAAGTAGCTAAACCTGGAAACTATTAGACATCCAAGACCTTGTCCTTTTGGGTGGATATGCAAGAATACAAACTTGCAGGTTACAAGGAAGTGCATACTAAGATTCGCCGTCAATTCAAACTTTCTTGATGAAGTTGAACTTTATGTGGTGTTTCTTGAGATATCAAGTATTGTTTTGGGAAGTCCCTATCTTTATTATATGAAATCAGTATTTCATCGTCATGAGAATAAGTATCACTTGTTTAAATATGGAATTGAGTACATAATTAGAGCGCATAAGAAGAAGACAAGTTTTTCTCTTATACATGCAGGAGAAATGAAGAGGATAGTGAATGCAAGTCAGAATTTGACATTGTTAATGATCAAACATAAAGATGTTTTGAATCAAACCTTTCAAAAAGATGCATCAAATGAAAAATTTGATTTCATTGAGGTTGCTTATGCTTGTAATGAGATGTTTCACGACTCTAACAGGTTTCCTTTGAAAGGAGGTGAAAAAGATGTAAAACATTTGCAAAAGTCAACATCAGTGTTGAGTAGTGTTGGAAACAAGATGTCGGTGCAAGGGGGTGCAAAAGTCAAAGAGAAAGCGCCAAAGCAATTTGATAAAGAAGGAATGGGTTCCACGAGTGCTTGTTTTTGGTTTCCAAAGGGTACATGGCAATGGCGAAGATACTTGGTCAAGAGTCGACGCAAGTAAAAAGCAATATCAGTTAAGAATCGCCATGATGAGAGTGTGCAAGGTGAGACAATTTGTAAGTTTCCCTTGATTGATGACCAAGGTAGGATCAAGTTTGTTTCTGCAAGAATAGCTTGTTGCTCTGAAAATTCATGTGAATTGCAGCATGATGGTGTCAATGACAACAAGAGAAGGTCGCAAGAGTCAAGTAAAAAGTTAAGATTTTGTGAAAAGCTCAATTTGATGAAAATGGAATCATTTCAGTGGATTGGGACTGGAAGGGTGAGGGAACTGTACCCTCATCCACATAATTAGTAGTCAAAGAGCTTTGGGGGTAAAAAATGCTTCTAGTGGGGAGGAATGATCAGGTGCTCAGTGTAAAAGCTCAAAAAAGAAAGTGCTCGAAATCGATTGGAAACTGAACAACGGAGAAGAGCTTGTCACTAGGAATCCAACACAATTCATTTCGTCGAAAATAGAGTCCGAATGAAGAATATATAGCATGCTATTAATTTTCCTAAACAACTAAAAATTTGCAGAACATGACATAATGGTGACATGGAAACCCAGTCAGCAGAACTGGAATATTCTTCAGTTTCACCCAATGACACTGTGACAAGTGTCACTATAGGATTCGCCAGCTAGTTTTGAAGGTGAATTTTGTTTATATTTGCTCCTAAGTTTGAATGAGATTTTTTTTTAAATGGTTGGAATGGTCCAACCAGAGGCGGACACGTGGTGAAGCTAGGGCTTCCACGTGCCCCCTCTAGTGGAACCTATCCAAATTCTGAATTGTAATTATAATTCCAAAGTCGAATTTTATCATATGTCAAAGGTCCGATTGATATTATATCACAAAATTTGATTTTATTAAAGTCGGAAGGTTGGTGAAAATCGAATTATTATCAAAGTTTGATTTTATATTAAATCAAATTTCAAAGGTTATATATATTTTGATATATGGAAAAACTTTATACAGAGTTCGGGCGAAGGTCGGGGCTCGACCTCATGATCTCCCCCAAGTGAGCGTTGTGGCTTACCAATATGTCACGTCGTAGGTCTTAATATGTATAGACGCGAAGTTTTATTTGAATTTTAAAGGATTAACTAGCAGGGGTTTGGAGGGGGCCAACCCCCTCCCCATACGACCATTCTACCACAACTGGGAGCGGAGCCAATTCATAATGCGTAGAGAATATTAAATAGCGGGTTTAATATGCCTAAACCTTTGATTTATACGCTAATACATTTTTAAATTCAGACTAGTGTTAAACGCGCTTAATGCACTAATCAACACTTATCCATAAGATAATATCCACTTATTTTAATTAACTCAGATTTAAGTTGGCAAGAAATTCAGTGGACTTGCCAATTTAGGCGCTACCCCAAATTTGGCGGCCCTTGCTGGAGACTTCTCCAGTTTTGGAGGAAGATTACTAAGCAAAACTGTCTTGGTCATATATTTGGAAAATTTCGACCAAAGTAGGTGAAAGAAGATTGTTCTAAATGATTTTGACATTCTAGACACATTGAAGAAGGTTTCAGGAGCAGTAGGTGAATGTAAACAACATTTTTTGCACATTTTAGGTAATATAGAGGCCCAAGCCATGGAATATGGACCAAGGAGATGTAGCCGAGGAGGGGTGAACTCCTTCATCAAAACACTATGTTAATGGATCAATTGTAATGGTTTGTTGTACTTGTTATTGCTGATATTAAGCATTTGTTTTTCATGCTTTATGCTCTTGAATTTAACTTGAAACTCAGCTCATTTACCTGTTTGACACTCATAAACACCAAGGAGACCTATGCACATAAAGCATAAGATCATCAAAATCATTATAAATTTGAAGATGAAATTAGCACAACAAAACTAGCATTCAAATTCAGATCAACTAGCCTCCTTGTTTTTTTCCTTTTGCAATTCAATCCTTTTCTTAATCAATTTTATAATGAGCTGACCCAACCTTCTAACATTCCCCTCTCTCAAAAGACAATTCCATGGAATTGATGCTAACATATTGCCATAACTTTCCCTGATGTCTCTGAAAGCATCACATTCCAAAATGAAAAGCTTTTTCGATTCCAGTGCCCCATAACTGAAAAAGTACACACTCGTTCTTCCCAAGGTTCTTTAGGTCTCTTCCACCGTCTCGTTTCACACCGAATTTGATATGAGTTAGTTCTTAATTGAGCAATAAGAATCTTTACTCTCCACGGAATTCTAGCGCCAATGTACTATTTTTGTTGGAGATCACAAGTGGGGTTGAATTCTTGAACACAATACTTTTTCTTTCTACGCAACTCTTTTCCCCATATATGCTTACGGAACTTCTCCATAACAAAATTATTTAATTCCTTGCTATTTGTGGGACATTAATTGAGGTAAATATTCCATTTTTTCATGCATTTTTTGTTTTGTCTCATCCATGATTTCTTTCTTTCACTCATACCTTAATTGAAGATAACTTTCGACCATGTACCTCCTCCCATTTGCTCAATTATTTTTAGATACCTTATAAGGTGCACCATAGCAATTGCTTCGATGGGAGTTGCTCCTGTTTCACTCAAAATTATCTCATAAGGAACCAAAATTTTCATTTTGAACTTTCTCATGATCAAATGTTTTTGGATTTTCTCAATTTGTTTCCATTTTGAAACAGGGATGCTACTAGCCCACAATTCACACCCATATAATATCATTGAACAAACTAGGAGTCTGAAAAACACTTTAATCATTTTCCAATCCCATAAATTTGCCTCTCTACATATTTTTTGAAGTGTATATAATGCTTTCCACCCTCCTAAAACTCTCTTCTTTCTGCAATCCTCCAAATTAATCTTGTTGTTGAAATCTATCCCGAGGTATTTGTATTCATTTACTTCTTCAAAAATGTTGCCTTCAAAGAAGAACGTATGTTGGCATTGCATCATTTTATTAGAGAAAATCATTATTTTGGTCTTTTATTGACTTACATACCCATTTCCTTACAAAAATTCTCAAGGGCATATAGGTGCATCTGCAATCCATGGGTTGATTTATCAACCAGTACAAGATAATCAGCATATAGAAGAAGCTTTATCACAAACTCCCCCAACTGAACACCATCCCCACCTTGAAGATTTAGCCACTCTTCCAATTTGTCAATATATAGATCAAAAAGGGTAGGGGATAAAGGGCAACCTTTCTTGACTCCTATGTCACTTCTAAAACTTTCTTAAATGCCTACTGAAGTTCTAAGTTTGACTTTTACCTCTTCATAAATCCTATGGACAACAACTCTATATTAAAAAGGAATTTCAAGTTCTTCCATTCTACGCCACAACTTGTCTCTAGGAACTGTTTCAAATGCCTTTTTGAAGTAAAAAAAGCAGTAAAATACTTATTCTTTGTCCCCAAAAACCTTTTCAAGAATGTGTCTCGATGTGATACCATGATTTGTTGTAGAATGATTCGGCCTAAAACCCGCTTGCCCTTTTGGCCTCTTTTCTTTTACTTATGCCCACTTATTGATTCTATTTTATACCATGTTGTTTAAAAGCTTTGCAAAAAAAGTATTGATCATAGTGATTCTATAGTTGGAAGGATTATTAATGTCTCCACTTTTAAAAAGGGGTATTGTTAGACTAGTTTCCCAATCCCTTGGGTATCCTTGCCGAATAACGTTGTTGAATATTTCCACGATGTGCGGTTCCAGAATGTTCATTCCTCACTTTAGGTATTCTGCTTGAGGTTCAATCAAATCCTTTTCCTTCCCTATTTATAGTAACCCAATATTACCATATTGCTCACAAAAACACTATATTAACAAAGATGTACGTGAAATTTTGTGGATATTTTATCACCAAAATTAAAATTTATTTATTTATTAAAATTTTTGTTTTCTTCGTTGTAAAAAGTTAAGCAGATACTCAAACACAACATCAGATCACATATGATTCACAAATTGGCAAGAGTTAACTGATAGTTAGTAAAGTATAACTATTTTGCACACCCTTTACCTTCCATGATTAGTATAGTTAATTCCTTTATAACATTACCCTTAATTGTACAAACCTCATGAGTATAAATTATAGTTTAGTGATACACACGCTTGGTGAAGAAATGATTGTCATACTCCTCCAAAGTTTACATGTATTAGTAACTTCATACTTCACTGAAACATTTAGAAATTGTGCGAAATAAACAATGATCAAAGGGTTAACTGAACCAATGGAATTTGATCGAAAAATGGGGGGATCTTGGCTGGGAGAAGGTTTGAATGGCGAAGCGCGGGCTTCTGTGACTATTTCAAATTGGCTGTAAGTGTAGGGGATGCGGGCATGGAAGGTAGCGGAGCGTTTACACCACTCCTTGGCAGATGACGGGTCGACTTTAGAGGCTTTCGAAGGCAGTCAAGGAGGGAAGGATGGAGTCGGTTTGAAAGGAGATGTGCGGTTATCTCGAAATGTAGCAAATGGGCTACAGGTGCAGAGTTTGTAGAGGAGTGGCCTTCAACATCGGTTGGCAGAGGAAGGGTCTGCTCCAGTCCTCGAAGGAGCTCAGGGAGGGGTGGTTGAGGGGTGGGGGCCTATTTCTGACCGTAATGGGGCCCTGGATCTAAGTGGTGCGGGGGTCGGCAAAGTGGGAAGGAGGAACTGGGGTCTGTCATTGGGAATATTGGATATACGGAGTAGTGAGGCTATCCTGGCCCTGAGGGAGAAGGGGCAAAGGGCTCTGGCATAGCCAGTGAGGTTGAAGGGAAGGTTTTCAAGAGGGGAACTAGTAAACACAATAGAAAAAAGAAGTGGATTAGATCAAAGAAGGTGGATTACAATTATGTGTTGGGAGAAGATATTGGTTGGGGGCAAGTGATCCAAATGGGCAACATGATTATGGTGGGAAGGGATATGGGGAGGCATTTCACCCTGAAAATAATGGTTTTATGGGCTGAATCAAACTGGAGAGAAGCTATCGTTAGAGATCAAAATATCTTTCGTTGCATTTCATTTTAGGTGTCTCATTCAGTTCAGTCATCTGCATTCCATTAGGAGCATCGATCTTCTGACAGATGGGTCTTGTCACTCATCTTCCTCATGTCATGTACCTGCTGGTCCGTGTCTATTAATCAAAATCAATTTTAAAGTCATTTACAGTCCTGTTGGTCTCTTGGTCAACAAAGAGTCATTTTAGTCATTAGGTCTAGGGTTTCATCTTCAAAATGTTTAATAACGTCAGCAGGCACATGAGGGAGGCTTGAAATAAGTTTTCATTTCAAAAATTTCATCGTCATATTGCTTCTTCAAAACTCTATTTTGAAGAAAAATTGTCAATTTTGTCTTTTGTAATAAATGCCATGTAATTTTAAAAAAATTTCAGTTTTCAAATTCTTCAGGCGCAACCCTAGTCGCCTTTGCCAAATTCCATGACAGCCATCCCTGCAAAAAATAGACAAAAGTTTCATCATTCAGCTCAAAAAATCAAGTGGAAACAAAATCAGAGTTTATATTAAAAAGTGAAAGTGCCAAAGTTCTGCAAACATTAGAAAGTGGGTTTTCTAAACAAAAAATCAAAGTCATTGGGCATATAAGATATTTTCATTGTTTCTATAATCCATTTGCAAGCCAAGACAAGAATGAAACCAAGAAAATCGTGGAGGAAGTGAAATTAGTGAGTTGAAGGCCGGACTATATGTTGAAATCAGCTGCGCGACGCGTTGGGGGGAGGTCGCGACGCATTGGCAAGTCGCGACGCATAGAGCCACCATTCACCGTGTTGATTTGAACGTGTGCGGTGCACAAGGAAGGCGCGGCGCACAGGGCCAACACGCAAGTTTTATCACTGCTTCCAAAATTTTCAAAACGACTCAGTCTCCTATGCACCAAGTAAGTTTGTGAACTCTTGCAATTGCTATTAAACAATGTTTGGTGTGGTTTGAAAGTGGAATATAAGAGTTTGAATGTTGAAAAATAAACCCTATAATTTTGTTAAATCTGCTCCTTAGGGTTTTAAATTGGTGTTTTAAAAAACAACTTTGGTGCCAAATACTCCTTTTCCCCCCACCTTGTTTGTTCCTTCCCTTACTTTAATCCTATCATCCCTATTAAACCCCTATTCCCTTATATCCCAAAACCACTCATATCACTTATTCCCATTTATCCCTATCCCCCAATTCTTTCACTATCTATCATTATCCCTCTCTCATATCATTTATAAAATCTCCAAACCCCAAGTTCCCAAACAGTCAAGTGACTGTTATTACACTTTAATTCACTTGACTGAACCACATTTTTACCACTGTACTATTTCCCATAGTCATTTCCTATTTAGCACACATTTGGCAATTGGAGGCAAAGACACCAACTTCTCATTTTCATACAAATCAGCATACACTTGAGATAGAGTTGTAACACCATGGAGACAGACACTGAATCATCATATGAACAAGTCAGTGATGCTACCACTGAGCTACATGCACTGAGAAGGCCCCGTAAAGGTGGCAAACATGTGAGAGAAGAGCCCACCTCATTGACCCAGTTACAGGCCTGCCCACTTGCCATGGCATGTTTTCGAGAGAAGTCATGCTATCAGTACTGTGAGATGATTGCTCAGATTCAGCATCATCAGGAGTTGGCTCGTTTGTTTGTTTTACATTTGCATGATGGTCAGATAACTCTTGCTGGTGTAAATTTCACCTTGACACCGGAAACCATTTCTCAGGCAACAGGAATACTGAATGTAGGTGAAGAGTGGAACAAAAGACAACAGGTAGACAGAGTGCATTATGAACCATACATTAGGCCTAGCTATGTGAGACAATTCATTAGGGTATTCCCATTTCGGTTCTTGATGGAATCCTATGCGCCTTTGATGAGACTCATTATCAGATACTTCAGTTGTGAGGGTCGGTTCTCACGCCTTTATGCATACCACATCAGATTATTGATGCAATTCATGAGGGTGAAGATGATTAACATACCTTATTTCATGTGCCGAAACATTGAGAGAATGACCACTCTTTTGCAGAAGAAGACTCCTGAGCAGCAGTAAAACAATATTTCTCATTATGCGCTCATCAAGATCATTGTTGTACATCAGCTTGGATTGCAGGGCATTGCATGGGAGGATTTCATTTCCCATGATTTCTTCATAGCCCCTCAGCCTCCTCCGGAGATTTTTCATGAGCCAGGTGAACCTTCACACCAGTTTGAGGGTCCCGAGATAGAGTCTATCAGTGTGCTAGTGTTTGTTACTTATCAGAGAGGCACGAGAGCATTGTTTGCAGTAGCCCGACGAGTACTATCTCTAATCGGGGTGGAAGGTATCGTTGCCATCATCAGCAGTATAGGTACAGGACAGAGGTAAGAGGCCTATGTAGGATGAGGTCCCTTCAGGAGGCCATGATACTGATTGATGAGGATTTGAGCTCTCCAAGCTCAAAGCTGAGAGAGATCATTCAGGAGCAGAAAGCTGAGATCGACACATTGACCGACAAGTTGCAGAGAGCTCAATGGATCATAAAATACTTGGAGCAGTGGAACAAATAGTTGGAGGATTAGTAGACGATCATGAAGTTTCAAAACATCCGTGAGAACCGGCAAGCTTCCCGAAGAAGCCCAACCGAGATGACACCTATTGAGCGGGAGATTGAGGCCGATAGAGAGGTTTGGCTTGAGAGGGTCAACATGCATCTTGAGAAGCTATTGGAGAAGGCAAACAAGTAGAAGAATATGCTCAGACACATGAACAACCATTATTGGTCGCGCACACATGTTTGCAAGGCACGTATCAAAATCCTGAAAGCGAGGCTAAGGAGGGCACTAAAGCGTCGCAAAAGGCATGATAGGCTCCAAATCTCGGCTGAAGATTCTTTGGCTGAGCATAGTACTTGATAAGGGACCTTCAGCCCAAATTTCAAGAAATTTGGGAAAATTTTTGTCAATTTTGAAATTTTTGGTCACAAAACAGATTTTCCTACCCGACGCGTAGCGCCACTTGGTGCGCGCTTATAATTGGCAGCTCTTCAGGGGGGAAACTTTGCATTTTTGGGTTTTTTATCAAAATTTATGCATGCTCATGGATTACCTAAGGATTTCATCAAGTTTTGGGTTGCCTAAAGGGTCAAAAACACCCTAAAAATGGCCTTTCTGCCACTTTTTAAACACACAGGAAGCAGTGTTGGGAGATTGAACTTTTGGAGGGGTAAATTGCAACCAAATCCAGAAATTCCACTTGGGTTGGAAATTATCCAGTCAGGGCTTTCCAATGAGATATCATGAGCTCAATTTGGACTTCGGGAAGGGCCTCAAAATCAGCTCCAAACTTGTGCTACACATAGAGATTTTGGGCACGGCGCATAGAGGAATTTGGCCTATTTTTCACTCAGCAGCTCAGAATTTCGCCTAGTTTTGGCCAGTTTCAATTTTTCATGTAACTCTTGATGTACCTTGATGTAATTTAATGATCATGATGTAATTTTGGCACATTTTTACTCATTCTAGAAATATCATTCACCAAAAGGTGAAATGTGAGTGAATGGATCAGTTTCCTATCATATAGAGGCAAGTTGTTTCATTGCGTATTTTTCAGTTCCTAGTATAGATATGGTTGAAATAGCTCCTAGAATGGTGAGCTCAACCACTAGAGGCATGGGAATAAGTTAGGCTTGTCTATATTATTTATTTTCTCAGTCATTTTCAGGGTTGGACACTTGGGATTGCTTGGCACTTCATTGTACATTTCATTTCTGCAATTTTGGCAAAGGAATAGACCAGGGTTTTGCAGCACTCTTTGGGATCCTGGTGGCTCTGTGTTTTGATGGTGTTTTTATCTATGTAATTGTAAGTTCACTGATATTTATGTGTATAATTTCCTTTCTCCTTTCTTCTTACATTAAACAAATGAGTTATAAAGGTGGAATTCATTAGATTGCTTTGCTCTGGCTTCAGTTTTGTTTAATTTTCCATGTTTTCATCTGTTTTAGGAGGAATCTTGAAACAATATTTCCCTCTTCAGCTCCTCATCGGTCTGATCCATCCATTCATTCAATCTAAAGCATCAAAACAATTTCCTTCCTTGCCCTAATCAGAACTCTGCAAAAACTAGGCCTTATCCCCGGATCCAAAACAACCTTTCCCTTTGATCCAAAAAAATACCCCAAAATCAAACTCAAAATCCTTTACTTATATACCTAGCCTAAAATTAGCTTCTATTTCAGTCATCTCAAGCCCTATTGATATATTTTTGCTGAGATTGACCCGGAGAGAGCCCTCTCCTGTTCTGGTAGGGCTAGCTACCAGACTGAGCGTGGTTTGATGTTACCCTGAACTCTGCCTTCCTTCAGCCTGAGGTAGATTTAGGAAATAACACGTAGAGGTGGCCTTTTTCCTTGCTTTTGGGCATTTCTTGGCTCCTGGTTCTGATTCTAGTTGGAGTTACCTCCATCTTGGGATCGCGGTGGGCGCTGTTGGTTGCTGCCCCCTGTCCAGGGTTCCCTTTGGGCTTGTTTTTTACCTTTCTCTTAACCACGTTAGGAGTGTAATTCTCCTGACCATACTGGTGTGGTTGATTTTAGGATGGCTGCACAAATTTTACCTGTGCATTGTTTTGCGTAGGTGGGTTATGTGCTTGGGACTGAGCATACTGTTGTCCCATGTTTGCACCTAGCCGTTGGGGGGGAGTTCTTCCATCAGTTTTTCTTCCTGCGTACTGGGTCCTCTCAGCCGGAGGATAAGGTCCTCCTTGGTGATATACTGTAACCCTATTAGTCAAATGCTACTGCATATGATGACTTTGAAATCTGGGTTGAGACATGTTCTAATTAGACCCATGTGTGTAACCGGGATTTTGACTGCTGCTGCCTAGGTACCCTTGGGTCATTGACCCAATAAGTCTATCTGTAGAGTTAGACGTGCTTGGAAATTATTGATAATATTGCAGGCGTAGGACATTGGGAAGGATCTTGTATATGTATCTTGATTGCGTGTAGATCAATTCAAGATTTTAGGCTTTACTGATTGCGTCTTCCTCGGATGTGGGGTTACGTTGCACGACATCCTTTGAAATCTTTGTCGTCAAAGTTTTCAAGAATAAATCTAAAAGGACTTGGTCGTTGAGTTGTGCTTTGCATAAACTACGATGCCGTCTCCACTCATGGAGATGTTCTGAAATATGGGTAGAGGGGGATTGTCTGAAATGAGTCAGTAACTCCATTCCCAAATCGTGGTGAATGGGTAACTGAAATTATGTGAGGAACATAGTAGCAAGGGTGCTAAAGGTTCTATGTGAAGCAGGGGGTTTCTCTATGTACCATTTCGTGGCCACTCTCGTAAGGGTGCATTGAAACAACCTGAACCGAATAGTAACGTCAATGATGATATTCGATGAGCACCACAGGTGAAAGGTCATTAAATGATTTCATAGGTCTTCTACTTGCTTGCCTTCAAACTTTGGTATGTTTGAAGGGAGCTTCGTGGGCATGGGAGGCCAATTGGGGTTATGTGCGATGGGGTCATTGGTGAGCTTGGTCAAATCCGGTAGATTTAACGCCGCTAAGAAGGGTGACTGGGAGGTTGACACCATGGCAACGTGTGAAGACACAATGTTCTGGTTAGAACAAGGGTTAATCTATGATGTACCCTGCTGTGAATTCAACTGGATTCCCATATGGGATGCACTCCTCTGCCCCCTAGGGGAAGAGGGGGGAGTGGTGTGTGGTGTGGTGTTGGGAGACTGACTAGGGTTCTGAAATAAGGTTGCTCCAAGAAAGGAGGAACCAACCACTGTGGCAATGTTCCGTCTTTGACGCCTAAATGGCGAAAGACCTGGAACCCCTCTCGGTTATGGGGGGAGGTCCAAAAGACACATGGAATGACGAGGTTATGTTGGAACCATTTGAGTGTTGACCAAGTTAGGTTTTGGAAAAAACTTTTGGGGGGATCGAATTTGTGATCACGAAAAATTTATGGCCACATACGTAAAACAAAGCAAAAATGAAATGAATTTTCCTTTAACTTAATCTATGCTATCAATCAAGAAAAAAATGGTTTTGTTTGTTTGCGCGTGATACTCAAAATCCTAGAAGACTTAATACGTCCTCATACACTGAAAATTAATTGGGCCTTGAGAGGATTTCTTACGAGTGCTGGCACAATGTCCCATAAGAGTTGGCGATGCCCCCAGTCAGCCAAAGAGAATCAACCAACGTAAGGGTACAGGGTCTGACGCTTGCCTGCACCGTTACCTATAGGGTAAAGGATGCCCTAGTTTTGGCCACTAAGAACCACCGTCCCACGTGAGTGTTCGAGTCTTGGGCTTCTTGGTAGTCAGCTAATAGTACTAAGTATCAATCGGGTCAGGTAGCCCCAACTGATACTGCACGCACTGTGCCTAAGCCTAATCCCCTCTGAATCGGGTCTTTACCGCGCTCGGGTTTTCTTTTCCATGGGCTGATAGGTGGATTTTAAAGCTCCCTAAAAACACAACTTCTATGTTTCAATGTGAAGTGTGATCAAGGCTCTTATTGGATGCCTACCCCCTTGATTCTAACTTAATCTATAAATTCTCTTGTGGCCCCTATGGGGAGAATTTAGTAAGTTGGTTTAAGTTATTTTTATGTGGATTTCTTTTCTTAGTGGGTGAATGTGTGTGAGCGTATGGTGAAAAATCTCATAATTTGAACATATGGATGTCAGTGATCCTTTACAAAATTCCCCTAGCTAAACTATGTGACGTTGTTCCTTGCTCAAATAGAAAGCATTTGCGGATAATGGGCCGTTTCCAAATCCTCCTAGTTAGTCTATGTGAGTGACTAAAGGGAGATGGAAAATGACGAATGTAGAGCGTTCATATGCTTGTTTAGGGTCACCAAATGGTGAAAAGACAACAAATATTACTTTCTCTAATTGGCGATTCAATCCTAGTCCCGCAATTTCCTAAATGAAAAAAATGAATTTAAACTAAACAATTTCTACACTAGCTTATGCATATGTGGCTTTGAGCCACTTACTTGGACTAGTTAAGCTAAGTGTGCATACTAGAATCTGCAAAAAACATAAATTGTTTGGAAAGAAATGGTTAATTTGCCCCCTACTTAAACTATGTGAACACTTTTTGAAAAAACCAACTTAAATGAAAACTATCTAAATGCCTACGAAAAGCAACAAAAAATGAGTTCTCAGAAGCTGTGGGGTATCAACACAGGTGTTGGCAGATACATTAGGGGCTTCCCAACACACTTACAAGCAGAAAAAATGTAGAAAATAGGGAGAAAAAATCTCTCTGTAATTTGCACGTAAAAGCCCTTGACAGGTGCGACTTCCTGCGCGTAGGTCACTCTAGAACGCGCGCAAAAGTCCCGCAAGTAAAAATATAAGGAGCTGCCTTGTTCAGTCTGTCACCTCATTGAGTCTAGAGACTGCAAGATGGGTCAGAGGACTGTCAGCTCCACTCCATCATAGACAAAGGGTCTCCTGCAAAATATGGCACAACCACATAAACTTGAAACACGTCAGTGGAGTCACCAATCCTGTTGTGGTGGTTTTGACACACGGATGTTCGAAATCACACGAGCTTAGAGAGTGTGGTCTACTCTCTAAATTATTGTTAACAAGAAGAATGTGGGGGGAGCTCAAAAGCATAAAAATTAAATGAAATAATATGCTGAAGTATGCTTTGGTTAAAAAAACTAAAACTAAAAACACAAAAGAAGCTATATAGAGAGTTCCAAACAGTAATAATGCAAACGATGGCTCGACGGCCTCTTCTTATTAAATGCTCGGAATAAAAGGAAATCTTACCCACTTTCCAAAGGGCCCCTAGGAAATGGCTCTAGGTCCCTGTTGTGGATCATCATCTGCATATCCTTTTTTATATTTTATTTCGAAAATTTAAAAAAAATAAATATAAAAATCTGGAAATTCGAAAAAATATGCTATAGTATGAAGTTTTAATATTGTAGCATAAAAAACAAATGAAATGTTTTTATAAAGATCGATGTACATAAAAGTAGTCATAAAACTTTGTTTTGATATGTATACTTTCGAGCTTAAGGTCCGAGCAACTGCCCGAGCGGAAGTGATGATCGCGGAAAAGTGCTTTCAAACAAGTTAATGCGGGGGGGAAAATAGCTCGTTAGTTATCAAATTCGGACCCCCCGTAGTTGACTGGTCAAATCTCAGTGGAAGCTGTGATCAATGGCCTAGATTCATTACGGGGGGTATCGGTCGAAGTTTTCCGCCGTACTCCAGGACCCCCCGCAGTGACGTCATTAGGAAAGTGGGAGATAGCTGTCAAGTTTTATACACGTCATTTTGGCATTTATTGCAGATCTTCGTAACCGTTAAATGGCCCATTGTCTCATTCTCATCTGTCTGTGGTTCCTTTTCCTTTAAGTCGTGCTCTCGCCATCTTTCCATTGTCCAAATACCCCACGAATTATTTTCATTAATCCGTCAGCCATGGCAAAACGAGCTTCTCTGTCCGGTTCCTCAAGCTTCAGCTCTCTTATGGACAGTGAAAACGATATCCTAGATACCCTGTCATCTGTCAATAATTCCCTGTTATATCACCAAGTAACCTTAAACACTGAAAAATCCCCAGTGTTTTCCGCCATGAAGAGTTCTCGTGTCTTATCCGCTTGTATTCCAAAAGCCCACTTGTTTCCTAAATTCATTTCATGGCTTGTCTCTTCAATGTACCCTGGTAAATGTTTTATAATGAATTCACAGGGAGAAAATGTTTTGCAGGTATCAATGCAATTAATCTGCCAAGCTTTGTGTTTTCCTGAAAATGAGTCATCACTGCAATTTTCTGAAGATTCATTGGCTCGATATTTTGAAGAACTTTCAAATGAAGAATTCAGTCTGTGCATGTCATACTTGAGACCAAATTCGAAGGAAGCTCAGCTAGAAGGAGAAGAATTTAGCTTGGAAATGTTCAATGTTGAGTATAGACCAATTCTGAGTTGCATCACGAAGATTTTGGGCAGAGACAGTGACCAGACAGTTGATAAATCAGTCTTGGGAATGTTCGCGCTGATGATGAAACCAGGGGTGGTTCTCGACATTCCGTCTTTTTGGCAGGAAATTGTAAATTCACAATTAATGGCCTTTCCTCTTACAGGTTTTTTTAGATTCCCATCATTGATTGTTTACCTGTTTTTATATCAAAATGCCGAAGAATTCATGAGTCTGGATTGAATATAGTTGATGTCAATAAAAATAAACAATCAGTTTTCTTTTGGACTGATATGATTAGAAAGGAAGGAAATGAAGCAGGGCTATTTGAGTTTGCTAGTCATTACATGTCCATTTCTTATAGAATTTTGAATGGAGTACCTCCTCCATGTTTTTTACCAAAAGCCCGAGAGTTCCTGCAGTTGGGACCAAATTGCAGATTTGGAGATTGGTTTGTATTTGAAGAGTATTCAGAGATAAGGTTGTATGGAGCTAGCATTGAGCCCTATAGGCTCCCAACTTTTGTACCCATGCGGCTTTTCGCATTGGAATTCATAAGACAGAGCCTTAATGTGAATCAGATACACTTTCTTCCCATGAAGAAAGGTGTTATGTATAAATTGCCTATGAGTGTGGGGCCTTTTGTGGTCAATTCGAGACAAGCTTTTGATGAAGTTTCTAAAATGTTGGAGGAGACACAGTTGCTGCTAGGAGAAAAAAGGTCTTATGATCCGCATGCAATAATCTCTCATAGAAGAATTGAAAATGGATACGCTGCATTTTCCCATGTAAGCAAACCTGATCAGGAGAAGCTTGCAAATCCAGGTGAAACAAGTGCATCAAAAACCAGCATTCAAATGCCTGCTATTATGGAAAAGACAAGCAAAAGAGGTAGAGAAAACGTTGTTGAAATAGATGATGAGGAGCCCAGAGAGGAAAAGAGAACCAAATTAGCAAAAGATCACTCTTCCAATTCGCCAGGTTTTACTCTCCATGTCAATGAAGAACAAAATGTCCCCTCTTCTCCTAGAGGACATGAACTTTATTCAGAAAATATGTCGTCAGTAAAACAAATATTTTCACAGATTGAAGAAAGAAACCAGAGGATTAAAACCAATGTAGGAGTGCAAGTAGAACATCACATAGCTACTGATCAGACCAGATTATTGACTGTAATGGATCTTGAAAAGGATCAATTTAGGATGGCTCTGTCACATCCAATAGGAATGTCCCTTGGATCCTCGAGCAACTTTAATGAGGTAAACATAACTATGGATGTTAAAAAAATCCCACTATGGGATAAAATGAATCTTCATATGCAGACCGGGCAGCTAATTGTAAATGATTTGAGTAAGACGAATGCTACAACAGTTAAGGCTGAAAACATGCTTGTGAAAGTGATTAAACAATGCAAAATGGAAAAAGCTAATTCAAGGGCATTGTCAACACACAATGAAGAGTTGAAGAAGATCATTATGAAAATTGGTGTGGATCCTGATGATAAAGTTGCAATTCAAAAACTCATGAAAAGCGCAGAAGTATAAATATCCTCATTGAGGAAAAAGCTAAAATTACCAGCTACAGAGCACTCAATGGCCGCAGAAGTAGCTGAGGTGGAAAAAGAAAAGGAAGAGTTATGTCTGCAATTGTTACAAAAAGATGAAGAGTTGTCCAAAGTGAAGCAGACTGCTATATCTCTGCAGAATCAAATTCAAAACCATACTTGCACTTTTGTTGTTCCTATAGGTGACAGAGATGCGGATCCTCAAACCCAAATTGTTCAGCTCAGCACAAAACTGAAGATAGCTGAAGGTGATCTTAAGCGGGTTCAGTTAGATTTGGAAACAAATATTAAGATTATGAGAGGATGGGAAGATAAAGCAAATGAAAATAATCAGCGATTACAAAAGGTTGAGGATGAAATTAAGGAACTCAAGGAGAAGCTAAAAGGTAACATCTCACTTTTAAGAGCTAAAGATATTATTTGGACTGAAATTATATTTGAAATGAAGTCAAATTGGGATTCCCTAAGTATAATTGCTACAGAGAAATGCCTCATCTCAGACCATGAAGAGGAGATATCATCTGAAAAAAAAATGGTCATTAAAAGAGCAAATTGGGCTAGGAGGTTTTTAAATTTTATCAATTCCAAATCAGATGAAGAGTTAGAAGATATTCAGATACAAGACAGATACTTTTATGCTGAAGAAGTTAATAAAATGATAATTAAGAATGATCTACAGAAATTTGCAGAGAAAAGGTTACTGAGAATTAAGGAGGCGGTAAAGAAGTTTGATATAACTTTTGATAAATTGATCCGAACAGGTTTGCCTTCATGCTAGACAGAAAAGGGAAATATTTTGACATGGAAGTTTTATGAAGATGCATTAACACTGGCAAAGAGCAGAGCAGATAGCAGACACGAAAAGACACAAGTTTTAAAGGGAGAGACAGTGTTTAACTTTTTACAGAGGCACTTCAATTTGCTATGGATGGTAAAGACACTCTTCACAGAAAGACTCACTCACAATCAGGCAGTTGCATTTAGATTGGAATACCTCAGCTACAGGAATTCTCCTACAACTCAAATTGAACTTTGAAAAAAATGCAAAATCTTCTCCATTGACACAACAAAAATGATCCCAACGGATAAATCAAAAGTAGCCGTCGATTCCGCAGCCACTTCAGGACCAGTTGTTCCTTTAGATTAGAAGTTATAAAAATTCTCATTATGTCATTTCTCAGGATTATGCAAATGTAATAAGACTTTTTCGAGGCATGTACCTCTATAAAAGTTAATAGTTTAGGCAGTTAAAGTTAGTTAGAATAGTTAGAATCAGTTTCATTACTGGAAACTGTTTCGTGATAATGTATAAAAATACAATTTGAAGAAAGATGAAGGTTCCGAGTTCTGGACCTTGAAGCTAAAATTTTGTACTGAAGAATACTGAATTAATGAAAAGTTTTTGCAAGTTTCCTTCATTCTGTTTATGCTGAATAGTTTCTCAGTTTTCATTATGTTTTCCATATCTATGAGTAAAATAGAGTAATTTGAGCTGCAGGTCTCTAGATACATGTGTATTTAAGAGTTAAATAAACCTTAATGGGCGCTCCTCTATTTTAACGTTATCATTACTCATTCCCTCAGGATTTTACACTGATAGATTATGTTTCAAGCAGCATATCAAATTGAAATCCTTTCTTTCTTGTTTCTTCCATCCTTTCATTTTAGCATAAGGAGGATATGGCATTGCAGAACCTTCCATGGGTTTAATATTTGAAGATTATATAATTAATGTTTGAAGGTTTATAGAACAGGGATAGATATACTTTTGTTTGTGACATAATCTTTAATGTCTTGAGCACGGATTTCTTTACACAGCAAGGAATTGTTTCTCAAGGAACAACAGTCCCGATGCAAGGATGTTTTCCTTCCAAGTTCTACCTCTGATGCAGTCTAACTCTCTCTCTCTCTACTGTGGTGGACTAAGATGTTGGGTGTGTTGGGAATCACGATTTCCGTTAGACCAAAACCCGCAGGTGTTAGTCAATGATCGCATCACCAGAGATAAGGATCCACGAAAGGCGGTTGGCCCATGTCGCAAAACACATTGGGAGCATTGGTCTATCCAGTTTATAACAATCCCCCCCACAATGCGAGCCGGGTGTGTATCGAACTCGTGACCTACGCTCTGATACCACTTGTTGGGAATCACGATTGCCGTTAGACCAAAACCCATAGGTGTTAGTCAACGATCGCATCGCTAGAGATAAGGATCCACGAAAGGTGGTTAGTCCATGTCACGAAACACACGGGGAGCGTTGGTTTATCCAATGTCCAATAGGGTGGCCAACTATCGAGTCCTCTTTAGCTCCAGCTCCGGGTCACACACAACGCTGGTGTTTCTTGGGAAAATTTGGCCAGCATAACCTTGTGATCACCATTTTTTCATCTCTTGGTGGGTTTATATAGGTGAGCTTCAAATACTCCTTCCCTCCCTTGGTACATGATGGATGGTGACCCAAGGGAGAGGTGTGATTCCATTGTGTGCTCAAATATTCTTTTGTGTGCTTACATAATGTCTAAGGAGGTGCTGGTGGTTGTCCTTAGGTGGATTTCACATAAGGAGTAACTGTCCTTTTCTTGTTGTGGTCCTAGAAAGTGAATTTTTTTCATTTCCAGGAATGTGCACTTATCGAGAAAAAGGGTGCGTAGAAGGCGCTCTTCTCGAAGGAAAAAGTGCACATTTGAGAATTTATGACTAGTTCAAATCTGATTTTCTCAAAACCTTAGAGATTTTAAATACTTCCTGATTTCATAATGTATTCCTGTCCTATAAATCCTTGGGCTCAACATTAATTGATGTCATCTTCTACTGAACAATTTTCCAGTGTTAACAACAGTTTCTCTGTATCTGCTTAGTCTAGGATTGTAAACAAAATATACTCCATTTAATTGTTTTATGATCAACTCTGAATCTCCCATGATTAATATTCTTTTGCCTCTTGAGTTCCTAATAATTTGGAGTCCTAGAATGAGGGATTCATACTCAGCCATATTATTGGTACATTTGAAATTGAGCCTAAAAGCATGGCCTTCTGAGTGATTAGTCTCCAAGTTGGTTATCCAAACTCTTGCTCCTGCTCCTAACTTATTTACTGAACCATCAAAGTCTAAATGCCATAGAGATTCATGAAAAATATTATCATTGTTTTGTGTTTTATTTTTCTCTATTAGTTCAGTTTGGATTTGATTAGTTTCAGAGTTACATAAGATAAAAGAATCAAGGTCAGTTGGTGTAGAATAAATTGGGTAATTTATAGATCTTTCTGCACTACTGACCATGTACTTCATCAATGTTTCCCTATATAACTTTTTAGGCTGGCCAAAAACTAATATAGTAGCATAAGACATGTCCAATTGTAGAGATCCCTATAAATTTTCTCCCCATGAGAGAGAAAGTAACATTCAATATTTAGGTGGGATATAAACTACTACAATGTCCATTAATATACTCTTACCAGGATATTGAACTAGTGTTACACACAAATCTTTGATTAAACCTAGGCATTTAACTTTACTTGAATCAAATGAAAACAAATATTTGCAAGGCCTTGTAATTTCTAGATTGAGAGTTTCCATTATGGCTTTAGGCATTAGATTATGGGAAGCTCCTGAATCTAGCATGGCATTATGTAAAATTTGATCATGAATGGTAAGAATGATATAAAATGGAGGAACGACTCCATCTGCATGTTTTCCATTCACATCTGGGCCAAAAATCAACTCTATTTGATCATAATTTAGATTTATGGAATCTTCTCCATCATTCATGTTTAATGTTTCAGTTATGGTTGATTTATACAAGTCATGTTTTACCAATTTAGTCAGAGGAATTGGTATTTTTAGCTTTGAAATTTCAGATTGTATGTTGAATGTAGGTTGAGATTTACTTATTTGAATCAATTCTTCTTTGGTAACTATAGTTTGTGTTGGTTTTTCTTGTTTTTATACAGTTATGTTTTCATTTTCAAGTGGTTTGACATTCTCTATTTGAGTTTCTTGTGTTTTATTGCTCCTAACTTTCTTTTCAGGGATTGTTTGTGAAGCAGTAGATGTTTTTGAAGTAGTTGTTTTTGGATCTACTAATTTAGGGTCAGCATAGGGTATTTTCGGATCTAAATTTGTTGTCTTGAAAAAATTAAAAGCCTTAGCAACAAGAGGTTTCTGTCAATATTTTGTAGCTTGAGAAACTTCATCAGTAATATCAACAATTTTAGGGCTTGATGCATTTTTAGGACTAGAAATTTTTTGGGAAGAACTAGAGTTTTCCTTATTTTCTCTTGGGAGAATTTGCAGAAATTTTGTTTTGGGAGCTTCTACTGTTTTCTTATTCTGGGTTTGGGAAGTTTTCTTGGTAGAAGACTCATTTTTATTATTATTTCTAAGCTTATATTGACTATGTATTGTTAGGGTCCCGTAATTTGGTAGATTGGTAAACCAAACGACAGGGTAACATCAGACCAATCTTTTGAGTCCTAGGACCTAACCTTCCTAGACTCAGAGAGGTCTCTTTCTATTATGCGAAGGATGTGAACTTGTTCGCTTTGAATAATTGATTTTAGGCTAGTTGTTTAAGCACAATTGGTTTGTTTGTTTTGGGTTGGGGTAAGATGATCAAGTAGGATAGGTGGAAAGAGAGATGATCAAATCAATAGGTCTATGGGGTCAGATGAAGTCAAGAGTGTCTAAATGATGAAAAGGGTGTACTGCAGGGCTGATTTAGCAAGGTTTATGGATCCTTTGGGTGATGTATGAGGTGTAACGAACATTAAGTTTGGGAAAAAACTAAGGGGTCTTAAACATATATAGTCTGAAGCAACAACTCATGAGGTAGGGCAAACCATTAATCTCTATGAACAATACTCAAACTGATAAACATATAAGATGAACATTCCAGTGAAACATAGAAGCATAAGAACTCCTAACTTTAGAAATTCACCTTCAGCTTTTGGGGAAAACATGTAAGATAAAAAAATAGCTCAATTTATGGAGAGAGAACTCCTAAACAACATATATCAAGCTATTGGGAACTATGAGATAAGTTGATAAGCATGGACAAAGGGCAAGATCTAACGAGACCTCTTTGACTTAACCTATTCAATTAATAACCCATAGAAAGGCTTCAAAATAGGGTTTTGTGAACTTCAAATAAGTAGGGCATACTGTGAATCATACTTGTAAGCTAGCATATTGACCATTCATGAAACAAAAACAAATTTTAGTGGACCTAAGGAGTAGTCAAGAATTCCTTAAGATGGCTAAAAGAGAAAACATCAAATCTATAGCAAACAGGAGGTTTGAGGTGCTTCCATGAGCAGATCTCAACCTATAATTTTCTGATCTATAAAAACTAAGAAGAATTGAACATAAATGAGTACAAGAAAACAATAACAAATCAATAAAACATCACCATTCACCAAGCTACAGAAACCTGCAAACATGCTTCTCCATCATCATGCCAAGCAAGCCATTCATCCACTTCACAAGACCAATATCTTCTCCAAGCTCATAAAACCATGTATTGCTCTTAAACGCATCAAGTCCCAACTGTTTAAAATAAATACTCATGCCTTATATAACAAATAAGGAGAGGAGAGCTTACTAGAGCATCTAGAAGCCCATTGGCTAAAGAGAAATATCCTAAGTTGTCCTTGAAGCTTTGTAAAGCCCAAGGCACAAAAATATCTAAATAAAATATCTTTTCCAACTATAAGAGGAAATAAAATTTAATTTTAGGCCTGACATGCCTAAGAAAACTTTCCAAATGCACATTTTTTCCACTCAGTTATAGGAGCGCAACACACTGTGTGGAACTCTGAAATTCTGCCAGGAGCGCAACACCAAAATAGGCCTTTTTGCAGCGGTGTTTTGGAGGCCTTTACGATGTCAGAAAAGGATCTCTGATGGCTTGTTGGAAAGATATGGAAGTCTACTTTCCAGATATACCTTTAATTCTTAAATATTACCTCTACAAGTTTCCCAAAAAGTGGAAAAATCCAAGACTACCAGGAGCGCAACACCTGCTCAGAAAAGTGGGCAGAAGGTAAAAAAATGAGTGTTTTTTACCCTTTTGGGGGGTCAAAACAACTCCAATTGAGCTTAAAATGGGTGATCATACTCCTCTAGTGATGAGGAATCCAAAACTGTAAACCTCTCCTCATGAATATTACCTGAGAAAAAGTGCAGCACAGGGAGTGTTGCGCTCCTAGGGGTCAAAATTTGGAAAAAACAAATATTTGCCCAAATTGCCTCAAATTTGGTAGGTAGGTGCCTCATGGGTTCTTTGATACCTGCAGAAAATATTGGGTCAAAATACTAAGCCTAGCCCAGTCTTTTTCATATTTTGGTGTCGGGCCCTCATTTTGGATAGTTTTGAGTTTTTCCCTTGCAAATTGGTTTCGTCGTTCATAGTGCCCAGTCATTCTCCTTTGCAATGTAAGAGGTGCCTTGATTATTGCTTAGTACATTTCCAAATTCATGACTATCCTTCTCTTCATCATTTGACACTTGTGTTCACTGTCAAACTTAGCCTTTGTACCACTACTTGCACTCTTTGTGGGGTCACTGTCTTGGGGAATCTCATTAGTCTTTCCCTTAATGTGATGGTCATTTTATTCTTCATAAGACCCTCTCAAAATATCTCCATAACAGAAAAAACTAGTTCAAAACACCTTGTGGGCATGTCGAGCGCCTTTGAACGCTTTTTCGGGTAGTGCTACATTTTTGTGACAGGAGCGTAGTGTTCTGGGTAGTCCTGAATGAAGTCTCATTCAACGTTTCACACCTATGGTTGGAGTGCAGCACCTCTGGGTGGCTCGGGCAGTCGTTTAAAAAAACAATGGCAGGAGCGCAGCACAACGTCCGGGTTGCACGCTGTCATTTCGGGCCCTCCCTCTTTGACATATTCTTCTTCTTCACTTATTTCTTCATCTTCACCATTCTTTCTATCAAGTTTTTCTCTTTGAAATGTTTTTTAGAACAAGATAAGTCTTCACTAAGCTTTTTGGGAAAATTGGGCGCCTCTGAATGCTTTTTCAGGCGGTGCTACGTTTTTGTGGCAAGAGCACAACGCCCTGGGTAGGCCTGAATGAAGTCTCGTTCAGCACTGCACGCTTTTGGTAGGAGCGTAAAACCTCAAGGAGGCTCGGGTAGTCGTTCAAAAAAAAATGGTAGGAGCACAACATGATCCTACAGGAGCGCAGCACTGGATGTTAAAATGCACTGGAGGAGGCTACAGGAGCGCAATACACTTCTACAGGAGCGCAACGCAGAAAAAGGCCTTTTTGCAGTGGGCATTTGGAGGCCTTCCTGGTGTTGGAATTTGGTCCATGATAGCTAGTTCGAAATCAGGTTGCGTCTACTTTCCAAAAAGTCTTTTTTTTTTCCATTTTGTGTCCATTTACCTGTCAAAATACAGATTCTCCCAACACTGGTCAAAAAGTGCTGAATGCTGGTGCAGAAATGCAGAGTGCTGGTGTAGGCCACTTTTGGATGCCTTCCTCAATTCAAAATTGAGCTCATGATATCACATTGGAAATATGGTTTATTCTAAATTCCAAAGCATCTTTTGTTTTTCCATTTGGTGTCCATTTACCTGTCCAAAAATTGATTCTGCCAACACTGGTCAAAACATGCTGAATACTAGTGTAGAAATGAAGAGTGCTGGTGCAGGCCACTTTTGTATGCCTTAAAAAACTCCAACTTGAGATCATGATATCTCATTGGAAATATATTCAAGTATATTTGTCCTTTGACCCATCAAGAAATTCATTTGGACACTCCAGCTGTGAGAAAAATGGATTGTCCCAAGGTTACTCTAGAAGTGCAGAAATTCTCCCGTGACACCTTAGTTTTGACATTTCTCACAAACCATGATACCTGTGTAAAACATGAAGGAGGTTTTTCTTATTGGCCTTATTATGGACAAAAACCTCTTTCACTTTTTCCAAATTCATCTATGTTTTTCCCGAAACATATTTTTGACAAAAACTGGCCCTAGGTGTGGCAAAAGACTTGGCCCTTGAAATGAATTATTAGAAAATGATGGAGGCATGATGTTTATGAGTTGGCATGGCTTCATGATTTCCGACATGATATATCAAATGAATCCTTTTCTCTTGTGCCTTCTTTTCATATCAAACCCTAGCTTAGTTGGAAGACGAAAATAGGGTTTGGTGTGGGGATTTAGGACTGCCTTGCAGAGGGAGTGGAATGAAGGGGTTAAGGGTTGTCTAAATTCTTGGGAAAATTTTGGGGGATAGCGATAGATGTTAGGGAGTATGAGAAAGTGTAATTTCTATAATTTAGTGAGGGGAAGGGTTCCAAAGGGGCAAAACACAGGCCTAGTCTTAAAAAGTTTCAAAATGTGGCCATAGACTAGGTTTTTTTAGAAAAATGATGAATTTGAGGGATAGGAGTGATGGGAAATGTTTGTGAAGGATATTAAGGATAGGAGGAGGTGTAAGAATAGAAGGATACAAGCCTTGTTTATTTTTAACCATGGAGGTCATGAAATGAAGAAAAATTCCCTTAAAAACCCTAAATGGACAATGGAGGAGTTAGGCAAAAAAAAGAAGAAGGTTGAGGCCAAAGGTGACACAAAAAAGACAAAATGGATGATATGAGAAAATGATGGGTCTTCTGGGATGGGTGAGCAGAGCATTGACATGATGGAATGAAGAAATAGTGAAAAAAAATTATCTTAAGGATAATGAAGGTAGCGAGATTTCTAGAACTCACAATGTTCTTGAAGTTTGTTTCTAGAAATCTAGAACCGATACTTAGTCATCTTCAGATAGTGAAAATTATGGATGACTAACAGTGGATCCACTTGGGGAAGGCAAATCCTTTTCAGGAGGTGTCTAGAACTTTCAGATCTCTTAGTTTATGAAGAGTAGTGCCTCATCCATTGGGCATATTTTTACCTTTTTCACTTGCTGATGCTTGCTTGAAGCTATGATCTCAATAATTTGAAAGACGTGATTAGCTCAACCTCATTTCTACCTACCCAGCCAACTTGCCTAACATTTTATTCTTCCTTGGGTGCACTTGGACTAGAAATCCCTTGACATTTTCTTCTTTTGAAAGAAAAACAAACTATCTACTTCTACTCTTATCAATTCCAAGAGTTCAGATTAGGCTAGTGAAATCTTTTTATTCTCTACCTAGACTATTTGACTGTCAAGGTTAAGCAGTATGATAAACTTCATTCTCTAATCTATTGAGAAGAAATTTAAAGCATGAATTGAACCAAGATTAGACAATCTGATTTGTCATGAGTCGTGGCATCAAGACAAACTACACACAAAATTTATTTTCATAAGAAAAACAAAACTAGAAGGTATGAGGGCCATGTTTAATCATTTTCTAATCATCCCTATCCTTATCTTTGGTTGAGATTTAAGCATGTGGAACCAACATCTTTCATTTCTAATCTATTTTCTTTTGACAAGTCAAGCTTAAATGATTTGACCAACATTCTCTCACTAACTTATCAACAATAAATTGAAAACATGTTCAGCCATGATTAGGCTAGACGACTAAAGAAGACATTCTTTTTTTGCATCAGTAGTGGCATTTAAGCTTGCACACTTTCAATATTACTATTTTTTGGGTATGGGGCTGTACCTTCTTTTCAAATCTGCCCTCTTTTTTATTCTTTCTATGTTTTTGAGTTTTTTCTCTCTTTTTTCAAAACAATCTAAATTTAAAAGATGCTCAAAGGATGAGCTTATTTGCATTCCTGTCTATCCTAATCTAAACTATACATGATATACATTCAGCTGGTGAACTCTCTTTTCCAATACAAACAGTCAAGCAGATGATTCCATGAGGGATCTTGGTTTAGCTCCTTGAGTATGTGGGACAAACAAAAGTGCCACTCCCATCTTACTTTATTTTGAACAGTGGCACCTAAACTTCTCTTTAAACCTTGCATCAAACTGCTCTTAACATAGTTCACTCCTTCTTCAAATGTCTTTAACAAATCAGCAAAGGGATCTTGAAACAATACCTGAATGTGAAGATTTGGAAAATAAGCTTGATCTAGGCCTGCTTCTTCCTCCACTTGGCTGAGCTTATGACTCTTTTGGGAAAGAAACTCTTCCTCTTCCTCATGATCATCTGAACTGGTATACTCATCATAGATTGCAATATTATCCTTTAGCAAACATGATGGGTTTTGACTAAGTAGGCTGAGTTATGTGTGAAAACCACCATGTTGATGAGTAGGAGCACTCCTTGGCAACAAATCTTCTTGAAAAAGAAGAGCAACAACTTTCTTGTGATCATCAATTTTCAAGCCTTCATTTGCTTCCAAATTTTCTAAGCTTTCCTCATCACTGTCATAGTTGCTATGCATTGGTTGGTTACCTTTCCAAAGTTGATGAAACTAAGCTTCCTCCCAAAAACCAAGTGCTGAATACTCTACAAAGTTAGCTTCTGTTTGGAAAGCATCATCATTATCAACATATTGATCAAACCTTGGAGAATCATCAATATAATTAATTTCACCAACCGTACATATTGGACTATCAGATTGTTTCTCTTTGAATTGATCTATAAATCCATTTTCTGCTATGTGATAGTTAAGATTAGGAGGAAAATAAATAGAGGCTGACTGCATGTTTATAAGTTGATCTATCTCCTCTTCAGTTAAAAATGGAGGCATTTTTATCTTTCTTTGGATATAACTACAACAATCCACTTTCTCTTGGGAAGGCTAAACATAGGGTTGAATGTGTTCTTTGTTGTTGAAATCAATACCCAAATATTGCTGACTTCTGATTGCATTAAGGTTGTCTTTGATGAACTAAAAAGAAGTAAAACAAAGAGGTAAAGACCCTTCCCTTTCTCCCAAAATTTCTGCACTTTCTTCTTCACTGTCATAGCTAAGTGGTATTTGTTGATCATTGTATTTGAGCTGTTGAAAATGTCTGTCTTTGTCCCAAAAACTAATCACTAATTTTTCTGTAGTGTTATCTTGAGTTTGGAGAACATAATCATCATCATATTGATCATATTTTGACATCTTATTCATAGGAGGAATGTCATCTATTATACACACTTGATCAACAGTTTGTTCCATCATATGAAAAGGAGAGTATTCGTGGCCAATAGCCTTTCTTTTAGCAATCTGAAATGATTTGAAGCACAAGTGTAGGGACTCAAGAGGTGTTGGCTCATCTTCCATTTCTAGTTTTGTAATCCAATCAGTCATACCAAGATGATTTGAGGGGAGAATTTCTGGATTTGAAGAAGGGTTTGTATTATCCATTCCCCCCCTTACTGATTCATCAGAGCATTCTACCTTGTTTCTATTTTAAATTTTCTTGTAATACTCTCTTAATAGTGAAGCACAAGATGTAGGAAGGCATATAGTACTTACTTGAAAACTTTTCGCATCTTCTTCGTTGCAACCTTGGTTAGCCAATATGTTTTGAAAGCTATCTTTGCATTGAAATGACTGATTTGGTTCCTCCCACGAAAATTCTACCGGCTGCTTTGAATAATTAGCAGCAACCTCAAACTTGTATTATTCCTCTTTCCTGCCAAGTATATGCATCATTTTACTGATTGTATCTGTCAACATCTCTAGTTTTACCTCCGAAGAAGTCAGTTTCTCTTGAGCTGCTTTGTCCTTCCTTACTTCTTCTAACTTTTCCTCTCTTTCTAGTATGTTGAATTCCACAGTAATTTCCATATTATGCATTTCTTCTAGGTTTGAAGGGTCTTTTTCCCTTTTCTGGAATTCCATCTCTGGGTCAAAAGTACTTGGGTAGTGCAAGAGAGCCCACCTTGAAGGTGGCTTTATCTTAGTAGGTATTGCATTGTATACCTTATTGAACCTGGCTAAAAAGTCTTGTATTGTCTCCCCTGGTTGTATTTTTAAATGCTTGTATTCCTCTATGATGAGAACTTCATTTCCCATGATCACCCACCTATATAGGAAGACTTGAGTGAATTGATGAAAATTGATAATGCTTGTAGCTAGAAGGTCTTTAAACTAGCTCTTGATTTTTCCTTGTAATGATAAGGAAAACATTCTAATATGCACATCATCTTCTTCTATTTCAAAAAGGTCAAGTAAATTCTCAAGATTTTGAATGTGTTCTTCAATGGTGACTTTTGAGTTTTCTCCATCAAATATGGGTAGTTTATTTGCAAGATTTGCAGGGAGGGCTTGGAAGATAGGAGGTAAAATTAGACGCTTGTATCTTTCTGGGACCTTTGTGGGTATAGGTAGTGTAAAAAGAGATTTATCACTGTTTGAGGTTTTAGCAAGAGGAGGAAACGTAGCATGAGGCTCATGTTTCACTAGGTTTTCCACAGGTGAATCTGGGGTAAGCACAGGTGCATAAGTCTGCTCATAGTTTCAAATTTGAGGCTTGAGATCTTTCCAATGATCAATGTAGATATCATCAGTGTATTATTGATCAATATTAAAGTAGGATAGAACATAGTTATAGATAAAAACAATAATTTCTTGAATCCAACTCAGGTCTGAGTGCTCTTTCTTTCTAGGATGACTGGTCATGTTTCAGGTTCTTCCTCCAGTGGAGTCTTTAAGTCTATTGAGAGTTGTGGAGTTGCCAGGTGGATGATTTCAAATGTTTTAAGGCAGGTTTCTGTCCACCATCAGCAACTAAGTACCAATCTAAGTATGTTTGTGGGTTTTCTGAGGTCTTAAGGATATCTAAGCTTGTTACTTACTTAGGTCCCACCGTGATCGCCATTATGTTAGTGAGCGGTGGGATAAATCCACAAGATAGTTTTCTTAAGGGCTTCTAAAAGGTTTAGGGAAGTTTAAGTTTGTTTCTTACTTAGAGTCCCACCGTGATCACCATTATGTTAGTGAGTGGTGAGATAAATCCACAAGATTGTTTTCTTAAGGGCTTCTAAAAGGTTTAGGGAAATCTAAGTTTGTTTCTTACTCAGAGTCCCACCATGATCACCATTATGTTAGGGTCCCGTAATTTGGCAGATTGGTAAACCAAATGACAGGGTAACATCAGACCAATCTTTGGAGTCCTACAACCTAGCCTTCCTAGACTCAGAGATGGCTCTCTTTATTATGCGAAGGATGTGAACTTGTTCGCTTTGAATAATTGATTTTATGCTAGTTGTTTAAGCACAGTTGGTTTGTTTGTTTTGGGTTGGGGTAATATGATTAATTAGGATAGGTGGAAAGAGATATGATCGAATCAATAGGGCTATGGGGTCAGATGAAGTCAAGAGTGTCTAAATGATGACAAGGGTGTACTACAGGGCCGATTTAGCAAGGTTTATGGATCCTTTGGGTGAGGTATGAGGTGTAATGAACATTAATTTTGGGAAAAAAATAATAGGACTTAAACATATATAGTCTGAAGTAAAAACTCATGAGGTAGGGAAAACCATTAATCTCTATGAACAATACTCAAACTGATAAAAATATAAGATGAACATTCCAGTGAAACATAGAAGCATAAGAACTCCTAACTTTAGAAATTCACCTTCAGCTTCTGGGGAAAACACATAAGATAAACAAATAACTCAATTTATGGAGAGGGAACTCCTAAACAACATATATCAAGCTATTGGGAACTATGAGATAAGTTGATAAGCATGGACAAAGGGCAAGATCGAACGAGACCTCTTTGACTTAACCTATTCAATTAATAACCCATAGAAAGGCCTCAAAATAGGGTTTTGAAAAATTCAAATAAGCAAGGCATACTGTGAATCATACTTGTAAGCTATCATATTAACCATTCATGAAACAAAAAAAAAAATAGTGGACCTAAGGAGAAGTCAAAAATTCCTTAAGATGGCTATAAGAGAAAACATCAAAGCTATAGCAAACAAGAGGTTTGAGGTGCTTCCATGAGCAGGTCTCAACCTATAATTTTCTGATCTATAATAACCAAGAAGAATGAAACATAAATGAGTACAAGAAAAAACTAACAAATCAAGAAAAAATCACCATTCACCAAGCTATGGAATCTTGCAAACATGCTTCTCCATCATCAAGCTAAGCAAGCCATTCATCCACTTCACAAGACCAATATCTTCTCCAAGCTCATAAAATCATGTATTGATCTTAAAAACATCAAGTCCCAACTGTTTTAAATACATAATCATGCCTTATATAACAAATAAGGAGAGGAGAGCCTACTAGAGCATCTAGAAGCCCATTAGCCAAAGAGAAATATCCTAAGTTGTCCTTGAGGCTTTGCAAAGCCTAAGGCACAAAAATATCTAAATAAAATATCTTTTCTGACTATAAGAGGAAATAAAATTGAGTTTTAGGCCTGACATGCCTAAGAAAACTTTCCAAATGCACATTTTTTCCACTCAGTTACAGGAGCGCAGCACACTGTGTGGAAATCTGAAATTCTGCCACGAGCACAGCACCAAAATAGGCCTTTTTGCAGCGGTGTTTTGAAGGCCTTCCTGATGTCGGAAAAGGCTCCGTGATGGCTCATTGGAAAGCTATGGAAGTATAATTTCCAGATATACCTTTAATTCTTCAATCTGACCTCTACAAGTTTCCCAAAAAGTGGAAAAATCCAAGACTTCTAGGAGTGCAACACCTGCTCAGAAAAGTGGGCAGAAAGGTAAAAAAAATGAGTGTTTTTGACCCTTTTGGGGGTTCAAAACAACTCCAATTGAGCTGAAATTTGGTGAGAATACTCCCCTAGTGATTGGGAATCCAAAAATGTAAACCGCTCCTCATGAAGATTCCCTGAGAAAAAGCGCAACACAGGGGGTGCTGAGCTCCTAGGGGTCAAAATTTGGAAAAATAATTTTTTTTTTCCAAATTGACTCAAATTTGATAGGTAGGTTCCTCATGTGTCCTTGGAGACCTATAGAAAATATTGGGCTAAAATACCAAGCCTAGATTGGTATTTTTCATCTTTTGGTGTTGGGCCCTCATTTTGGGCAGTTTTGAATTTTTCCCTTGCAAAGTGGTTTCTTCGTTCATAGTACCCAGTCATTCTCCTTTGCAATGTAAGAGGTGCCTTGATCATTGCTTGGTAAATTTCCAACTTCATGACTATCCATCTCTTCATCATTTGACACATTGTGTTCATTATCAAATTTAGCCTTTGTACCACTCCTTGCACTCTTTGTGGGGTCACTGTCTTGAGCACTCTCATTAGTCTTTCCCTTACTATGATGGTCATTTCCCTCTTCATAAGACCCTCTCAAAATATCTCCATAGTAGAAAAAACTGGCTCAAAACACCTTGTGGGCAGGTCGGGTGCCTCTGAATGCTTTTTCGGGCAGTGCTGCATTTTTGTGGCAGGAGCACAGCGTCCTGAGCAGGCCTGAATGAAGTCTCGTTCAGTGCCTCGTGCATGTGGTAGGAGCGCAACACCTCCAGGTGGTTCGGGCAGTCGTTTAAAAAAACAATGGTAGGAGCGCAACACAGCCTTTGGGTTGCACGCTATCGTTTCGGGCCCTCCCTCTTTGACATCTTATTCTTATTCACTTAGTTCTTCATCTTCATCATTATTTCCATCACTGTTTTTTCTTTGAAATGTCCTTTACAACAAGAAAAGTATTCACTAAGCTTTCTGGGAAAATTGGACGCCTTTGAACACTTTTTTGGGTGGTGCTTCATTTTTTTGGTAGGAGCGCATCGTCCTGGGTAGGCCTGAACGAAGTCTCGTTCAGTGTTGCACGCCTGTGGTAGGAGCACAACACCTTAGGGTGGCTCGGGAAGTCGTTCAGAAAAAAAATGGCAGGAGCGCAGCATGATCCTACAGGAGTGCAACACTCAGTGTTAAAATGCATTGGAGGAGGCTACATGAGCGCAACACACTTCTACAAGAGCGCAGCGTAGAAAAAAACATTTTGGCAGCGGGAATTTGGAGGCTTTCCCGGTGTCAAAATTTTTCCCGTGATAGCTCGTTGGAAAGCGGGTTGAGTATAATTTCCAAACCATCTTTTGGTTTTCTATTTTGTGTCCATTTACCTATCCAAAAACGGATTCTCCCAACACTGGTCAAAAAGTGCTGAATGCTGGTGTAGAAATGTAGAGTGCTGGTGCAGGCCGCTTTTGGATGTCTTCCTCAAGTCCCAATTGAGCTCATGATAGCTCATTGGAAATATGGCTGAGTCTACTTTCAAAAACTTCATTTTGGTTTCCATTTGGTGTCCATTTACTTGTCCAAAAACGGATTCTCCCAACACTGGGAAAAACGTGCTGAATGTTGGTGCAGAAATGCAGAGTGATGGTGCAGGCCACTTTGAGATGCCTTAAACAACTCCAAATTGTGATCATGGTAGCTCATTGGAAATATATTCAAGTATAGTTGTCATTTTATCCATCAAGCAAGTCATTTCAACACTCCAATTGTGAGAAAAACAGATTTTCCCAAGGTTACTCTAGAAGTGCAGAAATTCTCCCGTGACACCTGTAGTTTTGACATTTCTCCCAAAACATGATACCTATGTAAAAAATGAAGGAGGGTTTTATTATTTGCCTTATTCAATTTTTCCAAATTCATCTTTTTCTGGCTAGAAACATATTTTTAAGCAAAACTGGCCCTAGGTGTGGCAAATGACTTGGCCCTTGGAATGAATTCTTGGAAAATGATGGAGGAATGATGTTTATGATTTGGCATGGTTTCATGATTTCTGACATGATCTATCAAATGAATCCTTTTCTCTTGTGCCTCCTTTTCATATCAAACCCTAGCTTAGTTGGAAGAGGAAAATAGGGTTTGGTGTGGGGATTTAGGATTGCCTTGCAGAGGGAGTGGAATGAAGGGGTTAAGGGTTGTCTAAATTATTGCTGAGGCCAAAGGTGATAGAAAAAATACAAATGGATGATATGATACCATGATGGGTCTTCTGGGATGGGTGAGTGGAGCATTGACATGATGAAATTATGAAATAGTGAAAAAAAATTATCTTAAGGATAATGACAGTAGCGAGATTTCTAGAACTCACAATGTTCATGAACTTTGTTTCTAGAAATCGAGAACCGATACTTAGTCATCTTCAGATAGTGAAAATTATCTATGAATAAGATGTATTTCATTTATAGCATAATCATAACCTTGTTTATAGTCAAAGGATTCACTTGAATCTAATTTGAGTTGTTGGAGTTCAAATAATTCCTGATCTTTTTGAGTGAGAAAGATAGTATTATTATCATCTATTCCCATTAGATTTATTGCATCCTCATCATCATCATTATTTTGAGAACTTTCAACATAGTTATCTTGGAATGGGGGCCTTATTTTTTGGTTTGGGGTTGTTTCTTTTGCTTTTCCTAAATTTGTGTTTTTTCTAAAATTGAGATTTCTGATTTGTTGTTGATTATCCCACTGAGGTCTCCTCTCTATGTTGTTTAATATATCCATTATCTTGTCCAAATTTTTAGCTAACATGTCTATTTTTTAGTCTAAATTGGAATTTCTTCTTTATTGGTGACTCTTCTCTCATTTCTTAGTCTAGCTTTTCTGGCTAAAATGTTTACTTCTACACTAACAACATCTATTTGCATTGTTTCTGAGGTTTCTACATTTGTTTCCCTCAATTGATAAGCCATGTCGATGTCAAATCCATTAGGGAAATTGAGTAGGACATTATCAGGGGTGGGTTTAATATTTGCAGGGATGGAATTGTAAACACTGTTATATCTAGTGTAGTAGTCTTGGACTGGCTCATTTGGAGCTCTTCTCATGGCATCAAATTTAGGAAATATATGAAGTGGATTCTTTTTCGTTTTCCATTTATTTAAAAACAATCTATGAAATAAAGCTAAATCCGTTACACTACCAGTAACAAGACCTCTAAACCGCTTCTTAACTTCTCCTGTCAATATTTATGCAAATAACCTCATTCGAACATCAGACTCATTAATCTCATGGAGTTCAAAGAAATCTGTCATTTTATTTATGTGTTGTTGAGTTGTATAACGGGTAGTGGCATCAAACTGTGGTATCTTACTTTGATAGTCTTGAGGCATGTCATGAAGCTGTTGTGGTAAGACTAGGGGATCATATCTAGCAACCATAGGTTGAAGTTTTTCTTGAGTAGGAGGTAATGTAGAAGTGCTTGGGGATGTGCTGGAAATGATAGCTGATGAATTAAAAGTGGTAGTTGAAGTGCTAGGAAATGAAACTGGAATGTTTATGGAACTACTAGGGAATGAGGATGATGTGTTTAAAAAAACAAAAGGTGAGTTAATGGATATAGTGGATGAAGTGAGTGGAGGAAATAATATTCTAGGCTATAAAAGTAATTTAGGGATAAATGGATCTATAGATGAGTTGGTAGTGGAAGTTATATATGATGTAACATCATATAGAGATGAATATTTAGCTGGTATTATGATGGTATGTAACTGAGAAACTTGAGGTTTGTCTGCGTAGGTCAACAATTGAGCTAATTCAATAGCTTCATCAATATCTTTGAGAATAGTAACACTAATTTCTTCAATTTTAGTCTGATCTTGAACTTTCTTTGATTTAGAATTTACTGTAATATTTTTTTGTTTTGTATTCAAGAATGAAATAAAAATAGGGTCTAAAAAAACAGTTTTCAAATCACTTTCAGATTTACTTCTAAATAAAGAATGCTCAAATTTTAGATCAAAATAAATATCTTGCATACTTACTAACTCTTGTGGTAAAGAATTGACTCTTTTCAATGATACTTCAGCTTCTAAATTCTCTAACTATTTTTTCTTTTTACCAATTTGGTCTGGGTTGTCTACTATAACAACAGGCTTAGGATTTGGGTTAGACCTGGTATAATAAACTTTCCTAGAAGCGAGAATTACTGTTTTCAATACCCACAACTTATAAAAGAAATCTTAAAGTAAAAGGATGTATAAAAAGATTTCCTTTAAGACTAGTTTTATGACTGAGGATTGGTTAGTTCCCCAGTACGGTCGCCAGTAATGTTATCACTCTAGTAATTCTAAAGTTGTGGGATTTTGGTTTTTAGTCAAAGAATTCTAGAGGTAACCACAAACCAACTTCAAACTCTAGGATCTAGCCTTCCTAGGGTTCAGAGAGGGTTCTCTCTTTAAAATTTAACTTTGTTTCAATATGTAAATATTAGGCTAGTTATGAAAGTGCAGCTTTGGCTTTGTTTTGGTAGATTTGGTGGGAAAAATCACTTGAAAGGAAGGATAGTGGAAAATCTATTTGTCCATTGGGCTGAGGAGTCAAAATGAAGAAAACATGACTGGGATCAAGGGTAAAAAGGTCAAATATTTTCAGGGAAAAATAGATAACGCTTGGAGATCTTGGAAAATTGTTTTTATGAGGTGGTATGATCGAGATAAAGGGCACTTAAGAATCCTTTGATCTAGAAAAGGAAGTAGTAGGAAGAGGTTAAACGAGAGAGGGAGAAATTAAGGGTTCCCTACATTGGAAATCAGAGGACAACATATAAATGATAACTAGTTAAAAACATGGTGCTTTTAACAAATCCTGTAGTAATGCTCCTAGTTATACATTCAGATTTAGAATAAACATAAATGGATGCATGTAACAAAGAAAGAAAATAATGACAAGTGAGGAAATACTTCAGTCTAAATAGTTCATCACAGGAATCCTGAAGTATGATGCCAATTGTTTTGATCCAGCCTGCTAACTTGAAATTCGACACACAAAAGCTTTGAAGTCCAAGAAGAAATGAATATAACAATCCCAACAATTTTATTCCACCAAAATACTTCTAAAGGTGAAGTATTTATACATAATGTTTTACAAAATATCCTAGAAAAATTCTAGGAATTATCTTAGGAAAATAAAATATCTTACAACAATAATAGAGACAACTGCTTAACAAATCAACAAGCTGTTCTATTTATCCAAAAGAAATAGAAACAATTTTTAGGATAGGATGTCGCTGGCTGCTTTGGTGTTCTCCTTGTTGGCTCTTAGATATTTTTTGGAATCTGATCTGCCTTGTCTGATACTCTTTCTTGGATACACTTTATTCACTGATACTCTTTAAACTGATACTTTTTAACCCTTAGTCAGAAACTGTTTACTGTTGTAAAATATGCTTTGACTGTAATTCAGAAAACAATTTAGTCCTTATTTCATCTATCTTTATCCTTCATAGTAAATCTGTGAGTGTTTTCAAATCCTCATCTTTAGTAATTTGTATTTTCTTTAATTTCCTAAAGTTTTCATCATCTTCAATATATCTAGCAAAGGTTGGCATTATGATAAACAAGTGTTTTATCTCATGTTGTAAGTAGAATAAATCTTCAAAACTCTTGAGTAACAATTTTCCTGTTGGTATGCCTTGGCCTGTTGGTTTATTTACCTGTTCTTTTGCAAACTCTCTAATCTTCTTATCATAGTCATTTTTAGGCATTAGTTTATTATTAATGAATATAATATCAGGCAATGATTTTTTCCTTAAATTGGTAAACTTAACCATAAATCTGGTTATGGTAGTATTCATACTCTGACATTTTTCTTCTAGTTGCCTCATCATATTATTATTTGTGGTAAATTTCCTAATTTCTAGGATAGTTTCAGTCCTGTCTGTAATCTTGAGTTCTTCCAACTCGTATATGTTTTTTCTGTTAAGGAAATTGATTAGCCTTACAGCTTGCTCTGGTTTGTCAGCCAACTCACTTTGAGTTTTTTGAAGTTATTCTTATGCTTTCAATAATAAATCTCTTTGATAAAAAATTACCTGAATTGAAGGCCGTACATCATGGATGTCTTCAATGACATTGCCCCAAAGGTGATTTTTGATGTATGATATTTTCTCCTTTAATGTCAATTCTTTCTGCAATTTCTTCAACTCTTCATTCAGTCTGATGGCATTTTGTTCATGTGTCTTTGCATTTATCTGAGGTAATTTATTTGACTTCTCAAGATTTTCTACCATCTTTGTCAATCTGTTAATCTCATTTGTATTTAAAGACATTTCTTCCATTGCTTTCGCTATCTTGCTGGCCTCATCTGTAGGCTGTACTGCTATTGTAGATGATTCAGTAACTGATGTTGTGGAAGAAATCACTGGCACTGTAGTAGCCAGTGGTTCTTTGGGTGCCAATTGTTCACCTAAATTTGAAGGCACTGCTGCAATGATAACTGGAATGACTGTAGGAATCACTGCTTCTTTCACTGTTTCCTTTTCTTGGACAAGCTTGTCCATCTGTATTTACATCTCTTTAACCTGGGCTGTCAAATAAATAATTAAACTCATCATGTCATCTTTTTCACTCTGTTCCTGTACAACTTCTTTTGTTTGAGGATTCTCACTTTGAGGAAGTTTGAACTGTTTCCTCAAGGCTGCTATATATTCATTTTTCTTCTTCACCAATAATTTTGTTGCTTTGATATTAGCAGGATCATATCCCACTTGTAACATTAGTTCTTCTAAGGATTTTATTCTTAGATCCTTTGCATACAATGAGGCTTTGTCCATCTTCATCTGATCTTGCATGTTGGAGATGGTGTTTTGGAGCTTTTGAGCACTCATGGCTTTGTTTGTGACAGTAGAATATAACATTTCAGAGGTCTGTCTCTGGAACTCAATTTGATCAAGAACATGGATCTTATATGTCTAGACCTCCAAATCAAATTTCTTATAATCAACCACTGTCTTAGGAGTCTTGACTGTATGCTGCAACACTAACATGATTAGCTTTTGATTAGAATAATCAAATGCATAAAGGATCCTATTTTTCACACTTGGAGTCTGTTTGAGATATTGAGAATAAATATTATTCTTTATCTCTTCATTCTTTAGTTTAATCTGCTTATATTTCTCTTTTATATCCAAATTGTTAGGTCCCTATATTACTAGTATAGTCCATTATTGTTATTAGTGTAACCCTTTTATTGTTATTATTGTACCCTTGTAACCCCCATTTTGTTATTATTGTGCCCCTAAATTATTATTGTTAGGTCGGCTAGGATTACATTGTGGCTCACTAGGATTACATTATGGCCACATGGACTCCTATATATAGAAAGGAGGTTTTGTAAATTGTATCATCCAAGAATTGTTCATTTATGTAATGTATTGGAGGTTTCCCCCTTGAAGTGGCTTATTTATAAGGTGTTGATATCTATTTTATTCTATTTTTGGAGCTGGTTACTCAACATTTGGTATCAGAGCTTTGGATTCTAGGGTTTCGCTGCTCCAAACAGGTCATTGTGGCATTTTCGCTATAAATTTTTTTCTACGAAGTTTCAGAAGCTGAAATTTTTAGGGTGCGAAGCCAAAATCCTGAGGGATATTTTCTAAAACTTTCAAAGCTTGGTTCATAATATTTCCTGAGATATCATCTGTGGAAATTAGGTCTTTTTTCAGGCTCTTAAACAGGTCATCGTGGCATTTGCGCTATAAATTTTTTTTCTACGAAGGTTCAGAATCTGAAATTCATATGGTGCAAAACTGAAATCCTGAGGAAATTTTTCAAAAAATTTCAGAGCTTGGTTTGCAATATTTTTGGAGATATGATCTGTGGAAGGTAGTGCTTTTTCAGGCTCCTGAATTTCATCTCAAAGAGGTGATCGTGGGAAAAGTTCAATAACTCTCTCTCTGGGCAGTGGATTTGAGTGTCGTAAAAATTGGTCGCAAGTACACGGACTGTAGTTTCTTGGCTATCAATTTCAGAGACAAAGGACGAAACAGTGACACGTGGAAAGTCCTACAAGTTCGCTCTACTGAACCAGTCCAGAATTAGGTCATTGTGGGAGATTGGACACAACTTTGTCTTGGAGAATCCAAATCAGGTCAAACCTTTGGCATTAGAAAGATAATTCAGAGGGCTACGTTGATACTGAAATTCAAATATTGAAGTGCTTCAATCATAGAGATTATCCAATTTCAATATCGAGCTCCTCAAAAACAAGAAAAAGGTGTGTATATTTTTTTTCTTTCCAAATTGCATAAGTCTTCTTTGAAGAATCAATTTGAATTGATTCCAAGGGCATATTGTAGAATATATAGTAGTCTTGGGTTCTAAAAGATGCCTCATAAAAATAATTCAACACCCATTAAGCCTTCAGAAGGCTCTACTATGACTCATGAAGATGAAGAATTACAACATGACCTATCAAAATTACAAGAGCAAGTGCAACAATTTTCACTCTTGCAAAGAGCAACAAAAAATGAAATGGAAGTTTTGAAGAAAGGCATGGAAGCTAATATGAATGGCGTGGAAGCTAAGATGGATGGCATGGAAGTTGGCATGGAAGCTAATATGGATGACATGAAGACAACATGGAAAACATGAAGAATGATCTCAAAGCAGACATCGAACGTTTGACAAAGTTTATACAAGAAATGTTTCCTAATGGTGAAAATATAGTAGAAGAACTTCATGATGAGAAAAAAATAAATGTTAATCGTGATTTCATAAACTCTAATGTTGGCGGGAAGAACCACCATATTCCAAAAATGGATATGAGGAAGTTTGATGGAAAGGATCCTGTAACATGGATACTACAGATTGAGCAATATTTTGATCTCCATAACGTGCAAAACACACAAAAGGTACGCATTGCAACTTTACATTTAGCACAAAATACATTTGTATGGTATCGATGGCTTTGCTCCCGTAAAAAAATTGTCACTTGGTCAATTTTTACGGAAGAAATGATAGCACATTATGAGGATACAAAGAGAAACACCTTCTTTAGCCAATTGATAGCATCCAAGATGAAGAGGAACATAGGATCGATCTCTTCATTGGCACTTTAAAGGATAACATCCAACATGAAGTTTGTGTTTTGGAACTGGATTCATTGGAGAAGGCATTCAGGTTGGCAAGAAAAGTTGAATGTAAAATAATGGCGACAAGGAAGCCTACCACTCAATTCTATAAAGAAGGAAGTGTTGCTACGCCTAGATTTCCACAACCTACAAGGTTGACACCACAAAAATTTGAAGAAAAAAGAGCAAAAGGGCTTTGCTACAGTTGTGATAGAAAATACACTAAAGGTCATAAGTGTGCTGAGAAGAAATTATTTTACATAGATTGTGAAGAGGAAGAAGAAAATTAACAAGAAGAGGATATACACCAGGAACCAGCCCCAGAAGAGGAAGAAATGAATCCAACCATATCGTGTAATGCACTGGCAGGAATTACCACTCCTCAAACTCTCAAGATAAAAGGACAAATCAAGAAGAGAAAGGTAATAGAGTTGATTGATTCAGGTAGCACCCATAATTTTATTCATTGTAAGGTAGCCAAGGAATTAAATTGTTTCCTATACCCAGCACCAGAATGTCAAGTGATGGTTGCAAATGGAGGAACTATAAATTGCTCGGGAAAATGCAATAGCATCAAGCTAACCATGGGGGAATATGTGTTGACTAGTCCAATGCTTTCCATTCCTATGGGAGGTGCTGATGTTGTACTAGGAGTACAATGGTTACAATCTTTGGGGACGGTAGCTTTTAATTTTCAAGAACTTTTCTGGAAATTTTTTTCAGAAGGAAAGGAAGTCGAATTACGGGGTATTGAAGGGAAGCCAGGAAGGATAATAAGCTCTAATGTCATGACAAAGCTTCTAAAGAAAGAACAACGAGGCGTAATTGCACAATTATGCTCTCTAGAAGTCCCGACATCAAAATCATCTCTTTCTGTAGATCTCCAACAAGTCTTGACAATCATTCCAAGGTGTTTTAAACTCCCAAAGGACTCCCACCTATTCGTGATCATGATCATGCTATTCATTTGATTCCAGGAAGTGTTCCTCCAAACATCAGGCCTTATAGATATCCTTACTTCCAAAAGAGCGAAATTGAACGTATGATTGCAGAAATGTTAGAGGCGGGTATAATTCAACCTAGTCAAAGTTCTTTCTCCGCTCCTGTAGTATTGGTACACAAGAAGGATGGATCATGGCGAATGTGTCTGGATTATAGGGAGCTCAATAAGCTCAACATTAAAGAAAAATTTCCCATTCTTGTGATTCATGAATTGTTGGATGAATTACATGGAGCAATTTATTTTACCAAGTTGGATCTTCGTTCAGGATATCATCAAATTAGAATGAAGACTGAAGATATTCGAGAAATAACATTTCAAACTCATGAGGGTCATTATGAATTTTTGGTCATGCCTTTTGGCCTTACCAATGCACCTTCTACATTTCAAGGGTTGATGAATTCCATTTTCAAACCCTTCCTTAGAAATTTTTTTCTCGTATTTTTTGATGTTATACTAATCTATAGCAGGTCTTGGAAGGATCATGTTGAACATGTTGACAGGGTGCTCAAACTATTGTAGGAAAAACAATTATATGCAAAAACATCTAAATGTTTCTTTGGAGTACAAGAGGTGGAATATCTGGGTCATATTGTATCTCACGAGGGTGTTAAAGTAGACCCTAACAAAATTAAAGCCATTAAGGAATGGAAAGTCTCGACAACCATAAAGAAGTTGCGAGGATTTCTCGGGTTAACAGGGTATTATCGCAAGTTTGTTAAGAATTATGGGAGAATAGCAGCACCTCTAACAACATTATTGAAGAAAGATGTATTTTCATGGACTCCTGAAGCAACTAAGGCCTTTGAACATCTTAAAGAGGCAATGTGCCTAGCACCGGTCTTAGCTACGCCAGACTTCACAAAAACCTTTATCGTGGAATGTGATGCCTCAGGAAATGGAATTGGTGCAGTTTTAATGCATGAAGGAAGACCCATTGCTTTTGAAAGTCGTCCAATCAAAGGAAAGTATTTACAGAAACCTATTTATGAGAAGGAAATGTTAGCGATACTGCATGCACTAAAGAAATGGAGAACTTACCTAATGGGAAGACACTTCAAGGTAAAAACTGATCATAATAGTCTTAAACACTTTTTGGAACAAAGACTATCTTCAGAAGAGAAGAAAAAATGGGTCACAAAGATGTTGGGTTATGACTTTGAAATAATCTACAAAAAAGGAAAGCTTAATGTTGTTGCAGATGCACTCTCAAGAAAGAATGAAGAGGTGGAAGCATTGCTTTGTGCTATTTCTATTATCCAACCAGATTGGATAACCGAAGAAAGAGATGAATGGAAGAACGAAAAAGATGTATGGACACTCATTCAAAAGTTGCAGCAAGATCCTAGTACATCCGATACATTTAGTTGGAAAAATGATTCCTTATGGTACAAAGATTGCTTATATCTTTGTAAGAATTCCCAACTAAAAAAAAAGATTCTTTTGGAATTGCACACTTCTCCTTTAGGAGGACACTCAGGATTTTTAAAAACTTACCACAGGGTGAAGAAAGAATTTTTTTGGGATGGCCTTAAATCTGATATTCAAAAGTTTGTAGCGTAATGTTTGGTTTGCCAGCAGAATAAAGTGGAGACAATTAAGACCCCGGGACTTCTACAACCTTTATCCATTCCAAGTCAACGTTGGGAGGAGATTTCAATGGATTTTATCATGGGTTTACCTAAGTCCGAAGGAAAGAATGTCATCATGGTGGTAGTTGATAGACTTACCAAGTATGCACACTTTTGTGCATTATCTCATCCATTTAAAGCAAGTACAGTTGCTACTACATTTATGGACAAAATTCAAAAGCTACATGGAAGCCCAAAGGTTATTGTGAGCGACAGAGATCCCATTTTTACTGGAAATTTTTGGACGGAGTTATTTTCTTGTTTGGGTACTCAATTAGCTCATAGCTCATCTTATCATCCTCAATCTGATGGTAAAAATAAGATAGTAAATAAATTTTGGAAGGATATCTTCGTTGCTTTGTATCTAATAAATAAACACAATGGGTCAAGTGGTTACCTCTCGCTGAATGGTGGTATAACACTTCCTTCCATACTGCAGAAAAAATGACCCCATTTATGGCACTTTATGGATATCATCCACCATCCATCACATCATATTTAAGGGAAAATTCGAAGGTTCAAGCAGTGGAAGATCACATCGAGCATAAGCAAGAAGTTCTCCAACTCTTAAAGGATAACCTGAATTTGGCACAAAATCGAATGAAACAACAGGCAGATCAACATCGCAGCGAGAGAAGTTTTGTTTTAGGAGATTGGGTATTTTTACGGCTACAACCATACAAACAAATGTCCCTCAAGCAAGCTAAGAAGGATAATAAATTATCGCCAAAGTACTATGGTCCTTACAAGGTGTTGCAAAAGATTGGTACTATGGCATACAAATTGGAGCTTCCTGCTTCTTCGCGAGTACATCCAGCTTTCCATGTTTCATGCTTAAAGAAGGTTATAGGTGAAAATCTTCCAGTTCAAACAGTATTGCCAGAACTTGATGGGGAAGGGAAAATCATATTGGAACCTGAAGCAGTCATGGAAAAAAGAACTCGACAAATACGGAATCGATCAATTTCAGAGTATCTCATCAAGTGGAAGAACTTACCCACTGAAGATTCTACATGGGAGGATGAGAATTTTATACAGAAGCACCCGGAGCTACTCAAGTGTTGAGGACAACACTTTTTTGTAGGAGAGGGGCATGTTAGGTCCCTATATCACTAGTATAGCCCCTTATTATTGTTAGTGTAAACCCCTTATTGTTATTATTGTACCCTTGTAACCCCCATTTTGTTATTATTGTGCCCTTAAATTATTATTGTTAGGCTCATGAAATAGAGATGTGTCAATTAGGATTACATTATACAAGCATGGACTCCTATATATAGAAAGAGTTTTGTAAATTGTATCATCCAAGAATTGTTCATTTATGTAATGTATTGGAGGTTTCCCCCTTGAAGTGGCTTATTTCTAAGGTGTTGATATCTCTTTTCTTCTATTTTTGGAGCTGGTTACTCAACACAAATCCTTTTCCCTTGTTGCCTATGAGGAAGAGGCTTCCATGCTTTGCTTTCTTTCCATCAACTGTGTATCTTCATTATTGATTTTTCATTCATTCTGATTTTTAGCATTTGGCTCATTCATAATTATAGTAGCAAAATTTGTCTCTTGAAAATCTGTATTGGTATTTAAAGGCTCTGTTTCTTCCACATCAATTTTCAATTTTCCTTTACCTGCTACATCTAATTTGGGCCTTTTGTTATATATGAGCTTGAACTTGGTTTCAGTTGTAGTTTCTATTGGAAAATGTAACTAGGTTGGTCTTCATATTGATTATGGATTTATGGAAAGTAGAAGACAAAGATAATAAAATGTATTTTGGACGTGCAAGAGTTTATTATAAGATCTAGTGCTTCAAGACCTTGTCAAAGTATCCGTGAAAGAATAGCATATGACAACCCTAATTTACGTTAAAAGATAAATATTATATGATGATGAAAGATGACCTAATTTGTAGCTACATGTTGTCCTCAAATCTCAGTCAAGAAGTCGCCCTAAAGTCGGGACAAGAGCACTATATATACAACACGTCTGTGGTTCATTTGGCAAGGAATATTGCATATGAAAATACAGCAGACAGACAGGTCTAATAAGAATGTGAATATCTCTGAGTAAGAAATGTGGATATCATTAAATGGAAATGCAGACATACAAGTAGATAAAACACAATCGAATGTGGATTAAAGACTTACATCACCACAACAAATTTCAGAGACCACAAAGGTTGCGTTAGTCTAAATGCATAAACCACATCAGATTGTAGATAACATAGATATTGCATTAGAAAAAATGAGTACACCACAGTAGAATTTGTGGAATAGTCTGAGTTAGACAGCGTTGAAGAAGGAGCATAAATTATCAACATGGTATCAGAGCTAAGGTCATGATAAAAAGGCAGTTTCACGAAATATCAGTAAAAGGTCCATATCTTACAAAGTTAATCTCTGATCTTAGAATACAGTGAACTAGTTCTGTCTTAAAAACACCTTGAAGAAGCCTAGGATCTTCGCATTCTATCTATGAACGGTAGCTTGGACATCTTAGAAACTCAGAGTAATTACAGTGAACCTTGAAATAATCACAGAAGCAATTCAGATCACCTCTGAAATTCGGATGACAATTGTAGAGGCTCGGTTTTACCGTTGTGACCAAAGTAACCACAATTTTGATGTTACATTTCGGTGTTATCACATGTATGGTTCGGTGCTCTTTCGATGGGAATATTTTAGTGCTATTGCAGCAAACGTTTCTAGTGCAGACACAGTGATGAAGTTTCACCACACTACCACAGTCTCGGTGAAATCTCAGTAAAATATTTCGATGCCATCTCAAGGAGAAGGTCTCGGTACTATCTCAAGAGAAAGTCTCGATGCCACCACATGAAGTCTTGGTGAAACTCAATGACCAAAATTCAGTGTTACCACGATGACATGGTCAATATAATCCAGAGATATCACTGTGAATAAGTTTGATTTTTTGTTTGTGGAATAGAATTGATGAAGTTCAGAAACAATCGAAGGCACTAAGTGCTGAAGAAAAAAAAAGGAGAAAAAGCAACAACATGAATATAATACATTACAGTGAAGGATTCAGTGCTCCCAACAGCGAGCAGGTTTCGATGAGAAGGTGTCGGCGTTACTACAATAACTCAATTTTGGTGCTTCCAATAGAAAAGGAGTTTGGTGCTACCACAATGGTAAGTACTCCAACAAGATGCACATACAACAAGTCTAATAAAGATAGAGGTATGAAATTCATAAGTGGTGACTTGGTACCATAAGGTCTAGGTGGATCTACATTGGAGAAGAAAGGCTACCTCCAGAGGAAAGTCAAAGTATCTTGAAGACATGAAAACTAAGAGGCTAAAGGAACTGTCATCATCTTCAAAGGTTATAAGACAAGTTTCCTCTCATTGAAACAAGAACCACTTATTTATCCTTGAAGAAGGTCATCCAAAGAATCAGTAATCTCCACCAACAAAAGGAATCTGGATCTAAAGATGTTGTCACCATTGAAGCAATCAAGTTGAAGACTCTTCACTTGTCAAGTAAGTATCTTTTATTCTATAATCAATTTTGGTAACATGACTTTGTTTTTGTAGGGAGATATATAAGCTAATTGGGTTACCAAGATTCCTTGTATGACAATAATAATAACAGTCCTTGAAGAAAGAAAGGTTATGTCACTTAGACCAGATTTACACTAAATATAATTATCAAAAGAATGAAGGGATATCCTCATAATATCTCAACTGTGAGATCTGGAAAAGATGATAAGATGAACAACATAACAAATAGACAAGAAAAATTACCTCACTCAACTTGTGTTTTCCATGCAAGATGGAAAAAGACAATCAAGGGAAGAAATGTTGGAGGATAAGTGAGAGAGCTCCTACCATGCTTAGATCAAGAAATTTTAAGTGAGAGACTTATGGACATTACAAAAGATAAATAAATAAATAAATAGGAAGCAATGTAGCATCCTGTTCTAAGCATGGCAGGAGCTCCTGGTGAATTAGCTCCGAGAAAACCTTTTTGACAAACATTACTAATGTAAAGCAGTCATCAAGAGCAAGGGTCATCATGGAAACATATTTTTGGGATGTGATGAAATATTGATGAAGCATGCCAAGGGAATGAAGCTCTTCATTCTTGAGAAATTGCTACAGGATGAATAAAGGGAAAAAGGTATGAGGTATGTATATATTTATATGCTGACATTGGATGTTTTGAAGTCATGTCATGTGGTTGCAGGTAATGGAATTCTAGACTTAGAAGTATGATCTATGAAGGAGTATCTCTCAATGCACGGATAGATGAAATCAACATAATATGCCCTCATGGAATATGAGGTGGTTGTATATGAACGAGAAACTAGGAAATTAGTACATTCCTAGGAATCAAGAATGTGCAGAGAAGAAGAGATCATGAAATGCAACCATGTCAAGAGGTAGTTATCATCTAGAAGCCAAGAAGATGTGACTAGGATATCTCCTGGAGAGATATGTAGACTCTGGCGGAAGTCTCGTAGAGAAGAAGACCCTTGGAAAAACATATCATTAGGAGATGTGTCAATTAGTATGAAGGATGCCGATGCTTACAGGAAGATGTCATAGTGAAAGATCATCACTGAGGTAACTTTTGTTTTAAAAGGGTTCATATGTAAATGTTTATCTGGATGAATTTGTGCAGGACTGCTAATCATGAGAAAGCATGTATGATCCTAAGAGATGATTTGAAGGAAAGCAACATGGCGCAATAGTGGACTAGATAAGGAAGTCTGGTGAATTACTCTGATAGCTAACAAGACTAAGGATGGAAGTAATGGATGATCTGTGTCCTATGAAGCTAAAAGATGGATATTCCTCAATACGGAAATCTATAAAATCAAGGACAGGAACTCTTCATGGGCAGCTGGATGTCTCACCATTGCTGCTGGAGGTCCCTAGTTAAGAGGGAGCCTAATGGTAAGTTTCTTACTGGGAAGAAACTTGGTAATTCCTAAGGATGAGCTTAGGTCCATTCTTTGTATAAGAATGAGTACATTCCCTTTTGGAATAGGTCCTCCCTGGGAGGGAGAGATAGACACATATTTCTGGTCTTGGGAAGACAAAATGGAGGATTGGGTAATCATCTGGCATTCGATACTCTTTGAGAATGTGATCGGACATTCAAGATAAGAGTAGTCGGGGACCGATATTCTTTGAGGGCTAGCTACCCAAGAGAAGAATAGTCCAGGAAGGTCATACTTTGGGAACACCCGGGTGGAATATGTACCTTGGAGAGACAATGACGAAGGTGTCTATAAGACATGTGTCTCGCCAACATTGAAGCCCATTGTCTCGTTGAAGAGATGGGGCTGTTAGTCAAGGCCTTTCACTAGGACAATGCTGGGTGATACAATGTTATACATATGTGATTACCAATCTGATTTTTCTTATGAGATTCTTTATTTTGAAAGTGATCATGTACCTATATGAATACCTCCCTAGTTAAGAGGGAGTGTTGGAAAATGTAACTAGGTCGGTCTTCATATTGATTATGGATTTATGGAAAGTAGAAGACAAAGATAATAAAATGTTTTTTGGATGTGCAAGAGTTTATTATAAGATCTAGTGATTCAAGACCTTGTCAAAGTATCCATGGAAGAATAGCATATGACAGCCCTAATTTACGTTAAAATATAAGCATTATATGATGATGAAGGATGACCTAATTTGCAGCTACATGTCGGTCTAAAATCTTAGTCAAGAAGTTGGCCTAAAGTCTGGACAAGAGCACTATATATACACTATGTTTGTGGTTCATTTGGCAAGGAATATTGCGTATGAAAATACAACAGACAGACAGGTCTAATAAGAATGTGAATATCTCTGAGTAAGAAATGTGGATATCACTAAAAGGAAATGTGGACATACAATGCAGATAACACACAATCGAATGCAGATTAAAGATTTGCATCACCACAACAGATTACGGATACCACAGAGGTTGCGTTATTCTAAATGTGTATACCACAACGGATTGTAGATACCATAGAGATTGCGTTAGACAAAATGAGTACACTACAATAGAATTTGTGGATTAGTCTGAGTTAGACAACGTTAAAGAAGGAGCAGAAATTATCAACTGTTTCTACCACATAGGCTCCTTCTTCCCTTACTCTTTCAATGGACTTCTCTGGTTGATTTGCAGTCTCCAAGGTATGACTAGTATTACCTTTATTCATTGTATCTATTAAAGTGTTTTCAGTCCATTCAATCTGATTGGAAAAATTTTCTATTTCTGGTTTAGCTTCATGGATAAAGGGTGTTAACTTGCATTTAACCCTTATTTTATTCTTGGTTGCTCTGTCTTGGTCACCATTGTGATCACTGGATGTAAAAATAACTCTGAAAATTCTGAATAACTGAAATCTGTACATTCTTTCCTGAGCAAGGATGTCCAAAAAATGATAGATAGAGGATTTCCCTCTATGTCAAGTTTTTGGAGAGTAATTAGAAAATTATCTGATTGGAAGTATAAAAACATATGGAAAATATAGGAGGTATAACTGAACACTCCCTCAATTTACAAATTGGTCAATTAATAATGAATACTATCAGCAATGAAACTAGCATAATCAAATATTACTGATGGGGGTTGACCTGGGGAGAAAGTGGATAACAATCCCAAGATGGAATCATCTGTGTGTTCATCAGTAAAATATCCAAGGATGAAGGAAAGCATGGAAAACACATGTCTTGAATCTTCAAGGAATTTAGCAGTAGAATATGGGGGATTTAGATTAGGAATTTCTACATGCAGAGGCATAAATGTCTGAAAAATCATGAACCTTTTGGGAAAATCTAGGCCAATATATAACTTGGTGAGGGCCTCTATGGAAAAATGGACTGCTTGGGGGCAGGCTGAAGCTGTAACATCTGGTTAATTGATTCTGTAGTGATGGTAAAAAGAACATCTTTATTGGCATTTACAATGGCTCTTTGCTCAGGAACATAATACTGCTAACACAATCTAATGACTTCTTGACATGGGTGAGTTAATGGGACAACATATTTGGGTAGATGAGATTCCAAAATATGGACTTCTTCTTCATTATCTAATGAATTTTCATAGCACCAGTTATGGATATATAGCAAGTTAAATTCAACAATGGGATCTGCTATCTTGTAATTAGTATCAACTAGTGGGATGTGTTCAATATCAATGACTGGGGGTTGCAAAGGATTGACAACAATAATAGTATTTGAAATCATGGTAGGGGTTGGTTTAGGCACTTTAGAAGCTTCAGGCTTTCTTGCACTCTGCTTCTTAGGCATTTTGATCTACTTCTGAAAGTTTAGACAGTTTGCAGAAGCAATTTACTTTAGCAGAGGGTTTATTGGACAAATTTGCCAAAGTATAGTTTTTTTCTTTGGGATTTCTTCTCAATTAGGTTTGTGAAAGAGTTTTATAGGCTTTTAACTGTTTTAAAACAAGAAACAAGGGTTTCTTGAGTATTTTAATGGAAATTTGGGCAAAAAAATTATTTGAAAAGGGTTTTAGAGGCTTAGGATACCTGTAGAGGTTTTTGGTTTGATTTAAGCTTGAAATAATTCACGAAGGTGTGAAAAACTCACAAATTTCTTCAAAAATGGTGCGTAGTAGAGAAACAGGGTTTCTGGGAAACATTTGACAGGGTCTGGCTTGTTTTTGGGGATTTTTGGCGGTTTCTTTTAATCAATTTTTAATTTCTAAGTATGCTTTTGTTCTTAAGATATCTTTCAAATAATTTGCTGGTTCAATTTTTAGAAAAATACCTGTTGTAATGTAGGTATTTAGCTTTCAAAAGATGTGTCAGAGGTTTTTGAATGAGTTGATGGCTTCTATAGCTTTTTTGGAGCAATGTGCAGCTCCTTGACAATCTTCAAAGGTTACAGGGTAGATCTTGCAGGTTTCGGGTGCAAAAATGGCGGAAAAAGGCTTTAAAAGGGTGTTTTTATAGTCGGGAAGGCACGAGCATAGGTTAAACATAGAAGAAAGGTATGAAACAAATACATTTCTAATGTATTGTATGTATATTGGTTACATTATTTCTGCATTGAATGATTGTCACGTCAGGTATGAGTAGCGTTTTTGGGATTCAATGGATCAAAAACCAATGGTTATCGCACAGCAATTTGGTGGTAAGCGGTTTTGGGCTTAACCCATGCTATCGAATAAGAATTGACCACGTGGAGGAGAGAGTAATCGCGAAACCACCCATTTTGCGTAGATTTGGAGCTCAGGTGATCACGAATCTTTTCCATCCGATATTGTATATGTGCTGTCGGATCTGGGGGATCAATGCAAAGGGTCCAGATCTATTGGGAAGGTGCGTTGGACTAGGAATGGGGCTAGAGTTTGTTATATGTGGTGGAAAGGGCTTAACGTTTATAAAAGTGTGTTTTAATAAAGTTTAAGCCTTTAGGCTTCATGAAAATAGCGGAGGGGTTTAATTTATTTAAATGTTTTTTAATAAAACATTTATAATGGTTTGATAATGGTATAGGCATGGATTAATATTATATAGTAATTCCAAATTCTGACATATATTTTGAGCACTATAGGGGGCGGGATTAGTTTTTATAGATAGGTTTAGACCAATGGATTTGTAGAGCGGGGTTTTTATAATGCGCATGTGGGATATAAAAACTTTGGTCTAAACTTTAAAATAGTGGGTTAAGGGGGTTATTTTAAATATAAGGGAATTTAATAACTATGGGAGGGTGTAGTTAGGGTTTTAATACACTAAGTTAGGCTTTAATATAAAAAAAAGGTTAGTGTAATGGTCATAAAATACATACTAACTCTAATTAAAGTGTCAAAAATAAAACATTGCTTTATTATATGATATTTCACAGTTTAACTTATGATACCTTATGAATGATTTTGAAGGGAATGAAGTTAACTATTTTAGGATTTCAATTTTACTAAGTAAAAAATGTGTTTTTACTTAGGAAAAAGGGATTATAATGTATGAATGAAGGGTAAATAATGATAAATGTGGGTTTAATGTATAACTAAATATTTTTAACTAATCAATCATTGAGCCTTGGGTCCAGTCCCAAAAAAAGTCAGAGAAATTCTCTGAGCCTTTTTTACTGATAGTTGACAACACTGAATACTTGTAGGGAGGGGAAATTAGTGATTTTTCCCAATGATGTTTTACTACATGATTGCTCAACTGCTTTATACCTACCCAAATTTATTTCTAACATTTTCTCTTCATTTTGTAGGTGCATTTAGGCTTGCAACCTTAAAACATTTTTCTTTTAAAGCATAAAACTATCTAAGTCTACCTTATTTCATCCGAGGGCTCAGATTAAACTGTTGAGCTCCTCATTATTCTCTACCTATCTATTGATTTGTTGAGTTTAAACTGTTTGACAGATCTTTATTCTCTATCTAAAACATGAAATTGAAAGCATGAAAAGTTAATATTAAACTGTTTAACTGATCATGGATTATGGCATTTATTGACACTCTGCACATAATCATTATTCTTGCAGTAAAAGTAAAAGTAGTGGCATTTGGAATTGCTCACTTTCAGGTCTTTTTTCTCTTTTTTCTTTTGGGGTCTATATTTTTAACCCTCTTTTCTTTTCTTTTAAAATTTTTAACCCTCTTTTTGGCTTTTTATTATTTTTCATTTTTTCAAAATATGGGAAAAGAACTTGCAGAAAGCAAGGTATGTACATATTTACAAGACTATCAAAGTAAATTAAAAATTTTATGAACCCTATTATTATAGGACCATAATAGAACCACTGAAACTGAAATAGAAGAATGCAATATAGGCAGTGAACAAAAACCCAAAATGATAAAACTGTCCAAAACAATGCCAACTCATATAAAACAGAAATACCTAGAGATTTTTAAATAATTTACTAATGTATTTTCTTGGAGTTATGAAGATTTAAAGTCATATTATACAGAGATAATCCAACATAAGATCCCTCTCAAGGAAAACCAGAACCTCTTTAAACAGAAACTATGCAAAATAAACCCTGTGCAACAACCCCTGGTTGGGAAAGAAAATAAGAAAATGTATGATGCTGGAATAATAGTCCCTCTGAGATACTCAGAATGCGTTTCAAATCTTGTATCAGTAAGGAAGAAAAAAAATGAAATTAGGCTATGCATAGACTTTAGAAATTAAAAAAAATCCTCCTTAAAGGACAACTGCTCTTACCAAAAATGGATTACATCTTACAAATGGTAGTAGGCTCCAAAATAATATCTTTGCTAGATGGATTTTCATGATATAATTAGGTGCCAGTACACCGAGATGATCAACACAAGACAAGTTTCACTACACCCTGGGGCACCTTCATGTATGTTAAAATTCCTTTTGGGTTAATGAATGTTGGGGCCAGCTTTCAAAGAGCCATGGATGTAGCTTTTTCAAAAGAAATAGGGTACTTCATTGTGATATACCTTGATGACATAACAATCTAGTCAAAAACTAATGAAAAACACCTAGCTCACTTAAGAAAAGTCTTTGAAAAGTGTATAAAGTATGGTTTGTCTTTGAATCCCAAGAAAACTCTGCTTGGCCTTCAAGAAGGAAAATTTTTAGGCCACATCATATCTGAAGAAGGGATCAAGATTGAACCAAAAAGGATTGAAGGAATATTTCAAATCAATCATCCTATAAACATCAAAGAGTTACAATCTTTCATTGGAAAGACAAATTTCTTAAGAAGGTTCATACCAAACCTTGCAGAACTCCTAAGAAACATCACAAACATGTTGAAAAGAGAAATAGGAGACAAATGGACAATAGAAGAAAAGAAATCCTTTGAACTGGTAAACAAGCACTTACCCAAACACCAGTTCTGATTAGCCCTAATTTTACCAAAGACTTCTTCCTATTTTCTTTTGCATCAGAACATATAGTTGCTGTTGTCCTACTGCAGAAAAATCATAAAAGGACAAGAGCAGCCCATTGCATTTTTCAGCAAGGCATTAAGAGATGCACCTCTGAAATACAACATATTTGAAAAACATTTTTTTTCCTTAATCAAGGCCTTAAAATATTTCATAGTTTACATTTTACACTCACACATCATTGCATTTCTGCCTCACTCAGTGGTAAAAGACATACTCACACAAGATCCTAATGGAAAAAGAGGTAAACTTATTGCTGTTATATTAGAATATATTTTAGAAATCAAACCCACTAAACTCATCAAAGGACAAGGGTTGGCTAGAATCATGGCTGAAACAAACTTTCAAGCACTGGACATTAACATGATTAATTCATTAGATGAAAAAGAAGAGTTGGCAACTCCACTCACTGAAGAATCATTTCTCAATTCATCTTGGTATGCTGATATTTTATATGTGCTTTTTAATATTAATACTCCTCCTGGTTTGTCTAAACCAAAGGCTAGATTCTTAAAGTTAAAGGTTGTAAACTTCTTCATTTTGGATAAAGTGTTATATTGGAAAAATTCTAGTGGAATATTTCTTAAATGTTTGCCTGAGGATGATGCAGATAAAATCAAGCATGAGTTTCATGAAGGAGAATGTGGAGGCCACCTCTATTGGAAAACTAGTGTCAACAAAATCCTTAGAGCTGGTTACTATTGGCTCAACCTCTTTCAAGATATCCATAAAATGGTAATTTCCTGCCATAAATGCCAAATCTTTGAAGGCAGGAGAAAACTGTTGCCATTACCTTTGCATCCTATTTCTGTTGAAGCTCCTTTTCAACAATGGGGCCTTGATTTTATTGGAGAAATCCATCCTGCCTCCTCTTCCCAGCACAAATGGATCCTCACTACAACTGAATACTTTACAAAATGGATAGAGGTCATCCCTTCAAGAACTGCCATAGACTCAGTCATCATTAGATTCCTTGAAAACCACATTTTGTCTAAATTTGGCTGCTTTAGAAATATCATTAATAATAATGATGTTGCTTTTAGATCCAAGAAAATGGTGGAATTTTTCCACAAATATCAGATTACATTGGGACATTCAAAAGCTTATTACCCTCAAGGTAATGGGTTGGATGAATCCTCAAACAAAAGTTTGATAAACATCATTAAAAATTTGCTGGAAGAGAACAAGAAGTCATGGCACAATAAAATAGTACATGCACTATGGGCAAACAGATTAAAAAATAAAAAATCAATTGGTATGTCTCCCTATCAGTTAGTGTATGGAGCAGATGCAATTTTTCCGACAAGTTTAGGAGTGATAGTAATGAAGCTCATCCAAGAAGCACAATATGAAGAAAATGAAATGCAAAGAAGAATAAACCAGACTATCCAGCTGCAACAAACCAGAGGAGAAGTGTACAATAGAACACAACAAGAGCAGGAAAACATAAAAAATATTTTTGATAAGAGGACCAAGGAAAATGATTTCAACATTGGAGACAAAGTGCTGAAGTGGGATTCAAGAAGACAGGACAAAGGCAAGCATGGAAAATTTGACAATCTATGGAGAGGTCCATACATCATCCATTATGTAATAGGTAACAATGCATTCTTCCTACAAGAAACGGATGGAAAAATTTTATTTGGAGGTCCTGTCAATGGCAGGATGATCAAGCATTATTTTTGTTGAAAATCTTAGTTTGAAGCTTTATTCATTGTATATAACACTGCTTGAATAAAATATCATAAAATTAAATACAAAAAACAAAGAAAAGAAGAAAAGAGGGCAGATAAAAGAAAAGGTAAAGCCCCATACCAAAAAAGAATATTTCTAAAAGTGTGCAAGTCCAAATGCCACTACTTTTGAAGAGGAAGTCTTGTTCAACCATACAACCTAATCATGATTGAACAAGTTTTAAATTTCTACTGATAAGTTAGAAAATGATGATTTTCCAAACTGTTTAAACTTGGATTATCAATAGATTAGATTATGAAAAGATATTGGTCCCAATGCTCAAATTTGAACCAAAAGAGAAAGAAAGGGATGAACAAAAAATTTAGATTATAGCCCTCAGTTTTAGTTTTACTTTGTGCAAAAATAAAATCTGTGTGCATCTTGTCCAAAATGCCACAGCTCATGGCAAATCAAACTGCTTAATCTTGATTTGGTCATGTTTTCAATTTTCTGTTTATATGTTAGAGAATGAAATTTTTTCAAACTATTTGAAATTGATAGATAAGTAGATTAGGTAGAGAATAAAAGATTTCATCAGTCTAATTTGAGCCTTTGGATGATATAAGTGTAGAAGTAGATAGTTGTTTCTTTTGAAAAAGAAAATGATGCCAAGAGTTTTCCAATCTAAATGCACCCAAATAAAGAAAACATTCTAGAAAGTATGATGTGTAGGTAGAGTTGAGTTGAAGCAGTCATGTTTTTCAGATTTTGAAAGGTCACACCTTCAAAAGAACAACAGAAAATCAACAAACTGCAGAATGAAAATTCTGCCAAGTACCTTCAAGGCAGTGATCTACAAATTGCAGGGATTTGAACTTTGAGGTTCTTGACACCTCGTTAAGGAGCTTCCCTCCATAGTTGGAGCCGTTGGAGCCACTGTCATCCTCCTGTATTCTACAGATTCACTAGGTGACTATGATTTTTCTACCATCTTCTAAATATAACATTCCTTTCCTATCAGCTATCTTTAGAAATCTCACTTCCTTCATTATCTTCATAAAGCCTTTTTCACTATGCCTCATTTTGCCTTCACAAAATCACCCTGTTGCTCTTAAAAACTCATTATGGGCTTAACTCTCTCATTTTCATCTTTCTTTCCATCCTAAAGCCTCATTTCTTCACTTTCTTTCACTAAAAACCTCATTAACCTCCCTCACCTTCATCATTCTCTCCCATTTGCACTAAAACTATGTAAAAGCTCTTTTTACATTGTTTTTAAATTAAAAAATAACAATATTCAGGACCCTCTGTTTTATATTAAAAATTTGTTTTATTGATATAAAAAACCGACCTTTGTGTTTTTAAACCTCACCCTTTATGAAAATTAAAGGCCATGCTTTAATGTTTTTTAACCCCCGCCTTTGTTAAAAACTCCATATAAACCTTCCCTTTTCCTTTAATAAACAACACTCCTGCTTGTTTTATTAACTCCCGGGCCCAACCCTTCATTAAAACTCGTGCTACAATGAAATCTCACCACCTGTCCGCCCATACACCACTCCCTCTAACTTGCCTGCCGCTCCTGACACCCGACCACTGTCGATCTATATACCCCAGATCTGATGGTCCACATCCCTTATTGCACCATTATTCACATGGGGGTTAAAAAACCTCTAACCTTGTGAAATAGGTGGTATTTTCCAATGTCCCATCTACCACATGTCATCCGCTGAGTGGAATCACATCCATCCACTCAAACCTGCTTACCACTCCTCATCACATGCCAAAACCACCTTCCCCCTTCACGCCATAAATCAATACCACCTCCTCCATTAAAATATTCTAGAGCCATGTGGCTCTGCGATGAAGCCATGATCTGCTATTACCACCTCTGTAAATGCTCCGACAACCCGAAAACCCAAATAAACAGAGAAAATCTCGTCAACACAGGTTTTGAGGTAACATGTTGTTTTTATTGTGCAAGTTTCATGGCAGGAATGCGTAATTATCATTCCAAGGGTTCAAAATTGATTGAATGAGTGTTCTGGGTGACAATCTAGAGACTTGTTTTATTTAAGAAGGACTAGAGGCGTAAAATCGAGCAAAAAACCAATGAATCATGATCATTTGTGGTTATTCACATCCTCCAGCAGAAGAAGATGTCGACACTGCGCAACAAATTGCGGATAGAGACACAGTGAAAAGAAAAAACAGTCAGAAGACCATAACAGTGAAGGATAATCCAAGGTTTAAGGATATTAATCAAAGATTAGAAGACATAGAGGCAGAGATAAAGTAAAAAGTGAAGACAAATCAAGTTTAAAGGCCTAAACAAAGCTTAAAAGGATAAATAAAAGACAGATTAACACAGAGGCAGATTCAAAGGACTCAAAAAAAGGTATTTACTTCCTTGGAGACACATTTTTCCACCTAAAACATGTTTTCTTTCAGTAAAGACTTCAACAATTATTGAAACAGTCAGAAATATTTCTCAACTACTCAGCAATTATTACAAAATTTATTAAAAAATCCTTAAAAGTCAAATATTTCCAAAAGTTAGCCCAAACAGTGAAGTTAGGAGTTATTATTACAGTGAGTTTGTCTTAGATATTTTTCCTTGGGCGTTGCATGCTCTCAAAGGTCAAAAATGCATTTACTCTGTAATAAATACACATCTGAAACCCTAGCTTAGGATCACCTCTTCATTTTGTAGATAAATACTGCATGTATCATTCATTTTTAGTGTTGGTTGGTTAGTTGGCTAATTACTGGTTGTTGAGCTAGTTGATTACTGCTAGGATGGATTTGAGCAAGCTCTAAGTTGTGGATATCCATTGTACTAGAGTAATGTCACTGTTTTGAACATCAGTAATACAAGCACGTTCACAAGATCCTTGAGTTATGTTAATGGTGAAGTTTTCCTTCTTTGTTAATGTTTTCCTTCTGTTTTCCATTCTGTCCATTATTTCTATGATAAAAGAACAGAAATTTTAGATTAGGATATGCTATCTTGGAACCCTATTTCTATCTGCATTATTTATCTCAATGTTTTCTTTTACAAGGTCTGATTGGAGAATTATTAATTTCTCTCTGGTTCCACCTAGCTTGTTGTCTTGGAAATTATTTAATAGAGCCAAGCCAAAGAAGTCTATGGTACGCCCTGTCCTTTGGCGTAGCTTGAAATATTATTTTTAAGGCCTTTCTTTGAAGTTTAATTAGTATATTCCAACCAAAGAAGTCTATGGTATTCCTTGTCCTTTGGTTTGTCTTGAACTATTACTTTGAAGGTCTTTAGAGTGTTCGGTTAAAGAAGAAAGGTCTATATTTCTCTTTAGATGCACTCATTGTTATCTTAAATGTTTTCTTTGTCTGAAAGTAATTCTAGCATTGCTGGATTGTTGTCTTAAAGGTTTTCTTATCAAAGTCTGGCCAAAGAAGTCTATGCTATGCCCTGTGCTTTAGTTTGCCTCAAACAATTACCTCAAAGGCTTTCCTTGTTAAAGTAGAGTTAAAGGATTCTTAATTTCCATTTAGTTCTACTATTTTCACAACTTATTGTCATTTCATATGCCATCTAATCTAAGAGATCCACTTGATATAGTTAGCTTGCCCTATGAAAACCCTTGTAGATTTGATGAACAATTAAATCATTTTATGACTCCATAGCCCAATGGATTAATTTTCTCATGGTCTATCTATTTAGCTGAAACACTACCTCAATTAATCACACCATTGATCTATCAACCTATCAATCAATCAATCAATCAAAACAAACAAGTCCTTAGAACTTCATAACTAGCCTAACATCAGAAACAAAAGCATAAAGACATATCATTTACAAATAATTACATAGAGAGAGCCCTCTCTGAGTCCAGGAAGGCTAGGTCCATGGACTCCAAAGTGGTCTTATGTGGTTCCCTGCAGAGTTTGTTCTTGCCAATCTTGTAAATCACGGGGAGCCAACACACGCAATCACATAACAAGTAAGAGAAAGACATTATCAATCACACAACACAAGATGTATCTAGGGAAATCCACTTCTTAAAACCCCACTATTTGTATATTACATAAAGTCAAGACCATGAAACAATACAATGTTATTTCTCTCACTGAGAAACCACTACACTTTGCACACTATCTCACTTCGATATAGGAAAAATTGATCCAATACTTGACCAATTCTCAGCCTTAGTTAGACCAACCTTGATTATGAATTCCTGGAGCAATTTTGTCCCTATTAATAAGGAAATTCTCAAGAATTTATTGTGTAACTCCTTCAAGGCATCCTGATGACTTCATGCATGACCTGTATGATTTTTTAACTATACAACTGATAGTTATCTTCCCTTTAGCCTCAAACTCAACTGGGCCTTTCTTAGAACTGACAGGCACCATCTATTGATAGACAATTATTAGTTATCTAATTTATCACTACTTACAAATTAAGTAATATTTAATTTAGTGGAACTATCACTACCTAATTTCTCAGTTAGAACTAGTTAAATTGATTTTAACTCAATTAATCGAGTTAGATAATTACAACTTAAAAATAATTGTAATTGGACCTTGTAAAATCTAGGAAGAACTTTACATGCCTCTAGTTTGACCTCCAACTTGAATTATCTGAGCTAACTAAGTCTTCCTAACCCAGTTAATAATTACAAGTTGTTATGATATGAAATCACAATTTCTCTTCCAATTTAATTAAGGGAAAATTAAAACAGAAGCCCCCTTTGGGTGCCATTTCAACACTCCCTCTCAACAAGAAAGGGATTATCTGCTACCCCAATCCTATCTCTGTGGAACTCAAACTTTATTCTTGTGAGTGTCTTCGCCAAAGTGTCTGCATCCTACTCCTCCATGGGAATGTACTCTAAATACATAATCTTCCTCCACACATAATCTCTGAGATGGTCATACCAAATATCAATTTTCTTGGAACTGTCATGAAAAACTAGATTAACCGAGAGTTTGATGAAACTCTAGTTATCAGAATATATCACCGTTGGATCCATATATCGACCAAACAAACCAAAAATTATATTCCTCATCCATATGGTATCACATGTTTCCTGAATGACTGCCATGTACTCTTCCTATGATGAACTGAGTGCACCTGATCTCTGTTTCCTATTGTACAAGGAAACTGCTGTTGATCCTATGCTGAAGATGCCCCCTGATGTGCTCTTATTTTTGGATGTAATCCCTACCCAATATGCATCAGTGAAGCCTTGAAGCTCGACTTCCTCTGTCTATATGTACAATAGCACATACTTTGAGGTATCTCAACACATTCTTGCCTACCTTCGAAAATAGCTTTGTAGGCTTAACCATAGCTTGACTAAGTTGGTTAACTGCATAGAATATGTCTCGTTGTGCATTCACAAAATACATGAGTGAACCCACAAGCTACATATAAACAATAGCATCCACTACTTGACCTAAAGTATCATCCTCCTTCCTCCAGTTTCCTGCTATAAGAGTCTACATGGGTTTGCTTCCCTCCATGTGGAACTTCCTGAGGATTGCGTTGGCATACTTGCCTCGAGATACAAATAGCTCCCCACCCAATTTTCCATATTTCCAATCCCAAGAAATAGTTCGAGAGCCCCATGTCCTTCATCTCAAATTCTCTTGCAAGATCCTTTTTGAAAGACTTGATGATATGCTCATAACCTGTCAGTATAAGATCATCGACATAAAGTACAATAATAAAAATATTACCATATACCACAATATGAAAAATTTTCTCATCTGCTTCAGTCTTGGTGAAGCGCAACCCGGTGAAATAACTGTCGATCCTGGTGTACCAAGCACAAGGTGCTTGCTTCATCCCATGCAGTTCTCTCTTGAGTCTGCACACATGCGACTCTTTGTATAAGGTCTCAAAACCTTCCAACTTCTCAATGTACACCTCTTGCTCAATCACCCCATTGAGGAAGGTTTTCTTTACATCCATCTGATGTATTTTCCACCCCATCTACACTGAGAGTGCAAGGATGGATCTGATTGATGAGTACCTTGCTAGTGGTGAAAAAGTCTCATCATAATATATCCCCTCCACTTGAGGGAATCCTCTAGCCATTCATATGGCCTTGTGCTTCTCCACACTCCCATTTGTTGCCTGCTTCACCTTGTAGACCCACTTGGATCTTAGAAATGACTTCCCCCAGGGTCTTGGGACAACTTCCCATGCATTGCTTTTTATAATGGAGTCATACTCCTCAACCATGGCATCAACCCAAACTGGATGTTGCACTGCTTCCTCGAAAGAGGATATTTATATCCCTATACCTTCTCTTATAAGAGAAATGTATCAAGTGTACTACTCTGGGGACCTTATCTAGGTCCTGTGCTGTGATGTGGGTGCTGCCACATTCTCTCTCGTATCTAGAAAAAAACTTTCAGGCTCTATAGTGTGCTTCGTCCACTCTCTGTTCCTCTACTTGTGGCCACTCAACATCCTGAGGTTCTTCTTTTGGAGCCAAGAGCTTCTCAAGTGCATGCAACTAAATTTCCCTTTCAAGGGAAATTCACATGGTCTTCTCTTCATCGAATTTCACGTATATTATAACCATTGTCATCCTGTGTGATGGAAAGTACACCCGATAGTTGTGAGGTGTATCAGTGTACCCCAAAAATATCCCCAAATCATATGTTGGCTCTAGCTTCTTCTTGGCATTTTTGGTCACATGGAAATAAACATATGAACCCAAATTTTTTAAATTCCACACATCTGGTCTCTTACATTAAAAATATTCCTTTGGTGTACTCATCCCAAGTATTCGATGAGGACTTCTGTTTTGCACAAATATTTTTGTATTGCATGCTTCCGTGAACAAATGCAATGATAGGCCCTGATCATGAAACATAGCTCGTCCCATTCCCACAATAGTTTTTTTCTTGCTTTATGCAACCCCATTTTTGTGGGTTATGAGGTGATAAAAATTCTCTTTGAATTCCTTCTAAAGCATATAATTTCTTGAATTCTTTAGTGAAATATTCTCCACCATTGTCACTCCTCATAGCCTTCAGCTTCTTCCCTGTATATTTCTCGACAAGTGATTTGAACTCATAAAAATTGGATAACATTTGATCTTTCTTCTACGTGAATAAAATCCAACACTTTCATGAAAAATCATCTATAAAAATCACATAATGCCCATTTTTTGATGTGGAAGTTATCGAGAATGGTCCACACACATCTTAGTGAACTCTCTCAAGGATATCCTTTTCTTGGATTCCTTATTGTGAAAGGTGGCTTTGGTATGCTTCCCCAATGTACACCCTTTACATGTATCTCTCTGCGCAAGTGCGCCCTTCAGAAGTCCTGTAGAAATCTGTTACATGATATTCAAAGCGCCATGGTGTAGATGTCCCAATATCCTATGCCATAACTCACTGATGTCTCAGCTCTCTGCCTTCTATGATTTCTTGCTCAAGGAAACACAGTCTTCTACATACAATTTGTAAGGGTTTTTTACTCGAACCCTAATAATTTTCACCTATCCCATGGCTTTGTGAGTAAGGAACACATTTCCTTCATTGAATACCACAACATAGCCACAGTCTTCCAACATAGCAACAGAAAAAAAATTCTTCTTTAAACCATGAACATACATGACATATTTTAATGTGAGTGGATTACCTGAATCCCTCTGAAAGGTAACTGTACCTACACCAGTAGCCCTATACCTCCCATCATCTCCCATCTTGATGTGCATTTTGAGATTTTTCTCCTCCAAGCTACTGAAGAATTCTTTGTTGTCGGCCATATGGAACAAAGCTCCACTATCTAGGTACCACACATAACCCATCACTAATGAACCATGCATGAGATGAGAGTGAAATCCAACTCGAACTATGAATAAAATGCTTCACCTGCTTCTCCTTCTGAGGCCTTCTTATTGGTATTCTTGTGCAAAAAATTTGTAGCATAGTGTCCAAGCTCATGAAAATGATTTTTTTTTACCTTTGAAAAGTCTTACTTCTTTCCTTCCTTGCTAGAATTCTATTTGGAATGGGATGCCTTACCTTTCACTTTCTTTTCCTTTCGAGTCAAGGCATAGTTCTCCTCATCATTAATCTTTGATGAGGATCCATTTCTGGTGCTCTGCCGAATCTCTTGTTATACCATGTTGGACCATAATCGCTCCCACTCTAGTAGCTTCTCCCTCCCATTCATAGAGTCCTGGTAGCTATGTAAGCTCTTGGGAAGGACTATAAGTTTTAGTCTCACCAAATAATCCTTGGAGACTATTACCCCAGCACTTTCAAGATCATATCTACATTGAGTGAACTTTGTCAAGTATTTTTCGATCGCGTCGCCCTTCTCCATCTTGATCATTATGAGCTTGGCTTTCAGTGCCAGCTTCCTATTGTAATATTCCAAATTGGAAATAGCAGAAATACACAACATAATATGTAAAACACAAAAAATCTAATCATGAAATGAGGAGGATCAATATGAAACCATCATTTTATTAAGATATCAACAGAAATATCCAAAATGATCTTGAGGGACAAGCCACTCAAGCAATAAGAACAAGCCTCCAATGATTAGAACATTCAACACATGAGTTGCTGCAACTGTATATAATGCTGAAGAGAAATGACAATGTTGTCTATATCAATGTAGTTGCTACTATAAACATACATAAATAATATATGCCTGATACAAACAAAATAAATGCCCAGAAAGGAGATGTGGGCTCTACTACATGATTTCTAGCCAACCCGAAAAATATTGCTAAAAATACCAAGAAATATACAATGTGACAAATAACCCTGGGGTTGAGATGTAATTGCAAACTGGATATAAATAAAATGAGGCTATTACAGATCTAAAATTATTATTTCCTCCTCCAATAGTATTTCTAAATAGAAGGTTGATCGCTCTGCTCAGAAATAGACCCTCCTAATGAGCTCAATGAACCCTCTCAGCAATTGCCTCCAAAAATAACATAGTTCAGAATTGTGACTGCGCTGTGAGGGATGGTAGATGGTTGGCCTGATGCCAAGGATTTAAAAATATGCCCATGATCCTTCCTTACTAATCCTCCATTGGATAGGCTACCTCTCCACTGAAAAAAAGCCCATAAATAGCTCTATGTGATCCTCCTTTGCTGCACCTTGCAACACAACCCAACTCTAAAAAGAAACTGTGTTGTAGCTTAAGGAGGTAGCTTGGCCATAATTCCGAAATGAGGAAATTAAGCTCAAATAACCTCTCCTTCCCTGAGGATGAGGTAGGGATTCTCGATCAGGAACACCCTTGTGCTAAACAGCACAACAACCCTGCTAAACAGCAAGAGGAGGCAAAAGTCTAAACAGACCAATATCATGATAATCTAAAAAATGAATAACAAAGGCTGCCATCCTCTCCATATATATCAAGTGAAACTCCTCACATTGGGTCCCATCCATACTTGCCACCAAGCTCATGCAAGTTGTCTGCCACTAAAATTGCGCTGTCTCATCATAAAGGCCACTCCTCCAGGACAGTGTTGTTGACTGGGTCAAAGTTGACTGAATCAACATGATCCAATCCCTATTCACACCTAAAGGTGCTTAATCCAGCTTCTTATTCTTCCTCCTTTCACATTAGGAGTATTATTATCCCTTCTAAAGGGGTTTTATGGGCCTCCCCACCCACTTATTCACCTACCTAGTGATAAAACAAACTATAATATTCCATTTAGATGAAGGCTAAATTTTTGGAATATTACAGTCCTCCCCTCCAAAATGTTGCTTGTCCTCAAGCAACTGTAAAGGTGGAGTGAAATTCCTCCCTTCCTCTTCTTGTGGCCTCCTCATCAATAGTTCTCACCATGGCACAACATAATCTTCAATAAATCTGCCCTCCAATGGTTCCTCCCAAGTATGCAAAACCAAATGGTGTACACCATGAGAGAGTGGAAGGTGTAACTGGAAATATTCTTGTTTTCCAATGGCCTCCTCAAGGTAGTAGTGATAATAAACATAGGGAATTTCATCCCAATGTGAGTATCCCATACCCATGCTATCATCCAAATGAAATGAGCCATTCTAGGTAGCTCATCAAAGAAATCCTCAACCCCTGGTTTATGCAATGTGTTGGGGTTGCATGGAGAGATTAGATTTTCCCATCCAATTTGTTTCTCCCTCCATTTATGGTAAGTATGGGGCTGTTGCTAATATTGGGTTGAAATTTCATGGCCTCCAAGAATGGCCATAGTTACCCCACCAGATAAATTAGCCATGACGTGCCTACTCCAAGAACTTAAGTTCTCCAAATGGCTCCTCCCACATGAAGAAAAGAGATGTAGTATGGAAATCACGGTTTTCCCATTGTCTCTCCTAAAACATGCAACATGTAAAGTAGGGAGAATCATACTCCCAATGGGAACATTAAAATTTTGTGCCACTCTCCCAACAAAGCTTCCCATAAACAAGAGAACATCATCAATATATGGAATCAAAAACCAATGGAAACAAGTTGCCACATGACAGCCGGGAGGTGGTTCATAGTTTCTCATATGGAACCAGTGCAGTGCGTCCCCTACCTGGCTCAAAGCAAAGAATAATCATTATTTTTGGAGTAAAAGTAAATAGTAGTGGCATTTTGACTTGCTCACTTTCATGTTTTATTTTTCTCTTTTTTCTTTTGGGGTCTATCTTTTTTCTAAGTCCTTTGATATTTATTTTAGGACTTTTACCCTCTTTTCATTTTTTAATTTGGGAATACATTTGCAGAAAACAAAGGTATGTACAATTTTTCAATATTCTAATAGAGTCAATTCAAAATTATGAATCCTATATTTATAGGACCCTAATAAAAAGTAAGCTTGATAGTTGGCTGGATAATTTCCACTAAAATATTGACCCCCCTGAAACAATTGTTGTTCCTGATAAAACTGCGGCCCTAAAGGAGGTTGTTGTTCTTGGAAATACTGTTGCCCTGGTATAGGGTATTTTCCTTGAGGAGGTTGCTGACCCTGAATAGAGTACTTCCCTTGAGGTTGATATTGTCCTTGAGGTATGTACTGTCCTTGAGATATGTATTGTCCTTGAGGTGTGTATTTTCCTTGAGGTTGCCCCCTAGGTGGTAAATTACTACCTTGAGGATGCCCCCCAGGCGGTAAATTACTACTTTGAGGGTCAGAGTTAGGAATGTTTCCAGACATCATGTAAAATTATTCTGCGTTCATATTTTTGGTATGTGATTCATTTGGAGCAGGTGATTGTATAAGTTTTTCGAGAGAAGGAGCCACTCCTGAGAAAGTACCAGAAAGTGACTAGTATGCCGGAGGAATAGATCAAACACCATATAAATATGTTTCTGGCGATGCAGAAAACATGGATGACTCAACAGACATGTTGAATGAAGGTCTGTAATTACCTCTTGGTATGGCGTAAAAACGAATTCGGGGTGGCGAATAGTTTAGACAAGAATTGTGTAGAAAGTCTGTTAACTGAGAATACCAAGGATCCTGTTTGAAATGACTATAATAGTAAATCAATTCACTTGGCCTAAGATCTAAAGATTCCTAATGTGAAGGAAGAATAACTTCTTCTTCTGTATCAGAAATTTCTTCAATGCTAATGAGGCTAGGAGGAAGGTTTTCAGTGATGCGAAACTTAACTCTAGGTTAATGAGGATGACTAGGGGTTGGATTAATGAACACTAAAGCAGGCTCAGATGTAGAAGGTTCAGTTTTTGGTTCAGGAATTTTAGGTTTAGTAGCTGATAATTCACTAGTTGTGGAAGCAAGTTCAACTAGTTTAGAAATTGATATTTTCCTTTGAGAACTTTATGTTGTTTGAGGTTGATCTACTTTGTAATTAGGATGTATAATTACTGATGTTTCCTCTTTTTCAGTTGATCCAGTCCATGGTTGTTGTCCCTTCTTAGATTTAAGCTTTTATAACTGGCTTGGTGTGTACTTAGGGGGTTTCCCCTGCATTCTATGTGATTTTCTTGGTAATTTAGCCACGATTAAAAGTTTTAGCACACAAAATCAAAGAAAATTTCAATAAAATCTCCTAAAGTCTCTAAAGAAACAATCAATTCGAAACAGGCACCTACAAAATCTAAGAGATAAATCCACACATAAACAATATATTTCCACACTAAAAACACTAGTTGGTGATGAAATCCAATGTCGTAGAGTTCTAATGTGGAAATGGTGGTTGGAAAAGCTACCCCGACATCCTACTTAATGAAACAGTCTAATCAAATTATCGCCACTTATTCCATCTCGAAGTGAAGAGTACCCTTCAGAAAGTCCAAGTGGGTCTAGTCCACATCTGCTGGAGGTACAGTGGGACCTTCCATCCACCGTCACCTTGGGAAAAAATCATAAATTTTATAGTCACTAAGGTCACCAACGGGAACAAATGTACCTAGGGAAATAGTCTACGATCCGATATACACGCAAGGGCAGAGTAACTAGCTCAATCCCCTTGAAGTCTCCTTGGTATAATCCAAGGTTTACCAACAAGTGAACCCAGGATCCTTGATAATGGTCTACCTGAGGTTTACCATTTTTAATACGTGCACATCTGCTGTCTTTCCCAATGAGATCAGTATGATTACCTCACTGGTTGCGACATGATCTCGTGCTTGAATATTTTAAGAAGATCTTTCCAGAGCACAAATGATACAATTGGATTTTCCTACTGCAAGCTTGTTATTTTTTTTTTTGAACTGTCTTGGAATGTTAATTACAACCTGTTCCAAGACACTAGCCTAAGCTATGTTGGTGGAAAGAGCCCTAGAAAATTTAAAATATCTAGATTAATTTTATTAAAGCATTGTTTTTAATTTGGTCGTTGCTTAAGACAAAAGGTATGGAAGTGAAACTTCAATGATGTTTGTGACCTGACTCAAAAATATGCTAAATGCATCTAAATGATAAGTGCAACTCTTTTATTTTCAATGAATCTTATTTAAGGGAAATATTAATATATTTAACAACTTTCAAAGCACCAATTCTTTCATTCATAAACAAAATCTTTGAAAAGAAGACGATTTATTTGACAACTCAATTTCGCAAAAATGATCAATTACTTGTTTGAAATGAAACTCCTTTATCAATCATATCAGAAACTACAAATCATTAAACAAACTATTTCCAAAAAGAAAACAATATCTAAAACTCCTAAAAACATAAATTTGAAAATCAAAGGAAAATATAATTTTGAAGTCTATCTAAAATTTTCAGGATGTTTTCTCCTAGTTTGTGATCGAACTAAGAATAATTTATACTTATCTCAACAGAAATGAAAACATCCAAAAATGGTTTGGTGTGAAAATCAGGCTTTAGTAAGCTAAAAAACTCTTCCAAATTTGCAAATGAAAATGGAATCAATTTTCATAAAAGTAAGGTTTTCTATAGTCTTAATGGCTTAGAAAGACAATATCATCATACCAATAAGTTGAGGTAAATGAAGGTATCTTGTATAGAGCAGCAAGAAATTAGGGAAAACACTCCCTCATAAAATGAAAAATATATGATAAATCACACAAACACAAAAGTTGCTGAAAATAAATTCACACATAAGATTTGACAGCTAAGACAAACTGGGGCAAACACAAAGAATCAGGTAATCTGGCTCCTAAAAAGAGAATTCTTAATTTTTCATAAAAAAATCAGAAGTTCATAGGTTCTAATGGAAAATAAAGCAGTACAACACTATTTTGAACTAAAAATTGTGGAGGCTGCCACAGTCTTTTGAAATGAAAACTATGGAGGCAAGGAAAAGTACAGAAAAAATAAATATTCAACTTTTCTTTTCAGGGATTCTTAAAATTCATCTACCCAACCCAGTCTCAGAAAAATCAAAATCAGAAAACTCAAAAATTCAAACTAAAAATAAAAAGGAAAACTAAGTTCTATTCCCCAACAGAGTCACCATTTCGTTATGCAGATTAATCGCTCTTGTCTGCAAGAGCGATCTCCCTAGTATTCTACAAATAGCTAGAAACAAACATCCATTTGTAAATATTTTCCTCTAGATTATTTGCAATTGAAAATTATTAAAAACAAAGAAAGAGGACATGCCCCTACCTTGAAGTCCAATGTTCGATGCAGTCTTTTATCTAGTCACTCCAAAGAGACTTCTTCAGTAAGTAGACCCTGCAATCAAAGACAGACAAAAGAATCAAAGCACTTGCAATATATAATAATTGAGAAAAGATAATCTAACTTAGTGTTCAATGAGTCTAATTATTGAATTATTCAAATAAGCACAAGAACAACTCAATGACAAAAAGAGATCCATATGTATTATCTTGAATGAAAAGAGTAACCTTACAACCTGATGCCTTGATGTCGTACAGGTTCTCCCAGGGTATGGAACAATCGTTCCTCCTTTATTTTGACAAGCCTTCCTCTATGAATACTAGCATAGAGTTATGAACATAAGGGTGTGATCATTCTCATGCCAACAACAACTAGTGTAGAGAGTATGCTCTCCTGAGAATTTCTTCAGAAATTACCATATACAATCTACCCACCATCTACCCTTCAAACTCAAACATGAGCTCAATTTATAGGGAAATGGAGGTAGTTTCATTTCCATGAAGAGGGGGATGGATTCCTCTCATGAAGGGATTTGAGCTCCATAGACAAAGGGATAAGCTCCATTTGTGGAGGGATAAAGCTCCATGAGTAGAGGGATAAAGCTTGAACTAATCGCGCCTCTAGAAGCTTATAGTTGGGATAATATTTGACCAGCCGGGCTTCTAAAATTTACTTTTTCCTTTAAATGACTTCTTACGGGGGTCCGTAGGTTTTAATAGCAAAACCTACGGGAGCTGCTGCAGGCTATAGAACAATTATTCGCAAACTCACAGGAAAAGGCTAGAAAAAGTGCGGAGGTAGACTTTTAAGGGTTTTAATGGGCTTTTCTCCAATTCCAAGACTTGGTTTAGGAACATTAGGGTTTTTGACTTCTAAGGGAGCATAATATAGGTGGCGATAGACCTATATGGAAAGTCAAATGTTAGGGTGACAAAGTAACGTGTAACAAGAGTAGGCACTTAAATTCCCCCGTGGGTAAGGGTGGGATTTCCTCTCAAAAAGACCCTATGTTAAATAGCACTACATAATTATTTAAATAGCTCAAGCATGCATAGAAATGTCATAAGACAGATCCACATCTAAAAATATCAAGGAAATGAATAATCCAAGTCATGTCTTCTATTGTGCCTTCACCTTCATTATATATATTATGAGCCTTCCATAGCCTAAGCCCACCTCTAAACTACATTGTACATGTGGACATAAGTCTCCATGATTGATTGTGTTATTTCTCCATGTCCTCCATCATGTCTACATGTGATGATAAACCTATCCATCATATTTTCATTAAATGCACCACTTCTCCACTAACTTATCATAATTTCTTTATGATCTTACTTTGAATGCATTGTGATCTTAGTTGACCTCTTTAAATATCCTCATTATTTTACATTTAAGATCCATGATATTATTTGACCGTTTCATCCTGCATGATATATCTCATAAATGGGACATGATCTCCTTTCCTTTATCATTAATGGAGTTGCTCCACTACTCGATGATTTAGATCTAGATTTAGAATATCCACATACACACATCAAAAGTGGATTTTATTCATCTTTGAGGATTATGGATCCCTCCACCCTTTTATTTACTTAATTATGTAAGTTTATGAAGAACTCTAATATTCCAATAAACATTTGAAAATTTTGGAATATTACATCATAAATTAGAGATAGGAAGGATTTATTTTAATAGAGTTTGTTACAAAGTCATAAGAGTCAATTGTGAGAGCTGGATAAACTCTATGGTTATTATAAATTCAATTTTAAGCTCGAAGGAAGGTAAATACCAGTTAAAAATAATGAAAATGAGGTCAGAGAGGAGAGGCCAATCTAAAAAAATAATATTAGGAAAGAGGCCAATCTAAATGAAGAAGACTAGGCCAAAACTAGAGAGAGGGAAGCCGAGAGACAGAGATCATTTTGTAGAAGATAGAAGGCCATGTAAAGGCGTATTAGGCCAAATCCAAATTGTAAATAGGTTTTTTTTATTATTTGTATCTGTACATTTATTTGATTAATGAGAAAATCGAATTCATTGTGACTGTGTGTCATTCCTTTTACATGCCGAGTGATCAATAAATGATAAATTATGGTTTCTCTGTGATAAACCATTGTGAATGAATTATAATTGAACTTATAAGTATTTCTGGGAGATAAAAGAATTAATGGCTGGGTACAATCTATGTGATTCCAGCCTAGCATAAGTGGGTGTGTGTGTAGGCCGAAAAAGAAACAAATCATGAATTCTGGATTCAAAGAAGTAATATAGAATGGTGTTATGTATTCTGGCTTGAGATAGCATGCAAGGTGTGCAGAAGCGAATAATCATGGATATAATGAAAATCAGAAGAGAAATCCCAGGAAAGGAGTAGCCATGGAGGAGACAGAGTTGCAGAGCAACGATAGTTGAAAAAACAGGTGAAATGATTAAGGCATAAAGCCCCTAAGAAAAATTCCAAAGGAGAGAATGGATGGTTCTGAATAAGTCACATAGATCAGCTTGAAGATCGATGGTTTAGATCTCATTGCAGATTAAAATGTGAAAGTGCCGAAGTGCGATAAGTTTAAGATCTGTGCGATGCCATAAATATCGCACATCACATGTGATCTGATATAATAGTTAACGGTGGAGTTAAGAGTTGCGAACTACGACGAGGTAAGTTTATTGTTTGCTGAAGTGTGACGAGAGTTAAAGGTGGGAAAAGACGATATGCGATATTATATATTTGTCGATGTGTGATATGTTATAATCGCTCATGTGTGAAATGATATATTCGCCGAACTGTGAAGTGGCATGTTCTGCGATTTGCGAAATCATTAAATCCGCGAAATTACGAGATGTTTCAGATTTGTGATGTTGCATTTGCGATAAGGGAATGCAATGCCACAAGGAATAGTTTGAAGCCATGTGTTGAAGGGATTAATCGAGGTATGTGAATCTATATAAATATAACATATGATATGTTATATTTGAGCTTTAAACCCGAAAACCATTTTATTCGCTTCCACGTGCATATATGGAGTAGCATTGACTCCATAATGGTGATGTGGGTAATTAGTGGGGTTTATTCCACAAACCCTACTATTAAAAGGTTAGGTCTTAGCCAAGCTCATGGCTAAGTCAAACTTACATGCTCTAGATATCAACCTTATTGCAACATTGTCTAATGAGGAAGAGGATGGCACTCTCATATAGGTATTTGATATATTTATTTCATCTCCTTGGTATTCAGACATTATATATGTTCTTCAACATTTAAATCCTCCTCCAGGCATGTCTAAGAGTAAGGGTAGTTCATTGAAATTGAAGGCTTCCAAATACTTCATTTTAGACAATGCTCGTTATTGGAAAGACTCCGACGGAATTTTTCTGAACTATTTAGTTGAAAATGAATCCAAGAAATAATGAATGATTTCCATAGGGGAGATTGTGGAGGACACCTATTTCAGGAAACCATGACTAACAAAGTGTTGAGGGCAGGATACTATTGGCGAACTCTTTTTGCAGACTTGTGCAAAATAGTGATGAGTTTTCATGAGTGTCAGGTATTTCAAGGTAAAAGAAAACTTCTTTCATTACCTTTGCAGCCTATTTCACTACATACACCTTTTGAGCATGGGGCCTTGACTTCATCAGAGAGATTCAACCTACATCATATGCACAACATAAATGGAGCTTTGCGGCCACCAAATACTTAACCAAATGGATCGAATAAATCCCAACAAAGAAAACCTCAGATTTAGTAATTATTTAGTTTTTGGAGACTAAAATTTTGTCTCGTTTTGGTTGTCCTCATAAAATCATTAGCGACAATGTGATTGCATTCGAGTCGAAAATAATGGTTGAGTTCTGTGACAAGTACAACATCAAATTGGGGTACTCAACCACCTATTTTACACAAGGTAATGGCTTAGTAAAATCTTCTAATAAGTCTTTGATTAATATCATAAATAATATGCTAAAGGAAAACAAGAAGAACTGGCACACAAATCTTGTTAATGCTTTGTGGGCAGACAGGGTGAGTAGTAAGAAATAAACAGGAATGTCCCCTTTTTAGTTGCTTTATGGTGTATGTTAGTATGAATCTTAATCGCAAGCGTTCGAAAAAATCTCACTTTAGCTGTGCATAAAAAACAACCCTAACATCAAAGATGGTTGCCAATTTCTTTAGATCTGTAGTTAGTTGACCAAGATGAATGCTACAAAATTTAGATCTATGCAGTAAAAGACATTAAGCAGTAAAAAAAAGCAAGAGTTTCTCCATGCATCCAATAGACAATACAAGAATATTTTAAAGATTTTTTGTATTTTTTGACAACTGGGAAGAGAACATAGAAAGATGTTACCTGTCCCCCTCAATGGGATGAGTTCTTGTAAGTCCTCAGCACTTCAGATCTAAGATATCTCTCTCTTAATGGTGTCTAAAACCCAGACAAAAATGGAACTCAAAGGGAGATCAAAAGAAAAATGGTAGCAAAATATGACAATGATGGAGGATTAAAGTCAGACCAAAAGTATAAATCCAGAGTGATCTTTAGGCAACAAAATGTAGTGAGTGAATGGAAAACCCTTCTATTTATAACAAAATATTGAGTTAGTCTAGATATTGGTACATAATTAAAATATTATTAACCAATTCTAGATCTAGCTTTTATGGAATATTTTATTATATTTGTTGGAGGGAAAATGAATTTGAATTTGGTCAAATCCCTTTATTTGTAAATAATAAATAAATAAATGATTTATTTATTATTTTAAGGATGTAGTTGAGCAATAATTAAATAAATAATGATTTATTCAATTATTTATAAATGATTTGGTCAAATTTAACAAGGAGTATTATTTAAATAAGGTTTAAATAATTATTCCTAGAAAATAATAAGATAAATAATAATTTATCTAATTAATTTTCCTGTTTTGGGTTAAATATGACCAACAATATTAATTAAACTATTGTTTAACTAATTATTCCTTGAGGAAAATCAAACAAATATGGATTTATTCAATATTTCCTCATGGGGTTTCCTGTTTAGACCAAGAACAACTTAATAAATATGGATTACTAAGTTATTTTTCATAGTGAAAGAAATTTTACTTAGGGTAAAATTGGTCTTACATGGTGTAATTTGGTCCATATTATAGTAACAGGTTAGGTGACCAAAATATGGTGTAACAGCTTTCCCCCCAGCGTGCGAGCATTAGGAGCTAATCGTATGACCAAATTACATTGTAAGAACTCAATCACTAGACACCGAAGGGGAATTCAGAGAGAGAAATATAAGGTAGAACAAAGTGCTAAAGGACAAGACCCTAAGGAGGTGAGACTTACAGGTGTGACAAGTCTCTTTTATGAGTGAGTACATGTGCTATACGCGGCAGGGGAGGCATATCTATGCCTGCTAGAACAAAGTACAAAGAGTAATGCGTCTAGTAAACAAGGGACTGAACTATATAGTACATGCTGGCATAAACATGAGCCAGATAGAAACATGATAATGGATCCAACATACATACTGTGCTTGGGGTAATAGCCAGAAATTATATAATAATATATGAGTACATGAGATATAAGTACAACCAAAGAGGCCCTGTAAATAGGAAAGGGCTTTGAAAATATGAATGATACATGCAAACTAAAAGTCACTGCTAGCGGCTCAGGCGGACACCATCAAATATATGGAGCTGCATCAAAGGTTGTAATGAAGAGGTCATTCGGTCATGCGGGGGTCTACCTGGAGGGCCACCCCCTCATGAGGTCTGAAACATCTCACACACACCCAGGGATCACTAGTACAATCTGCTGCATCACTAAACCATCAAGTATATGAATCTCGATCATGCTGTAAGGAGCTGAAATTGAGAAACAATCAAGTCAAAGGGAAATAATGAGTCCCTTTTCCTAATCCGAGGCGCCGAACAAGAGTGGAAGCTAGAACCAAGGTACACCGCCCTATAAACCTATCTTCTGAAATGAATGAGATAATGTCAACAGAAGGAGGTCTGCCATAGGTGAGGCAATAAGGGATCCTCAGCTAAGGAACGAGAGAAAATAGTAGAGCGACTGATAGACTGACACCAGAGATGATGATGAAATGGGGGGTATTGAGTAGAAGATAGATTACTTCCCTTGTTAAAGCATAAAGGGCATGGATGACCTGGAAGAAACTGACACAATATTGAAGGGGACAAAGGATAGTAGGACTGAAGGCCATAATGTGCGACACAAGAGAGGAACCAAGTAATGAAGGATGGAGGACTATAGCGGGATACAAAGGGACTCGGGATATACTCCATGAATGCAATGATGACTCAAATCAGATGTTCTGAACAAGGGCGACTCGATGATGCTGCCACACAGAAAAGGTCCGGTGGGACCATAAAGACATGAGTACAATATGGTCAGTCATGATGAAAATCGACACGACCATGGACAAGTATGGAGGAAAATTGGTGCCCCAAGTACAAGTGTTGTAGGTGAAGAAATTCGATTTTAAGGAGTGGTGAAGTGACCCTTCTTGGAAAAAATGTGTCCTGGTGAAGTATCAAATCACAAAAAACTAACAGATATCGATTTTAGAGCTCGGTGAGAGCTTTTCAATGGTACGGTTGGTTTGTCAAACTGGGCTACAGTTTGGCTGTAGTGGGTGAAAGAGAAATCTGGGGTTTCTCTTTTAATAAGGCATTTTACCTCCAAATTCACTCATTTGCAAGTGTATTTGTGGTGAATGTAGAGAGGAGAAAAGGCCTTAAATCTTGCGGCGATCATAGCGGTCAAAACGACTGTTGGAATCAAGATTTGTCAGTTGCAGGTAAGAGGCCTAACCATATTCTTTCAATTAAGGTAATCAAAATTTCAGTTTAGGTAACCAGAGCTCATGAACAGGCCAGGTCACATTTTTTGGGGTCTGTTCTGTGACCTGGGTAGCAAGTATTGGGTAGAAAACTGTGACCTATCCCAACAAATGACCTAAAAAGTGCGACCTATCAGAGAAAGGGGGTTTCAGTGCTGTTTTTGGCTGAGATCTAGGATTTTAATGGTTGATGGGCATAGGTTACCCCAAGCATGTTGTGGTCATGCCAAAATGTATTTAGGAAAAGGGGAATCTAAACACATTTTTATGATGTGGTGCACCCTTTATTTTCGTTATGGTTATGTAGATTGAGAAATGGAATGGAGGATTACCAATCGCTTTTGGTACGACATATATGGGGAAAATGGACTAAGTTTATGGGTTGGCATACTTGGTGTCACTATCCCAAATAGTGGCTTTGGAGATAATGAACTGGTGCTCTCCTAGAAAACCCACAGTTTGGTCAACAACAATGTCGAAGGGACTGGGTTGTTGATGTAAGATGAAGGAATGATGAGGGGTATCATCCCTAGAGTTTTGAAGTGATATGGGACTCTAGAGATTCTTATAAATTGGGAAGAATAATGGTATTAGAGTCGACACGATCAGATACACTAGGAGAGTTGTGGAGAATTTCTTCTCCTAGTTTCTCAAATATGGGTGCCCCCTTACCCAAACATTGGGTGTCAATGTAATGGCCACAAGGTGTATGTGGTTCAAATGCATGGGTTTGATGTAAGGGGGGATAGATAAAGTCAGCGGTGCTGACTACTCCCATAATTTCATCATCATAATAGAAGATGGGGTGACTCATGGAAGAAAGACCACCTGATGTGGTGAAGCTACCTGACTCATCATTATGAGAAGAGAGGTTCACATGCACATCGTCACAGGGGGTGATGGAAGAACAAACAGATAAGGGATCCAATGATTTTGAGCCCAAGGTGATCACTGAAGGGAGGTTAGGCGAAACAGAAGGGGAAGTCCTAGGGGGGTCTTTCACCGTGGATCTCATAGATGATGACAGGTAGTGCACAGTGGCCAAAGATTATGTCATTTTGACATTTGAAGGGGGAATGTTTATGGGAGTGTATGTGTCCTCTAGTTTTGCTAAAGAAAAATGTGAAAATAAGGGACCGATGGACTCGTTGCACTTGGCCTCGAATTGGCGAACTACTTCCAAAGAGGAGCAATACTCTTCAAGGTGGGGACAAAGGTGAGTGTAGTGGCCATGGAAATCAAACAAAGCACGAGGGTGATTTGTGCATAATGATTTGAGTTTTGGGACTAAATCAAGTATAGTAACATCGACCTTATGGATGTCAGACTCCATAAATGTTTCATAGCAGAGGGAGGGGTCATGGGGACCGGTTGAACCAGGGTCAAAGAAAGATAAGGTTTGGGCTGACCAGGCGGGGTAGTGGCTGGTGTTGGGGTCCTGTGTTTTGATAGATTGGAAAATCAAAAGACAAGACAACATCAGAACCAATCTTTAGAGTTCCAGGATCTATTCCTCCTGTTCTCAGAGAGGGATCTTTCAAATTTACTTATTTGCAAAGGTTTATCTTATTTGCTTTTAAGTATTGGATTTTAGACTAGTTATTAAGTGCAAGTGTTTGTTTGTTTGTTTGGTTGAATGAGATAGCAGAACATGAAAGATCTAAGAAATATAGGTAGAAAAGATAAATATCAGATTGATTGGGAACTGGAGTCAAAAAGAGGTTTATGAAAAACTCATCAATGGATATGGGATATCAGAGGGAAAATCTAACTTGGCCACAGGATCCTTTGGTTTTGTGAATGAGATGGATATCAATGATTTGGAAAGAGAAAATGAATTCTCAACAAAGGGAACTTGAAAGCATAACTTGAACAATAAAGAGGTATTTGATAGACAGGGCTAACCATGAATTCTACAAACCACACTTTAAGCAAATGATGACTTCAAGACAAATTTTAAAATGAAATCTAAGATTCGGGAGCACATCCTATTTCATCAAAGATTTTATTTCAAATGACTTAGAAAACATAAAAGATTCACTGATAATTGCAGTCATAGAAGAGGGAACACCTAAAAACTTCTATGATCACAACTATAAAGACCTTCAAAACAATTTTTCAAGCAAGGAAAAAGGGCATGATCAAAACAGACCTCCTTGGCTAACTAAAAACAATGGTACTTCAAAGGGAGACTTCAAAAATAACTTTCAAGTGGCAGCAGACAAGCACGGAAAACCATAAATCATGTTGAAACCAACTATTTGAACTATTAGAGAAACAAGCACGCATGAGGACTAAAGAGAGAGATTAAAGATTCTAAAATACCTCAACAAAATAAAACATAAAACAGTGAAGGACAAACAAGTCTAAGGTGCTTCCAGGAGTCATTTCTTAGCCTAAACTTTTCATCCAATTGTAGTAAGCATTTATGGAAAAAAATGAAAACAGGAGAAACATCAAATAGTTCAGAATACTTCACTAATAGCCAAGCTCATGGATCCAAAGATAGAGCCTTCTCAAGAACAAGCATGCAACAACATCATCAAGGTTCCAAGAGTTCAATTTCTTCCTCAACTTCAGATAGACTATGTATTATTTCAGAGAGTTTCAGTATTACAACTAGTGAACAATCAACCAACAATTTCTCATCTTCTGCAGGAGTATTTGTAGAATAAATGAGGAGGTGAAAGAGTTTTAGGATTGAAGTGTAATAAATTCTACACTAAATGCAACTCCTAGCCTTGAAAACCATGCAAGGCATAAGGCAGGAATGCATTTCATTTACAACTCTGCTTCATTTACTCTGTTTCTGCTATTTTAGGCTTAATGGGCAAAAATATTGACTTCGAGGCCTATTTATCTTTTACAATAACTTCACTGATAGTTTGAAATATCTTCTTTTGTTTAAAATAACTATTCAGCTGTCTTTAGGCAAAAATCTTCTGTTCTGGCAATAACTAGGCCTTCTTTTGATTTATTGAGGCTGCAGGTGGCTCTTTTGGTAGCTGGGGATTCAATTAGCCCCTTTTATGTGGCTCTAAGGTGTCTTTTGGTTGATATTCCTTTATTTTACCTTGAAACACATTAATATGTTCTTTATCTGTGTTTTAGGCCTAATTAGGCCTTGATATATGTCTTCAGGTCGTCGTTCTATGATATTAGCTTTATTTCTTTAATCCTAATGATTAGAACTGTGATCTTCACTCTTTGGCCTTAATTAATCCTTCTTTAACCTTGATTATTCATCACTGATACACTTTTTTGCTTGTTTACAGTGCCACAATTGATATTAGGCCGTGGAGGGTTACCGAGATCGAGGATCGTGCTTCAGCTGCTTCAAACATGGATTTTCAACTCTGCAACTCCCTTTCCTTTGATTGTATGCCACAAAATCGTCATTTTGGGAATTTTTGTTGCTGGATTGTGATTGGGAAGAATACATAGCAAACATTATCCGAAACCCTACAAAAACACACAAACTTGTTATAAAATCCTGTGGAAATGGTCTAAGACTGCATCAGAGGTTTGGTGAAGGGGATGCAGCTGTGCAGAATGGAGGATTTTGTAGAAAAATGGAGAAAAACCCCTGGCTGAAGAAAAAATGGGTGCAGATGGAGTTTGGGCGCAAGAGTGAATAAGAGCCATTGTTCTAGAATGATCAACGGTCGAGATTTCCTGATGAAATCACTTTGGAGGATGATGGAGGGCGAAAGACTTTAGGGTTGAGATCTAATCTGGGCCGTTATATTAGGATTAATGGATGGTCGAGATCGATTAAGGGTTTCTTTTGGGAGAAATAAGGTGAAAATCGAAATGAGGGCGAGGTTAAATTGGAGCCGTCTGATCTAAAAGATCGACAATGAGGAATGATCATTGAAACGATCTGGAGAAAAGGCGGATGGAAAATGCACAGGGGTGAAATGTAATATCGGCCGTTGGATTTAAACAGTCGACGGCCAGGATATTTTGATGAAGTTTTTTGGGAGGTTATATGGAGGGCATGCGAATGGAGGTGAGAAACAATAAGAGCCGTTTGATCAAAACAATGAACGGTCATGATTGAAAGCTGAAAAAATGACTTTATGTGGGGAATGGTGGTAAGCGGAAAACTAGAATGATTTTCGTGCAACTTCGGAGCGGTTTTGAAAATTGGCCAAAAAAACACGATACCATTGACCATTTGACACGCGTCCCCTTCAATACCGCCCTCATCACGTAAATTTTCGGCGTTAAGTCACAGATGCAGAAAAAACATGAAATGCGTTGTGAGCCTTCGGATGGGAGGTTGGAGATCCGACGGTGCGGATGCATGCGACAGGGAGAGTTGCATAGCGGAGAAGGTAGTGGGGTCTAGGTGTTGCAATTAGATTGGGCGGGGTTTATACATGGTGGATGGTAGGTCCCGACAGAAGTGGGGTTATCGGATTTGATTTCGATCATCGGATCTTTATGATGAGCGGTCATGATTTAAAGAAGAGGCGGAGGTTATATAAACAAAGGAAAAGGTAAGGCATGGGATTAGGGAGCCCAGGGCCATTGATCTGTAATGATCAACGGTCCATATTGATTTAAAGTCAGGTTTTGAAAGGGTTTTTAAGCCTTTAGCACCCGGTTGCGGGGTTTAAGGTCTTATGAGGAAGGGGTCTACCAGAGTTAAGCCCTCGGGGGCTTAAGAAATTTATAATGTTTTTAAACTATTTTAGGCCTTAAAAACAATGTTTTTAAGCCAGTTTGAGGTTTTCGGTAGGTAAATGGAAGCTTTTTAAAACTAAATAACAGAGAAATATAAGGTTTAAAATGGATTTTGAAGTGATTTTGAAGGTTAAATGAGGCTTGTGGAGGGCTTTTATGAAGAAAAAGGGATGAAAATGGGGTCATTTATGAGTGAAAGGAGGGGTAAAAATGATGGGAAAATGGGATTCTCAAGCAGTCTTCTTTTGGAAAATAGAAGATTTTTAGGATTATGAGGGAAACAACAGTGAAGATTAACTCAAGGAATAATAATCATCATAAAAACTTCCAAAATATGATAGGTTTTGAAAGGGAACTATCTCTTGAAGTTTTGAAGACAATGTTTAGCCACTTTCTTGATATAACATAATTTATCAGTGGCTAACAGTGGCTTCACTTGGGGAAGACAACTGGTTCTTTAGGTGTCTAGAACCTCAGCTGCAAATCTCTGGCTCTCATTAAACCAGTGCCTTAATCCATTGGGCAACAACCTTTCTTTTTATTTTGGCTGACCTTTCTCTTTGATGATCTCTGCAGCAATTTGAAACAATGGAATTATATCAAAACAACATGTCTACCTACAGATTCCTAATGCTCCTAACATTTTTTCTTCTTTTAGAGTGAATTTGGACTAGCAAACTCTCTTCAACAACATTTTATTCTTTTGAAAAATAGGAAACTAATCTATTTCTACTCTTATTTCTCCATGAAATCAGTTTAAACAGTTGAGTTCATAAGCTTCTCTACCTAACTACTATCTGTTAGGATTAGACTATTTGACAGACCCTTATTCTCTAAATTCTAAGACAAGAAATTTAAAAGAAAAAAAGCCAGGATTGAACAATCTAACTTGTTGTTGATCTATGGCATAAAAACAAGCTGCACATAGGCTAAAATTTGTAGAAAATTTAAAACAAAATGTGAAGGCTTAAGATCTGAAAATTAAAACAAACTTCATTATCTTTTCAGCTCTGATTTTGAATTTGTTTGAGCTGTCCTTTATCTCTTTCTGGTTCAAGTTTTGAGCATGTTTGAACCTTGTTTCTTCTAACCTAATCTACCTTATTGATAAGCCAAGATTGAGCTGTTTGGAAAATATAATTCACTAACCTATCGACAGTAAATTGAAAAGCTAATTATTCATGATTAGGCTGTATGACTAACTAGAAGTGTGTTTTTTAGGAGTGGAATTTGAGCTTGCACACTTTCATATTTTGTCTCTCTTTTTTGGTATGGGGTTGTACCTTTCTTGTTTTACAATCTGCCCTCTTTCCTCTTTTCTATTGTTTTTGTATTTTTATTTTTCTAACTTTGAATGCAATGTTTAAATAATGATATTTACAATGGAAAACAAAATGCTTTGAAACTCATGATTCTTGGCAGAAGTAATGCTTGGGCATTGTGCCATTGATAGGACCTCCATACAAATATTCTCCATTCAATTATTTCAAGAAAAATGCATTATGACCCCTCTCAGCATGAATAATATAGGGTCCTTTCCACAATTTTTGAAACTTGCCATGCTTTCCCTTCTCTTCTCTTCTTGAATCCCACCTAAGAACAACATTTCCAACTTGGAAATTTTTTGCCGTAGTCCTTTTGTCAAATAACTTCTTGATATTTTCTTGGACTAACTGTTTTCTTTCATCGACTTCTTCTCTGGTCTACTGTAAATGAATTGTTTGGTTGATTCTTCTTTGCATATCATTCTCTTCAATTTGCACTTCTTGGAGGAGTTTCATGACTGGAACTCCTAATGATGTTGGAAAGACTGCATCCATGCCATAGACCAACTGATAGGGGGACATATTTATTTACTTCTTTGTAGTTAATCTATCAGCCCATAAGGCATGAACCAACTTACTGTGCCATGATTTCTGATTCTGCTCCAACAACTTTTTGATGGTATTGATGAGGCTTTTGTTGGAGGATTCAGCTAATCCATTTCCTTGGGGATAGTAGGCAGTAGAATGGCCCAAGGTAATGTGGTATTTGTGACAAAAATCAACCATTTTTTTAGACTTGAAGGCAGCAAAATTATCTGTTATGATTTTTCTAGGACAACCAAATCTGGATAGGATATTTGTTTCAAGGAACTTGATAATGAGAGAGTCAGTAGCATTCGTAGAGGGTATAGCTTCTATCCCCTTGGTAAAGTAGTTAGTGGTAGTGAGGATACACTTATGTTGGGATGATGAAGATGGGTGAATTTCCCCAATGAAGTCCAAGCCCCATTGTTGAAAGGGTGTCTCAACACTGATAGGATGCAAAGGTAAGGGAAGGAGTTTTCTTTTGCCATAAAAAATTTGACACTTATGGAAAGACATGACTAACTTCTGAGTATCTGGGAAAAGGGTGGGCCAATAGTGACCAGATCTGAGAATTTTGTTTGCTGTGGTCTTCCAGTAGAGGTGTCCTCCACATTCTCCTTCATGAAGCTCATGCATGATTCTTCCTGCATCATCTTCAAGTAGACATTTAAGTAAAATTACAACAACATTTTTCCAATACAATACCCCATCTAAGATGCAATAACTTAAAGCTTTCTGTTTCAAAAATCTAGCTTTAGTTTTAGACAAAGAAGGAGGGGCATTCAAATATAAAAGCACAAAAATGATGTCAGCATACCAAGGAGAATTCAAAAATGTTTCTTCAATGAAAGGGACAATGAATTCTTCTATTTATTCCAACACATCTACCATATTTATATCTAGTGCTTGGAAGTTTGTCTCAGCCATGAGTTTTGCTAATCCTTGCCCTTTAACTAGTTTGGTGGGCCTGATTTCTAAGTCACATTCAAGAATAGTTGCAATCCATTTTCCCCTTTTACCATCAGGGTCTTGACTTAGAATATCCTTGACAATAGTATGTGGAACAAAATCAATTATGTGAGAGTGTAAAATGTAGACTCTAAAGTCCTTTAATGCTTTCACTAATGCTAAGGCTTGCTCTCCATGATGTTATATTTGAGAGGAGCATCTCTTAAGGCCCTACTAAAGAAGGCTATTGGTTTTTATTGCCCCAAATCATTCTTTTGAAGTAATACTGCAGCTATTGTATGTTCAGATGCAAAAGAAAAGATGTAAAAGTCTTTTGTGAAATCTAGACTAATCAAGACTGGTGTTTGAGTGAGAGCTTGTTTAACCAGTTCAAATGATTGTTTAGCTTTTAAAGTCCATTTCAAACCTACCTCTTTCTTAAGCATGTTTGTAATGTATCTTAATAGCTCAGCAAGGTTGGGGATAAACCTCCTCAAGAAATTTATCTTCCCAATGAAATATTGTAATTCCTTGAGGCTTCTTGGATAGCCGATTTGCAATATGTCATCTATCCTTTTAGGGTATACTTTGATTCCCTCTTCTGAAATTATGTGACCAAGAATTTTACCTTCTTGGAGACCAAAGAGTGTCTTCTTAGGATTCAAAGACAAGCCAAATCTCCTACACTTCTCAAAAACTTTTCTCAAGTGAATCAAATGTTCTTCATCAGTCTTTGAGAAAATAGTTATGTCATCAAGGTAAATGATTATAAAATAGCCAATATCTTTAGAGAAGGCTATGTCCATGGCCCTTTGGAAGGTGGCCCCTGCATTCATCAAACCAAATGACATTTTGACATACATAAAGGTGCCCCGAGGTGTAGTAAAAGCAGTTTTGTGTTGATCACTTGGGAGCACTAACACCTGATTGTAACCTGAAAACCCATCCAACAGTGATATTATTTTTGACCCAACTACCCTCTGAAGTATATGATCCATCTTAGGCAAGGGGTAGTTGTCTTTTAGGGAGGCTCTATTTAAGTTTCTAAAATCAATACAAAGCCTCATTTCCCCTGTCTTTTTTCTAACAGAAACTAAGTTTACACCCACTCTGAATATCTAATAGGTACTATAATGCCATCATCATGCATTTTTTCAATTTCTGTCTTAACTAAAGGTAATAAAACAGAGTTTATCCTCCTTAGTTTTTGTTTGAAAGGGTTTGATTTTCCTTAAGAGGAATTTTGTGCTAAATGATGCTAGAATCATAAGATTTCAGTTGTTTGTATCCCCAAGAAAACACATCTCTAAATTCTTTGAACAACTCTACATATTGCAATTTTATGTGAGCTGGGAGAGTGCTGGATAGTTTGATCATCTTCGGTTCTGTTAGGTTGCCTATTTTATGTTATTCTACTTTTGTTTCCATAGGCTCCATTCTTGGTTCTTTGGCTACATCATTAAGGTCAAAAAGGTTTTTTAAAGGTGTGAGACCTCTTGGAATTGTATCATTCTTACATTGTAAAACTTCCAAGTCTTTCTGGTCTGTGTTGTCAATTAATTTTGCTTCAAAAGGATTCTCATATTGATTTATATCAGCATAAAATGTCATTTCTATCTCTCGGATTTGTTAATTTTCAAAACAGTCTTCTTCATGGCTGGTTTCCAAGTTTGGTATGAAAAAATCATTTTCTGATTTTAGGAAATCAACTATGTGTTTGTCAGATTCAAAAACTTGCCAGTGATCCTCATTGCCAGGCACTGTAGGCCTGTGTTTCAACTTTACACTAAGCTGTTCATTTATCTAAGGTATTTGGAAATTTCTGGCATTGAAGGAAAGTTCATTTGCTAGATGATTTTGTGCTCCTGGAATGAAATTGAGTTCGTATTTTTCAAAGGTTTTCAATAAATCAAGGGCAGCATTTTGATATTCTCTAAGTCTTGGGTTTCTAGCTGAATATTCTCCTTTGATTTGTCTTATGATGAGTTTAGAATCTCCTAGGATTGATATCCTTTGGGCTTCTAATTGTTTAAGAAATTGTAAGCCAAGGATAAGAGCCTCATATTCAACAATATTGTTTGTGCATGGAAAATCCAGTTTATATGAAAAACTCTGATTTGTATTTTGAATCCATACACCTACCCCTGCACTTGTTTTATTACAAGATCCATCAAAGTTTATTGTCCAAAGTATATCTGCCTCATTTTCATTCTCTTGTTGCTATTGATTTTCAATGTTTTGAATTTGATTTGAGGGAAGATTTTATTGTTTCGGTAAACTGATTTTCTCTGTGTTTTCCGCTTCTTGTTAAGTGATTTGGTCTTCATTGTACAAGATAAAGGAATCTTAACTTGATTGAATGGAATAGATTGGAGATTTTTTGGGTTTATCTATGTTGCTCACAATGTATTTCATGTGGGATTCCCTATATAATCTTCTATTTCGGTTAAAAACTGGGAAGGTGGCATAATACATGTCCATTTGAAGGCTCCCCTAAAGTTTGGCTCCCCATGATCTTGATAAAAGCATGCCATAATTTGGGGGAATGCCAGCTACAACTATTTCCATTACTAGACTCTTAGTAGGGATTTGAGATAAGTTAACACATAAATCTTTGATTAAACCCAAGCATTTAACTCTGCTTGAAACAAAGGAATACAAATCCTTGTATGGTTTAGTAATTTCTAAGCCTAAGCTTTCCATTACTGTTTTTAGCATAAGATTATGTGAAGCTCCAGAGTCTAACATGGCATTGTGTAATATTTTCTCATGTATATTCAAACTAACATAGAAGGGAGGGACAGCTCCTTCTTGGTATTTTCCTTCAACTTTTGGACCAAACAACAACTCAGGCTTGTAATCTGTCAAATTTAATGTATCAGTGTCACTTCCTAAGTTCAAAGCTTTTAAAACTTAGTTTTTGTACACTTCTTGGGTTACTGGTTCAGCTAGAGGTATGGTAATTTTTATCTTTGCAATCTCTCCCTCAACGCTGAAAGGAACTATTGATTTGGTCATATTTACATCTGTTTTTTCACTTGAATTCCTTTCAGCAATTTTGATTTGCTGAACTTTGTTTGGACTGCTAATTGGGACATTTTTTTTAGGACCACTAGCTGAAGTGCTAGGGATACTTTGCTCAACATTTGGCTGGCCACTTTTCTCTTTTTTTAATTCTGGTTTCTTAGCCAAAATGTTGGGTTTCTCTGCTTTTTTTTTAGGCTGATTTTCTACATTTTTCTTAATAGCAGTGTTACTGTTCTTGTCTTTCGAATTGTCTATGTTCCCTTTGCTCCTAAGATCATATTGTTTGTGTACCTCCATGATTGCATTTTCAAACCCCAATCTATAATCATCAAAATCTTCATAGCTGTTTGTATTTTGATCTGAAGAGAAGAAACCTTGTTCTTCTTCAGTGAGGAAAAAATCATCACCACTGTCTGATCCAATCAAGTTTACATGATCTTTTCCCAACCTTTCAATCTCCATTTCTTCCTCATATTGATCTACATAGTTTTGTTGGAAGGGAGGTCTAATCTGTTGGTCATTTTCTCTTTGCCTATCTTGATTGTTTTCTCTTCTATAATTCTGATTTCTATTTCTATTTTGGTTGTTTTGAGGTTCTCTTGGTGGCACTCTATCATTCAAGTTGATATTTTCAAGCATTTTCTCCATTACCTTCACTAGGTTGTCAATTTTGGTGTTAGAAGCTGAGGTTGAGGGTGCAATGTCATATTTGTAAGTTACCCTCTTCTTTGATCTTAACCTATTTTTTTTCTCAATTATGTTTGCTTCTACAATCAAAACTCCTTTCTGCATGTCTTATAGAGTTAAGTAATCTCTCTCCCTTAGCTGATGGGCCATTTCAACATCAAAACCTTCAGGGTATTTTACTATGGCCATGCCTTGGGGAGGCTTCATATGAGGTGGAAGGGCATTGTAAACAATGTTGAATCTAGTGGAGTAGTCATGAACACTCTCCCCTTGATTTATTTTAAGGTTGCTATACTTTGCTAGTATTTGGAGAGGGTTATTTTTGATTTCCCATTTGTTTATGAATGTTTGGTGCAAAGAAGGGAGATCATTGATGCTGTTAGGAGGTGATTTTTTAAACCACTTCTTTACATCTCCTCCTAAAATTTGGGCAAAGATTCTCATCTTAATGGTCTCATCTTATATTTCCATGTAATCAAATGCATCTTCCATCCTATCTACATGTTATTGAGCTATGGTAGATTCTTTGGCAGTGAAATGGGGAATTTTTTATTGATAATCATTTGGTAAGGGAACTACAGGTTGAGGTAACACTAATGGGGCATACCATGCTGCCATGGCTAGAAAGAAAGGTGGATTTACAAGGGGTGGATTTACAAGAGGGAAAGTGGGCTGAAATGGAGTGTTTTGAATAGTAGTAGTATGGATTGGAGTGGAAGAAACACTTGGGCCAACAAACTGGTTTTGAGCAGATTTGTTATGAAAAAGGCTAAAGTGATGGAGAAGCTGGGAGTCAGGAGGAGTTGAAGGTGAGGCTTCTCTACTAAAGCTCTATTGCAAATGTGCAATGTCAAGATTAGTTTGGTTTTAATCACCTTGAGACCTAGTTCTAAAGATGTTCTTTGTGTGATGTAAGTCAAAGTGTAAATCCTCTAAGACAACAAGGTTTTCAGGGACAAAATTTGTTCTTAAGAGGCTCCTATCAGCAGTTGATTTTCTAGATTTAGAAGTCTACCACAAAATTCTCTCTGGATTGTCAACTATTCTAGGAGGGTTAGGGTCTGGATGAGATCTAGTGTTGATCCTATATGAAGCGAGACTTCTTTTTCAAAAATGAGAAAGGCTAAAGTTTTTAGGGATTTTTTTTTGAAAGTTTTGCCTCTCACAATGTCTTATCTAGTATAGGACTAGGCTTCTAAACTTTCGCAGGGCTGGTTAACACAGTCCTAAGGAGATTTGGAGACCTAGATGAGTAATAGGCCTACTGGGGCTAGTGGAGTCGCCAGGTGGAAATTTACTTATTTGCAAAGGTTTATCTTGTTTGCTTTTAAGTATTGGATTTTAGACTAGTTATTAAGTGCAAGTGTTTGTTTGTTTGTTTGGTTGAATGAGATAGCAGAACATGAAAGGTATAAGAAATATAGGTAGAAAAGAGAAATATCAGATTGATTAGGAAATGGAGTCAAAAAGATGTTTATGAAAAACTCATCAATGGATATGGGATATCAGAGGGAAAATATAACTTGGCCACAGGATCCTTTGGTTTTGTGAATGAGATGGACATCAATGATTTGGAAAGAGAAAATGAATTCTCAACAAAGAGAACTTGAAAGCATAACTTGAACAATAAAGAGGTATTTGATAGACAGGGCTAACCATGAATTCTACAAACCACACTTTAAGCAGATAATGACTTCAAGACAACTTTTAAAATGAAATCTAAGATTTGGGAGCACATCCTATTTCCTCAAAGATTTTATTTCAAATGACTTAGAAAACATAAAAGATTCACTGATAATTGCAGTCATAGAAGAGGGTACACCTAAAAACATCTATGATCACAACTATAAAGACCTTCAAAACAATTGTTCAAGAAAGGACAAAGGGCATGATCAAAACAAACCTCCTTGGCTAAGTAAAAACAATGGTACTTCAAAGGGAGACTTCAAAAACAACTTTCAAGTGGCAGCAGACAAGTAGGGAAAACCATAAATAATGCTGAAACCAACTATTTGAACTATTAAAGAAATAAACAAGCATGAACACTAAAGAGAGAGATTAAAGACTCTAAAATACCTCAGCAGAAGAAAACATAAAACAGTCAAGGACAAACAGGTCTAAGGTGCTTCCAGAAGTCATTTCTTAGCCTAAACTTTCCATCCAACTGTAGTAAGCATTTATGGAACAAAATGAAAACATGATAAACATAAAATAGTTCAGAATACTTCACCAATAGCCAAGCTCATGGATCCAATGATAGAGCCTTCTCAAGAACAAGCATGCAACAACATCATCAAGGTTCCAATACTTCAATTTCTTCCTCAACTTCAGATAGACTATGTATTATTTCAGAGATTTTCAGTATTAAAAGTAGTGAAAAATCAACCAACAACTTCTCATCTTCTGCAGGAGTATTTGTAGAAGAAATGAGGAGGTGAAAGAGTTTTAGGATTGAAGTGTAATACATTCTACACTAAATGCAACTCCTAGCCTTGAAAACCATGCAAGGCCTAAGGCAAGAATGCATTTCATTTACAACTCTACTTCATTTACTCTGTTTCTGCTATTTTAGGCTTAATGGGAAAAAATATTGACTTCGAGGCCTATTTATCTTTTACAATAACTTCATTGACAGTTTGAAATATCTTCTTTTGTTTAAAATAACTATTCAGCTGTCTTTAGGCAAATATCTTCTATTCTGGAAATAACTAGGCCTTCTTTTGATTTATTGAGGCTACAGGTGGCTCTTTTGGTAGCTGGGGATTCAATTAGCCCCTTTTATGTGGCTCTGAGGTGTGTTTTGGCTGATATTCCTTTATTTTACCTTGAAACACATTAATTTGTTATTTATCTGTGTTTTAGGCCTAATTAGGCCTTGATCTTAGTCTTCAGATCTTCATTCTCTGATATTAGCTTTATTTCATTAATCCTAATGATTAGAACTGTGATCTTCACTCTTTGGCCTTAATAAATCCTTCTCTAACCTTGATTGTTCATCACTAATACACTTTGTTGCTTGTTTACAGTGGCACAACTAATATTAGGCCGTGGAGGGTTTCTTAGATCGAGGATCATGCTTCAACTGTTTCAAAGATGGATTTTCAACTCTGCAACTCCCTTTCCTTTGATTTTATGCCACAAAATAGTCATTCTGGGCATTTTTGTTGCTGGATTGTGACTGGGAAGAATACATAGCAAACATTATCCAAAACCCTGCAAAAACACACAAACTTGTTATAAAATCCTGTGGAAATGGTCTAAGACTGCATCAGAGGTTTGGTGAAGGGGATGCAACTGTGCAGAATGGAGGATTTTGTAGAAAAATGGAGAAAAACCCCTGGCGGAAGAAAAAATGGGTGTAGATGGAGTTTGGGCACAAGAGTGAATAAGAGCCATTGTTCTAGAATGATCAAAGGTTGAGATTTCCTGATGAAATCACTTTGGAGGATGATGGAGGGCGAAAGACTTTAAGGTTGAGATCTAATCTAGGCCGTCAGATTAGGATTAATGAACGGTAGAGATTGATCGAGGGTTTATTTTGGGAGCAATAAGGTGAAAAGTGAAATGAGGGCGTGGATAAATCAAAGTCGTTTGATCTGAAAGATCGATGGTGAGGAATTATCATTGAAACGATCCGGAGAAAAGGCGGATGGAAAATGCACAGGGGTGAAATGTAATATGGGCCATTGGATTTAAAAAATTGACGGCCAGGATCTTTTGAAGAAGTTTTTCGGGAGGTTATATGGAGGGCAGGTGAATGGAGGTGAGAAATAATAAGATTCGTACGATCAAAACAACGAATGGTCGTGATTGAAAGCTGAAAAAATGACTTTATGTGGGGAATGGTGGTAAGTGGAAAACCATAATGGTTTTTGCATGACTTCAGAGTGGTTTTGAAAATTGGCCAAAAAAACGCGATACCATTCATCATTTGACATGCGTCCCCTTCAATACCGCCCTCATCGCATAAATTTTCAGCGTTAAGTCACGAACGCAGAAAAAACGCGAAACACATTGTGAGTCATCGGATGCGAGGTCGAAGATTCGACAGTGCGGATCGCATGCGACAGGGAGAGTTACACAGCAGAGAAGGTAGTGGGATCCAGGTGTTGCAATTAGATTGGGAGGGGTTTATAGATGGTGGATGGTAGGTCTCGATAGCAGTGGGGTTATCAGATTTGATTCTGATTGTCGGATCTTTATGATGAGTGGTCAGGATTGAAAGAAGAGTCGTAGGTTATATAAACAAAGGAAAAGTTAAGGCAGGGTATCGGGGAGCCCAGGGCCGTTGATCTGTAATGATAAACGGTCCATATTGATTTAAACCTTTCGTCAAGGAATAGAAAAAATCAAAGGAAAGTCGGGTTTTGAAAGGGTTTTTAAGCCTTTAGCACCCAGTTGCAGGGCTTAAGGTCTTATGAAGAAGGGGTTTACCAGAGTTATTTTGGCAATATGATGAAGAGTGTTGTCCTTGATGGCAACCTACTTGATAAAGTTGATGGCAACCTACTTGATGAAGTTGTCCTTGATGGAAATGATGTAAATTTGATGTATCTACAGATCAGTTCAGAAGTAGCAGAAGAAAGGAATTCAGAAAGTGCCGGAATAATGTTGAACAAGGTATGTCAGAAGGCATACGCGGGTTTTTTAAGGAGAAGTCGTGTATGTACGCGGAAATGAACGTGCCAAGTCGCGTATGCCAATTTGCGCTCTATTTTTGTAAAACCAGGGGGCATTACCATGGTATTGGCCCAAAGTATTGAGCGCTTGATTATCTATTTGATCCCATCTAGGAATACCATCAGCGGTTGAGTGGTTTTGACTCATGGTATTGATAAAGGCCAAATCTATTTAAGGAGAAGAAAATCATAGTGCAAGTGGGCGTGCAAAGGTCTGGGCTTTAATGAATACTTCACTCTGAAGTATATCTGCATGGTTGAACTCTGTTCTTAATTAATAGATCTGAATCTATGATGCTCCTATGAATATGATGAAAGTTAAAGATCTCTAGATCTAGAAATGATGAATCTCTAAGATGATTTGAAAATAAGTAATGAAGACCTGGCGTAAATCTAATGAAAAAAAATTGAAGAAATCTGGGTAAGTTCATAGATCTGATCTGTTCTGCAAAGTTTATCATTTATAAATATATATGCAGGTTCATTTCTGGAAAATTGCGTGTATACGCGGATCTGATTAAATAAAAGCGCATATTGGCAGTTAGGGTTTTTCTGAAAATGCACAGATGTATACGCGGGTTAGTTTCATGAAAAGCACGTGTATACGCGGGTCTGATTAAATAAAAGCGCATATGGTATCTGAACGAATGGTTGCTCAAGGTTGAATGTGTTTCTGCATATCTATTTTGAAGTCTGGGTTATCTCTGGTATTCTGGTTATAGTGGTTTCACTGTTCTGTTTGAAGCATTGGGCAAATTATGTCTATTGATAAGTGAAGGGTTGTGTTGAAGCTGTTTGATCCAGTTTGAAAATTGATGAAACGTGGTCGGTAGTAGTACTGAGGGTTGAAACCTTTAGTAAGGGGGTAGTAGCTCCCTTCCAGTAGTAGCTGGTAAACGAGAGAAGGGGGTAGTAGCTCCCTTCCAGGAGAGGCTGGTAAACGAGAGAAGGTTGTAGCCTTCTGCAGGTGGGTGCCTGCGTGATGGTATGAGTCTGCGCCAGTACATGATTGTAAGAAGTTTTATTTATATAATAAATATTGAAGACTGAGAGGATGGTAGTGGTGGTTTTCTCCTGAATTGGGTTTCCACCTTAAATCTTGGTGTTCATGTGTGTTGCTTATGTGTGGTGATTTATTCTGTTCTTACTGCACCTGTTTACTGCTTACTAAACATCTGATGAATGAATGATGCAATGATCTAAGTTAAGAATTAAATGCATAATTAGATCTCTGAGAATACGCGAGTTTACTTAAGGATATCCGCGTGTATACGCGAGTTGTGTTCATTAAAGTAGCGTATGGGTTTAAAAGCAAGAAAATGTTAAAAAGTTTTTAGTCAGCACTAAATATTGATTCACCCCCCCCTCTCAGTATTTTTCCCAACAATTGGTATCAGAGCAGGTCCTTCTGAAAAAGCTTAGCCGCTAGAAGGAAGATCAAGCAAGATGAGCAATCAAGATGGAACAACATCTATCAAGCCTCTGCTCTTTAATGGAAGCAATTTAATCTTCTGGAAAATAAGGATGAGATCCTTTCTTTAGTCTATGGGAGCAGATGTATGGGCCATTGTTGAACGAGGATATCAATATCCAGCTACAGTACCAACAGATCCAACTGATAAGAAGAATTATGAAACAAATCCAAAGGCAGTCAATGCTCTAACAGGAAGTCTAACTGATTCTGAATTTGTCAAAGTTATGCAGCTGAATACAACAAAGGAGATATGGGACAAAATCATTTTAAGTTATGAAGGTGATGCAAAGGTAAAAAGTGCAAAACTTCAAACTCTCAGAATTGAATATGAAAATTTAAGAATGCATAGTGATGAGAATATTTCCAGTTTCTTTTTACGCGTTGATGATGTTGTAAATCGTATGAGAAATCTGGGAGAAACAATAACCGAATCTACTTTGGTTGAGAAAATTTTAAGATCGCTAACAGAAAAGTTTGAGTCAAAAGTTTCTGCTCTTGAAGAAAAACAGGATCTTCAAAATATTACTGTGGTACAACTTCATGGCATACTAACCGCATATGAAATGAGAAGAGGAGGACCATCTGAAGTCAAAGAGGTTGTCTTCAGAGCTTCTACAAAAGGGAAAGAAGTACAAGAAGCAGAAGGATCAGGATATATCTCAGAAGAAGATGAGGCAGATTTTGTAAAGAAAATCCAACTTGGCACAGGATGATTCAGAGGTAAGCTTCCTTTCAAATGTTTTGAGTGTGGAAGAGTTGGTCATTATGCTGCTAAGTGTCCTCATAAGGAAACACCTGCAAAAGGGAAGGAAGTAGCAAGAAGGAATAAGAATCGGTTTAACACTAGAAAAAGTTACTATACTCATGAAGACAGTGATGGGTTATCTGATAGTGAGGAAGAATGTGAACAAGACCTTAGACTTCTCATGGCATTTGAATCTAGAGAAGAAAATGATACTTTTGTGGATGCTCTAGAGGACAATGATTTTCTTGAAGAAAACAATCAACTAAAAATACGCTTAGAAGAAAGTAAAATACTCTTAGAAGAAAGGAAAATAACCATAGAGACTCTGGAAAAGTAGGTTGAAGAAGAAAAGAAACACATTGAGAAATAAGAATGTGAAGTGGTAAGTGTCGAGGCATAAAAGATATCTTTTTAACACCTATTTATCTCACATTAATTATCAATCCGGGAACGACTTTTTATTTCAAGAGTGTACTAAGTCTGAGGCAACAATTTATCCAAGAGTAATACTGTGAAGATGTAGTACAAAATAAAAAATGCAAAAGTAAAAAATTCTTGTAAAGAAACCTAATTACAGTGACATGAAATGGAAAGATTAAACTACATCAATCTTGCAGAACATCGATCAGGGATGCAGTAGCAGTAACTCTTTCCCTTAGAAATTGATGCAAGCTGACCAATCTGGGGACTTGGAAGCAAAAGCCTCTATCCTCTACAGTTGGAGATCTTAAAGCAATTGAAACAAAAGAAAATTCAATGAAAGCAACTTAAAAGAAATGCAATCTGAAAAGGAACAACAACATGTAACTACAACTCATCTATTTGCTAATCAAAGACTATGAATAAGTAATGGAACAGCAACGTGAAATGAACAACAATTAAAATAAGCAATTCAACAATAATTAACTCTGCAATCGTAATGAAACCAAACACGATTATCACACAACAGTAATTAAAGAATAGAAATACAAACAGCGAATCGCTCCACCAGGGCTGGGCCCTCAACCGCCGGTGAAAGCGCCACTGGGCTACTACAGAGCTTGAGAAATGGAATGAAAACGCCTCTTTGTATTAATCAAACATGAATAGCTTTTACATCAGTTGCTCTTTGATCACAAGAGTCAAGGAATTACAGTGTTACAAGATGAATACAATAATCCTCCATTCTCCTCCATCCTCCCTCAATACACAATACATGTTCTCCTTTTATAATAAGGAGGAGAAATTAAATAGAAAATATAATCTTCCATAACAATATGATCAACCAGAAAATATATTTCCAACAATCTTTGAACAAGAGCAAGGCGAATTTGGATTTGCAGCTGAGATTTGGAGGATGGTCGCAACAACAAATCTGAGAAAATAGTGCTCAAAGAACCCTGCGTTTCTCTCAATACAGGCCGAATTTGGGCAAACCGTTCTTTATTAAAATTAATGGGGTCCATTTTGGACAAAACCCATGTTCTGGATTTTCCAGATTCGTCTTCATTTGCTCAAAATCTCAACCGCAAAACTGTTACTTCTTATTCCAGCAAATTTCTGAGTTGGAATATTTCATAATGATTTGGAAATCAAATCTGCAATCTGGCAATGATCTTTGAGGCTAAAATGGTGAATGATATTAATAAACCATCATTGATAAAATTATGCATAATAATCATCAATTTATTAAAAATAAAGGAGAATAAATAATATTCATCCATAAGAGCATAAATCATTATAAGATGGATTTATATGATAAATTATAATAAATGACATGATAAACAAGAGTAAAAATTGATGATATAAGTGTTTAAAAGTGGTCGTATTCACGACCCAACATAACCCCAAACTGAATATGTTGCATGTCCTCATGCAACCCAAAGACAAAACCCATGATGTGTTAACCAAATAAAGAAAATTGTTCATCCCAACTCATGAAATGGATGGAACAAATGAATTTTTCCTCAAATAATGAAAATTCAATTTTAGCAATCTTGATAAAGGCATAAATTTTTTTACAGTTGACGTTCAACTATATGTATATGAAGTTGCAGAAAAATGTGACATAAGTAACAACAACCCTCATTAATTATTTTCTCAAAAATCAGATCGTTTTGATACACGGATCATGAGATATAAACAAAATGGTTGTAGGTGATAGTGCATAATTTTCGAAATTTTGTGAACTAATTTAGCGTGAAATTATCTGGGTTTGTGTATTTTAATGATACTTCTTTGTTATCCAGAAATCACAAAAATTCAGTTCATAGTTTTAAAGATATATGCAAATCAATTTCTGCACTGTAGAAAAATGAAATTGTATGCCTTAAATGAGAAAGAAAGTGAAAAACATCCATCATGTGTAGCAATTCCCCCCAAACTAAAGAATTAGCATGTCCTCATGCGATGCTAGGAAACAAAGAGAGGTGGTTGCTACAATCTGTTGAAATCTATGCTTGGTGTAAAACATGGAATAAGGGAGGTGTTGAGAATGAATAAGAATATCCATGGATGATAAAGAATATTACGGACATGGTCAAAAGAAAAAAAAAATGAAGAAAATCAACACTCCCCCAAACTGAAAGATGAGACGTGTCTGAAAAAATGGGAAGTGGTAAAGATGTGGAATGAATGATGATAAACAATGCTCAATGGATTTTCATGAAATTCTCCTAAATTCATAATAAATCAGAAAATTATGTTATTTTACCTCAAGTGTTACCTCCAAAAAAATGTGGTAGGACATGTAGGGACTGGCATTTTTTGAAGCTGATATAGGCTGAGCGATTACTGAAAGTGATGCAAAAGGTGGAAGCCATGCAAGCACATCATGTCTGAAGAATTATGCGCGTTCACGAGCCTTTGCTGTTAATTGCAATAGTGTGGTTGTGCTACGGATATAATTTTCCCCTATACTTGTTGTTCTCCTGTAAACAAATCACAATTCTGTATGCAATTTTCTTGAATCCACAGTTTCAGTTTGGAATGGCAACATATAAGATGCATGCAAAAAAAATTCAATCAAATTTTTTTTTTGTAAAAATGTAGTATCAATATTGTGACAAATCAACGAAATAAAAGAGCAGCGAACTACACGGGAATTGTACAGCATAGAAATGCATACATACTTATGATATAATCAAAAAATTATCGCATTACTGAAATCCATGCATGTGATAAATCGTAAACAGATATAGAAGTGTTTTGTAATGATTCAAGGATAAGGAGAAAGGACAGCTTAAGATAAACATAAGTAGAAATGCATTTATTTCCCACTTAAACTAATGTGATTGATTTATGATGATTTTCATCTATAATAGGTTCGAAATCAAAGGTTAAGGATTCATAATTTCATCTGATATTTAAATAGAGATATAGGAAAAAGGGTTTAATATTACTATTGATGTGTATAAATGTGACTCCAATACCATCAGCAGAGCTCTGTTACCCACAGGTGTTCATAACCTTGACAGAGTTGCTCTCTCACCTTTGGAACCATTATCATTTATTTATGCTAAGGAAGTGCTTGTTAATTGTCATAACGGAGGCCATTGTGCTGGCTTGGTGACCAGATAAATCACAATGCCATTCACTGGGAAGAAGTGAAAAGTGGGCAGGCCGGCTCGTGATGAGACCTCCTGTTCCAAGGACTTCTTAATTTTTTCAATTGTCCATTGGACCATATCCCTGGTTTGGTGGCCATGATAGGAATGCCACTTCACTTGTTTCCTTATGAACATGGTAGGCCGGCTCTTGATGAGACCCCCTATCCTCCATCTGCCAAATTATAAAATTATTAATGAAATATGTAAATATTTTTCTTTTCATATAGCACTTTTCTATTTATTCATAAAGGATGGCTCAACACTCCTTAAGAGTAGGGATGGTGGAAGAAGTCTGAACAGCTCAATAGAAAAGAATATGCCCTTGTTCCTACTCCACAAGTAAAAATCAAAGAAAGTTATAACATATGGGAAAGAACCAACATGATAAATATAATCGATCATATGAATTTAGTGGTAATAAGACAACAAAATCATGTTATTGATTATGTCTCTTTTTCTTTTTCTTATCATTACTAAACAGAGTTCTTATAAATGACGATTTCTTTTAATTTACTGATTACAGTAAGCTTTAATTTGTATGATTGTGTATCTTTTCATAAATTGTATGTTTGTCTTTCAAACAGTTATGAAAAATTCAAAAAAATCGTTTACAAACAAGAAAAATGCACTAAAAAAGTGTTGTTCCTTTGGAAAGGAACAATAAAAACAATCTGCGAAAATGTTGTTCCTTTGGAAATGAACAGCAGGAATAGTCGGTGCTATTCCTTTTGAAAGGAACAACGAAAAAACGAACAGTGTTGTTCCTTTTTAAGGGAACAATGAAATCATGCAAAAAAATGTTGTTCTTTTTTTAAAATAACAACAAAACTAATTAGTGAAAATGTTGTTCCTTTTGGAATGAACAACAAAAATAAACACATAAATGCATTGCTTCTTAAGAGGAACGACTGCTGTTCCTTAAGAGGAACAATAACTGTCCCTTAAGAGGAACAACAAACAAATATAAACACGCAAAAAAGAAAAAAAATAGAGGAAAGAACAAAGCTAATATGTAATCCATTGCCAAGCAAATCCAATCAAATAGAAATGAAAATTTATGTACAGGTTTCAAGAAAAAAGTAATTTTTTACAGAATTGGTGCCACTGAAGAATTGCCTTCTGCAATTGAAACTTGCATGGTGGGGTCTTTATTGTTCAATTTCCACTGGAGCGGAAATTATAATTTGAAGAGATTAACACCTGAAACACAAAAACATGAAAGAAATCAGAAAAGAAACAACACTTTTATTAAGTTACAACAGTTATGATGTTATTTTTAAGAGAATATCAAATCTATTAATGGAAAAAAATGATCTTTTGAAAAATGTTTTGGCAGTAGTGGCATGAATCTTCAAATGGAAACCAATTATTCATTTCTTCTTGTTATGAATCCGTTAGGTAATGAACTAGATGAAATTCCCTTGTTTTACTAAAATTTCTTTCAAGAATCGCTCGTCCATAAATTGACCTTCTTTGTTTTGCTAAGACCTGCAAAAAACGAGTGTCTACCTGCAATAAAACATTAAATCATGGAGAAAGATAGGTGATCGGGCTCCCCTAATCCAAGAATTATGAAAAAAAATAACAAGTAGTTACTCTGTAGAACAAATCCATGGACAAAGTAAAATTAATTTATTACCTGCAGGAGAGCAGTGGCCAATCATGCTAACCTTCAGTGTTTCAATCACAAATTTTTTGTTTTTCGTCCGATTCGAGTGATTCCAAAGCCAAATGAGAGCTAATTAAAAGGTTTATCTCCAATAGAAACAAGTTTTAAAAATTCCATGTAATGGTATGTTAAAGTTTCTTAGAACAACCTGCACAATAGAGTCATTTTCGATTTTCCAGCTCAGACCAATAGTTGGTATTTCAAGAATAAATTATTCGTTTGATGGCGGATTGAAGTGATTCAAATTGTAGATTAAAGTAGATTAATTTATTGATCTCCAATAAAAACATATTTTGAAGACAAGAAGAATTGATGGGTCAAATACATTAAGGAACATCCGAGAAAACAGAGTTTCAAGAGTGCTGATTTATGATAGGCAGTCAGTATTTTGGTCATAAATTCCTCATACGATATCGAAATTGAGTGATTCAAATTTTGTTGTAAACTAGATTCATAGAGAAATCTACCATAGAAACATGTTTTAAAAATATAGTCATTTAGACCTCCAAAAACGGACTGTCCCAACTTTGTTCCTGAGCTGCCTACTAGATACCCTGTCAATGTTTTGGTTCTAACTTTTTCGTTTCAAATCAAAATTGAGTGATTCCAATTGGGTTGGAAAGTAGACATAAAGGGATACTTAGGATAGAAACAGGTTTTAAAAATATTCAATTTTTGTCCCCCAAAACGTGACTGTCCCAACTGTGTTTTCAGAAATTTCATCAAGCCCGCAAGCCAAAATAATATTCAAGCAATTTTTTCATATTGATGATAAAAATGAATATAGGTGTTTGTAGAATTTTTATTTGCAATATAATTCATCTACATACATAAATAAATTAAAATATTTATCATCAATGTTGATTTCACAACATATTGCAACAAAGAAACAACTAATTTTACAAAAATAAATAAAAAATGTGTTTGTTTTATTTCGTATTTTATTTATTTCTCCACTATCCTACTCTGAATTGGAAAATGAATATGATTACGTATAAGAGTGTTTCCAGTGGAGCCATTTCCGAAATAAATCTTCAATTATGTACATACCCAAATTTGAAAAATGTATGTTAATAAAAATTAGGGTATGAGAAGCCAACTTCCCTTGAAAAGATGATGCCAAAAATTGTTGAAGTATGGAGTGATGTTGCAAACAAATGATGGAGTGAAACCAATCTTCAATATATTCTTTGCTTCCTTGATTTCTCATAGCCATCATATCATGAAGTTCTTGAGCTTTTAAAATGGTTTGTTGGTGCAAACTAGAAGAAACCTCATTTTCTTTTATAACTTCTACAATTTTTGGATTTGATTCATTCTGAGTCTTAGTGTAAGTTTTTTCAAATGGTACATGTGAGATAGAATGGGTGGGAAGGGTGGCTGAATTTTTCAGTTCAACATTGTAAGCATGTTGTACTGGTTTATTATCGTGTGGGTGTGGAATGAGTTGAGTAGGAGATTGTGTAGGGAATGGAGCCTCTTGATGATGTAGTTGATTGTGTTGAGTGGATGATTTTGATAGGTAGGCAAGGTGTTGTGGAAGAGCTGGAAGATGTGTTTGTGCTACAAGATGAGGGAGAATAGTCATACAATCATAAGATGAACCATGCCAATCTTGTAGACAAGATTGGTAGTGGTTATATTGAGATTGGCATGGCTGCCCTAACATATTCGTATTCCATAACGAATTATGCAAGTAAGAGAATGGAGAGGAAGTGTTTTGAACCATACCTATCAACCTTGTTGCAGCTTCCCCATATCTTTGATATGCTACTTCCAAATTAGATAAGGAAGAGTGAGTATCTATGGGATGCTCCTTTTGGTAATGAGGGCAAAACACTTCATCAAATTCTTGATTTCTCTAAACCTGCAAAACATTCAATTGTGAATTTAGAGAGCTAATAAAATCATATTTAAAATTTTCAATTAAAACATTGATTTCAGCTCTTATGTCTCTTGTTCTTGTAGTACATTTGGAAAAGAAAGAAGAAACTTCTCTAGAATTCTTACCAGTCTTAGAAATTCCTCTTGAATACCTTATGCACAATTCACAAACATCATCATATGATAACTGAAAAAAATCACCTTTTCCTATCAGATTTAAGAGTTCTAAAAAATCATCTTTGATTCCTTTAAGGAGTGTTTTCAAGATCTATTTTTCCAAATGCTTATGCTTTGATTTTTGAAGGTTGTATCGAAATCTCTCTACATAGTCCTCCAAGCTTTCATCTTCCCTTTGTGTCATATCGAAAATGTTTTCATTGGATTTGCAATAGTCTTGGTACTTCTTCAACAATATGTTCTTCATGTCCTCCCATGTTTTGATGCAGTTCCCACCTAGGATCATGAGCCATCAGAGAGCTGCTCCTTTTAGAGTAAGAGGAAACACTTTGAATCTTTGATCGTTAGTACAATAATCATATCTTCTACAAAGTATTTCAAACTCAAATAAGAATGTATCTGGATCTTCAATTGTCAAACCATGAAAATTTGGTAGAGACAATGGGGGAATTATGTGCATTTGTGTCACTCCTCCTAGATCTTTGATAGGGAATTCAAAAGTTGCAATGTGAGCCATTCCTTACCATAATAGAAGATGTTCTTCATGTGTTTCTTTAAGGATCCTCCTTCCAATGTTCCTATCAATTGGTTAGTGAAATGGGTGGTGCTTACATCACAACTCGAGTGGAATTACAAGATTTTTTTCAAAAATTCTACCTCTAAAATTCAAAAAAACGCAAGCAGTCATTCCTACCTTAAGCTTTCACTCAATTCTGCTGTGAAGCGGGTCAGTGACAAATGTGTTTCTTGCTCGGTGTGCAGGTTCTTACCTTCCGTCTTTAATACCCAATTCTTCCCAAGCAAAAAAAAATTAAATATGCATCACTCTTTCTAAATGGCATACACTCTCCCCGACAATAGCGCCAAAATGTCGAGGCATGAAAGGTATCTTTTTAACACCTATTTATCTCACATTAATTATCAATCCAGGAGCGACTTTTTATTTCAAGAGTGTACTCAGTCTGAGGCAACAATTTATCCAAGAGTAATACTGTGAAGATTTAGTACAGAATAACAAATGCAAAAGTAACAAATGCTTGTAAAGAAACCTAATTACAGTGACATGAAATGGAAAAATTAAACTACATCAATCTTGCAGAACATCGATCAGGGATGCAGTAGCAGTAACTCTTTCCCTTAGAAATCGATGCAAGATGACCAATCTGGGGACTTGGAAGCAAAAGCCTCTATCCTCTACAGTTGGAGATCTTAAAGCAATTGAAACAAAAGAAAATTCAATGAAAGCAACTTAAAAGAAATGTAATCTGAAAAGGAACAATAGCATGTAACTACAACTTATCTGTTTGCTAATCAAAGACTATGAATAAGTAATGGAACAACAACGTGAAATGAACAGCAATTACAATAAGAAATTCAACAATAATTAACTCTGCAATCGTAATGAAACCAAACATGATTATCACACAACAGTAATTAAATAATAGAAATACAAACAGCGGATTGCTCCACCAGGGCCGGGCCCTCAACCGCCGGTGAAAGTGTCGTTGGGCTACTGCAGAGCTTGAGAAATGGAATGAAAATGCCTCTTTTTATTAATCAAACATGAATAGCTTTTACATCAGTTGCTCTTTGATCACAAGAGTCAAGGAATTACAGTGTTACAAGATGAATACAATAAACCTCCATTCTCCTCCATCCTCCCTCAATACACAATACATGTTCTCCTTTTATAATCAGAAGGAGGAGAAATTAAATAGAAAATATAATCTTTCATAAAAATATGATCAACCAGAAAATATATTTCCAACAATCTTTGAACAAGAGCAAGGCGAATTTGGCTTTGCAGCTGAGATTTGGAGGACGGCCGCAACAACAAATCTGAGAAAATCGTGCTCAAATAACTATGCATTTCTCTCAATACAGGCTGAATTTGGGAAAACCGTTCTGTGATAAAGTTAATTGGGTCCGTTCTGGACAAAACCCATGTTCCGGATTTTCCAGATTCGTCTTCATTTGCTCAGAATCTCAACCGCAAAACTGTTACTTCTTATTCCAGCGAATTTCTAAGTTGGAATATTTCATAATGATTTGGAAATCAAATCTGCAATTTGGCAATTATCTTTGAGGCTAAAATGGTGAATGATATTAATAAACCATCATTGATAAAATTATGCATAATAATCATCAATTTATTAAAAATAAAGGAGAATAAATAATATTCATCCATAAGAGCATAAATCATTATAAGATGGATTTATATGATAAATTATAATAAATGACATGATAAACAAGAGTCAAAATTGATGAAATAAGTGTTTAAAAGTGGTCGTATTCATGATCCAACAGTAAGTCTAAGAAAAGATTTTGAGAAAGTAAAGACTCTGAATCTTAGATTTGCTAAAGGATCTGAAACCTTAGATGAGATTATCAAGGTACAACGTTCTCCTCTTATAAAGACAAGTCTTGGATATACCGGAGAATCTTCTCAGGCTTCAGCACCAAATTGTCTAAAAGCAGCTACAAATGGTTTACAAAATTCTGCCACTCAGCAAGGGAATAAAGAATCATTACAGGTAAAGCATGATCATCTCAATTCAAAGAACACTAACAGGAATATATCTCAAAGAAACACCAATCAACAGGTAAATTCAAGTAGAAGATTCCATGATCGCAAAAATTTCTTCTTCAATGGACAATGTTTCTCATGTCACAATTTTGGTCATAAAGCTGTTCAATGTGTTGCATATAAAACCATCATGACTAGAGAAGCAATAAAGAAAAGGATTGAATTTGAGAAGAATACCTATAACAACTTTTCTCCTCTTCTAAATGAAGTTGAGTGTGCTTATTGCAATAACTTTGGGCATGAAGATTCTGAATGCAGGAGCAAAGTTCAACCAAAAGAGCATTTTCCTTCAATTTTCAAAGTATGGAAAAAGAAGGAATTACAGGTTGAAAATTGTGGCATAGCGTTATTTGCAGAAGGTGAAGAAAATCAATGGTACATTGATAGTGGATTCTCAAGACACATGACAGGTGACAAAAACAAACTTCTTGCATATAGTGCTCTAGAAAAGGAAAATAAAGTTATATTTGGAAATGATACTCCTGCTGTAATTAAAGGAAAAGGGTCTGTGTTTCTAAAAGAAAAGGTGAAGGCTAATGACGTCATGTATGTGGATGGATTAAGGCATAACCTGTTAAGTGTAATTCAAATGTGTGATCAAGAAACTGAAGTTGTCTTTAGTTCAAAAGAATGTGTGGTTCGTGATCTTGATATAGGTAAAACAATTATAAAATGAAAAAGAACTCCAAGCAACCTGTATGTATTAAAGAACTGCAAAGAACAATATTACTTGAGTAAATCTTCAAAAAACTGGCTATGGCATAGAAGGTTGGGGCATCTAAGCTTCTATCAAATCAACAAATCAAGCAGACTTAATGCTGTTCGTGGTCTTCCTAATATTACTCTACCTAAAAGTATTATATGCAAATCTTGCCAATTCGGAAAGCAGACCAGAGTGCAATTTAATGCCAAGGAAGGATCATCAAGTAGGCCTCTTGAACTCATTCATACTGACATATGTGGACCTATGAGGAAAAATTCACCTCGTGGTGAACAATACTATATCTTATTTATTGATGATTTCTCTAGAATGTGTTGGATTGGGTTGCTTAAACACAAAGATGAAGCATTTGAGAAATTTCAGATCTTCAAGGCTCTAGTTGAAAATGAATTAGATCTAAAACTCAAATGTCTTAGATCTGATCGAGGAGGAGAATATACTTCAGATGAATTCCTCGAATTTTGTGAGCAACATGGCATAAAAAGACAGTTCTCTGTAGCTGGCACTCCACAATAAAATGGCGTAGCAGAAAGAATGAATAGAACAGTTCAACAAATGGCTAGAGCTATGCTTGATGATTCTGGAACACCTGACACATTTTGGGCAGAAGAAGCACATACAGCGGTAAACATTCTCAACGAGGCACATGTTCGTGTAAATAGTGACAAAACTCCATATGAACTCTGGTATGGTAATTCTCCCTCCGTGAAGCATTTTAGAGTTTTTGGAAGTAAATGCTTTATCAAAAATAATGATGAAAAAATTGGCAAGTTTGAACCTAGAGTAGATGAAAGAATACTTCTTGGTTACTCCTCTACGAGTAGAGCATATAAATGTTACAATAAAAGACTTCGGAAGATTGTTGAATGTATTGACGTTGTTATTGATGAGCCTCCTGCAGCCCCAAAAGAAGAAAAACAAACAACAAATGAAGACGATGGTGACTTATGTCCTTTTACATCAAATAGCAATGATATAGACAGTGAACCCAATGAAGAACCTGAAGATGATTTATCTGAAAAAGCTCCATCCAGATATGTTCAAAAGAATCATCTAGAATTTCAAATTTTGGGAGATAAGGGATCAGGTGTACAAACAATAAGGACTCTTGTGGAATCTTCTAGCTATCTGGCATTTCTATCCACTATTAAACCACACAATGTCAATCAAGCTAGAAAAGATGAATGTTGGGTTCAAGCCATGAATGAAGAGCTTGATCAAATTGAAAAGAATCACACTTCGGAATTAGTACCAAGACCTCATAACAAAAATGTCATTGGAACTAAATGGATATTCAAAAACAAGTTAAATGAGAATGGGGATGTTGTAAGAAACAAAGCTAGACTTGTTTGCAAGGGGTATACTCAACAAGAAGGTATAGACTTTGAAGAAAATTTTTCTCCTGTAGCTAGACTTGAAGCCATAAGAATGTTTCTTGATTTTTCAAGTTTTCAACAAATCAAAGTTTATCAAATGGATGTTAAATCTGCATTTCTCAATGGTGATCTAGAAGAAGAAGTTTATATAGAACAACTAGAAGGATTCATTTTGGGAAATGATGAAAATCTTGTTTGTAGACTTAAAAAGGCTCTATATGGTCTCAAACAAGCTCCAAGGGCATGGTATTATCGTCTTGACAAATATCTTCATCAACAAGGATTTTCAAAGGGGTCTGCTGATAGTAACTTATACACAAAAATTGAAAATGATAAACTATCGATTGTGGTTGTATATGTTGATGATATCATTTTTGGAAGTAATGAAGAATCTATGAGTTAGAAATTTGCTTCTGTCATGCAGCAAGAATTTGAAATGTCTTTACTTGGGGAACTAACATTCTTTCTTGGCTTGCAAGTGCATCAAACTACAGATGGTATATTCTTGTCACAAGCAAAATACCTTAAGAAAATTCTGAAGAAGTATGGCATGGAAGAGTGCAAACCTGTAAGTACACCAATGATAACCAGATGTAATCTCAGTTCTCATGTTGATTCTCCCACGGTGAATCAACCAGAATACATATCTATGATAGGAAGTCTTCTGTATCTCACTGGGACTAGACCGAACATTATGCATGCAGTTGGGATTGTTGGATGACTCCAAGCTAATCCAAAAGAGACTCACCTTCAGGCTGTCAAAAGAATATTCAAATATCTACAAGGAACTCAAGACTTTGGACTATGGTATCCAAAGAATGCTGATCTTACTCTTCATGCTTACACTGATGCAGATTGGGATGGAAATGTTGATGATCGGAAAAGCACTAGTTGTGGTGCATTCTACATGGGGCCCCGGTTAGTCTCTTGGTTCAGCAAGAAGAAAAACTATATTGCCTTATCTACAGTAGAATCAGAATATGTGGCTGCTGCATCATGTTGCACTCAAATTCTGTGGATGATGCAAACCTTACAAGACTTTCAAATCAAATGTTCACCTCCTATCTCCATCATGTGTGATAATACAAGTGCCATCAGCATCTCAAAGAATTCTGTTATGCATTCCAAGACCAAGCACATTCCCATCAAGTATCACTTCTTACGTGAACAAGTGCTTGAACAAAAGGTGAAGTTGGAGTATGATCCCTCCAAAAAACAAGTTGCTGATATACTGACCAAACCTCTGCCCAGGGAAGCGTTCGAATATATCAGACAGAATCTGGGAGTAGTCTCTGCCATGCAGAAAATCAGAACTTCTTAAATTCAGAAGATTAAATTGGATACGCGGGTTTACTGAAATACAGTCGCGTATATACATGAGTTTATACAAAGAAAACCACGTATGGTTAGTTGCTGACAAATTTTACTTGGGGTCAGCCTTCTTCAACACAACTGCAGTGTTGGTTGGTATCTCTGATGCTGTTTGGTATCTCTGATGATGTTTCAGCTCTTATATTTCTATTTCATTCTCTGATATTGGGTGAAGATGCCTTGATGATTGGCTGTTGAAAGTGTTCAGGTTGCACAAGCTAAGGAGGAGTTTTGGTCATATGGAAAGGATGCATTGGATGCACAGTTTCAGTGGGAGCATTAGCCTTGCTGAATGTAATGCATTGTTGGCATTATGATGATTCTGAAATATGATCTCTCTTGAGGTCTTTTTGATATTGGTTATAAAAAGTCATATGTGTAATTTGATGACAAGGCTATGACCTATGATGTAAATTGTAATATTCAGTCATGTAAAGGGCTCGTTCAAATTTGTAAACCCACTTGGTTGGGTAGTTGATTCCAAATGTGTAAACTCACTTGGTTGGGTACAAGAGTCATATATGTAAATCCACTTGGTTGATCTTTGATGTAAGTATGGGTCCTTGGTTATAGAGTCATGTACTTCATTGAAAAATATGGTTGAAGACTCAGCATGAACTCAGGGGGAGCATGGTAACTTCAATGCACATCAGATCTACAAAGCTCTTCTTTCTACATGAGAAGAAAAACCTTGTTTTGGTTTTTGATCCGCCCTTTGCCCTTGATGTCAAAGGGGGAGAGTAACATGGTGTTTGAATAGGGGGAGAGTTTCATGATGTTTGCATAATGTTTATAATCAATGTATCTATCTGTTGTGATGATCAAACACCATCATGGTTTCCATCAAGTCCAAAAGGGGAGATTGTTGGGAATATGATGCAGAGTGTTGTCCTTGATGGCAACCTACTTGATAAAGTTGATGGAAACCTACTTGATGAAGTTGTCCTTGATGGAAATGATGTAAATCTGATGTATCTACAGATCAGTTCAGAAGTAGCAGAAGAAAGGAATTCAGAATGTGCCGGAATAATGTTGAACAAGGTATGTCACAAGGCATACGCGGGTTTGTTAAGGAGAAGTCGCGTATGTACGCGGAAATGAACGTGCCAAGTCGCGTATGCCAATTTGCGCTCTATTTTTATAAAACCAGGGGGCATTACCATGGTATTGGCCCAAAGTATTGAGCACTTGATTATCTATTTGATCCCGTCCAGGAATACCATCAGCGGTTGAGTGGTTTTGACTCATGGTATTGATAAAGGCCAAATCTATTTAAGGAGAAGAAAATCATAGTGCAAGTGGGCGTGCAAAGGTCTGGGCTTTAATGAATACTCCACTTTGAAGTATATCTGCATGGTTGAACTTTGTTCTTAATTAATAGATCTGAATCTATGATGCTCCTATGAATATGATGAAAGTTAAAGATCTCTAGATCTAGAAATGATGAATCTATAGGATGATCTGAAAAGAAGTAATGAAGACCTGGCAAAAATTTGATGAAAAAAAATTGAAGAAATCTAGGTAAGTTCATAGATCTGATCTGTTCTGCAAAGTTTATCATTTATAAATATATACGCAGGTTCATTTCAGGAAAAGTGTGTGTATACGCGGATTTGATTAAATAAAAGCGCGTATTAGCAGTTAGGGTTTTTCTAAAAATGCACAGATGTATACGCGGGTTAGTTTCATGAAAAGCGCATGTATACGCGGGTCTGATTAAATAAAAGCGCGTATGGTATCTGAACCAATGGTTGCTCAAGGTTGAATGTGTTTCTGCATATCTATTTTGAAGTCTGGGTTATCTCTGGTATTCTGGTTACAGTGGTTTCACTGTTCTATTTGAAGCATTAGGAAAAGTATGTCTGTTGATAAGTGAAGGGTTGTGTTGAAGCTGTTTGATCTAGTTTGAAAATTGATGAAACGTGGTCGGCAAGAGTACTGAGGTTTGAAGCCTTCAGTAAGGGGGTAGTAGCTCCCTTCTAGTAGTAGTTGGTAAATGAGAGCAGGGGGTAGTAGCTCCCTTCCAGGAGAGGCTGGTAAACGAGAGCAGGGGGTTGTAGCTCTCTTCCAGGAGAGGCTGGTAAATGAGAGAAGGTTGTAGCCTTCTGCAGGTGGGTGGCTGCGTGATGGTATGAGTCTGCGTCAGTACATGATTGTAAGAAGTTTTCTTTATATAATAAATATTGAAGACTGAGATGACGACAGCAGTGGTTTTCTCCTGAATTGGGTTTCTACCTTAAATCTTGGTGTTCATGTGTGTTGCTTATGTGTGGTGATTTATTCTGTTCTTACTGCACCTATTTACTGCTTACTAAACATCTGATGAATGAATGATGCAATGATCTAAGTTAAGAATTAAATGCATAATTAGATCTCTGAGCATACGCGAGTTTACTTAAGGATATCTGCGTGTATACGCGAGTTGTCTTCATTAAAGTAGCGTATGGGTTTAAAAGAAAGAAAAAATTAAAAAGTTTTCAGTCAACACTAAATACTGATTCACCCCCCCCCCCCCCTCTCTCAGTATCAACAAGTTAAGCCCTCAGGGGCTTAAGAAATTTATAATGTTTTTAGACTGTTTTAGGCCTTAAAAACAGTGTTTTTAAGCCAGTTTGAGGTTTTCGGTAGGTAGATGGAAACTTTTTTAAACCAAATAACAGAGAAATATAAGGTTTAAAAGGGATTTTGAAGTGATTTTTAAGGTTAAATGAGGCTTGTGGAGGGATTTTTATGAAGAAAAAGGGATGAAAATGGGGTCATTTATGAGTGAAAGGAGGGGTAAAAATGATGGGAAAATGGGATTCTCAAGCAGTCTTCTTTTGGAAAACAACAGATTTTTAGGATTATGAGGGAAACAACAGTGAAGATTAACTCAAGTAATAATAATCATCATAAAATTTTCAAAAATATGATAGGTTTTGAAAGGGAACTATCTCTTGAAGTTTTGAAGACAAAGTTTAGCCACTTTCTTGGTATAATAGAATTTATCAGTGGCTAACACCTGGGGGATCAATGTACCAGATGGGTATCTCCATGGTCGGGTTAAGAATGGTTAAGGTAGCCATAATAGGTACCAAGAACACTCCGGGAGGGGGAGCTAGGAACGGTATCTGACTGGAGGGGTAATGGCTAGGCGGGAGAGCTCTGAGATGGTTAAGGCCAGGAGGAATCGTGCGAGGATGAGGGGGTCCAAAAGGCTGAGTCGAAGTGCTAGGAGCAGGTTGTGAAGGGTGGGGCTACTGAATAGCCAAAGTGGGCCACTTGAGGGAAGACCAAGAAGATTACCTCATGAAAACATTCGATGAGTTGGGATCAGAGACAAGAGGAGGAAGACCAGGGAATGAACCAAGAAAAGAGGAGTCTTTGTAGACTTCGGGTGAGACACTGGTCAAGGGGTTGGCGGTTTGCTTATTTGCCACCGAAGATATGATGGAAACATGAGAGGTTTAAGACTTCGGTTCGTAATATGTCAACTGGTTAATGGTGACTATCTTTCCATTATGGGGAAAGGACATCTTGTGGTGAACCACAAATGGTACAACAGAGATCGCATAGGTGTAGCTACGACGCAATATAATGTTGCAATATAATGGGGCATCAATGAATTCTACGTCAACGCAAACAATCTTGCCTGCAAGAGTAACAAGACAATTTCGAAACATGCCAATGGGCTTGGAGGAGTGGCCATCCCATGCTCAGAGGCTGATAGTGGAAGGGTCCAACTCAGGTGATCTGAGTTTCTTTCAAACTAAAGTGGAAATCACACAGGTGAACACCCCCTTATCAATGATACAACGAGAGACGTTGGTGTTTTGGATCTTTACGGGGATCTGGAAGGTGACGGAAGTAGGAAGGGGAGGATGTTCTGACCGGTCAACATCGAACACGATCAAACGATCATCTGAAGGATCTACAACACCCATGGAAGTCAGTAGAGATTTTCGTTGTGAAGTGTTGACACCTAATCCTATGGGTTGGGTGTGGATATGTAATATTGTATAATAAATAATATTAGGAAATAAGGAAGGCCAAGAGTCATTGGGAGATGAATCCCAATAGCCTCACCTCCATGTATAAATACATGCACATTCCTCATCTAATAAATATTATGATTTGCGGAGTTACCTCCTGGTTTGACATGGTATTAGAGCCAGTCCCACTATTGGCATTTTTTCCTGTGGTGTAACTCCCTCATTCTTTTGCTCAATCAATTTTTATGCTAGTTTTTGCTGCTCTATTAAATTGTTGTACTGTAATTCTGAATTTTTTTTTATCTGCAATTTTTTCCCAGTTCTATTTTTGCAGCTTCTAGAGATTCTACAATTTGCAGTCCCTGAAATTCTGCAAATTGCAGCCCCTACACACACCTGCAAATTCTGCAGTTATTAAATTCTGCCATTCCAAATTTTTTTAAACGGCCTGTCAACCTCGCCATCCCTCGAAACCTCTCTTCCCACACTGCGCAAATCACAGTCGCCCTCCATACCTCACACACAACTCATCTAGCCTTATGGCCCGCTATCCCTCTACGCCTTACCACAACGCTATGACTCCTCAACGCTGTCTAATGCCGCTACGACTCCCCACTCCATGCTGTCTAATGCCCCTCGACTTCAACGCTGCCTATCCGACTGCAACGAACTCCAGCCTACGCCGCCCCTGCTACAACATTCCCCCACATTTGACTGTGTTATATATATAATACCGCCCTCGTAATAACACCCTCCACACTGCATATATAATATCGCCCTCATTATACGCTGTCATACACTCCATTATAACGCGCTATATACATTTCTTCTAGCGCTGTCTATCATATAAAATCACCCTTCCATTATTCATTCTATACCGCCCTCTCCAATTTCTTAATACCATTCCATTTTTTACCACTATTTTTGCCTTCCCCACATATTTATACCGCTTTCCCATATTCAATACCGCCCCCATCATATATAACACAATATCCATATAAATTTTTTTACTCCAAAATATATATATATATATATATATATATATATATATATATTTTTTTTTTTTTGGTGCAGAATTCAGTATTTGCAACAAATTTCTTTTTTCCCCTTCAATTGAGTACATTTCTAGAATTGAAGATTTTCTAGAAAAAAATTTTCCTCTTCAAAAGAATTTTTTTTCCAGCAAAGTAATTATTTTTTCCTTCAGAAGAATGCATTCTCTCATATCTATTGTAGGGGTGGTTCTCTTCGGAAAAGAGAACTATCTTGAATGGTCTCATAAAATCAAGCACACTCTCATTTTTAATGAGTTGTGGAAAGGAATCTGTGAAGGACAAGAAGGAAATCCACCAGCAAAGCCCACTTCAGTCAAGGAGCTCGCCATTTGGAAAACAAGAACTGCAAGGCCTATGCCTTTATTGCAGCTTCCGTAAATGAAGAGGTGAATCACCATATTCCATCATTCTCAAATGCCTATGAAGCCTTGAGAAAGCTAAAAGAACTCTATGACTCACATTCAGAATTAGAAAATGTTCAATTGATGATTAAGCTGTTCAGTCTTGAAATGAAGAATGATGATCCCCTTGCTTTAGCTTCAGAAGTAAGATCTATAATGCATGACATTGAAAGCACTGGTGTAAAAATGGACATATCTCTCACAGCATATGTTAAGGCATTATATCCGACTTACTCACATTATCTTGAGTCATTGCAAGCAAGTGGAAACCTTGAGCATATCACCTTTGATACTCTTGAGAAAAAGTTTTCAGAAAGAGAGAAAGCTTTCAGGAAGATGACAGTCCCTTCGTCTTCTGAAGAGGCTGCATACTTGGCACATAGAGAAAATATTCATGCTCCAGATTCATCCAGAGGAAGAGGTGGCAGAAGAGAAAGAGGAAGAAGAAACTTCACAGAAAGAGGGGGCAGACAATCTGACAAATACAATCTTCATTGCACACGTTGCAATAAAGATGGACATGATGCATCCATATGCAGGACACCTTGGGAGAAAATTGAGCAGCAAAGAAATCAAGACAAAGGTAAAACTAATGATAAAGACAAAGGTAAAGCACCTGAATCCGCTCATTATGTTCTAGCACATTGTAACAATGGAGTAACTGAAGACTTGTTTTATGTTTCATTTACTTCATGGAGAGATGATTGGTTGCTAGATTCAGGAGCAACATCTCACATGACATTTAGAAAATATTTTTTTGAAGAATTCACTGACAAAGTTGATGGAGCATTATATTTCGCTGATTAATCCAAACTCAAGCCATCAGGGCTTGGCACAGTCAGGCTTAAGTTTCCTGGTCTTCCAGATCATATCCTACATGAGGTTCTATACCTCCCTGAGTTGAGGAGAAACTTGCTGTCCTTGGTCCAAATCCGCCAGCAAGGACACTCCATTCACTTGTTTGATGGCAAGGCAGAGGTCATAAAAGCATCAGATCACTCACTTGTCATGGAGGGAATAGAAGAAGGGAGACTCTTGAAGCTGAAAGGGTCATCTGCTCATGCTCAAAACTTTGCATTCAATTCACATCATGATGAAGGTACATTCCCATCAAGTCTTTTATGGCATGCTAGATTTGGACACTTAAACTATGAAAGCCTTCGTTTGTTGAAGAAAAATGGTGTTAATGGGCTGCCTACAATTCCTAGAAAACCTAAGGAATGTGATGCTTGTATTCTAGGAAAGCATAGCAAACAACCATTTCATGATTCACACTCCAGAGCACATAAAAAACTTGAGCTTGTTCATTCATATTTATGTGGCCCTATGTCTGTTGCTTCTACAAATGGAAATAAATACATGATGACATTTATTGATGACTACACCAGAATGTGTTGGATTTACTTATTGAAGAACAAGTCTGATGCTTTTCAAACATTCAAGAATTTTCATGCATGGATAGAAAATGATGCACAAACTCATATTGGCTCTCTACGTACTAATAATGGAAAAGAATACACTTCAAACGAATTTGAAAATTATCTTCGTCAACATGGAATCAAACATCAAACAACTATGCCATATAATCCCCAACAGAACGGTGTAGCTGAAAGAATGAACAGAACTATCTTAAATATGGTTCGCTCCATGTTATTTTTCAAGAATGTGAAATTGATGTTTTGGGCTGATGCAGTTCTATGTGCTGTTTACATAAATAATAGGTGTCCTTCAAGTTCAATTAGAAACAAAACTCCTTTTGAAATGTGGCATGGCCACATTCCTTCAGTAAAGCATTTCAGGGTCTTTGGGTCCACCTGTTATGGCTTGATACCCAAGGGTCAAAGGAAAAAACTTGGTGCTAGAAGTCGAAAATGTATCTTCTTGGGTTATTCCAATACATCCAAAGGATATTGTCTCTATGATGAAGCAAATAAGAAGTTTGTAGTAGCAAGAGATGTCATATTCCTTGAATCTTCCAAGAGTGACAAGGTTGTTGAGCGGCAACTTGATCACCTGGATAGATTCACACATGCAAAGTCTTTCCAAGAATTTGATAATCAGATTCCACATCTTGAAGGGGGGATTCTGATATTGAATCAAACTGTGGAATCATGTCCTGAAGCACTCTCTCCCCCACATGAAGAAACAACCACGGATGACACATTGAATGATGTGATTGACAGAATTGGGAGATTGAATCTTGAATCAATCCCAACTCAGTCAAGTGAGCAGCCTGGGCCATATCATAAAGGTCCTCCCAAATGGTTGACAAAGACACTTGAGAATGTTCATCCTGATGAGATTGGAAAAATAGGAACAAGAAGTTCCACTCAACAAATCGAAGGTGATGTAGATAATTCTGATTCTCCTATTGATATGGATATTTCTTATAACTGTGAATTGACTTTGTCTACAGATCATGAACCAACTTCCTTCAAAGAAGCCGCTTCTCATGATGAATGGAAAGAAGCGATGCAAAAGGAGTATGATGCCTCGATAAAGAATGGCACTTGGAAGCTGGTTGATCTGCCTTTGGGAACAAAAACAATTGGCTGTAAGTGGGTCTACAAGAACAAGTATAAAGTAGATGGCTCACTTGACAAGCACAAGGCCAGGCTTGTGGCAAAAGGTTTCACACAAAAATAAGGAATCGATTATGAAGAAACTTTTGCTCCCACAGCAAAATGGACCACCATCCGGACTCTCTTTGCCCTAGCAGCTCAGAATGGATGGAAAGTCCATCAGATGGATGTAAAAACCGCCTTTTTGAATGGAGATCTAAAGGGGAAAGTTTATATGTCCTAGCCAGAAGAATTTGTGGTAAAGGGTCAAGAACAAAAAGTTTTCAAGCTTATAAAATCCTTGTATGGCCTCAAGAAAGCACCACGAGCCTGGTATGAGAAATTAACCGAGCATCTTATGAAACTTGACTTCAAACATTTTGATCTTGATGATGCAACTTTGTTTGTTAAGAAAGTTGGAAAAAAAGTTGTATATCTTGTGGTATATGTAGATGATCTTTTGATAACACGGAACAATGAGAGCTATATTGCATCCATGAAGAAAGAATTGAAGAAAGGTTTTGAAAGGACTGATTTGGGCCATGTTCATTACTATCTGGGTATTGAAGTAATTCAACATCCTAAATATATATTTCTTTCTCAAAAGAAGTACATTAGATATCTTTTGAACAAGTTTGGCATGGATGAATGCAATCCCTTAACCACTCCAATGGAACATAACTTGAAGCTCACATCTATTGAAGGGAAGGAATTTGATGATGCAACTAAGTATAAACAGCTTATAGGAAGTCTTATCTACTTGACCACCACCAAACCTGACATTTCATTTGCTGTTGGAATCCTCTCAAGGTTCATGCAAAAACCTTGTGAAGGACATTGGTCTGCTGCAAAAAGAGTGTTAAGGTACTTGCAGGGGACTCAAGACTTTGGACTCAAATATATGCAGGTAGGCGACTTCAGCTTGATCGGATACTCTGATTCAGACTTTGATGACGACAAAGAAAAAGGGGTGTCTACTATAGGTTACACCATGAGTCTTGGATTAGGAGCTGTCTCATGGAGATCACGCAAACAGTCAGTTCCAGCAGATTCCACGACCGAGGCAGAATATGTGGCAGTAGGTGAAGCAATAAAGGAAATTGTGTGGCTCCGGAAAATCCTGGAAGATTTGCAGATGAAACAAATGTATTCCACACCAGTCATGATCGACAACACTTCTGCAATAAAGTTGGCCAAGAACCCAAAGTTCCATGATCGAACAAAGCACATCAATACAAAATACCATCTAATTCGACATCATGTTCAGGCCAAAACCATCCATCTACATCATTGTTCCAAAAATGAGCAAACTGCTGATATCTTCACCAAAGCACTTGGAAGAGAAAAGTTTGAAAAGTTCAGATCGATGCTTGGGCTCACCAACATCCCTTCGGATTAAAGGGGGGAATGTTGAAACCTAATCCTATGGGTTGGGTGTGGATATGTAATATTGTATAATAAATAATATTAGGAAATAAGGAAGGCCAAGAGTCATTGGGAGATGAATCCCAATAGCCTCACCTCCATGTATAAATACTTGCACATTCCTCATCTAATAAATATTCTGATTTGCGGAGTTACCTCCTGGTTTGACATGAAGGGCACGACTAGAGGAGTTCCAGCGTTGAGATGGAAGCAGGGGATTGCGCCAAATCATCTACTATACTATACGAATGGGCAGCTTTGCCAGAAGTAGCATTTCGGTGTAATGGTCCCTTGGGGATCTTGGCATGAACCTTTGCCTTAGGCGGAGGGATCTATAAAGTACCATTGGTTGTTGAAAGAGGCTCTGTAGAACCTGAAGAATGAGGCTGGAGGGAAAACGTAGTAGGAGGCTTGTTGTACTGATGGGACAGAGTCTGAAGGTTGAGGTCAACTGTAATGGGTTGGTCAGAGTTGATCTTGAGAATCTGGTAATCGAAGGTACCAGATGGAGGAGTTTGAGTGGCCACCTGACATTTAGGAGGTTGGGTAGCCACAAATCGTTACTGAGGGAAAGGATTAGTAAACACAACTGACTGACTAGGCGCAACACTGGGAGGAACAAAAGGAGAGGCTTGTTGTCCTCGCGATGTTGCTTGAGTCTCCCACATCTGCTGCATCTATGGTAAAATATGACAATCGTGGGTGTAATGACCATAAACACCAAAACAAGAACAAGGCTTGTTCATGTGAACAGGCCCATCCTGCTTGGGCTGAGTGCCTTGTTGTTGGTTAGCAATGTTAGGTGCATTACCTTGGGGATTAGTTCTAGAATTACCGAGAGAAGATTGATTTTGGGTGCCTTTCCTCTTATTTTTGGAAGTAGGAGGATTAGTCATGCCCTATTGTGCATGCACCTTCCCCTGGGGGGGGGGTGGTGGTGGTTGCTGTTGCGGGGGTTGATAAGGTAAGGGAGGTGGTGGTGCTATTGCTTGAGTGGCTGGAGCACCAGGCTGTGGATACGGATAATAAGGAGGTTGGGTAACATTGTGGTAAATAGTTTGGGCAAAAGGAGGAGGCATTCCGTATCCTAGATACATGCTACTGGGAGGGGGAAAAGTGCTGGAGGAGTTCACCACTCGTTGAGGAAAACCATAACCCATGGGAGGATGAGCATATGGATGAGAAAGGGATCCAACGATATTGTCGGCGTCATGGGATGCCCCCAGTGCGTTGGTACCACAGGTATAGGGAGATCAATTAAGAAACTATAAAAATAACTAGACTATGCATAGATCAGGTCATATTTTAATGCAATCTGGAGAGTAGCTTCTTCGGTTTGAGGGAAATGCAATGCAACATATTTGCCTATATCAGGAAAAAGGGATCTAAGGAACCAGTCCATGTAGACACGGTCTTTGAAGGTAGGGGATCGACATAGGTTTTTCTTCTCTGCCATTATTGGACATGATCGGATAGGTGGGTCGTAGACAATTGACGGAAAGAAGTCAAAAGTTCGGTACTAGTGTCATAATGAAGGGGAAGCAAGAAATAAGACAGAAAGCCTGGGCAAGAGTCTCAAAGGTGGTATGAAAGGAGGAGGAATAATCTACATACCACTTAGAAACTTCACTAGTAAGCGTAAATTGGAACAATCGAAGACAGACAGAGTCATCGGTAATGGAGTTAGGCAAAAAACACATGTGGAATGATCAAACATGGTTTGTAGGATCTTCTCCAGCAAGACCTTCAAACTTAGGGATGTCGGAAGGGAGCTTGGTTGGCATAGCAGGCCAACCAGCGTCATGGTGTATGGGGCCATTGATCAACTGGTTAAAATCAGGAAGACTGAGGCCTGCCATATAGGGGAGCAAGGGAGTAGCTGATATATTTCCTGTTGCAGTCCCACTACTAGTATTTCCATCATTAGGGTCAGGGCTAGCACCAGCATTAGGTCCTGAACTAGACATGGTGAAGGTGACAGGGGGAGAAATGGGGATCAAACCAGAAGGGGAACCCAATGAACCAAAAGAGGAGTTAGAATTCGGACTTGGTGGAGGACTAACTCCAATCCTACGCGGAGGAGTAAGTCTTCCTAATGGAAATTGAGGATGAAGGCCAAGAAGTCTCCGAGATAAATGCCTCGACGACGCAATGATGAAAGCACAAACACGACACAGAGGGAATAGAGACCAACAAGGGCAAGGAGGTGCAGGATCAAATGATTATAGTGTTGAAACAAGGGTAGAGAGTTGCAGGACCAATTGATTACAATGTTAAAGTCTTTGCCTCACGGTGTTAACCAGGCTCTTATTCACTTAGGGTGTGTGTGTTAAGTGTGTAAATTTTAATCTTTAAACCCAGACGTTTGTAGAGAAAAATAAAAAGTGTGGTGTATAACTATAAATAAATCTGCAGATAACAGTAAATGAAACTGAATATAACAGAAAATAAATAGTTAATTATGCATTGATCTAAAGCCAAGGAGGCGGGCCACTGAATAACTTGTCTATGGGTGGGAAAAAATCTAGTCAAAACACACCAAAATAGCCAATGGATCTAAGGTCGGGAGGGACAATGATCTAAAGTTCAGATTTTCTAGAAATGGGTGCAGACAACAACAAAAAATAAGAGGGAAAAATGTTGCAAATAAGGTGGCAAAAGGTTACAACCTGGAGGGAAACGTAGAGGCCGTAGAGGAAGACCCAAACAAAACTAAAAAGAGGTGTTTTGGATGAATGAATAACCAATCTAAAATGGATATAAAGGTGAGGGATCAGATCTAAAAAATGGCTAAACACACTGAAATTTCAGACGAGCAGCTTCATTTAAACTCCTCCTAGAAAGGTGGAAGGGTACTGAAGCCCTAGGGGGCTAGGTTCCCACTTTGATGATTCAAACAGAGCAAGTACAGGTCCAAAAAAGGTGGAGATGGAGGTCAGACAACCCTGAATAGAGGCGAAAAAAAACCCAGAAAAATCTCAGAAAATTTCCCAAAAAAATTCTAGGTCGCAGTTTCTGACCTGTTTTCTGTAGACGTCACGGGTTTTGGCATGTTTTCTGTGTCCTGGAGGTTCAGGTCCAAAAAGTGCAACTTGTACTTCTGGTACTCTCGGGAGATGGTTTCAGAAAATTTTGTCGTCTCATCTGTGGCTGATGCCTGTCACCTACGCAATAGGTGTGAAAACACATGGATGTTAGGATTTTTAATGTTTCAGGGTTTTATAGGTTAAAAACAACATCAAGAAAAGCAAAACAAGAGGCTGAAAAAAAATCCTATGGTTTTAAGCAAGTGGTCATGTAGGGACCTGAAAAAAGACGGAGGTAGAAATCGTAAGCCCTTGACCACAAGACCAAGGCAGATGGTTTGAAGCTTGAATATGTGGTCCTCCAATGGGATTCAAGGAATGAGGAAAAAGGGAAGCATTGAAAATTTGAAAACCCATGGAGAGGGCCATATAAGATCTCAACTTTTCATGGACATCATGCTTTCATATTAAAATAGATGAATGGAGAAGAATGCTTAGGAGGACCACTCAATGGTAGGCTCCTTAAGAACTATTTGTTTTTATATTCATATTTCATATTTCCCAATTCCATTGTAAATATCAGTTTAAATTTTTACAAAGTATTAAGCGAAGAATCATCGAATCTTCGAGCCCAAGGTGAAGTCCATAAATTTTGATTGGTTTTATGTTGTTTTCAAATTTAAGTTAGTCGAAGTTAAGTCAGTTTGAGTCAGTATTAAGTCATTTTTGAGTCTGTTTCGAGTCAATTTATTATATTAAGTTTTCAGCATTCAGTTTGATTTTCAGATTTTGACTCAATGCCCAATGGATTGGCTACTTGGTCTATGTTGTTCTTGACAACTCCAAGGATATGTCATCCCAAACTGGAGCTAATGGTAGTGTAATTTTTTTCACCCTGCCACCAGTGATCGAAAATACTCTTATCATGTCATATTAGGGCCCCATTTTGAAATTTTTGTCATTCCATTAGGTCATAATGAAAGAATTTTGTCACTAGATGTAGATATAGGAATGATCTCACTCCTTTCTAAATTTTCCTACTTGCTGGCTCATTTCACCACTTTGTTGAGTGTACCATCAGCCATGAGTTGTCCTCATCATTCCAGTCGTTTTCATCATGGTTTCATTTAGTGAGAGTATCCATTACGTCTTAGGATTTCCAAGGTCATCAAATCAACATTTCATGCATAAAGCCCAGAAAATGAAGGAGTGCCAATAGAGAAATTTTATCAGTAAGTTTGATCTGTAAACTTGATTTCAGAGAAAATGTAATTTTTATGTTTCTAATTTGTAATAAGTTCTTAGAGTTCCAAGTAGCTGCACACTCAAAGTTCCATCAAAAAAGGAGTAAATTTCCAAAAATCCAATAAATGTTCCTAAGCACTCAAAAGATGAAGTTCAAAGATCAGATTCATAAGTGAAAGCTAAAGAAAGCAATGTAAAGTTAATTTCAAGAAAGGAAATGTGGGTCCAATTTTGTTTAACGATTTTTCTTCAAGTATAAAAGGCACCCAAAGACCAAAAAGTCTTTAGTTTGCATCCCCAAGCATTGTGCTCTTAGCCTCCCCAAGAAAAATATCGATTTTTTCTTTAGAAAACCAACTTTTGGCACCTTTTTTGAGATTTTTCGAAAGGAACTGCGCTTTTTGTAGAAGGTATGTTGCGCTTTTTAGAAGCACGTTGCGCTTTTCGTAGGGCTTCGTTGCACTTTTCCTCAATACACTGTGCTTTTTGCAGAGGAGAGCCATGACTCCAAATATTACTTGCAGAGGTTCTAAGCACAAGTTTAGGGTTTCTACAGTTGTTTCCAAGTCAGTTGCACCTCTTAAGCCCCTCGTTTTAGCTTGTGGTCATAAATTTATGGTGCATACCCTCCCTTACCCTCTATCTCATGTTTTAAGTAAGTAATCCCTAGTTTCATATTTTTTGAAGCTAAATGGATTTCCCTTTCACCCATTAACCTTCCTTACACCCTAACTCACTCCCCACTACCCCTACATCCCCTCATCTCCCATTCCCAAGCTCTATTGCCTAAAACCTTACCCCTAAGCTGTGCTTTCCTGGGCAGCTAGATACCACCCTGTATTTGAATTTCCTACCATATTTCCCTTAAACATTTCAACCCCTCATCACTTCTCTAAGCTTCCTAACCCCCTTACACACTTCCCAAAATTTTCCCTCACTTATCTCAACCCCCAAAATCTACAATCCTACTCAATTTCCCTTGCCTTTATTCCCTAGGGTTTAATACAAAACTGAACATAATGGAGGAGGAGAGAAACATCGTCGATGAGGAAAGAAATACCACAGAAGAAGAGAAGAAAACATATAATAAAGGAGGGAGGATTCTAAGGTTAGAGCCATGATACACTAGGGCATTGAGGCATCAACCTCGGTAGTGAAATGTTTCTGGCATGTAGGTTGCTTTGAATTTTGTGAGATGGTACAAAGTGTGCAAAGTCACCCTATTTTGACTAGGGTTTTCATCAGAAACATAAAAAAATACCCAGTGACTATTTCAGGGGTGACTTTCACCATTTGTACTAACATCATTATAGAAGAAATAGGGATACCCAATGTGGGTGAAAAATAGTTCAAAACTAAAGATTTGGATGCCTAGTTGTATGAACCTTACCTCAAGACACCTTAGAAAGATAACATCAAGAAGATATTTCCTTTTGGTCAGTTGTTGAACAGGTTTTCCCCCAAGATGAAGATTGTCATGAAATAATTTACTTGTGAGGGCAGATTCTCGAGGTTGTACAACTATCACATTAGGTTTCTTATGCAATTCACTAGGGTGAAATTGCTCAACCTTCCCTACTACCTATACAGAAGCATGGATAAGATGGCCTACATAGTGAAAAACAAAGAGTTTTAGCTTCAGATGAATAGCCTCTTTCATCATTCACTGATTAAAATCATTTTCCTTCACCACCTCAAGGATCTTAACATTGCATGGGATACTTTCATTGAGGCAGATGTCTTTACTACAACACCAAACTAGCCTACTAGGCCTGTTCCACCACCCACATCAGTTTCTCACAAGAAAAATAGGTTATATAACATGGCTACAATAAGGAAAACCAAAGAGGTGAAAACATACTAGAGAGTACCTAGGCAAGTGTTTTCTCCACAGATTGTGGAAGGGGCCTTGCCTTTTACATCAGCAAAACAAGGTAATCAAAAGCAGCAAGAGGTAGTTGTTCAAGAGGAGGATGACCCTAATCATGAGGAAGAAATAGAGTTTGACCTGGTGAACTTGGATGTCCAATATTATCATGAAACCTCAAACCTGGTCATCAAAGAAAAATATGCCACAATCAGAGAGATGCAAGACAATTTGGCAAGAGCACAATTTTTCATCTCCTTCCTTGAAAAAGAAAAAAAATAGTTGAAAGAAAAACAAGTACTCTTGGAATTGGATTTGTTGAAGGTCAAGAGGAAATACACCAAAGGAAAAGTAGTGATGGCACCTAATGAGTATGATCATGATGAGGCTCAAACCACCAAGAAAATACCAAAAACAAGAGGTCTTAAGAGAGCATTAGAGTAGGAGAAACATGAGGCAGAACAAATCAATTTTGAGGAAAGAATAGAAATAGAAATAAATTATGACAGAGCAGTATGGCTTGATAGAGTGAACATACACCTTGAGAAGTTTCTTCATAAGCCCAAAAAATACAATCAAATTCTCACACACATGGCTACTGATACAACACTATAAACAAGATTTGAAACATCAGAATCATGCAACTAAACGATAAACTCAAGGAAAACCTAATCACTCAAAAGGAGAAGGACAAACTTGAGTTACTTGTTGAGGCCTCCTTGGTTGCTTGAGACACTTCACCAACACTTCATCCAAAAATTTTGAAGTTTTTTGGGTACATTTTTGAGTTTTTGGGTATTTTGGTGAAATTTAACAGTGTTTTTGCATAGTCAGCCTGTAAAACGCACATCGTGGGCCACACTGCGCTTTTTTTGAAGGCCTCCTAAAGAGAAAAAAATTGGATATTTGAATAGATAATTATGTCTACATCAAATTTTTACTATTGGCACACTAAAAATAGAGCTTTTGACAGGTGGAAAAGGTCAAAAACCTCTCAAAAAACACCTTTCTGCCTCACGTTGTGCTTTTTTAGCAGTCTTGGGAGATTGCATTTTTGAGGAGCTTCATTGGACCATTTTCAAAGCTTGAGCACGTTTTGGACAAATAGGCTGGAAGAGATTTCCAATGAGCCATATTGGGCCCAATTCTGACTTTAGGAAGTCACTCAAAATTAATTTTGAAGTCCCACACTGTGCTTTTTACCAGGCACATTGCACTTTTCCCAAGCACACTACGATTTTTACAATTGACTGATTTCTTCATAATTTTCAAAATTTATTAGTTTATTGATGGATTCCAAGGAGATTTATTGATGTAATTATAAAATGTAAATGTAATTATGTCATTAATAGTTACTAGAGGTATATATATCAGGTAAATATGTAATTTTGGGTAAAGTGAATCAATATCATGAATGATAGGGATGAGTTTTTTGACTTCCTTAGTCATTAGGATTCTAGTTGAGAAATTTGGGGATCAACTCCACAAGTCATATATATGACCCCTGAGAGTGGGAGAAGTTGTTTTTGGTCTATATCTTTCATTCCTTTTTCATTTCAAGGATTGGATGCTTTGTAACTGATCGTTGAACACTAGTGTAATTAGATGTTTTGGCAGGAACTAATAGACAAAGTTGCAGCTATTTTGGTGGCGCTCATGTGGTAATGTGTTTTAGAATTGTTTCCTCTTATGTTTGTGAATGTTTGAATGTATTGTGATTTCCATATTCATGCCATCTATGAATGTAATTGATTCCTAAGTCAGATAAACAAAACTCATTAGTTTATGCTCTTTTTTGGAGGAATTATTACAGTTTCGTGTTCACTTTCTTCTAATTGAAAATAATTCATATTTTCCATTCGATTTCCTAAAACCATAGTAGTCCAAATCACTCCATCAAGATAAATAACTGTGTTAAATTGATTACCTACCTTGTCCCATCAAATATTTGCAATTATGATCCTTTTTTCCCTGACCAAGTTTTTTCCTTGACCTATTCACCATCCAACACCCAAAATCAATCAACCAAACCCTACTGCTATTATACCTAGCCTAAAATCTCATTGATCCAGTCATCTTGGCTATGATCTCGTGGAGAGAGCCCTCTCCTGCCAAGTAGGGCTAGCTACTTGGCGAAATATTGGTCTGTGGTTACCTTTGTTGGTCTCTTCCTCAGCCTTGGAGATCTGGTGGAATGATAACATGAGGTACTTGTTATGTGTTAATATAGATCGTGGATCTATAGTTCTAATGTGATGACCATTTGGTTTAATCATGCATATACCCTGCCGGAAATTTAGGCCTGTAATAAAGATACAATGGAGGTGACTGTCAGTTCCAGCTCCGCTCATCTCTAGACACCTGTAGCATATCTTCTTAAACTCCGCAACCAACTTGAGTTCATCCTGAATGTTAGCACAGTTCTCTACTAAGTCACCAATTCCTCTTTTATTTACCTTTTTTTCATCAGATCATAAGTCAAAATTTTTACTTTTTCAACCAGTTTTCAGCAATAGTTTTGGTCACTAAAAAATCTTAATCTGGTATTCTTCTCCTTAACTTCATTTAATCATCAGCAGTTTCAATTTCATCATTTCATCATCATCATTTAGAGATCTAGAGTCAGGTCATTCCATATCATATAGGTTAAGTTTCGGTTCAGATTTCCCATGGGAAAATCTTCATATTTACACTAAAATAAGTCAGCTGGAATGAGATGAGGAGGATGAAGTGCACTACATTGAGATGTTCCACATTCACATTCTTAGAAAACGCACAAAATTTATCAATGTGTCTATGTGTTGGGTTGCTATATTCCACCATGAACCGAGGTAAAAGCTTCAGATAATCTCGTGGCATGTCATTTAGCATATGAGGAAGGGCCAACGCGGTATATTTGTTCAAAAGAAACCCGAGCACATCCATATGAGGACGTGACAATGGTAGATTACAGATTTGAGTTTGATGTTGGACGATGTGAGTGATAATGGGTATTTGATGAGAGTAGGAGTTATTATTTATTTGTACGTTGTTTTGGGATGCTGGGACTTTTATTACCTCTTCAGCCTTGGGAGTAGGATGGAAGACAGGGAAGGAAAACTCTGTTGACTGTGCTTCGTCCTTTATGAATTAATTGGATAGACAAGAGGAATCCGGTGGGTATTTGAGTACTTGGGCCATGGGATATTGACCATAGATATTAGCTCTTTGAGATGAGCAGGGTGAAGTTTCAAGGGAGAAATGAGGTAAGTTGGTATGGCCATATTTTCTTTATTTCTAGACCCTTTTGAAGATGAATTTCTCAGGATCAGATATGGAGGAGGTTTTTAACTAGGTGGTATCTGATTGGGTATGTGTCCTAGTGAAATCTAGGATTAGGGATGATTTAAAATCGATTATAGTGGAGTCGCAAAGGTGAGTGTTAGGAAACTCCCAACCCTTCTTTCTCACCTGACTGAAGGGTGGAACTTCTGTCATATTATAGGCAAAAGATATTTCTAATTTTTTCCCCAGAAATGGCGCCAAAAAGATGTTGTAACTCCTAGATACATCCCTGAGTTTCTAAAGACCAGTGCCTAGGACATATTAAAATCACAGGGTTTCAATTCATTTACTTAGAGACTTCTATGAAGGCATATTCACTGAGAAATTATGGGACTATGGTTGAGGAATGATGAGGAAACTTGGTACTCGGTTGATGCAAGAAAATCTTCACTTGAAATGGGTTCGCTAGAGGCTGTATGCATCTATGATGCTTCAAGTGGGCCAAGTGAGGAACTAATGAATAGATCTTTAAATATAATGCAGCGATGATTTAGAAGAATTAGGAGGAGAAATTTTGAAGACATGGGCTTATTTGTGGTAAGAATTCAACCCTCTAAGAATTTGGAGGAATGGTGGCAAATGAGAGATCAACGACTATAGAGTCTCATGGATCACAATATTAAGTTTGCATACTAGCCTAACCCATAAGTGTCATCTTTTCTCAACGAGAAATATACAAATTCATGAGTTAAACAATTTACACCCAACGTCTTTCACACATCAGTCATTGGAATATCAAATTATGAAATGAAAATTCCTAAAAAAATACAAGATAAAAACATACATACTGCTCATTAATTCAATTGGAATCTAGTCGTAGAAAAAGTCATTTTATATTAGCCTTCAAAAACAACTCTCCTGAATATGCATTTAAGAGCTCAAAAATAGCTTGTACATCACAGATTACACAGTATGAACCCAAAAATTTCCACCAAATCTAGAACCCTTTCTTTCTATTTGAATTTCCTACATATAGAGTTTATTCTATGGGCTCTTAGCCATATATTCTTTCTTGATAGGCCGGTACATACATCATGATAAAAAATGATATGATCAAAATGAGGAGAGTGATGTGAGCAGCACTCCTGTAATAGAAACTAACAACGAAAGAGGTGAAATTCTAATTTCACTGACTAAGCATCATACCTGAAAAGTAAACAAAGAAAAATAACTATAGGCCACGTGGGATGAATCTTGGAATATTAATCGTGGGGTAGTAGAAGGTCCTGAGGTGCGTAGATGCATCAGAGTAGAAGAAGAACCAGAATGATGGGATGACATGGGCACCCTCGGTTGTGAAGTGGACGCCACTAGTGGATGCCCATTCTCATAACACCTCTGCCACATAATATCTGAAGGTAATGGTGCAGCGCTAAAGAGTTCAAACAATTCCCATAGTTGAGTTAATTCCGAATAATAAAGGTTGGCAGAGAAGAATTGTTTAACCTTTTCTAGTAACATAAATTCATGATGGAGAGATGCCACCAAGGTCTCGACCTTAAGATGGTAGGTCTTCTCTTCAGCTCAGTCAACTCTGCATTTAATCTCGACCATCCTTTGCTCATATGTTACGCAAGGGAGAAGCATGCCTAAAGGGTCCCAAAAAATTGGGAATTATGCCTCCAAAAACTTATTCCACTCATTATCAAATGCTTCCACTCCTCTGGCTACTGTCCCCAGGAAATCATCTGCTTTTGCCTGAGCATATTCTTTTTGTATCATTCTCATGATTTCCATCATTACTCTAAAATGGTCTACCACTCCGTGCATTCCCAATTTCCTAGTGGGAAGTTCATTGATGAACTAAATGTATCCCCGCGCGATCAACACGTTTTCATTTCCCTCTTTGCGACCTACATCCAATTGCACCTTGAAATCACAGACAACATTATTTTTTTCATTAACCAATGTAATGTATTTCGAGTGATATTTTACTTCCTTGATAATTTCTCTCCAGATCATCTGTCTCGCCTCTGCTAAGGACATATTACCCTTAAGTGGGGACTTTAATTTCTTGACTGATTTTTTTAGATTGTGGGATTCTCTGTGTGCAGCGTCCATCTCCTTCTGTAGAGACGATATCAAATATTATTTCTTGGTCAGGGAAACCTTTTCTTCCTCTAATAATCTATGCATGGTCCAGGTTTCATCTTCCGAGACCTTTAACTCTGCCAGGGCCTTTTTCAAGTTCTCCAAAGGGTTCTGTGGGTCCTCAGGTACAAAAATAAAACAAACATGACGGTTTAAGCTTGTTGTAGTTCGTCCATTCTTATTTTCAGCTCTTTTATCTCATCGCCCTTCTTGATGAGTATCTATGAGAATGATTCCTTCTACTTTTCAACCTGAGCTAACTCTACTGTCTAAATATGCTCTGAGCTGGGATTATTCAGCTTACATTGTAGCTCTTGCACCTCCAGATATGTTTTTCACAGTATATTTTTCACGGTTGTCTCCTTCTTCAAGCCCTTACCCTTTACCATTGCCTTGAATTCATCCAACTGCTTGGAAAGGGCCTTAGAATTCTCTCTTTCCCTCTTCATGGTAGCCACTGTCTTACCCAAACAATTCTGAGCTTTCTCCAAAGCAAGAGTTTGCTTTTCTCCAATAGCTTTATGTATATTTAACTTGTCGGTCAATGGAATGGAAGCCAGCTTGAGTATCATTTCTAGGGCCTTGTACTTGGAACCTAGAGGCAAGAGGTGAGAAGTTGAGTGCTCCATTGCGACCACCAGTTGGTCATTTTCTACATAGAGAGCCATATAAAGCTCGGTATGGTGCTTATATACATACTGAGCCAACTCTGCCTTCAACCTTTCCCTGCCCAACTGATTCTTTTGTTAAATATTTTCCCCATGGGCCAGTTCATTCCTGATCCAGTACCTCTTTCTGAAGGACCCTCCCCGGGGGTGACTATCTGTGAATACTCTGAAGGTGCCTGCGCGGAAGCAGTGTCTAAAGAAACTCAGAACCTTGACTTACCTTTAACTTGGTCAATATACTAAGGGACCACCTCGTCACGCTACTCCATGACCTATCCTTTAGGTCCTTCTATTCTTTTCTTTTTGTTGACGTGGCCCTCCTCTTCCACTTCCATAAAATCCTGTACCATCCTGTAACTTTCTTGGTCCTAAGCCTCTGCCTCGTTTTGTGTAGTATATCCTATGGAGCTTCCTTTTACAATTGGGGACTCTTCCTCCATCTCTCTATCCAATGGAAACAAATTAGAGTTAGATTTCCATTCTAGTTGAGGTCTAAGCTCATGTTCATATGTCGAATACTTAATCTTCTTCCTTCTGTGTACAATGAATCCCTTAGGGTCATAGTGCCATACATCTCCTTGTAGGAAGTTCATCTTCTGAAGCATCCCCTCGGCTAGAGGAAGTGCATGCCTTTAGTCAATGGTAGATGAACCTACTACACTCAGGAGCTTTAAAATATATCCCTTCTTCAGGGGCACAAAATGATTTTGGTCTACACTTAGGACGTTCCTGATGAACTCGAGGGGAAAAATTCTCATTGGCATGAAAGATGGCAGATGGAATGAAGGAATTTAAAAACCATAAACTTTGATTTTGGTGCAAATAAATACCAGTTCCCTACACATTATATCTCACTAAACTGCAGCATCAACTTCTGTTCCAGAAAAAAACCTGGGCAGAGTGCTACCATGTATAATTTCATAGGTCGTGGACATGAAATCTGTGATGAATTTTGTGTATCCCCTTCCTTTTAGGTATTGGTGAACTAAGAGGGTCCACTCAAATATAGATTTTGGCTCTGCCTCTTTCTTAGACAAAATTTTCAGGTCTAAGCCCTCGAACTTGTCTGCATGCATGAACATGAATAAATAGAACATCAAAGAATGGTACCTAAAATAACTTGAAGTTGACAGGTCTTGGAAATGAGCCTGAATGATAGAGTCCAGGAAGATAGGAATGTCAAGTAGAACCCCAGGTTGCATCATGAGGTCTAGGAACCCTAGACAAGCATTAGTTATCCAACCTGCATTATCCACCTCAACATACCCGAAATGATTGCTAGGATAGGTTGGATGGTCTCGAGGAAGAGAAAAAGAGGGAATTATTCAGTGGGTGGGAGAATAACACATGAGACATGGTAATTAGCTCTATGAGGGACCTTTTCTTCTCGAGGGGAAGGTTCGAGAAGTGGCACATGAGGGCTACCTCAATGAATTTGACTCATTTGTGAGAAGGGGGATAGCACAAGGATTTCCTAATCAGCTGAGGGGTGATTTCGAGTATCTTAGTTCCTTGTGCGGAAATAAAGAATCCCTCTTACTTGATATAAGCTTTGTCCAAAAAGGATATAAACTCAGGAAAGTGGTGAATGAATCGGGGGATTTGGTAATAAATCCCTGAGTCGAAAACCCTAAACAGGTCCTCACCCAGCCATTTGTAGCCCAGAATCTCAAACCACATGTTGGATAAATTGAAAGGGTAAATGGGGTCACGGAGCTAGGCCTGGGAGTCCATGATTGGGTTAGGACGAGAGGTGGTCCTAGCCTCTTGGGATTGTGGGGTTTCAGGAGTGGTCTTCTTCATTTTTTAAACCATTATTAGATAAACACAGTAAAATAAAACAACAGGGGACCAAAAAAATACCTAAGGTGACGAGAGCGACATGAGGAAAGATATATGTTGGGGTTCTCATGTTTTGGCCAGGTTGGCAAGACCAAAAGACGAGACAACATCGAACCACTTTCAGACCTTAGGATCTAGCCCTCCTAGGTACAGAGAGGGATCTCTCTATAATAGTAAAAGTATATATGTATTTGAAGTTCAAATGTTAAGATGTTAGGCTAGTTATAGGCACAAGGTTTGTTTGTTTGATTGTTTGAGTTTGGTTGTTGGGAATCGGGAATGAAGGGTTCAATATAAGACAAGGCAATGAGCAGAAAGGATTTTAGGCTAAGGTAGATAACTCAGAGAACATCAAGGCCATTGGGCAATGGAGTCAGGAAAGGGTTTACTTGCTATTCAATGTGCAATCTTTCAGTTGGGCTAGTCATCTAAAGCATTGGATCCTAAAATGATTGTGTGGCACGGAACATTAAGGATTGAAAGTGAAAAGAGGAAAACCATCCAATTCTGTCTATAGATTAGGTCAGAGGTCATTTAACTCCAGACCTGCTTGGACCTAATCAGAGGCAACTTGAGGGAACTTGGAAATTTTAATTGAAATGGAAAGATCTTAGTGAGGCAGAGACAGAGTTCTAAACCCCCCAATGTTCTCAAATCATTTAATTAAATCTAAATAAGAACATCTGAAGATAGATTCCATTAATTCATACATCAACTAGCAATATATCAGACCACTACACTGGTTAAATTAATTGAAATCAATCCTTAGATAATACATTTAGTAGAAAACATAAAGGCAAGGAGAGCAGAAACATAGGGTGCCTAACAAGGGAAAATTCTATGCTAGATTTCTGATGCAAGCCAGAAGAAGTGTAATGAAATGAAATAAAACACAGAGATAGAAAAACATCACTAGCTGCTTTAGATCAGGATCCAAAGAAATGTGCTTATCATATTAAAAAACAACACCAGTCATGTACAACATTGCCCACAGCTTTAACATTCAGCCTGAATACATCTTTCTTCAGCCTATCTTACAAATTTACACAAAACTATATCTCACAGAAACAGCTTGCAGTTCTCTGATATCTCATCAACCACCTTTACAATAATTTCTTCCTGAGTTTTATAGCAGAAGATGAGCCAAGTTTTAGGTGAAGCACTAAATGAAACATTAAACGCAGAAAAGAAGGAGAGGGCCGAAACCCATTCTTTTTTAAATCTCTGCATTTATCTTTGGTACCTCTTGGAACGAAAGAGTGATCCTCTTCAACTTCCATTTACTCTGGTATGGTCCTAATGTACTCTGGTTGTAGTAGTACTCTGTGGTACTGTGGGCGAATAAACAAAACAGATTTAGGTCTGCCATACTTATGAAACAAATGCTCTGATAATATGGGAATGTGTTCTGGGCGGAAATCTCCTCTGGAGCACGGCATATAATAAAAAAAGTATGGGCAACCTGTCCTTTCTGGGAGGAAAAACATTCTGCTGATGTAGAGAAACCTGCTGTATAATGGATTTTGCATATCCATATCCTCTGTCAGTGAAAACCTTGCCGCTGCATCAGCACTGTGTATTTATGGTGGCGTTTTCACCTCATATACTCTACAAAACCCACAAATGTGTGAAGAAAAACATGTACGGAGGGGGTGGATGGTTACGGAGGACAGGTGGAGTGATAGCGCGGCGGTGGTGGAATGGTGGCCTTTGGTCAAAACAGTGGTGAAAATGCATTGAAATGATATAACGATGAGAAAATAGGGTTTGATGGAGAAAAGAGCGCAGACCGCTACATCGTGGTTTGGGGACAAAGATCAACGACGGAGATAGAGCAATGGAACGACATATGCAATGGGGTGGAACAAATATTGAAACACAAGACTGTTAATGAAAAACACAAACTTTGGTTAACGATGGAAATACATAGGAATCAAACGAAATGAAATGAATTGTGAGGGAAGTGATCGTACAAGGTGGGTCCTAGCTGGAGGTGGAGAGCGATCAGATCTAAGCCGTCAGATCTTTAGATCCAATGGACGGTCAGGATTTAGTCGGAGAATCGCAATCGCTATGGACGAGAGGGCGTACACTTTATAATTTGCGATGTGATTGGGATGTGCGATGACCGTTGGATCTAGCGGAGGAATGAACGGTGGAGATCTGCTCAGAGCAATCGCAATCGGAGGGGAACAAGTGCGACACATTACAAATGTTCCGATTGTGATGGTGCGGGAGGAGCTATGACCGTCGGATCGTGGATTTAAACGGACGATCAAGATTGAATCGGGATAATCACAATCTACAAAACCCACAACTGTGTGAAGAAAAACATGCAAGGAGGGGGTGGATGTTTACGGAGGACAGGCGGAGTGATAGCGCGACGGTGGCGGAATGGTGGCCTTTGGTCAAAATAGTGGTGAAAATGTATTAAAATGATATAACGGTGAGCAAATAGGGTTTTATGGAGAAAAGAGCGCAGACTGTTAGATCGTGGTCCGGGGACAAAGATCAACGGCGGAGATCGAGCAGCATAACGACATATGCAATGGGGTGGAACAAATATTGAAACACAAGACTGTTAATGAAAAACACAAACTTTGGTTAACGACGGAAATACACAAGAATCGAACGAAATGTAATGAAATTTGAGGGAAGTGATCGTACATGGTGGGTCCTAGCCAGAAGCGGAGAGAGATCAGATCTAAGTCGTTAGATCTTCAGATCCAATGGACGGTCAGGATTTAGTCGGAGAATCGCAATCGCTATGGACGAGAGGGCGCACACTTTATAATTTGCGATGCGATTGGGATGTGCGATGACCGTTGGATCTAGTGGAGGAATGAATGGCGGGGATCTGCTCGAAGCAATCGTAATCAGAGGGGAACAAGTGTGACACATTACAAATGTTCCGATTGTGATGGTGCAGGAGGAGCGATGACCGTCGGATCGTGGATTTAAACGGACAGTCAAGATTGAATTGGGATAATCGCAATCGGAGGGTGTGGAAAGGGAGATGCGATTGAATGTTGCGATTGCGATGGAGCGATTAGCGCTAGGCCGTAAGATCAATCGGGAAATTGATGGCTAGGATGAGATCGGGGAGATCACAATCGCAAAGGCGGAAAGTGGCACCGAACAAAAATTTGCGATTGCGATTAGGCGGGGGGTGCGATGGCCATTGGATCGGTGGGGGGATGGACGGTCGGGATGAAATTGGGAGGGAAAAATTGTGATCGATCAGTGGAAGGAAGTTGCAATCAATCACATCGCAAAAATTTGCGATGGACTGATCGGGGAACACAATCATAAGTCTTGCGATTACAATGGTTTGCGATATTGCGCGGGCCGTCCGATCCCAATAACGGATTACCGGTGGAGATTAAGTCAGGCAGTCACAATCGGGGGAAACAGGGAAGGCTTATTACAAAGTTTCCGATTGCGATTGGGCAGGTAATGCGATCAGCGCTCGTTCGTTAGATCAAAAGGCAGATCAACGGTTGACAACGCATCGCGGGACTTAATGAATAAAACAATCACATCGGATATTTTTGATGTTTCAAAGGGTTTTAAACGTTTCAGTCTGATCTTTCGATTCAATTAGCCCCTGAGGCACTAAGCACTTGGACTTTGGGTATCAGGCATATGTGGGGAAGTGGTTAGGGTTGGTGTCAAAGGGGCTAGGCCCTATTATAATGTTGAAAGTGGGTTTTGGCCCCTTTTTAATGGATTTTAAGGGTTAGGAAGGGAAACGATAAGGGAGAAAAGGGGAAAATTAGACCAACAAAGGGCAAGGGCAAGATTCAAAAGGGACTTAGAGGGAAAAAAGGAGCACTTCGTCAAAGGGGAAAGAAGGGGTAAAAATGGGGCATTTGCAGAGGTACAAGGGCAAAGGGGATCTTTTGGGGCACAAATTTTATCAATCAGTGAGGCTCATAGACTCTAATAACAGCAGAGGGAAACATTTAAAGGCAGGGAAAATAAAAAGGCTTCAAGGATGATGTGTTTTCAAGGGAAATGCATTCCTTGAAGGCTCATAAAACAATCTAGCTCCTTGATTTCTTGTCAAGGAATTTATAAGGGGCTAACAGTGGCTCCACATGGGGATGGCTTCTTCTTGAAGGAGTAAAGAATTCAGAAAATGATCTTTGGTGTAGGCCAGATGCCTGCTGCTTGAGCCACCTTTCTTCTTTGATTTTCAGCTGCCACTAATATGATAGATCAGCAAAACATTCCCAACAATCTACCTACCCATCCTACAATGCTAGCATTTTTTCTTCTAGGGTGCATTTGAATAGCAGACCCTTTACATCATTTATTTTTATAACAGAAAATAAACCTATTCTAAATCTACCCTTATTTCTCCATGAGACCAGATTAGACTGTTGGTCTCATATGTTTATCTACCTAATCTAATATCTGCTGGGATTAAACTGTCTAGCAGATTTCTTCTCTACATTCTACAACATAAATTTAAAAATAGTCAAACTAGGATTAGACAATCTAGTTTGTTGTAGATCCAAGGCATAAAGACAGTTGCACACGGAAAATAATTTGCAGAAAACTGAAACAAACTGTGGAGGCTTGAAATCTGAAGCTTGAAGTATCCTTCTTCTCTTTTGTGACTCAATTTTTGAGCATGTTAGAGTCACTTCTTTTCTTCATTTCCGCTCTGGTTTTTGGCATGTTAGAGATGATTCTTATTTTTCTTTGCTGGTCCATATTTTAAGCATATTAGGACCAACTGTCTTACTTCTTATGGCTCAAGTTTTGATCATATTAGAGCCAATCCTTTACACTTCAAAGGTTCATGTTTTGAGCATGTTTGAACCTCCCTTTCCTCTCTTTTTTTTTTTGAAACATTTTTCTCCTTTTTCTAAAAAAAAAAACTACAATGGTATGTACAATGGAAATGCAACTGGAAATTGGAAATCAGTAGAAGTAGTGTTTGAGCATCCTGCCATTGACAGGACCCCCAAACAGCTCTGTACCATCTAATTCCTGTAGGAATAAAGCATTTGGACCCATAGTGGCTTGGATAATGTATGGACCCTGCCACAAGCTGTCAAACTTGCCATGTTTTCCTTTGTCCTCTCTCCTTGAGTCCCATTTCAGAACCTTATCTCCAATTTTGAAATCAACAGCTTTGGTTCTCTTGTCAAACAACCTCTTTATGTTTTCCTGAACTTTGATAGCTCTGTTATGAACCTCTTCCCTTGTTTGCTGGAGATGGATTTTTTGGTGTATCCTTCTCACCATACTGTCTTCTTCTGACTGAATCTCTTGAACCAGCTTGATTAATGGTACCCCAAGGCTGGTAGGGAAAACTGCTTCTGCACCATAGACAAGCTGAAAAGGTGACAGGCCAATGGATTTCTTTGTTGTAAGCCTATCAGCCCACAAAGCATGCACTAACTTGTTGTGCCATGACTTTTTTTTCTCTTCTAATAGCTTTTTGATGATGGCCACCAGGCTCTTGTTCAATGATTCAGCTAAGCCATTACCTTGCGAGTAATAGGAAGTTGAATGACCAAGTGCTATTTGATACCTGTGACAAAAATCAACCATTTTCTTGGATCCAAAAGCAATAGCATTATCGGTGATTATTTTCCTTGGGCAACCAAACCGAGAGAGGATATGACCTTCTAGGAACCTAATGATGACTGAATCTGTGGCATTCCTAGTGGGTATGGCCTCTATCCACTTAGTGAAGTAGTCTGTGGCTGTTACGATCCATTTGTGTTGTGCAGAAGAAGCAGGGTGGATTTCCCCAATAAAATCTAAGCCCCATTGCATGCAAGGACCTTCAACAGTGATGAGTTGTAAAGGGAGGGGAAGGAGTTTTCTCTTGCCTTCAAAAATCTGACATTTGTGACAGGAAATTACCATCTTATGGACATAATTGAAAAGTGTGGGCCAATAATAGCCAGCCCTGAGTATTTTTTTTGTAGTGGCCTTCCAGTTCAGGTGGCCTCCACACTCTCCAACATGGAACTCTTTTTTGATTCTCTCAGCTTCAGCTTCAGGCAAACATTTAAGCAATAGGCCATTTGGATTTTTCCAATATAAGTTTTCATTCAGAATGCAGTAATTTCTGGCTTTTAGTTTTATGAATCTAGCCTTAGTATTTGACATTTCAGGTGGAGCATTGAGGTTGGTGAGCACATAAAGGATATCAGAATACCATGGAGAGTTCTGAAACTTCTCTTCAAAAGTGGGGTTAGGCAATCCCTCCTGGTCATCCAAGGCATTTACCATGTTAATTTCCAGGGCTTTCATAATTGATTCAGCCATTAATTTATCTAAGCCCTGCCCTTTGATTAGTTTGGTGGGTTTTATCTCAAGGTCGTATTCTAAAATCACAACAATCCATTTGCCCCTCTTCCCATCCGGGTCTTGGGACAGAATATCTTTGACTATTTTGTTAGGCACATAAGCAATGGCGTGGGAATGTAGAATGTACACCCTAAAGTCCTTTAAGGCCTTGACCAAAGCATAGGCCTGTTTTTCCATTATGTTGTATTTCAAGGGTGCATCCCTTAGTGCTTTGCTGAAAAAGGCAATTGGCAGTTCTATTCCCTCTAGATTTTTCTGTAGTAAGACTGCAACCACTGTATGCTCGGAGGCAAATGAAAAGATCAGGAAATATTTAGAGAAATCAGGGCTGATCAGAACAGGAGCTTGGGTGAGTGCAAGTTTTACTGATTCAAAAGATTGTTTAGCTCCAACAGTCCATTTAACTCCCACACCTCTCTTAAGCATGTTAGTCATATTCCTAAGGTGTTCAGCTAGGTTGGGAATAAACCTCCTAAGGAAGTTGATCTTCTCAATGAAGGACTGTAATTATTTGATGTTTCTTGGGTGTGTGATCTGTAGTATTCCCTCAACTATTTGTGGGTCTATCCTGATTCCCTTTTCTGATATAATGTGGCCAAGAAGATTTCCTTCTTGTAGCCCAAATACAGTATTTTTAGGATTCAAAGACAGACCAAACCTTCTACATTTTTCAAACACTTTCCTCAGATGTTTTAGGTGCTCTTCTTCAGTCTTGGAAAATACTGTTATGTCATCTAAGTAAATAACAATGAAGTGTCCTATCTCATCTGAAAAAGCTATATCCATTGCTCTTTGGAAGGTTGCACCAGCGTTCATCAGTCCAAAGGGAATTTTTACATACATAAAGGTGCCCCATGGAGTGGTAAAGGCTGTCTGAGTTGGTCTTCTGGGATTACCAAGACTTGGTTGTAACCCGAAAAACCATCTAACAGAGAAATACTTTTTGAGCCTACTACCCGCTATAGAATGTGTTCCATTTTTGGCAATGGGTAATTGTCTTTGAGTGAGGCTCTATTGAGATTTCTGAAGTCAATACATAATCTAATCTCCCTCGTTTTCTTTCTCACAGCCACTAAATTCGAAATCCAATCAGAGAACCTTACGAGAATTATTATGCTTGCCTCATACATCTTTTTAATCTCTTTTTTAACTGTAGGCAATTGTTTTGGGTTTATCCTACGAAGTTTCTGCCTGAAGGGTTTCTGACTTTCTTTTAAAGGTATTTTGTGTTGTATAATGTTCGTGTCATAAGCCCTTAATTCTTCATAACTCCACGCAAACACATCCACGAATTCCTTGAAAAGGTCAATGTATTTCTTTTTCATGTTCGCAAGAAGAGACTTAGCCAATTTAATCATTTTGGGCTTATCTTCTGTGCCTATATTGCATTCTTCTACGTCAGAGTCCGCGTGCTCAATGGTGGGCTTTTTTGTCACATCATCAAAGTCAAAAATGTCTTCTAACGGCGCTAGACCTCGAGGTATTCTCTTATCTTTGGCCTGTAGCACCTCTACTTTTTCACTGTCTACCTTTTCACACTATGTGGTTGAATTTCCAATTTCTTCATTTAAAGCATTTATTTCTACATTGTGGGGTGTAGTTTCTTCCTCGTCCGAGGGTTCCTCACTTAGGAAGCTATCACTAGACGTAGAGTATGAATCGGGAAACTCAAACTCATTCCTGCCCATCAAAAAATCTTCAATTTGTTTATCTCCCTCGAAAACCTGCCAGTATTTTTCGTTATCCGGCACTGTTGGCCTGAATTTGGTTTGAATGATTATCTGTTGGTCGCTTGGAGTCTTAGGGTATGAACTGGCTAGGAAAGCTAATCCATTTGCAATGGCGTTCTAATTTCTAGGAACAAACACTAATTCGTATTCAACAAATGTTTTCAATATGTCCACGACATCGTTCCTATATGCTCTCAACCTAGGGTGTTTGGCTATGTATTCACCGTTCACTTGTTTTATAACAAATTTAGAGTCTCCCTGCACGGCTATTCTACGGGCTCCAATTTTCTTCAACAGATTAAAACCCAGGATAAGGGCCTCATACTCTGCAATATTAGTGGTACATTTGAAATGCAGATTGCAGGCATGGCTCTCTGCGTAGTTTCTCTTTGTGTTTCGTAGCCATACCCCAGCCCCGACAGTTCTTCTTGTGCAGGACCCATCAAAACTCATTTCTCACAGGGGTTCGCTCTCATTTTTGTTATCATTTCTCACCCTACAGCTGGGTTCGCCATTATGTTGCATTATAGGGTCTACACTAGGCTGTGGGCTGTTTAGTTTTTCTTTATGGGTGTAGAGGTCAGAGGGGTGAATAGTTGGCTGACTGTGATCTGTTTCTGGTTCATTTTGCGTTGTTGTTTCAGCGCATTGCTCAAAGTTTTCTACGTCTTCCTCCTCTGAGTCTAAGGTAGCCATTATGTTAAAGTCCATTGGTTTTGTTTCATCGTGTGTACCTTTTCTTGTATCTACATTTTTAGATTATGGTATCCCCAAAGATTCATCGTTGCAGAAAATGAATGAGTCCATATCTGTGTGCACCGAGTATAAAGGAGAATTTTGAGGTTTTTTGGGGCTACTAACCAGAAATTTCATTTGTGCTTCCCTGTATAGTCTTCTAAGTTTGCCAAAGATTGGGATTGTGGCATAAGCCCCATCCATATACATTTATCCTTGTAGCTTGGCTCCCTATGATCTTGATAATAACATGCCATACTTGGGTGGCACATCTGCCACCACAACATCCATGACCATACATTTTGTTGGTATCTAGGCAAGGTTCACACACAGGTCTTTAATCAGGCCAAGGCATTTTACCTTGCTAGATTCGAATGAATATAGGTCTTTGTAAGGTTGGGTTATCTCTAGGCCTAGCCTTTCCATGAATACCTTAGGCATTAGGTTATGTGATGCCCCAGAATCATGCATTGCATTACGAAGAATCTTGTCATGAATATTAAGATTGATATAAAAAGGGGGCACTACCCCTTCCTAAAAATTTCCTTCTTTCTTTGGACCAAACAGAAGGGCAGGTTGATCATCACTCATATTTACAGTGTCACTGTTCTCACCTAAATTTAATGCTTTCAAAATTTGGCCTTTATATACATCCTAAGTGGCCAGCTCAGAGAGTGGGACAGAGATTTTAATTTCTGCAATATCACTCTCCAAATTGAAAGTGGACTGACTCTTTGGAATGTTCAACTTTGTTCTGTTAGCCACTGCCTTAGTGGCAGAATCAATGTGCTGATTCCCATTATGTACAGTGTTAGAGACTGTTTTATCAGGAGCACTAAATGCAGTGCTAGTGCTGCTAGTTGGTTTACCTTGTGTATCAGTGTTTTGGTTGTCCTTTTCTTTGTTCTTTCCAGAACTCTCAGCTGCTGATTTGTTACTTCCAGCAGTTGCTTTAGAAGTTTTCTCAAGTATTTTCTTGATGGTGACCTTAAAAGCTTTTGGTTTGGTAGTTTCTTGGCTCTTTTTACTTCTAAGTTCATATTTCTCTCTAACCTGCATCATGGCATTTTCAAACCCCAACCTGTAATCCTCAGTTTCTAACCATTCCTCATCCCAACCAGAGGGTGAGGGCTGATCTTCTTCTGAATAAAAATTATGGATTGAGTCCTCTGTTTCAAACATGTTTATTGTGTTCCCTTCAGACTCTTCTATGATTCCCTCATCCTCATCAAGAAAGTTCTCTTGAAATGGGGGTATAACCTGTTGATCTGATTCTATTTGTCTGTTGGGAGTGGCATTGTTTCTTCTAAAGTTTTGGTTCTGGTTATGGTTTTGATTTCTATTTTGGTTACTAACTGTGACAACCATTTTTTCCATCATTTGGTATAGCTTCTCCACTTTTTTAGATAGATGGTCATGATTTGGATCAGATGTGGAAGCTACAATGTCATCTCTATATGTTACCCTCTTCTCAGCTCTCAGTCTTGCTCTTTTCTCAATCAAGTTTGCCTCTATGTTCACTGCCCCTTTCTGCATGTCCTCCATTGTGTTGTACTCTTTATCCCTAAGATGATAGGCCATGTCAACATCAAAGCCTTCAGGGTATTTCGCTAAAGCCATACCTTGGGGAGGTTTCATGTGTGGAGGAAGAGCATTGTAAATGCTGTTGAATCTCGTTGTATAATCATGGACACTCTCTCCTACATTTCTTTTAAGGTTCATGTACTCTGCTAGGAGTTGGAAAGGGTTGGACTTAACTTCCCATTTGTTTATGAAGGTCTGGTATAGAGCTGGGAGGTCATTGATGCTACCCGGAGGTAGGCCCTTAAACCATTTCTTCACATCACCCCCTAAGCTCTGGGAAAAGATTCTCATTTTGACTATATCATCATCTATCTCCATGTAGTCAAAATAATCTTCCATCCTATCTACATGGTGTTGGGCTGTGGTGGACTCCTTTGTAGTGAGGTGAGGGATCTTTGATTGATAATCATTGGGTAAGGGTACTAGAGGCCGAGGTAAAACCAGAGGTACATACCAAGTTGCCATGATGAGGTTTTGATGAGGTAAAGGGTTGACTTGGGAAGCTGGAATATGGATGATAGAGATATTAGGACCAGTAGAGGTTTGTTGAGTGGATTTAGGGTGGGAGAGCCCCAAGTTTTGAATGAAGTGAATATCAGGAGGTGTAGATGGAGGGGTTTCTCTGTTCCCAGGGTGTTTACCACTTTGAGGTGGTGAACCAGGAAGCTCAAGGTCAGGCTGGTCGAGGACACTGAATGACCTAGTTCTTGGTAAACTGTTTTGAGTGCCTAGGTCGAAAGATGGGTGTGTTAGAGCTATGAGGTCTTCTGGTGCAGAGTTAGCTCTATGAATGTGGCTGGAAATAGTTGGTCTTTCAGGTGCAAGGGATCTCTTGAGGACGTTCTCAGGGTTATCAACTATTTCAGGTGGGTCTGGATTGGGATAAGCTCTTGTATGAATGGTTCTGAAAGCCAGAATGTTATTTTCTGACCAAGCGGCTTAACCCTATTGGTTTCTTCTATTGTGGTTGATGTTGTAATGGAGGCTGGTCTCCCAGTGGAGTCTTATGTGAAACCAAGATAATCAGCATGCCTACTGATCACCAGTGGAGTCTTTAAATCTTTGAGGCACTATGGAGTCGCTAGGTGGAGGGTTTAGGATGTTTCTAGGGGCTACACTATCCACCACAGTGCTTATGAGATGTCCCCTATCAAGGATATCTTCCAAACACAACAAACTCTAAACAGAGATTGACTGGGAGGGCATTTACCAGATATGTCAACTCTAAAGAGTGTGAGATCTAGAGGCTATTTGGCCCTTTCCAGACTCTGTCTAAGAGTGTGGGAGAACACAAAAAATGGTATAGAGGTTGATGTGTGAATAGGAGTGTTTAATCTACCAACCTAACCAAAGATTGTAGGTCTTCTAAGGCTTTATGATATAGCAAGGTGAGGAAAACTCAGAAATTCCCCAGTGGAGTCGCCATTATGTTGGGGTTCTCATGTTTTGGCCAGGTTGGAAAGACCAAAAGATGAGACAACATTGAACCAATTTCAGACCTTAGGATCTATCCCTCCTAGGTCCAGAGAGGGATCTCTCTATAATAGTCAAAGTATATATGTCTTTGAAGTTCAAATGTTAAGATGTTAGGCTAGTTATAGGCACAAGTTTTGTTTGTTTGATTGTTTGAGTTTGGTTGTTGGGAATCGGGAATGAAGGGTTCAATATAAGACAAGGCAATGAGCAGAGAGGATTTTAGGCTAAGGTAGATAACTCAGAGAACATTAAGGCCATTGGGCAATGGAGTCAGGAAAGGGTTTACTTGCTGTTCAATGTGCAAGCTTTCAGTTGGGCTAGTCATCTAAAGCATTAGATCCTAAAATGATTGTGTGGCACGGAACATTAAGGATTGAAAGTGAAAAGAGGAAAACCATCCAATTCCATCTATAGATCAGGTCAGAGGTCATTTAACTCCAGCCTTGCTTGGACATAATCAGAGGCAACTTGAGGGAACTTGGAAAGTTTAATTGAAATGGAAAGATCCTAGTGAGGCAGAGACAGAGTTGTAAACCCCCCAGTGTTCTCAACTCATTTAATTAAATCTAAACAAGAGCATCTGAAGATAGATTCCATTAATTCATACATCAGCTAGCAATATATTAGACCACTACACTGGTTAAATTAATTGAAATCAATCCTTAGATAATAAATTTAGTTGAAAACATAAAGGCAAGGAGAGCAGAAACATAGGGTGCCTAACAAGGGCAAATCCTATGCCAGATTTTTGATGCAAGCCAGAAGAAGTGTAATGAAATGAAATAAAATACAGAGATAGAAAAACATCACCAGCTGCTTTAGATCAGGATCCAAAGAAATGTGCTTATCATATTAAAAAACAACACCAGTCATGTACAACATTGCCCACATCTTGAACATTCAGCATGAATACATCTTTCTTCATCCTATCTTACAACTTTACACAGAACTATATCTCACAGAAACAACTTACAATTCTCTGATATCTCATCAACCACCTTTACAATAATTTCTTCCTGAGTTTTATAGCAGAAGATGAGCCGAGGAGGTAGGTGAAGCACTAAATGAAACATTAAATGCAGAAAAGAAGGAGAGGGTCAAAACCCATTCTGTTTTAAATCTCTGCATTTATCTTTGGTACCTCTTGGAATGAAAGAGTGATCCTCTTCAGCTTCCATTTACTCTGGTATGGTCCTGATGTACTCTGGCTGCAATAGTACTCTGTGGCATTGTGGGCGAATAAACAAAACAGATTAAGGTCTGCCATACTTATGAAACAAATGCTCTGATAGTCTCAGACTGTGTTCTGGGCGGAAATCTCCTCTGGAGCATGGCATATAATAAAAGCAGTATGGGAAACCCGTCCTTTATGGGAGGAAAATCATTCTGCTAATGTAGAGAAACCTGCTGTATAATGACTTCTGCATATCCGTATCCTTTGTTAGTGAAAACCTTGCCGCTGCATCAGCACTGTGTATTTATGGCGGCGTTTTGAGCTCATATACTCTACAAAACCCACAACTGTGTGAAGAAAAACATGCACGGAGGGGGTGGATGGTTACGGAGGACAGGCGGAGTGATAGCGTGACGGTGGCGGAATGGTGGCCTTTGGTCAAAACAGTGGTGAAAATGCATTGAAATGATATAACGGTGAGAAAATATGGTTTTATGGAGAAAAGAGCGCAGATTTTTAGATTGTGGTCCGGGGACAAAGATCAACGGCGGAGATTGAGCAGTAGAACGACATATGCAATGGGGTGGAACAAATATTGAAACACAAGTCTGTTAATGAAAAACACAAACTTTGGTTAACGGCGGAAATACACAAGAATCGAACGAAATGTAATGAAATGTGAGGGAAGTGATCGTACAAGGTGGGTCCCAGATAGAGGCGGAGAGAGATCAGATCTAAGTCGTCAGATCTTCAGATCCAACAGACGGTCAGGATTTAGTCAGAGAATCGCAATCACTATGGACGAGAGGGCGCACACTTTATAATTTACGATGCGATTGGGATGTGCGATGACCGTTGGATCTAGTGGAGGAATTAACGGCGGAGATCTGCTCGGAGCAATCGTAATCGGAGGGGAACAAGTGCGACACATTACAAATGTTCTGATTCTGATGGTGCGGGAGGAGCGACGATCATCGGATCGTGGATTTAAACGGACGGTCAAGATTGAATCGGGATAATCGCAATCGAAGGGCGTGGAAAGGGAGATGCGATTGCGATGGAACAATTAGCGCTAGGCCGTAGGATCAACCGGGAAATTGACGGCTAGGATGAGATCGGGGAGATCACAATCGCAGAGGCGGAAAGTGGCACCGAACAAAAATTTGCGATTGCAATTAGGCGGGGGGTGCGATGGCCATTGGATCGGCGGGGGGATGGACTGTCGGGATGAAATCGGGAGGGAAAACTTGTGATCGATCAGTGGAAGGAAGTTGCAATCAATCACATCGCAAAAATTTGCGATGGACTGATCGGGGAACACAATCATAAGTCTTGCGATTACAATGGTTTGCGATATTGCACGGGCCATCCGATCCCGATAACGGATTACCAGTGGAGATTAAGTCAGGCAGTCACAATCGGGGGAAACAGGGAAGGATTATTACAATGTTTCCGATTACGATTGGGTAGGTAATGCGATCAACGCTCGTTCGTTAGATCAAAAGGCAGATCAACGGTTGACAACGCATCACGGGACTTAATGAATAAAACAATTGCATCGGAGATTTTTTATGTTACAAAAGGTTTTAAACGTTTTGGTCTGATCTTTCGATTCGATTAACCCCCAAGGCACTAAGCGCTTGGACTTTGGGTATCGGGCATATGTGGAGAAGTGGTTAGGGTTGGCGTCAAAGGGGCTAGGCCCTATTATAATGTTGAAAGTGGGTTTTGGCCCCTTTTTAATGGATTTTAAGGGTTAGGAAGGGAAATGATAAGGGAGAAAAGGGGAAAATTAGACCAACAAAGGGAAAGGGAAAGATTCAAAGGGGACTTAGAGGGAAAAAAGGAGGACTTCGTCAAAGGGGAAAGAAGGGGTAAAAATGGGGCATTTGCAGAGATACAAGGGAAAAGGGGGTCTTTTGGGGCACAAATTTTAGCAATCAGTGAGGCTCATAGAATCTAATAATAGCAGAGGGAAAAATTTAAAGGCAGGGAAAATAAAAAGGCTTCAAGGATGATGTGTTTTCAAGGGAAATGCATTCCTTGAAGGCTCATAAAACAATCTAGCCCCTTGCTTGCTTGTCAAAGAATTTATAAGGGGCTAACAATATACACACACTACGATTTTTTACCTGGGTGGTTAGCTTGGTAACAAATGAAAATGGTAAGAAAAACAATGGTAGACTGCAAAACCTGGGGGAAAAGGTCCTTTTAGGGTGAGGAAGGGGATGAAAACTGGAGGGCTAACATGAGGAGGATTTCAGAAGGAGGAGACGTGGCATAGGGAGATTGGCCGATGACGACCAGGTGGGTGAGAGGCCATGTGCCTGACATGTGGTACCGACTTTGTACCTTGAATATTACCTTACCATGTTTACCTTTGTGTTGTATTGCAGGACAGGTGGTCCCCACTAGCCTTTCAATGGGTTGAAAATCCCATGGCGGATTAGGAATTCAGCCCCTAGAGCTCATCTGATTGGCTAGCCTGCCAGATGACGTCATCTATTTCAGTGGGTCCACTCTGCGTTCTCTATCCAACCTGATTGCTGATAGAACTGGTATTGCACGATCTGCTAAGATGCGCCACTATCTTCTCAACTGCGCAATCACTGGATGATGCATTTTCATGGGCTGTGTGGTTAGTAACCTACCCCCTTGACTGCACACAACTCCCTTTGCTGCTTTTCTTCTCCCTTGCCCTCCTATTGGCTCTATGCGCCATAGTAACTTTGGCTTATGCAATTCACAGGACAACACCTTCTGTTGTCCCCCAAATCAATGTGCATATAAAAATGTTTCTCCTTCAAGTGAGTTAAAAAATATCTACACCCAGTCATGTGGAATGATGCACCTGAGTCCATGTACAACAACCTACCCATCAGTATGCCGACCATGCATGCGATAAGGGTAAATTCAAGCTCAAACTATGAAGCCAAGTATTTAATTATTTCTCCTCCTGACTTATTCTTTATTAATTTGTTTTGTGGACACTCTGTGGCATAGTCCCCGAATTCATGACAATTGAAGCATTTAATTTTGGAAAAATCTTTCTTCTTGCCCCCTTGGCTAGATTCTAGTTTGGTTTGATACTTATTACCTTTTCCCTTCTTTCCCTTTCCAATCAATCAAAATTTTTCCTCATCTTTTCCCTTGGATATAGTCCCATCTTTGTTATTACACCTTATTTCCAACTATACCAAATGGGACCATAAGTGTTCCTGATTCGGTAGTTTCTCCCTCTCGTTTACAAAATATTGGTAGGTATGCGAACTCTTGCAAAAGGCTAGGCGTACAAAATCATCTTCTGCAACATTTAAACCATCTATGCCAAGTTCATCATGAACTTGTGTGAACCTGCTCAAATACTTCAAAATAGCATGATTCTTCTGCATCTTGATATTATGAAGTTTATCCTTGAGATCCAACTTCCTATGGTCACTACTATTCTCAAAAAGTTATTTCAAGGCTTTCCACATTGTGAAAGGACTTTCTTTCCCATGGATATTTGAGACATTGTGGTCTTGAAATCCCTCCAATATTATTCTCCTCGCCTTGACTACACATCTATTCCACTGAGCTAGGTTCTAGGCATCAAGTTCTTTTGGCTTTCCAACATTTTCATTAATGTAATCTAACAAGCCATTGTGATCCAATACCGCTTGCATGTGATGAAATTAGAGCTTCCTTCCAAGGCATACTCTAGTCTAAGCTCGATTATAGTCATCTTCCAAACTCTATAGAGATACTGCTACATTGGACTGCACATTTTATTCTCCTCAGAAACAAATTCGAAATTTATGCTCTAACGTAAACCCTGCTCTAATACAATGTAGAAATTATGAGGAGAATTTTAATCATTCATGAAATTTGAATCTAAATCACAAGACAAAATCCTATTCTACTTCTATGGATAATTCAATTCATAATTTTGAAAATCAATCACAAATATGGAATAAGAATTAACACATATGCACAACGTATTTTTCTAGGGAAAAGAAATGTTCTAAAACCCCCTTTTCTCACTTGCAATGATCTAATGAATAGAGATGTATTACAATTTATTTTCTCAACTAAGCACAACCTACAAGTGAATAACCTATCTCTCTAATCATTAAGAAAATATGACCCAGATTTCATCAATTTATTCCTCTGCTTGAGCCCCTATATTCTTACGTAATTCCTGATAAATTAGGCCTCTATTATTTAGGAAATTCCTCCAAAATGATTGCACAGGTTCCAAGTTGATCATTTGACTACATGAAACACCTGTACACTCAAGACTAGTCTACAACTGATGTTACAGTGCCTTGGAATCTCCAACATAGCCGGGGAGCTTGAATTTTCTACATGCACTAGCTATTTTGGGTGATTGATGAGTTAACTGGTCAATCAATAAGTTAGACTATTGTTTCATTACACAACTGAACTACCAATAGTTCCTCCAAAAAATTATATCTAAGTTATAAATATTTTGACTAAACTCAATTGGATATAACTGAACTAGATAACTAAAATTTAGCAATCACACATGTTTAATTGAACTTGAAATCCTCTAACTGAACTCCTCTAAGGATCATAAGTCTTGGTTTATATATTTTCATGGAAGCCTCTTTGAGTAGGATGAGTTTATAGATGAGGGAAAATGGAATGTTTTAAAATTTAGAATTCAAATTTGTTTTGGAGCCATGACCATTTTTTAAAATAAATGTTCACTTCCCTTTCATTTTTGACCATGATGAATTAATTTACTAGAAAAACAAAAGTTCATATTTTTAAATAAACATTCCTTGTTAACCTTACATACCTAAAAAATTATGTAATGCCACATCATTCTTTATTTGGGGTTTTTGTGTATAAATTAGGGCTTCAACATTAAACTAGCACATCTATTAGACTCTCAAGTGTTATCAATATAATTTATAGAAAAATAATAAAACAATGTAAACAATAATAATCATAATTAATGATTAACTAACTAATAGTTAGTATTGAAGAGGCATGTTCTAAGCACATGTCTATTTGTGAAGGGGTACCTTCCTAGGTATATTAAGTAGTCCCTCACCCTCAATTGTAATCATTATCTCACTTGTTTTAAAATACTCTTATATATAATTACTTGTCCTACAATGTGTCAATTTTTCATAAAACATCATTGTTCTTTAATTTGATAGTGACATTCATTAACATGTTGCATTCACTCATTAACATGTTGCATTCACCCCAAATAATTTTTCCATTGGATATATCTATATCTTTAACCATTAGAAAATGAAACTATGCAGAAAAAAAAATACCATCATCATCATCATCATCATCATCATCTACGAAGTAGAAAATAAAATATCAAAGGAAGAGAAGCATCAACACATAGAGATGACAAGATTGGTATGAGACCAGGGAAAAACTCACTATGGGGAAAACCCTTGGAAATTATTCTTCTTAGATATTCATTGAATAATTCAAAAATAAGAGTACATTGATCCATGAGTACAAATATTTATGATGCATAAAACAAATAGCATACAAGCACTAAAACCATACCCATACTTCTGCATGAGGGAAAACTACATATGAGAACATAAATGCACTGACACTGGCTACAAAAAACTTATGAACATGATTGATACTGAATGAGAACTGAAGATACATATGCAGTGGAAAAAAATAGATATGATGTATATATTTACATACCTAAAATACAAAAACACAAATCTGAAAGATCACCAAGTGATATCAGCTTTGAAGTCATAGATCTGAATCTAGGAGACTGTCAATGACGCTATGACGAAACTGTGACTAAACGGCTATGTCTGAAAGCATTGTGTAAACAACTGAAGATGAAACAAATCTGATCTACCCAAAAATTCTCTTGGTCACGGCCTTAACTCGCTCAGCCTATGGCTGAAGGACTCTAAGCTGCTAGCTTAGTGTTTTGTGCCCGCGAATGAGGGTCAAAATACCTTAGAACCCTAGATGCACCCTAAAGTCATCCTTCTAGTGGTTGTATCAACTGATTCATGACCTCAATAATCCTTGCCCATGGCTTTGCCTTAGATCGACCACTACCTTAGCGTGACCTTCCCGTGACTCTGTTTAAATAGACTCATATATGGAATGTGCATCAGTCTCTGACCCTGATCCACTACGCACCATTGCATGAGCTCCAACCGAAGTACATGTGCAGGCCAAACATAAACATAGACAAAATAAAATGACAGATGAAAATCATAGATCACTTGAGAAATTATGCAAATGAGCTTGAGGTCACCTCTATTTATAAATTTGTGAGTGACCACTTGGGGATTTGACCATATCAACATGCGATTAGGCCAACCCATAAAATATTAAATTAATTCATAACTTAACTTTTTCTGAACCAATTAGGGCAATCTATAGGTCAATTTTGATCCTATAAAAAAAGAGTCTAATTAAATTATTATCTTAATCATTTGATTTTTCCACTATGGAAGTTACCCAAGTTTCTAAAATTAAAACTCCCTCTCAACTAGGAATAATTCCAAATTTTAATATCTGCTTGTAGTTGTCCGTATCATGGATTCATCACGGATCAACACAATCTGCTGAAATATGTTTATTGATCAATATTCCTTTTTGATATTCATGCACAATCATGTCTCATCACTGGACATATTTGTAATGTAGTTGTCATGCTATGAAACTTTCTCATTACAAATCATCAATGTACACTTCATGCTTATTTATATTTATCTCTCAATTGCTTGTACTTGTATGTCGAAAATGATCAGATCTAGAAGAAGAATTTGTTACCAGAGGGGAGCTTGGGCAACCACACTTCATTTATCAGATTATCATTTGGGAATATTTTCCATTGGGTTACTACTCGAAATATCATCAACAAAGAGCATATAACCAAGGAGAACATCTCGTGGGGTAGATATACCTCTACAACCCCATGTATAGCAAACAGGATACCTATCCACGTAGGGGAGATCATCTCAACTCTGGTGTCACATTAGGGAGCCCACTCTCAACTCAGAATCACATAAGGTTATTTCACATTGGGGAGCTCACTCTCAACCCAAAATTACATAGGGCTATCCCAACCCATCCTATTGCCTACTGATCTTCCCATCGATGACCATGAATAGTCATGTGGTAGAACACCTGCATCATAATCCACTTGGGTTGTACACCCCAAGTACACACTCAACTTGTTGGCCAAATGAGGAGTGGTATTACTGAAAATCCAACCTAGCTTGTGGGTACGATGGCAACTGGGGTATACTCTGCAACGACTAATGGAGGGGGAGATACTCGACTTTTCAAACAGGACAAGGATCAAAAATAGCCCATGAGTGACAGATAGGTGAGCAAATCCTTAGATCCTATTTTCTAGGTTTCCCTCAACCCCAAGAGCCCTCTATCTCAATTCCTCTTTTTGGGAGCTCAAATAGAGAGGAGGAAGAACTGGATCAATTTCCATGATCAGTGTTACTCTCATATGGTATCCGTTTATTCCTATACCTACATGACATCAAGTCAATTGTTATGTTAGAACTTATATAATAATGTAAATCATAGCAAGATACCAATAAAAATAAGATGCCAAAACCATCCTCCCTCTCATGGAGGTTTCAATCACAAGCTTCGGCTTATTTCGAACCACTGCACTGACTCATTGAATGGAGAAATCATAGTCCCAACTATACATATTTTGGATTTTTTGTCATCATCGTATATCCATATCTTATCGAGATCATATTCGATCAAATATCTAAGGAGATTCTACATCATGCCTCACATCTTGCCCTACTAGCAGCATTATATCCGACCTCAGTCATGCTATGCACTTATCGTCCATGATATCATGGAAAATATCATACTAAGGTAGCATCCAAATGTTCTCATAAATACTAATCCAAAATATCATTAGTTCATTCATGCATATACATATCATGGGAAAAATATATCAACCAAATAAAATACATTTGGTGGTTAGAGTGAAGCAACTCAATCATGAATCCAATCATGTTCTATACACATCATATAAGGATGCATGTTAAAAATGGAACATCAATGCTTCAACCAACTAACATATTTTGATATCATGTTCAATCTACATTTGAAATTTAAATCAGATTGTGCAAGGATTTATATTAAGAAAAGACATTTCAACAGTCTTGCAATATGGAATTTCTTTTCCCAAATTCCAGAAATCAATATCATCAACATAAATCTCAATCACTCTTATATGTGCATGCATGAGAAATCCGAGAAGTATAAATTATAAATATACCAAAGGGCTTGACTAGCCATCCAATTTTGTAGCTAAATCATAACTTTAAATAATATACCATGCATGCCTTACGGTATTATCTGTGCACCTTTACATAAGCAGCTTGTAGTGTGCAAGTGCCTCTTAACCTTTTCCCAAATGTAACCATATTTCCCTTTCCAGATCTAGTTGTATTTCCAAATCTACAAAAATTTCCTTCATTTCCAGATATAGCTATCTTTCCTGCATTTCCAAAGATCCTCAAGAGGGATACACTCATCACGTCTCATCAAGGAGGTTAGATATATCCAAGTTCTCAAATATACATGGAAGAAGTAACGACTAGAAATCATAGAAATCATATCCATAAGAGTAAACAAGAGTAAGGTTATAAGTCAAGGAATACTTATCTTCAATCAGAGATGATCCTATCCCTCTTGAACTAGCCCTCAAGAGTCAACCAATGATAAAAAAACAATGATGCCTCCAATACAAAACTTTATCAACACCCAGGTCAACTGTCAAATCGATCCGAAGTACTTGAGCATCTCCTCATAGATCATGTAAGGGTTTCATATACCAAATCTCAAGATTTTACCATAAACCATGGTTTATATCAAACCCTTATCCACTAACTACCTAGGGCTTTCTTCATACCCTAGAATTATTTTAGGTCTATACCATCCTCTGATTACTTCCATAGAAGTGTCTCCTTGGGGTGATCCTAATGGATTTTCTTCAACCAGCTTTGATAACATGTTAATTTTTCATAAAGCATCATTGTTCTTTTATTTGATAGTTGCATTTATTCATTGACATGTTACATTCACCCCAAATATTTTTACTATTTTACAAATCTATATCATTAATCATTAGAAGATGAAATTATGTGGAAAGAAAAATACCATCATCATCATCATCATCATCATCTAAGCATAGAAAAATAAAATATCGGGGGAAGAGAAGCATGAACACATATAGACAATAGGATTGGTCCGAGACCAGGGCAAAACCCACTATGGGGAAAACCCTTGGAAATTCTTCTTCTTATATCTTCATTGAATGATTCAACAACAAGAGTAAAATGATCCATGAGTACATATCTTGGCGATGTAGAAAAAAAAATAGCATATAAGCACTAAAACCATATCCATACTTCTGCATGAGGGAAAAATGAATCTGAGAATAGAAATGAACTTACACTGGGTGTAGAAAACATATGAACACGACTGATACTGAATGAGTACTGAAGATACATTTGCAATTTAAACAAATAGATCTAATCTACAGATATGTAGATCTAAAATAAAAAAAACATGGATCTAAAATATCACCAAGTGATCTCAACTCTAATGTCCTTGACCTGAATCTGGGAGACTGTCAATGATGCTCTAATGCAATTGTGAATCAACAAATGATGTCTAGAACCGCTACAAAAACAAGTGAAGATAAACCAAATATGATCTACCCAGAAAGTCTCTTGGTCATGGCCTTAACTCGCTCAACCCGCGTCTGAAGGACTCTAAGCCACTAGCTCAAAATTTTGTGCTCGCGGCTAAGGGTATGAATACCTTAGAGCCCTCACTATGCCCTGAAGCCATCCTACTAGTGGCTTTAACAGCTGATCCATGACCTAAACAAGCCCAGCCCACGGTTATGCCTCATCTCAGCCGCTACCTCAACATGCGTTATCGGAAGCTTTACTTCAATAGACTCAGATTTGGAATGTGCATTAGACTCTGACCTCGATCCATTCCATTCGATTGCATGAGATCCTACCGACATACCTATGCGAGCCAAAACATAAACATAGATGAAATAAATTAATGGATAAAAATCATAGATCACTTGAGAAACTGTGCAAATGAGCTTGAGGTCACATCTATTTATAACTTTGTGAGTGTTCACTTGGGGCTTTGACGGGATCAACATGCAGTTAGGCCAACTCATAAAATATTAAATTAATTCATAACTTAACATATTATTAACTGATTGGGGTGATATATAGGTCGATTTTGATCCTCTCGAAAAGAGGAATCTAATTAAATTGTTATCTTGACCAGTGGAATTTGACCCAAGTTGAAAAATTAACACAATGGACGTCCTTTTCTTTGAAGTATTTTAAAAATTATTAATGAGTACAAATTTTTTTCGTTGCATTGGTATCAGAGCAGTCTTCAGAGTATACAAACTTTGTTCATTGCATTGGTATCAGATCACACCTTTGAGTATACAAAATTTTTTCATTACAGTGGTAACAGAACCACGTTTTTCGATCCCAACCATTAGCCATTAATGTATTTATCAATGTAGTTTTCATTGTGATCAAAGCATTTCTCTATAGAGCTCATAGAGTTTCTCCACTCTTCTAGCTCATGATTCAAGCCTTTTTCCATAGAAAGAATTAAAAAAAAATAGGACATAATATATGAAATATATATATATATATATATATAGATAAGGAAAGAAATATAATTATAAAAAAAAGTTAAGACAAAAAAAAACTAAATAATAATAATAACAATAATAATAAAGTTATATAAAAAAAAGAGTGATAAAAAAATAAAAATATATATAATAAAAATTAGAACCCAAAAACAAAAAACAAGAAAAGAAAATGCTACCTGGCCAAAAGGGCGTCACAAGAAAAACAACCACCAATGCTCAACAGTAGCCACCACCACAGGCTGCAACGAGTAGCCACAAAACTACACCACCAAACTTATCCTCCTACACCATGAAACAACTGCTAATTTAATTATACTCTACTATTGTTCCAATAGAAATTCAACCATCGCCACAATAATCTAACCCATTTGCACAACAACTGTCACTCGACCAATTTCCAGCCTCGTCTATTCGCCACTTCCCCTTCGCAAGCACACTCTCTACTATATTTCCCTTCATGAAATATTATCGGTGTCATCTACCTACATCCTCTGTGCAGCTTTCGTTTTATTCTATGCCAGTCATTATTTCATCAAACCACTACCCCATTTCCTGTTCCTGTCGACATTGTCCCCCCATAGTTCCTCCTGACTTGCCTTGACACTTCCACCCAATGCCCCTTTCGATTCCTCCAACTTGACACATTCTCTCATCTTCCAACTCTGTTGTCCCCTTTTTCTATCCTGCACCAATCTGTCCCAATCTGACGAATCTGGCGCCCATTTTTTTTGGTTTCACCCCCGATTGTCGCAACCCCGTCTCGTGTATTTTCATATGATCAATTATATAACTCTCCATTACATTGTATTATAGTGTAGTGATATAACTCTATTATATAATTATAAAATTTGTAATTATATTATATAATCATAATTATATATTTATAATTATAAAGATTCATAATTATTAAGCTATATAATTTACAGCTATATAATTAATATATATATATATATATATATATAAAGGTTTTTAAGTTCGTCAAATAAAAAAAAATACCTTATTTCCAAGTAGGGTGTCTTATACCAAAAAAAAATAGATAGATTTCATAATCACGATATCATTGACGAATTATCAATGGAGGTAAATGGAGTCTAATTCAGAATTAAAGGAAGCAAAATTTTCTTATAAAGGTCTGTCAATTGCATATTTTAAATTAATTATATTAAAAGGGAATACCCAAGAGATGGATATTAATATCGTTATCAACAAAAGTGATAAGAAAAATTACATTAATGTTAATTTCCCGAATCAAATATTAATTCCAAAGTCAAGCATAGGAGAAAGAAAAAAGAATAGTATAAAATAGTATAAAATTAATGATTTACAAGTAATAATTGACCATTATGAATGCACCTCTCAATTGTGTGTCATAACTATGTTTAACCCAAGGATTGACATAATTTTTGGTCAACCTTGGTGAAAATAATTGGGTACGTTCATGTTAAACATAGAAAGAAAAAGTTGATGTTTCCTTATAAAAATAAAATGATTTACTTCGAGGACATGGCAATGAAATCATAATCGATAATGCCTTCATGATAAGAATTTAAGGACATTTCAAAAAACATGCTACAAGAGAATCAAGAAATAATGTTAAAGAATCAAAATGATCTTAAATAAGTCATCTTTAACAAAAATGGAGAAAATTCACGCTTGAAGGATCACAATAAGAAACTACTTGGGTAAGTAAAAAGGTGAAAAACTAATAATAAAAAAATATAACAAGAAAAGGAAGGTTCTTAGAAGAAAATCTACAAAAGTATAGCTGAGAAAGAAGAAGAAAAATTGCACTTAGACCCAAATGAAAGGATTTTAGAAAAAACTAAAGTTTAAAATATGATGAGGATACCAAGAGTGAAGTCAAAAATATAGAAAGAAAAGAGATTTTACGTCTAAGGAAGCATAACCAAAACCTTCTTACGCAAAACCTTCTTAACCAAAACCTTCAGATGTTGCAATTCAAGCAAGGGAAATTCCAAGTGATGAATTAGTAACCAAATAAACAATGATAGTATTTGAAGTAAATCAGGAAATATCCTTAGACATGATAAGGGAAAGTTCGATTAGAAGAAATTATTATCAACATCTTAATCATAAGAGATGACTTCTCAATTAATCTGGATATCCATATCACTCAAAACATAAAAAAAAAACTTATGCTTCAAATAATACTTAATTTTATACAATTCAGTAACATGTTCAAAAATCATCACAAGGTCCTAGTCATCGCAAGATTCCACTCAAGATTAACTTAGGATGGTCAGATCCCTTCTTATTGTGATAATTTTGTTTATCATTCACAAGATCATGTCATTGTGTATCAATAAAAATGGAAACTCCAATATTTCATAGAATATATGAACAAATTACAAGACAAGAAGAATATGGCACATGTTGATAATGATAAGCTTTAAGGACAAAGATTTTTGAAGAGGAAGGAAATGTTATGAATATAAGTTGTAGAAAATAAAAAAAAATAATGTAAAAAATAATAATTGTTAGCCTCTCTCAAATAACAATAATAAATCCAAAATAATAAATAAATAAATTAAATATTCCAAGTTAGGAATATGTGCCTAACTCTTGGGTTGTTCCTCAATTATTGGAGTTTGTTTAGTAACTCTTATCTTGGTGGGTTTTTGGTGAGAAATTATCTCAACCAAAGGAGTCTAAGATAGCACAGACTATCTTAGACATTTTCTCTCATCTATTTAAATTGTAAACTAAATTCTTTTAATAAGAGAGAATGATGAGAATGCCATGAGGCTCAAGCCTCTTTTCTGCCATTGTTTTGTTTGGTTTTCACTACAAGAAAAAACCCACATTGGTGAGGGGCAAAAATGGTCACCATAAGCTCATTGGTGAGGGTCAAAAGAGCTTTCGCCACCAAAAATTGAACGTCACCAAAGGTGGTGTCGCCAAAAGTATAGGTGTTGTGTTGACATTCAAGGTCCGTCACCAATGATTTATAGTGACAGATAGTGACCGTCACCATTTAATATGAGAAATAGTGACGGACAATAACCTCCGTCACCAAAAAAATGAACGTCACCAAAGGTGGCATCACCGAAAGTATGTGTTGTGGTGGCATTCAAGGTCCGTCATGAATATTGATTATAGTGATGGATAGTGATCCTCACCATTTCATATGAGCAATGGTGATGGACAATAACCTCCGTCGCCAAAAAATTGAATATCACCAAAGGTAGCATCACCGAAAGTATGTGTTGTGGTGACATTCAAAGTCCGTCACAAATATTGATTATAATGACAGATAGTGACCATCACCATTTTATATGAATAGCAACGATTTTTTGTGATGGAACTTTCATGGCTGTCACTATTGGTACATATATATGGCGACGTTCATTAACCGTCACCATAAACTCATTGGTGACATCATGGTCTATCATGAATAATGACTATAATGACAAACAATGACCCTCAACATTTCATATCAACAACAACGATTTACGGTGACAGACCTTTAATAGTCGTCACTATTGGTGCGTATATATGGTGGAATTCATTGACCGTCACGATTTCATATTTTGGTGAGGGTCAAAAAATGTCACCATAAGCTCATTGGTGATGGTCAAAAGAGCATCCGTCATCAAAAATTGATCTTATTCATTCCCTATATATGAATATCAGGGCACGATGGAATTGAACCACCAACCTTCTGCTTGTAAAGTAGGTGCTCTTCGATTGAGCTAGCACCCTTTAAAGAATTAGAATTTAAACTAGCAATTGCCCCTAAAGGTGCAAAGATACACAAAGGAATAAGAACCAAGAAAACTAAAAGAATTGAATGTCCTTTTTCCTATTTTTATTCTACAACACTCTACAAAGTATGATCTTGATCTATGATGTATTTGTGCCGAGTGGTTCTAATTTAATAGTAAATGTTATATTCAGATAAAATAAATGAATAACTGAGAGTCCTTACGAGCTAATTTTTAATCCTTACATCAAAATCTCTTAATATTCAAGTCTATGGAACAACTTGTTCAAAGTTCAAACTGAAGTAGATTTTAAATGGAAAGCCTAAAACCAACGAAGTAGTTTACAAGTTAACATTTTAGATATAACTTCTGTTTAATTTATATGACAAGTTATGCCATAACCTTGAAACTAGTTTCTTAGCTAAAAGACTTTCTTAAGACAACAATGACAAAGAAAGATAGTCATGGCAAGCAAAATTCTCTTGTTTTTTCTAATGAGGGTGCATGTAACTTGATAAAATTTGTATAAGAGTATCAAACCATAAACAATTTCACTAAAACATGGAAATGACAAAGTCTTGTTAAGAAACAAAAGTTTAGTTGAATATATGAAAAACATCAAACTAAATGATATAATTAAACTAAAAGTAACTGTAAAAAAATGAAATTGCCATCATACACCATCTGGTTTGGTTAGTTCTTCAGAAAGAGAAAGTGAAATTGCATGATCCAGCTCCTCATCTTGATTATGTAATGGACCATCCTGAACAAAAATGTCCACATACAACAATCAATGTTATTGTATTGGTAAGACTTTTGATATAATCTATCAAAGCATGTACTATGTAGGAGAATAACTGGAAAGCACAACTAAAAATTTGAATCACAACATAACAATATAAAAAAACATGCAACAGGAAAGGAACAACTCCACAATTTAAGAAATATGCAACATATAACTGCTACTAAAATATAGTCGATAAAATTAAACTAAACTCACCTAACACTAGTAAATTTGGCCCAATTTCCGATGACCAAAGTGTCGTTATTCCGACACATAGTCGTCGCAAGAGCGACAGTTTGAGGTCGGACAAAGCATGGTTAGCCATCGAGTCGCAATTCCGACACTTCAATAAAGCGTCAGAAGAGAGACACTTGTTCTGACACTTTATTGAAGTGTCGTAATACCAACGCTTTTAAAGTGTCACAATACCGACGCATTTAAAGTGTCGCAATACCGACGTGTTTCAAAAGTGTCACAATACCGACGCTTTGCAAAAGTGTCGCAATACCGACGCTTTGCAGAAGCGTCACAATACTGACGCCAGGAAGAAGTTTCGCAATACCGATGGACATTTAAAAATTTAAATAATAAAAAATAAAACATCGCAAGACAGACGAAATTTAAATATTTTTTTTTAAATGAAACTTTAAAACTGGACTCGCATACAGACCAATATGTGCAAGCTGGCAATCCATTCTCTCCACTAATACTTGGTAATTTAGTGCACAAGGCATCAAGAGAGCAATAGACTAATACTTGGTACATGATTACAATAATATTTCCTCAATTAGCATCAAGAGAGAAATTAGAACTTGCAAAACGAGAAGGGTAAAAAAAATCATGATTACGGAACCACTTCACAACAACATTTGCATTCAATTAAAGTCACTGAAATGGAAATAGGGTAAAAAGTGGATATACATTAGAAATTCTTATGTTGGTTCAATTTTTTTTTTTTTAAATGAAACTTTAAAACTGGACAGGAAATTGAATAGTACAAGTATTAATCATACTTAACAAAATAGTGCCACATGAGCTTTTCACGTAATGTGGGAATATGGTTGATAAAGCCTTGACTATAATGATGAAAATTAGCTTCCGTAATTGTTCCGAATATATAGGGGAAATTTAGACAAATGAACGAAAACTCCCTATCCTACATTAAGTACAGGCAGGCAGACTTACCCATATATCATATGCAATGTAGCCAAGACTAAGTACTTACAGACTGACATATACATGTTATCATGTCAGCATGGCTACTTTCAAGCATGGATGGAAGAAGGATCAAAGCCTGGAAGACGAATTTTAAAGAGGGCTAAAAGGTAAACCGAGGTGTGAACTGAAAAAGATCACTGAAGCCCTCTTTCTAAACAGAATCACAGATATACAAACCCACATATATTGCATGTTATTACTTATTAGTGCATGCATCAAATGTTTCCATCTATCATAAAACTGAGGTTAGATTAACTAAAACTCCTTAACTATTTAGCCACATCACTTGGATCAAGGAAAAGTCTCTATAATTGTGACACCATAGATTCAGCTCTAGCAGGATTGGCATCGTATAACAAAAAAGCAGTTTAGCAGAAAAATTTACACAGATCTACTGTAGAAGGAAACTTTGATATGGAAATGGATGTGCATGTTATATTAGTGTCATGACTATCAATGACAACCCAAAACAGAGCACTGAAAAAAGGTAAAAACAGAATGTTGCTTTCTTAAGCAGATACTCTGCACATTCCATGCAGGTATTAAAAACTTATTTGCTATACACATCTAGATACCCATAGACATTGCATGCTATCTATACACATCTAGACACCCATATGGCATAGACATTGTATGTTATCCAGAACATACATCAAATGCCTCCGTGGATCTCAAACCTGTGACTAACCTCAATAAACCAAAACTGCTTGGTTATATGGGACCCATGACCTGAACAAATTAATGTGTTGAGACTTGAAAGAAAAATTGAAATTTTGGAGGGAACCTTGACATCATAAAACATATGGCAATCCAAAGCAGAAGAATTCAGAATTTTAACCACAAATTTACCCTAGTAGGGAACCTGGATATGATTTAATGTAAATGCAATCAGTTTCTACTCTGACACCAGTACTATCTTGAACAGCTGAAAACAAAGGACTGAAGAAAGGTGAAAACAGAATATCAGTTTCTCAAGCTAAAGAAATTAGAAATCCCATCACAGTCAGCTGAAAACTGCTAAAGGTAACAAGTTAAAAAAGAATGCCACTTTCTTAAGAAGATTTCATGCATGCACAAAAAAAAAAAAGTAACTCCAAAAGAAACCACATACATCTCAACTCACATACAGGCCAATATGTGCAAGCTGGAAATCCATGCTCTCCACTAATACTTGGTAATTTAGTGCAAAAAGCATCAAGAGAGCAATAGACTAATACTTGGTACATGATTACAATAATATTTCCTCAATTAGCATCAAGAGAGCAATTAGAACTTGCAAAACGAGAAGGGTAAAAAAAATCATGATTACAGAACCACTTCACAACAACATTTGCATTCAATTAAAGTCACTGAAATGGAAATAGGATTAAAAGTGGATATACATTAGAAATTCTCTTGTGTTGGTTAAATTTATTAAAAAAAAAAAATACGAAACTTTAAAACTGGATAGGAAACTGAATAGTACAAGTATTAATCATACTTAAAAAAATAGTGTCACATGAGCTTTTCACGTAATGTGGGAATATGGTTGATTAAGCCTTGACTATAATGATGAAAATTAGCTTCCGTAAATGTTCCGAATATATAGGGGAAATTTAGACAAACGAACGAAAACTCTCTATCCTACATTAAGTACATGCAGGCAGACTTACCCATATATCATATGGAATGCAGCCAACACTAAGTACTTGCAGACTGACATATACATGTTATCATGTCAGCATGGCTACTTTCAAGCATGGATGGAAGAAGGATCAAAGCCTGGAAGATGAATTTTAAAGAAGGATAAAAGGTAAACCGAGGTGTGAACTGAAAAAGATCATTGAAATTCTCTTTCTAAACAGAATCACAGATATACAAACCCACAGATATTGCATGTTATTACTTATTAGTGCATGCATAAAATGTTTCCATCAATCATAAAACTGAGGTTGAATGAACTAAAACTCCTTAACTATTTAGCCACATCACTCGGAGCAAGGAAAAGTCTCTAGAACTGTAACACCATAGATTCAGCTCTGGCAGGATTGGCATCGTATGACAAAAAAGCAGTTCAGCAGAAAAATTTACATAGATCTGCTGTGGAAGGGAACTTTGATATGGAAATGTATGTGCATGTTATATTAGTGTCATGACTATTCAATGAAAACCCAAAATAGAGCACTCAAAAAAGGTAAAAACAGAATGCTGCTTTCTTAAGCAGAGACTTTGCACATTCCATGCAGGTATTGAAACCTTATTTTCTATACACATCTAGACACCCATAGACATTGCATGCTATCTATACACATCTAGACACCCATAGACATTGCATGCTATCTATACACATCTAGACACCCATATGGTATAGAAATTGTATGCTATCTAGAACATACATCAAATGCCTCTGTGGATCTCAAACCTGTGACTAACCTCAATAAACCAAAACTGCTTGGTTATATGGGACCCATGACCTGAACAAATTCACGTGTTAAGACCTAAAAGAAAAATTGAAATTTTGTAGGGAACCTTGACATCATAAAACATATGGCAATCCAAAGCAGAAGAATTCATAATTTCAACCACAAATTTACCCTAGTAGGGAACCTGAATATGATTTAATGTAAATGCAAGCAGTTTCTACTCTGACACCAGTACTATATTGAACATCTGAAAACAAAGGACTGAAGAAAGGTGAAAACATAATATCAGTTTCTCAAGCTAAATAAATTATAAATCCCATCACAGTCAGCTGAAAACTGCTAAAGGTAAAAAGTGAAAACAAAATGCTGCTTTCTTAAGCAGAAGACTCCACATTTCATGCATACACCAAAAAAAAAAAAACTAACTCCAAAAGAAACCACATACATCTCAACTCGCATATAGGCCAATATGTTCAAGCTGGAAATCCATGCTCTCCACTAATACTTGGTAATTTAGTGCACAAGGCATCAAGAGAGCAATAGACTAATACTTGGTACATGATTACAATAATATTTCCTCAATTAACATCAAGAGAGAAATTAGAACTTGCAAAACGAGAAGGGTAAAAAAAATCATGATTACGGAACCACTTCACAAAAACATTTGCATTCAATTAAAGTCACTGAAATGGAAATAGGATAAAAAGTGGATATACATTAGAAATTCTTGTGTGTTGGTTAAATTTTAAGAAAAAATGAAACTTTAAAACTGGACAGGAAATTGAATGGTACAAGTATTAATCATACTTAAAAAATAGTGTCACACGAGCTTTTCACGTAATGTGGGGATATGGTTGATCAAGCCTTGACTATAATGATGAAAATTAGCTTCCGTAAATGTTCCGAATATATAGGGGAAATTTAGACAAATGAACAAAAACTCCCTATCCTACATTAAGTACATGCAGGCAGACTTACCCATATATCATATGTAATGCAGCCAACACTAAGTACTTGCAGACTGACATATACATGTTATCATGTCAGCATGGCTACTTTCAAGCATGGATGGAAGAAGGATCAAAGCCTGGAAGACGAATTTTAAAGAGGGATAAAAGGTAAACCGAGGTGTGAACTGAAAAAGATCACTGAAGCCCTCTTTCTAAACAAAATCACAGATATACAAACCCCAATATATTGCATGTTATTACTTATTAGTGCATGCATCAAATGTTTCCATCAATCATAAAACTAAGGTTAGATGAACTAAAACTACTTAACTACTTAGCCACATCACTCAGAGCAAGGAAAAGTCTCTAGAATTGTAACACCATAGATTCAGCTCTGGCAGGATTGGCATCGTATGACAAAAAAGCAGTTCAATAGAAAAATTTACACAGATCTGCTGTAGAAGGGAACTTTGATATGGAAATGGATGTGCATGTTATATTAGTGTCATGACTATCAATGACAACCCAAAACAGAGCACTGAAAAAAGGTAAAAACAGAATGTTGCTTTCTTAAGCAGAGACTCTGCACATTCCATGCAGGTATTGAAACCTTATTTGCTATACACATCTAGACACCCATAGACATTGCATGCTATCTATACACATCTAGACACCCATATGGCATAGACATTGTATTCTATCCAATGACTATAAATAGGGCAGCTCGACCTCATTTCAGAGACAGATTTTCGGTCAAGGTTTGAAGCTAGAAAGTGGTTTGAAATTCATCAAGAAGAAGCCTTATAACGAGCGAGGAGAAGAGAAGGAAGAGCCGAGTCTTTGGCATAGTTTTGGGACTGTTTTGGGTCCAAGTAAAATCCACACATGCAAGATTGCAGACCTACCTATGGCAGGAAGAAGGCTGAAATATTGCAGTCACCGTAAGAGAGTACTTAGGGTGAAGAACAAGGAAGATATCAATCTGAGTTGTCAAGTAAGCAATCTCAACCTAAAGCGAAGGGAATCAAGGTTCCAAAGTTGATTATTCACACGTGCTAGGGTTTTTGAAGGAAGCCGAGAAGTTGCAGGTCTGAATCAGAGAAAAAGGAAGTTGAAATCTGAAGTATAGCCAAGGTACCAAGGTACAAAGGAAGGCAAGCAAGCAGTTGGACCAAGTGTTGACTTGGGCAAGAAAGAGAAGTAGTGAAAGGGAACTTGTGTCTTGGTCTTGGAGAGTCAAATAGGTCAAGGGTCTTGGTCTTGGTATTCGTCAATTGAAGTCTCTATAAGAAGAATAATTCGTTTGGGTTTTCCTCTCAAGTGGGAGAGGTTTTGGCCCTGTTTGATCGCCTATATTATGTGTCTTTTGTCTCTTTATGGTTTATTCATTGGTAGTTGTTTAATGAGGAACACTATAATAACCTAAGTAAAAGAAGATCCTAACCTAAAAAGTAAAAAGGCATTCACAAGAAGGTATCTAACCAAGAGAAATCACCTAATCTTGATGCCCTAGATTTCTCAACACACCTAAGGATAATCCCCCTCACCAACATCAATGCACTGACATTTCTGACCCCTAAATTTTGGGCTGTTAATGCATTTATCATTTGTGCACCAACTTGACACTTCATGGTCTAGGCATGATCTAAGGCATTTTTGATAATTTAAATGGCTTGTAATGTCCATTTCTTGTATTCGTGGTGGCTAGTGGCTACACTTGTAGTGCATTTTCTTTATTCTTTAAATGACATGACATATTGCTAAATTTTTAATAGTTAAAAAGAAGCATTTGAATATATATATATATATATATATATATAGTTTGGTCAAACTACCTGTCCCACCAGCTACATCAAGATGTTGCATTCCTACAAATGGACTCAATTTTGAGACAAGTCTGCAAACGCCAGATCACACAAGAAGAAATAAATTTTTTCATGCATCCAAAGACAAACTGAGCAGAGATTTGAGGAATTGAAATTCAATGGTTTTAATTATAAAAAATAAATATGAACCTATCCTTCCAAAGCCGGTGAAGACCAACACTCATTATGTCATTCATGATGTCATATTTTGAGGCAACACTACTGAAAACATCACCAACCATTCCGCTTTTCTCCGCTTCAGGCACATCTTTAAATCCTGCACATAGAAGCATGAAAAATTCTTCAGCACAATGTAACTTTATAGTTTCCATACCCAAGAACTACAACAAAAGAATAATGAGGAGCACATTACATGGAATTTCACAACAAAAAAATAGATTAGTTGTGCCAATGACATCTAGGCATGACATATATAGTATTGTCAGTAATTGGATCTAACTCCTCTGTGATTAAAATCACGACAATTTCTATTTAGTGACATCTATATGAACATTGCTTCCAAATTCCAAGCAATGACACACCTATTCAATCTAACTGCACCAAGAGCTGAATTCCACAGCCCAAGTGTTTATATGTTTGTGACAGTTGGGGTGACATATTTCTTGTATATGATAATTATTCTAAAGTTTATGTCTAGGATAAGATGGTTGATCTTACACTCATGAAATTGTTAATAAGTAACACAAGCCCATCATAACTGATAATTGTTTATGCCAGAGGTATAAAAAAAACGAAGTGTCAATATCAATTCCATGTGTCAATCTCCATGCTGAGGTGTGAAAACAATGAGAATGGCACATCAAGGTTTTTGAAGACTCCTGGCAGATAACAAATCTAGGATCTTTAGAAAACACGGATGCTGGAACCCTTAACTCTAAACTTCATGAGTTTTACTAAAACAACAAATACCAAGACCACAGTGAAACCTTGGTTGATAAGTGCAGAAAAACAATAAAACTGAAAAATAACAAGATTAAAAATAGATCGGTCAGAAACAGTGACAAAGTGAATCAATTTAAATCCTCAAAAAACTCAGTACCAGAACAACGAAAAAACATAAAAAATCAAAGTGGAAACAAGAAAAATAAATGAGAAGGATATTGCATCTGAATACTTCAAAAGCAGAATGGCTATTTTGAAATGATATAATTTAGCCATCTTCCCCAGCTCTTATTTTTCATTCTATGTTATTGTTTTGAAGACGGGCTAGATCAATTTCCTCAAGAGATGCATCAAGCACTCCCTTCTTCGGTGTACCTCGTAAATACTATGTTACCATGAGTCCCAATTTTGTGATAACATTAATAGATTCCAATTTCAATCTTGAATTTTCTTCATATTTTCAGATTAAAATAATTTTGAATGGTAAAATGTATTTCATTTTTTTATTGTTCTATTTCTTCTTTTTGTATTCCAACATCGTATATTTTTTACTGGTGTGTACATGCACGCAAAATATAATTGAACACCTCGAGGCATAGATGAAAGCAAATTATAATTTGTATTTCAAAGTTAGCTGAAGCAAAGGACATACCTGAACATTACTTTCTTCCATGAGAATCTCCTTGGCCTTTTCACACAATCCTCTGACCTGCAACCATGAGAAAAACATTCTTAAAAAATATATATATTTTCTTCAATACAAAATTTAATCCATTATCATAACCTACTATATATCATCTTTATGATTTCTGCACCTAAGCCCAAACAATCTCAATGGTATGTTTTAGATATATATATAGTTTGGTCAAACTACCTATCCCACTAGCTACATCAAGATGTTGCATTCCTACAAATGGACTCAATTTTGAGACAAGTCTCCAAAAGCCAGATCACACAAGAAGAAATAAATTTTTTCATGCATCCAAAGACAAACCAAGCAGAGATTTGAGGAATTGAAATTCAATGGTTTTAATTATAACAAATAAATATGAACCTATCCTTCCAAAGCTGGTGAAGACCAACACTCATTATGTCATTCAATATGTCATATTTTGAGGCAACACTACTGAAAAAATCACCAACCATTCTGCTTTTCTCTGCTTCAGGCACATCTTTAAAGCCTGCACATAGAAGCATGAAAAATGCTTCAGCACAATGTAACTTTATAGTTGCCATACCCAAGAACTGCAACAAAAGAATAATGAGGAGCACATTACATGGAATTTCACAAAAAAAAAATAGATTAGTTGTGCCAATGACATCTAGGCATGACATATATAGTATTGTCGGTAACTGGATCTGACTCCTCTGCGATTAAAATCACAACGATTGCTTTTTAGTGACATCTAGATCAACATTGCTTCAAAATTCCAAGCAATGACACACTTGTTCAATCTAACAGCACCAAGAGCTGCATTCCACAATCCAAGTGTTTATATGTTTGTGACAGTTGGGGTGACATATTTCTTGTATATGATAATTCTTCTAAATTATACGTCTAGGCTAAGATGGTTGATCTTACACTCATGAAATTGTTAATAAGTAACACAAGCCCATCATAACTGATAATTGGTTATGCCAGAGGTATAAAAAAGAATGAGGTGTCAATATCAATTCCATGTGTCAATTTCCATGTTGAGGTGTGAAAACAATGAGAATGGCACATCAAGGTTTTTGAAGACTTCTGGCAGATAAAAAATCCAGGGTCTTTAGAAAACACGGCTGTTGGAACCCTTAACTCTAAACTTCATAAGTTTTACTAAAACAAAAAATACTGAGACCACAGTGAAACCTTGGTTGATAAGTGCAGAAAAACAACAAAAATGAACAATAACAAGATTAAAAATAGATCGGTCAGAAATAGTGACAAAGTGAATCAATTTAAATCCTAAAAAAACTTAGTACCAGAACAACGAAAAAACATAAAAAATAAAAGTGGGAACAAGAACAATAAATGAGAAGGATATTGCATCTGAATACTTCAAAAGCGGAATGGCTGTTTTGAAATGATAGAATTTAGCCATCTTCCCCAGCTCTTATTTTTCATTCTATGTTATTGTTTTGAAGAGGGGCTAGATCAATTTCCTCAAGAGATGCATCAAGCACTCCCTTCTTCGGTGTACCTCGTAAATACTATGTTACCGTGAGTCCCAATTTTTGTGATAACATTAATAGATTCCAATTTCAATCTTGAATTTTCTTCATATTTTCAAATTAAAATAATTTTGAATGGTAAAATGTATTTCATTTGTTTATTGTTCTATTTCTTCTTTTTGTATTTCAATAGCGTATATTTTTTACTGGTGTGTACATGCATGCAAAATAGAACTGAACACCTTGAGGCACAGATGAAAACAAATTATAATTTGTATTTCAAAGTTAGCTGAAGCAAATGACACAACTGAACATTACTTTCTTCCATGAGAATCTCCTTGGCCTTTTGACACAATCCTCTGACCTGCAACCATGAGAAAAAAATTATTAAAAAATATATATTTTTTCTTCAATACAAAATTTAATCCATTATCATAACCTACTATATATCATCTTTATGATTTCTGCACCTAAGCCCAAACAATCTCAATGGTATGTTTTACTACAGAATAGAGGAGTTATACCCAGACGTCTACACAGACAACTGAATTGTTTCATAACACTGTAAAATAATATCTCGGCAATTTATTATCTGAGCATATCAATGATCTCATGGATTAATCATTAATTCATAGAATTCAATCTCACGAGAGGCTCTAACAAATGTTTCAAAAAGGATATATTGTTGGAATTTTCATCCCAACCACATTCCCAGATATCATAGATAACTGACTCCTTTAATAGATCTATGCAATAAAATCTCAACAAGTCATTTTCAAAAGTCTTAACGGTTTGAAGTTTGAACTAATGATCAAACAAACGCAACATCTGCAAAAAAATATTTAATATTTAACATCTTCAAAAGTCTTAACAAGTCACAGCAGCCCAAACCAAATGAGTAGCTGTAGTAAACTAAGCTCCCTCCAAAATTAGCATTCTAATCCCCTGTACCCTCTTGAAAAAACCAGAACAGAAGACAGAACCACAGAACGGTCCGCTGTGCCCTCAATTACTTGTCAGATATCAAGGGCATCGAGAAACATACACTGTTTTCCTGCATCAAAAAAGCTTTAAAATTCTAATCACAAGATCATTAGCCAAGGTGACTCCACACTTGTCTAGGACATCTAAATGTATTAACGACTAAACAACCTTTAAAGATGCAAGCACCCGATAAAACCAAAGTTTTAAAAGGCTAATCACAAGATCATCAGGTAAGGAAAGGATCGATACACACTTATCCAAGACACTTATAAACCACTACAGACCCCGGGCCACCCGGTATATACATCCCGAAGATTCCACCTAGGTTCTATTTTCTTGACAATGACGGATCCAACTCTTGAACGCTAAATGGTCTCACACTTAACCAAACTGAAACGATAAACACAAAGCATTGCGCTAGAAAAACACAGTTTGTAGGCCATTGAAACACCATTTCCCTTTAAAAAATGGTTCGAAAACCCCTAACACCATAAAGAACAGCAGATCAGATTCTAATACAGCCATTCGCACCAAGCATTTTTGCCAACAACCTGAAAATCTGCCCAACGGGGGTTCATATGCCGCCGGATCCGTGTGCCGACACGGTGTACAAGAACTGTCCCGACAAAGAGAGGGTGCATTTTCTCAGACTTTTACAAAACCTAGGTTTCGCAATAGAAACTTCTGAAAAAAAAATGGATCTCGAACAGAAACTTCATACGAAATGCATAGATTTAAAGCGGCGGGTTTAAGCGCTGATAGTACTGGCCTCCTGTTATGAGAGGGGCTTGCACTACATTAGCTGTTCAATCTGGGCATCGAGTTAGCCATAACTGCTGGATGACGAGACCAGCTCCGCACTCATCTTGTTCGGTGTCGAAATGCTCTCCTTTCTCTCTCTCCCCTTCTCGCCCCCGCCGTTCCTGTGTCTTTCAGCCACTTCCTGAGAATTGAACCCTTGACCTTGTGCTTGCTGTCTGTTGGTCTGCACTGCTGCTGCTGCAACTTTCTATCGAACAAAAATAAACTAGAAGTTGCCACCAAAAGGTGCAAAGAGAGGCCAATAGGCTTATTAATTAGAAACATTTTATAAGAGATGCAATAAGGTTTATTAATTAAAAATGTTTTATCAGAGATGCTTTTGTATGTATGTATTTCATTGCTTTGCATTTTGAAACACACATTGAAAATAAAAATAGTAAATATTTAATTGAAAAAGTTCTATGAGGGATGAATTTGTATGTATGTATTGCATTGCTTTGCATTTTGAAACACACTGAAAATAAAAATAAAAATAGTACATATTTAATTTGAAAAGTTCTATGACCCATGTATTTATATGCATGTATTTCATTGCTTGAATTTTGAAGCACATATTGAAAATGAAAATAGAACATAATGTTTTAAAATTCACCCCAGTTTTTGTAATTTGGATTTTATGATAGCAAACAGATATTCAAGATTTTCAGGGCTTTTTTTCCAGTTGAATTTAGGTATATCATTTTTTTTATCTACATTACATTGTTTTGTTGTTTATATTATTTAAGATTTTCTGGTTTTTTCCACTTGAATTTGATTATATCATTTTTTAACCATGTAAATGAGTTTTAATAAGTTCTGCAACTCACAATTATGTTTTAATCAGTAAATCCACCGTTTTCTTTAATTCATTCACGACTTCTTTTAGGATATCAAAAGGGCTCCTTCAGGTCACTCTATGAGCTCTAGCGGAGGGGCATGAGGGGTTCAGATTAAAGAATAGCATGTACTTGCTCCATGTCTACGATCAACAGTTCAAGCCATACTAAGTGATAATGTGCAATTCCACTAGGAAAACTGGGTTTCAATAAAGGTCCATTCCATTTCCAACCTAAACAGGTTCACCTAATAATTTTGTTCACAACGGGAGTTCATTAGGTCACAACCAAGAAAGGTGAATTCGAAACTGTGAGTACCCTTTGTTTAAGGCGGCAGAACTCATCAAAAGCTAACTCTGAGACTTGAGACTATATTCCCGGGGAGGGGGAACCCATCAAACCTGCGATATGTATTACTTTTGATCATCTATGATTTCTACATACTATGTAGACATCCTAAACCCCATAAATAATTTACAACTTTAACTTTCTCAAAATCATAAAACACCCCCTTTCCTCTTACCACTTCTTTCCTATTGATATGAAGTTCAATGTTATACAAAATCTATAAATGATTAAAGCTTAAAATATCTTGCCTCAAAGGTAAAGGTGCATATCAAACATCAAACCGAATTTATGTATATTAAACACGATATATTAAGGAGTGTTTAATGGGATTTTTTTCAAAAGATCCAATTAATTTTTATTTTGATTTTGGTTTGGTCAAGTTGAGATTTAGATGCAGCTTAAGCACCTACAGTTTTAACTAACCATGGGTTGAGAAGTCTACATCAATCACCAATGGAACTGTTTAGAAATAATATACTAAAATGGATTAGTAAAAGCTCCGATGGGGTTTAAAATAATCAAAGATTGATTTAACAAAATTCTGTGATCTTATTTTCTCGTTCTTGGTTTAATTGAAACCAATTCTTGTATTAGTTAGAAATTTCCCCTTTTTTAATCTAAGTGTCCTATGCATAGAACTGGTAGACTGAGTAGTAATGTCTAATGGAGTTTTCAAACAAAGAATTAATGGCCATAGAAAAGAGGATTTCACATGCGTACTTGGATCTGTGGAAGTAAGAGTTCCAGTCTGCGAAAAATAACAATTCCAACTGTTCTGACCCGCAGTCTGATAGTATGCGTTCATGGCATAAGCAGCATGGCCTGCCACTGTATTTGGTGAATAGAAAGGACCTCCTTGTTGAATAGGCCTATAGTCAATGCCCTGTCCACAAACATAGTTCAAATTTGCCTCCAAAGTTTGCTCATCGGCGCCCGACTTGGCAGTGCAGAATTGAAGAATTACAGGATCTGCTCCATATAGCTTCAACTTTGAAATACTTGTACTCTGAACCAGCTTTTCTACTGCAGATGGTGGAGGAAGATTGTTTCCAATTTGTCCATAGTCAACACCTAGGGCTGGTAAACGCTGCGCCAAACTCCTGTCTCTGCTTCCACTTTCTGCAACAATTACCGTTTGCAAACACAAAATGAAGTGAAAACAGAGATCCAAATAACAAAACCATATAAATATCGACAATTAAATCACATAGGAAGTGGATTTTTGGGTATTATCCTCATAACTATGACACTGCCAATAATGAAATTCATATCAACAGCGTAACCAGAGCAAGCAATCCCAAACATATATAATCGTCCTGACAACAAATATTTAAAATCCTGTCAACAACACAACGGTATGAATACCTACTCGTACAATTTCAGGAACCCACATCAGACCCAATTTCGCACATCTGGTCAGCAACAGAATCATGTGAATACCAGCATTAATAATTACATGAATACCTATCTCAACCATATCATTAACAAGTAACCAATATTGAAAATCCTGTCTACAACAGAACAGTAGGAATACCTATTCATACAATTTCACAAAGCCACATCAGTCCCAGTGTTGCAAATCTTGTCAACAGCAGAACAATGTAAATACCAACATTCATAATCACATTCTTCTTACAAGCAACTCCCTTAATCACCTCACTGTTAAAGAGGATCATGGCAGTTTAATACTAACTATGGAAATGCCAGCTTGGAACACATAAGATTATAGAAGACTTAAACGCAAGCAAATTAAGGTGAAAATTATGTTAGCAGCTGTTCCAAACAATACAAAATAATAGACTATAAGTCTACCTTTCAGAAGGGCAACCACATGCAATGCACTTGACCTTGACATACCCCCCAGGATCCATCCCTCCTCCCTTGCTAGTATCTGGCTTGACGAGACTCGCTGCTTGCCATGACAATGAAGTGACTATTTCCAGCCAGCTTTCCGTGTGATTCTCTTCACTTATAGGAATATCTTCTCCCTTAAGAAGTTGTGCCACAAGAGCCCTAAAATGCCTATCTACTACGGATCTCATAGCCTTCCTATACTCCTCACTCGATCTCTCTTTACTCTTGTAGTCACTGTCACTAAAGCTGCCAGTAGAATGGGCCAAACCCCAACCACCATCATCATCATCATCTTCATCATCAAACACACCAGACTCCTGTTCGTCTTGTTCATCTTCTGGCTCAGGCAGAATCCATATATCAAAAATTTTCTCTATGTCCACCAGCTGCTCTAAATCTGGACCCAGTGTCTCAAACATAGATGCTTCATCATTGCACTCACCAGCATTGTCTGTTCCCTCTGATTCTTCTACAAACCTTTCTGGCACCCTTGGGTGTTGAATTTCTTCCTAGTTACTAGTTTGTGAAGGGAGATTCATTGCCTCAACATGCTCATCAGAGTTTCTGGTTTTACTACTCAGCCCTATTTCTAGGATCCCTCGGTGCATGGAATTTTCAGAGCTATAACCAGCAGGATGAATCCCATTGAAATTGTATCCAGGATCATGAACTAAGTTAAATTTACCTTCAAAGTATTCTTCTGTTTGTCTAGAAATCTGCCACCCAAGATCTTCAAGAATCTTACCATACTCATCATCCTCATCATCACTCCTACAAAAGACGGATGTCATAATTGCATCAAGGGAGTATCCAAACACTTTTTGGAAATCATCATTCAAAAAATTATGTCTTCCATCGATTTCTGCAATAATCAAGATTCCAGACATTTGCTTTTTTAGTAATTTCCACAACACTTAACAATCAATGGATTGCCACGGATATTGTCACTTGAAGACTACATGCAGTTGACATACGTTACCAGATTGGAAACATGATATGAGACAGGAAACCAACAGAATAAGAAACAGGGCTAGACGGTCTCAAGGGATATGAATCATGAACCAGGAATCTAAATTGATTAATAATGCAGTAGTGGTAGTCATATTAACAAGGGCTACCCCACTGCAGTCTACCAATATTGCTTTCAAAGAATACATCACAAAGAAAACAACCACAGGAAGTAGGGACCAACAAAGCACACAGGCACCTCTATGCAAAGTTATTACCAGATTGAGGGAATACACTATTGTATTGTATCAACCCAAGGACTTGCATCCCAAAGCCAAGAAAGGAATGGTGGCGAGAACTGGAACGGAAATGGAACTAAAAACGGATCTTCATTTGGTCAAGCTCCTTGTAAAGCAGTTGAAAAAGTTTCAAAGCATACAGTTTGAGGAAAGTAAATGATACCATACCGGTTCAAAGGAGTTCCAAAAATACTGGTAGCATTTACTCCGCCTTCCAAGAGGGATGGAGAATTCGCGTTCCTTCCCGAATACGACATATCTTGTTTCTTCTCGGGCATTCGCTCTAATCTGTCAAGACCTTGAGTTGGATGACTAAGAGCAGAACTGTAAGTGACATGCTGATAAGGCACAGTTGAATAAGGCATAGCGCCAAAGATGTTAACGCCGCTATCGCTGCCGCTTGAATTACTACTTGATAAACTTGTAAGAGAAGACGAACGACTGATCCCTGAAGACAACAATTGATTGTTATCATACTATGAAGCTATCATCTGTTCCTCCCGTACCTTGAAACAATAGCTGCAAACCCTAAGGCGCTCCCCTTCTTCCTGATCATACTTCCAACCTTCGACAACAGGAGCTGGAATTGTGTTCAATGTGCACTTCCTGCAAAAAAACCCGGCCGCAAATCCGACAATGGTGCTGCCGATTGAAGATCGTAAACTGTGACTCGCAATCATAACAAACCGTGCAGCTCTGTTCCGGCATCCAATAGTCCCTCGAAACGGTAGATACTTCAGCCATCTGGGGAAGCCATGACCTTGCCCTTGTTAAATATACCATACAGAGCGTATTCTATCTTTTTCATCTATCATGAAAGCTCTACTGACATGATGAACCCAACCACATGTTTGCTTCCGCTAAAACCCTGGTATCGAGTCCCTATCACATAAAAACCCGGATTCTCCCCCCAATTTTGCACAAACCCTAGAAAGCCTATCTAATCAATTTCTTGGTATCTGGAAACCCACTCAAAGATGACCAATTTCTCCAAATTCTCCTGGAACTTTGTTTTCTCGCAGACACAGAGAAGAAGGAGCCTTGCTTTGTGCGATGTGAAAGACTCCAAGAGCGGACGGATGGACGAACGGGCAATCTTCAGGTAATGCGTATGCAAGCTATGAGCTTGCGGGTGATCAGGAGGTGGTTAGTTACCCTAGTGTCATTTTTTTAAACTTCTCTTTTTTGTGTGTGCGATATATGCGGCCTTTAATGAATGCCTCCCTTTCTTGCTTTGGCCCGGTCAGTTTTGGCAGAGCGCATTATTGTTGTTATAACTGTTATTATTTTAGTTTAAGCTTTTAATTTTATTTTAAGATTTAACTCTCATATTAACTTTCATATTTTTTAAATTGTTTTAATTTTAATTTCGGTGTTGTTTTTAATTCTTATGTTTTTTTTTTTATTATTGTTGTAATTTGAATTTTTTTATTAATTTGAATTTCTATATTTTTTTAGATTATGTTAATTTTAATTTAAGTTTCCACAATAATTTAAATTTATTTTTAATTTTCTTGTTTTGATGTTATTTTAATATTAATTTAAGTTTCACATTATTTTCTATAATATCTTAATTTTAATATGAGTTTCCATGTATGTTTCATTTTTTTTAATGTTATCTTAATTTTAATATGAGTTTCTGTGTATCTCTAATTTCTTTGTTTTCTATCTTGTACCTGACCTAACAATGCCACAAGGGAGAAAATGGCAAACGGGCCGCTCGAATGTGCACAAGGCATCCGGGCAGTCACATCTTAGCGAAACTGATACGGGCACCATCGAATGAAACAACCCGACCCGAACGCGCTTGGTCGGGCGACCTCACACGGCGCGCCCAACGAACGATGTGATGTCGGGGCTACCTCACATAGCCCCACATTTTCCTCTTTCCTGTGCATATAAATGCATCTCAAAATTTTCACCCCCAGTAAATCTCAACAATATGGGCAACCTCACAATGTTCTATCTTTTGAATTGGAAATTTGAATAACATAGGTGCGTAAGCTCTTTACCCTTACTATATGGTTATGAAACCATACCCTCTACTATGCATCAAAATATACGCACCTGCTTAATCCTCTTATCTGGCAATTTAGAGTATTAATGTGCAGAAGCTTCTTTTAAAAGGTTATAAAGCCCTCATTGTATACTATGTGCAATTGTATAAAAAACCATATTACATAGAGGTCCAACAATCAAATCGTAGGGCGAGAGATATCTAATCAAGCCTATGGTTTAGACCATATAATAGGGATTCTCGGTCCCACCACCTAATACTCCATTAACACAACTCCGACGTCGATTTAAAACAAAACTCAACAAACAATGGGGTCCCACAATACAATTTAAATTACCTCCCCATTTGACAGCCAGAGGCTTATCGCATTTTACCTTGCCAAATCAATGATCATCGTGTGACCAACTTGTGCACTTTTTAATGCCCCTCTCCACTCGTTAATATCCGTGAAAATTCAGAGTGCGACCACCATCGATCCTTGTTGCCGCCTGAACGGACGAGTATCGCACTTTCTTTTGAACAAGCTTTAACCCTCCAAAAAAGTGCAAAATGGGTTGTTTTTCAATACAACCTTATGCCATGTGTTGAGCATAGAAACGTATCGCATTTTTATTTAAAAAACCGAATACCACTTTTAAACTTTGCGAATACCGCCGGGTTAGTTCCAAAAACCGTTGTCTCTGTTTACACTCCTGGTTTTGCTTCCTTCTCGCTCATGGTTCCATCCGCCTCTTAACTACGATTTCATTCGATTCGGGGTCCTTACAAGTTAAACCACTCCATCGCATAGTGTTAAGGTTTCATTATAAAACCTCGCCATCGCTTCCAATATCACGAACAGAGGTTAACATCCCTCCTGATTCACCTTGGTGCTTCCAACGCAAACCACAATGTCGGTATAATTGACATCGACTCTTCCACCCATTTAGGGCCTTATCTCCGAACTCTATCACAGAGTTCTCCCTTTACACAATAGATATCCTCTATCTATTAGGAATTTAACCACACAGGGTCAAATTCACAAGACTCAACCACAGTTTGCTAGTTATCCATCAAAGGCGTGCAGAAACGCCATTACCCCCAGATATCAGAGTTCCATTCACATAGTTAGCTACAAAGGTCCAAAAAATTCTCACGCAGAACATATATATATCAGATCCTCAACACAGGAATTTAACCATTCATGAATTAATCAATGCACATATAAGACTAAACAGGTTCCTTCATATAAATGAAATTACTTACAATCTTCTGGTCCTTGGCTAGATCTTCTAATTTAATGGCCTTCTATTCTCCTATTCAGCCTCTCTGGCTCTCTAACTCTATGCAGGTCTATGCCACAAAGGCTTATTTATACAAATTAACAATAATCATTTCATCCTCCCTTAACGCCCAAAAAAACTCTGAAATTCCTATGGTTCTAAATTTAGCCTAATCCCCAGATAAACTAAAACTATCTCTTCATATGCCCACTAATCATTCGAAGGAAGTTACAATTCTCCGCATTTAACTAAAATAAATAAAAACCCACTAAATTCACTACATAAAATCTAACTCTTTTGAAAACTAGAAACCCCTAAGTCTAACAAAAATGCATGGAAATTGTTTTAGCGTAATGCCTCTGCATCACGTTGCCACAAGGGAGAAAACGACAAACAGGCCACCCGAACGTTGTGCACAAGGCACTCGGGCAGTCACAACTTAGCAAAACTGATACGGACGCCCTCGAACAAAACGACCCGACCTGAACAAGCCCAGTCGGGCGACCTCACACGCCGCGACATGCCGCGCCCGACCAAATGATGCCATAAGGGAGAAAACGGCAAACAGGCTGCCAGAACGTGCACAAGGCACCCGGGCGGTCACAACTTAGAAAAATTGATACGGGCGTCCTCGAAGGAAACAACTCGACCCGAACGCGCTCTGTCGTGTGACCTCACATGACGCGACACAACACGCCCAAACGAACGATGCCACAAGGAATCAAACAGAAAACGGGCCACCCAAATGTGCACAAGGCACCCGGGTGGTCACAACTTAGAAAAACTGATACGGGCGCCCTCGAACGAAACGGCCCGACCCGACCTCACACGGCGCGACATGACCCGCCCAAAAAAATGATGCCACAAGGGATCAAACGGAAAACGGGCCACCCGAATGTGCATAAGGCACCCGAGTGGTCAGAACTTAGCAAAACTGATACAGGCGCCCTCGAACGAAACGAATCGACCTGAACGCGCCTGGTCGGGTGACCTCACACAACGCGACACAACACACCCAACGAACGATGCCATAAGGGAGGAAATGGAAAATGTGCCACCCGAACGTGCAGAAGACACCCGGGCGGTCACAACTTAGCAAAACTGATACGGGCACCCTCGAACGAAACGACCCAACCTGAATGTGCTCGGTCAAGCGACCTCACATAGCGCAACACGACGCGCCTGACCTAACGATGCCACAAGGGAGAAAACGATAAACGGGCCACCCGAACGTGCACAAGGCATCCAGGCGGTCACAACTTAGCAAAACTGATACGGGCGCCCTTGAACAAAACGACCCGACTTGAACGTGCAAGGTCAGGCGACCTCACATGGCGCGACACGACGCGCCCAACCGAACGATGCCATAAGGGAGAAAATGGCAAACGGGTTGCCCGAACGTGCACAATGCACATGGGCAGTCACAAATTAGCAAAACTTATACGAGCACCCTCGAATGAAATGACGCAAACCAAACTCGCCCGGTAGGGCGACCTCACACGGCGCGACATGACGTGCCAAAATGAACGATGCCACAAGAGATCAAACAGAAAACGGGCCACCTGAACATGCACAAGGCACCCGGGTGGTCACAAATTAGCAAAAATGATACGGGCGCCCTCGAACAAAACGACACGACTCGAACGCGCCCGGTCGGGCGACCTCACACGTCGCGACATGACGCGCCCAAACGAACGATGCCACAAGGGATCAAATGGAAAATGGGCCACCCAAACGTGCACAAGGCACCCTAGCGGTCACAACTTAGCAAAACTGATATGGGCCACCCGAACGTGCACAAAGCACCCTGGCAATCACAACTTAGAAAAACTAATATGGGCGCCCTCGATGCATATGCATAATCATTGATGGCGACGATATGTCACCAGAACTAGGAGAAGAATGCGGTAGAAAATACAACTGTCGACTGCCCTGCATGTCGACCCATAAGTTCCACCCATCTCTGCATCTGAGGCTCTCTAGGAATAGCGATATCCAGCGTCACATGCTGTGGCTACATAATTGGAATCCGTTCCAAAGAAAAAGATATGAGGGTCGAACCATAACTAAAATTATTTTTCCTTCCTCCTTTTGCTTTATTTAGTTGTTCCTTTATCTGAGAAAGAATAGCTTCAGACTAGTTGAAGACTGTTGGCTTGAGACACTCTAGTGCATACTGCATATAAGATCTATTAGCCACATGTAGTGTCACTGTGCCAGCAAGTTTTTCGATTGTGAACAAGATGGTTCTCAAAGGAAAATCTCTCACTGTACGGATGCTAATCTTCCCATATTTGCTCTGTTCTGCCCCTGCATAAAGATACTGCAAAATATAATCTCTCACTGTCTCTCCTCCAACGGTAGACCCTGAAAGAGAAATGGGCAAACCCCTCCTCGACAAACCTGTGAGAAATTACACGTCCTCAACAGTGATAGGAACCACTTGGTTCTTAATGTGAAATGCCCCTATTGCCGGATCCCATGCACGAACCAAGAACTCAAGAAGCTCAATTTGTTGCCTCATTCCAGATAACTTGAAGTACTTTAAAAGTCCATAATCCCTTAGGGCTCTTACAGTACCCGGGCCATTTAGGGAAATCATGTCTTGTTCTTCATGTTCTCTTTCTCACCATGTAATCGTCATTGTTATCTGATGGAAACCTGAACCATAAGTAAGAGATCCATTAGAAACCATCCATTGTAGAAAACTAGGTCAATTTTGAGCTAAACATCAAAACAAAAAATATGAAATTCGCCCAACGCAGCCTTAGGCTTGAGAAAGTGCATTGCACATGCAGGTACCTTTCACTGTACCTGCTATGCAATGCAGGTTTCGATGCTTAAGGGTGCATTGCCCTCTTTTTGGGTAAAATTTAACCTAGGGGGTCTTAAAACCCTAAAAAATTGCAAGAAATGGAAATGAAATGATTACCAATAAAAAGAGAAGGTTCATGGCACTAACCTGGAAGAAACGACGACGAAATCTGTCCACATAAACGACCGCAATCAATGACTGAAGTTCGGGGGAAAGATCAAGTTCAGAGCTCCAAAATTCAAATGGTAACTATGGAATGGTAAAAATGAATAGTAAAACTACTTTTAAATAGTCATTTAATTATTTGCAAGTTAAATTTATTGCTGTGACTATAGTTTTATTATGTTTTTATTATGAAACAAGTATTTTTAATCCATTTGATGTTGCTCTGAACAAGAAATACAACTGATGAATAGATTAGTTGTGCAAATTTATTAAGAATGACTTGACCACAAAGCATGCTTTTTCTCCTTATTTTTCGAGCTTTGTTGAAAAAGAAAATGGATTTGAAACACACTTTTATCTCTTTTTTTATTTTCCATAACAGCGAAAAAGGAACCCCTGGAGTCTTCTTTCAGCTCTTTTCAGACTCCGATAATGTGAAAATATTTCCAAGCACTTGTCATTTCGAGCTCGTTAAATTAAATGAATTGATATCTACTCAGTATAAGTTTAACCCTTTTCCGGACTGAGATAGATTATTTACGAAAAAGGAATATCGTTGGTTAAACATGACTAAAGAGGTTCTTTCAAATATTATTTTACACTTTTTTGGATCTGAGAGACAAATTTACGAAAAAGATATTATGGAGTTCTCTTTCGTCCTCTTTCTAAAACTCTCTAAATATGAAAAAGGACAAGGCTATCATTGTCGTTGATCTTGTTAAATCACAAAATAGCGACAGGCTTGTCAATCATGGCAAGAATCAAGTTTCATTCATCGCTAGACTCGTTAAATTATTAATTAGCGATACTTCATTTTTTATTCGCCTGAAGGGTTTAATTATAGATCAAGCAAATGCTATCCTCTTCAAGCTTGTTAAAAAATAATGAGGTACTAGTTGACAAATGATCGGGGAAAAATTTGGGAAGAATGAACAATATTTTCTTTATGGTAGCAAGTCGCTCTTGAACATGACACTTCCTTCATTCCATGTCTGCGACTGTTTGGGTTGGGTAATCATATTGATGGTTCATTCATCACCTATGGTTCATCATACCTTCACTTTGGTTTTGGGTCAATGCTACCAACTCATCACAGTGTCACCGATATGGTCAAGAGGAGAGGGGAGAGAAGGAATGGAGAGAGAGAAAGAGGGAGAGGAGTGATAGAGGTAGAGAAGGGTAAGAGAGGGAGATAGTGACACAAAGATGGAAGGGGGGCAGAAATAAGGATAGAGGGAGGGATATAGTGAGAGGATTGGAGGGTCGAGAGAGAGAGAGAGGGGAAGAGAGAGCGAGGTAGGAGAGAAAGGGAGAGAGAAGAAGTAAAATGGATTAAAACAACAAATATATTAGGCCCACTCTACACAAATCTGCAATCTGAGAATTTAGGATAAAAAGAGCAGGCTCCAACAACAATTGCATAGAAGTCTTTATTACTCAAATAGAAGAATGTCACAGCAAGTTGTCATCTCACAAAAGCTCCTACTACAACCTACAAGCTAACAATACTCACTCTTATTATCTATTTCTACAAATTTCTAACTAATGTGCCCATCCTTTTCATTTATAAGTTAAGAGAAGGTGATGTTAGAAAACAGGCTAATGATAGCGTTAGTGGTGCATCTCCCTTGAGCATGAGAAACTCCCTCATAACTTTGCCTTGTATGAAAGGTTTTTCTTTTAGAGTAGTGCATTATCATAGTAGATATAACTCCTCTCCTGAAGGTGCCTCATTCCATAAGTGTGCACTCATGAATGCACCTGAGATGATGGTGTTAATCTCCTCAACTAGTGTGCCATACTTGGTGGGTGTGACCCAACAACTAATTCGTCTATCCTCTAAGGTGTTGTTATAAGCTTCTAGCTGTATTTATGAATCTTTCTGACTGGTGTACCACAATCTAGCTCTGCAATCTTAGTGCTGCTCAAATTCTCAAGGCTAAGGTGAGACCAACTAGGTAATCTAACACTCTTGAGAATTTTTGTTTTTCCAATAACCCAAGATTCTCATCCAACTTGTCAAACTTCCCCTTTGTTAGGAGCTTTGTCAAACTATTAACCATATGAAACTTTTTCAGAATGTGGTCCAACACTACTAACTCCCTAATGAACTTGGAATCTTAGGAAATTGTATTGAATATCAATGTGTTTGAAATGGTCATGACACATTGGATTTTCATAGAGCTTGATGTAACTTTGATTCTCACAAGAGACAATATTGGGCTTCAATAACTAATTGGTTGACTCTACAATCAAGTTCCAAATCTAGATAGCTTCATAATAAATATATGAAACTGCCATATACTTTGCTTCAGTGGAACTGAATGAAATTAATGTTGCTTTCTTCTTGTTAGTTTAATAAAAATGATTTATAAAATGATAATAATGATGTTTAAAATGAGCCTTATGATGGTCTATTTATACACATTGATTGTTGATGAGGTGTAGGGGTATGTTAATAACATCACTGCCCTTGAAAGCTTTGTCTTGAAAGCACAGTAATTAGAATTTTCTTTAGTTAAGCACATTTTTGTGGTGGAATAAAGTTTATCAGATATCTATTTATAATTTGTAGAGGTTTGACTTTGTTTGTCATTTGAGTGTTGGTGAGGTTTCTTTGTTTTTTTTGCATCATAGTCTAAAGTCTTTTGACCTGATTGTTTAACATGAAATCTTTATGCTTATTGGCAATATATTTGAAATACCTGCATGATCAAGAAACTGTTACAGTTAATTAAATTACTAATTAGGTACTACAGAAAGAGGATGATTTTGAGAGGGATTGCATGGGTGACTCTGGGAGCAACCCGGAGGTGGTCAGACAAAACTCTTCTTAGTTACAAATCTGAAGAGAAAAAAATAGTGATGTATATGTGGTTGCTCAACCTGGGCTATATGGAAAATCTTGGCAGAGAGTGTTTACCTTTCCATGTCTTCACGAAAGTAGGTTTTCTGGTCACAAAATAAGATCACTACATGTAGGTGATGGTTCTATAGTAAGTTCTCAGCCTTATCTTCAGAATGGCTAACAGAGAGGATCGAGTTTGAATACAGGATATAATTTGATGAATTTGGATATTTAGAGTTGAAGAAAAAATTGTGGTGATGTTTGGATGGGTGCTAATTTGTAGGGTTTTCCATTTTTATAATTTTCTTTGTTGTGCTTTCTACCATGCTACCTAGTTGCTTTCCTGTTTCCCTAGCATTTTAACTTTTTCGATGTCTATCTCTCTATTGTTTCTTGCCCCATTTGAAATGTCATCCTTATTTGGTAGGTGTTTTCTTCAATATATTGTGAATATTTTTCGATCACACAACTTCTGTGGGGTTTGTCTATGAAAATAGCTTGTAAGGCCCATTCATCAGGGTATTTGATGAACTGAAATGATTATCGATGATCACCAACTAATGGTACCTGCAGAGATTTACTCTAACAATTCTACAGTTTTCCTGTGCCAACAATTATACAACATTTTAACCTCATGAATTAGTCTCCTCTGTTCTCTTAGTTGATTCTATAAGCACTTATTGCTGTTGTCAAAGCTTTTACTCTCTAGTCCCATTGATCTATTTCAATTAATTGCAGACATTGATTTATTTTCATTTCATTTCTTCAATTTTTCTGACTATTATGCATTGCCTTTGGCCAGTGCCTTCTTTCTTACCTATGCTTTTTTTGCTTAAGCATTCCAGCCAGCCAGAGAAACAAGGGCAGTAGGAGCCACGCAGTCCAGCTAGAGCCCAGCAGGGGCAGCGTAGAGGCAGCAGGAGCCACGCAAGGCTGACACAGGCCTAGTCAAAGCAGCGCAGGGGCAGTGTAAGCCCTTCAGGTGTGATGCAGGCCCTTACTGAGTAGCGCATAGGCCGACGCAGGCTAGTTAGGCTGACGTAGAGGGATTCAGAGCAGCGTATTACTGCCGTTTTTATTTCTCTGTTGGGTGAACCAGTTTTGATGCCCACGATTGTTGTACTTAGATTATGCATAATAATGAAAACCCTCCAGAGATAACTGCACCGGTTTTCCCACATTGGGGTTTTTCTGGGGATAGTTGTCTAGAAATTCTGTGTGTCACTTTGTTTATGAGCATGTTATTCAGTATTTGATCTGTATGTGTAGGTTGCTAGTTGTATTTACTATTTACTTCGCTAATTTATTGAATATTTCAGAAATTAAATTGTAACTTAATTCAAGTAGGAGAAGTAAATCAAGATATTGCAATAGGGTTTCTTATATTAAGAAATTTTCACATTCCCTAGGTCTAGCCCCATTAGGTCACCTAGGGCAACAATTTCCCAGGAATCTAGCTAGAGGAAAACTTCTATTGCCTAGAGGCAGCTGCATTGCTGGGTGCCCTAACTCTCCTTAGAACTTGAGCCAATTTTGACGGTGGAATCTCCAGATACCTCAAGCCCTAGCTCTAGGATCAAGTTTTGCCTAGGTGTTCCCAAGGATAGAACCTAGTAGGATCAATTTTACCTATCAAAGTAAAAACACTTGTCTAATCCTTCCCATCACCTTGTCCAGGATAGGAACATCATTGGTTGCTAAATTCCATCCCCGAACCTGGGTTGGATCCACTTGGCCCCATGTGGTCCCATTTGGTGTCAAAGGCCTTTCATGAAGGACCATTTGGGAATCCAAGTTCCCAAATGATTTTAGGGATTGAGAACTTCCTTCATAAGTCTTATTCTTCTCCCTCAGGCCTTTAATCCCCCTCCTCTCTCCCTAGAAGATAATTCCATTGCTTAAAAGGAAAGCAAGTCCCACTCTTTATTTTATCTTAGGGAAAGGGTTTCTAGGGTCACTTCCCACCTATTCATTGACCTATACTCTACAAGTGACTTCCTAAACTACTGGGACTCCACCCATCAGTGAAAGTTTGTGAAGAGAAAGGAGCCTTAGCTGTGGTGACAATGGGCTAAGCCTCCATCGTTTCCATTGTCCTAGCAGTTGCCCTCTTAGGAACCCCTTTTAGATCCACTACTAGTTTGAGTGGTAACAAGTTGTTCACAATTCCATTTGTGAACAACACTTTGGTATGCCCACTTTTTCCATACTACATCTCCAAGATCAGAAGTCCAGGGCTATGGAGGCTGCCCTTCTTCTAACTGAATCAATTCTCTATAATATAGTGAACTAGGGATAGTTGGTTGGCCCACTTGAATGTTACTTTAGTCCTTCAAAGTCTGCACATCCTTAGGCCCTATACACCTTCCCTTCAACCAATTTTGTTGTCCTTCACTAGAACAAGAGTCAGGGCTCTTCTTTGACAGTAACCTAACAACCCTAGAATTGTACTTGGCCTACCATCAATCTACCCAACCATAGTCAATTATTTTTACTGATCTAGGGCCCACAATATTGTATTCATCTAGGGCTCTTCAAATCTGCCACCTGACAATGGTTTGAGTCCTCTCAAGATCATTGTTCTTGTGTATCGACAATTTGATCTTTGTTGTCCAATCTATGAACAAATATGAACTACTTCTCTTATCATACTTCTAACAATCTGTAGATGACTAAGCTAGGGTCACAAATCAGCCATTAACAGTCCATTTACTAATTTTTTATAGGTTTCTTCAGATCTTTGTCTAAAAATCTATGGAAATTCCACCAAAATCAACTCCTCTGCATGTCAATCCATTCTTCATATGGCACATTTCTTCTGCATGCTCAATCTTCTGCTCAGGTTCCACCCTCCTTTGGATCTGCTGTCTCCACACATACTGAATCTGCAAACCATCTTCTAGATCTGTGGTCTTTATTGCAGAAATAAACCTCGCTCTAAGGGTCACAACCCATATTCTTCTTCGTAAATTTTTCACAGTCTTAAGGTCATACCTTATGAACTAAACATGCTAGAAAAATGTCCTAACTAGGGCATTATACTTATGTACTTCTAATTGTTGTAGAACAAACCCTATCCACACATAGAAAAAACATGACTCTTGCCTCCATAAGAGACTCGACCTAGCTCATATGGATCCATAGATCTTGGGAATTTCTTTGACTGAATCTTGACATTAACTTTATATCTCAATTTCGACCCTCAAACTAGGGTTAACTCAGTCAATATTACGCCTGCGTCAACTTCTGTTATGGCTCTAAATTACAGTGCAAGCCCTCCTCCATTTATGTTGGTCTTTATCACAGACCTTGCGACATACTAACCACCACAAGGAAATTAGATGGTATCAACCCTCTCTTCTATTTCATGTAGAAAATATAACCAATGGGATTCAATCTGATCTTGTAATCATGTACTAAAACAAGATACCGAATCCTTCCTACAATTTGTGGAAAAAAAACACAATCGCACAATCACATATAAGTAAGAGAAACAAGTTATCAATCGCACAAAACAAGATGTATCTGGGGAAGTAATTTCTCAAAACCCTCTATCTCTATTTTGTATTAAGTCAAGGAATCATGAAACAACACAATGCTTAAGCTGTCTTGAGATTCTCCATCACTCTGCCAATTGTCTCCTACTGATCTAGGAAAAATCGATCTAGTACTTAGCCAATTCTTAGCCTTCCTTCAACCTGCCTTGCAAATGCAATTCATATGGAATTATCTCCATATTAATTAGGAAAATCAACCTTCCTTGATTGTGCAATCCATCATGGCATCCCAATGACTTTATTATTGCACATGGGAAATTTTCTATAAATACAACTGATAGTTATGTTCCTCTGAACTGTGTTAGAATAAGGATCAAGGGTCTTTTTATTATTTAAAATAAGATAAAACCCTAAACAAACAAAACCCTATCATGAGGAGATGTAACACCAAGAGTTTATGGGCCCCATTGGGGTTAGTTGGGCAGCCAACTTCCGAGGGTCGTAACTTGGTCATATGATCTTCGTTTAACGCACATGATACCTCGTTAGAAAGATCTCTATGAGGACTACAAATACCAATGCGATTTATATGAAATTACCAAACCTTTAATGCCAAGAAAACATCGTTTGGGGCTTCAAAACGGCTTCAAAAGTTCAGGACCCAAAAAACTGACAAAAATAGTAAATTGTGCTATAATTAAGGAAACTAAAAAAATGAAAGAGACAATGGCGAGGGCCCAAGTGGAATAGGTGGGTGGCCACCAATATCCACCTCGATCACCTTAAATCAAATTTCTTGAGCTAACTCAATCATCATGACTTAGTTAATTGACACAAGTTGTTATGAGATGAAATTACAATTTATTTAAGGAAAAATAAATTATACGCCTCACATTCCTCACTCCTGGTACATCAAAATTCCTCACCAGTGTGGGTGCATTTTTTTTCCCTTTCTAGTCACCAATTTCACTGTTTCTTGTTGCAAATTTCAACACTCCCTCTCAACAAGAAAGGAATTCAATCTATCCCCATCTGGTACCTTTGGAATGTTCTGCATGATACTCTTCTCTAGTGTTGTTTGCACCTGCAAATCCTGAAATTGAATAGCCTCTGAACAACTGAATCAGTATAATGCATCTGTCATCAAAGTCTTCTGACTACTGCTAGCTACTGCACTTATCTAGTACTGAATTCTCTACACTGCTTCTGACATCTACATCTGTGCCCTTTGAACTATTGCTAACTCTATTTGTGCTCCAGTATTTGACATCTGTCACTATGATTTCTGTCTTGCTGACATCTGACTACATCAATCTAACTGATCCTTCCTACTACTGTTGTACTGTGGGCTCCTCGTAGCCAGTTTCGATCCATGAGACACGCCATTTCAATGGACCTTGCCCAAATTTCTTATCTTGGGATTATGTCTACACATAACCCCACCTTACACCTCGAGGTATGGCTTCTCCCTCTTCCCATCTAGCTTGAAATTTCCCCCTCATGGAGGTCTCTTATTGAGTGGATTCTTCCACTTGGTCTCCTCTCTGCTTCTCCAGTTGTGGCAGCTACTCCACAGCCTTTTGAGACTCCTTCTCATGAGGATGCATGTTGAGAGGTAATTTATGCTCCCTCTAAACCACCAAGTCTCTAACTTCTGCCTTTCTCCTCAAAGCTTTGCATGCATCTGGTACCTCAAGTGCATATAGGTTCTTGACTCATGCACAGTGTAATTGTCCCAAAGTTACAAAAAGTTTCTAAAAAAGAGTTGATTATCGATGATATCTCCCTCATCCGAGCTCCGATTTGACCCATTTTTTTTTCCATTTGGGTAGATTTTTGCAAGGAATCCAAATATTCTATTTGTTTTCAAAAAATTTACAAAAAAATATTCAAATATTCTCTACAAACTCACCGCCCAAAAAAGTCTTGCTCTAATACAATGTAGAAAATCTAACCAACGAGATTCAATCTGATCTTGTAATCTACTAAAACGAGATACTGAATCCTTCCTACAATTTACAGAAAAAAACATGATCGCACAATTATATATAAGTAAGAGAAATAAATTATCAATCGCTCAACAACATGATGTATTTGGGGAAAGCAACTAATCAAAACCCCTCTATCTCTATTATATATTAATTCAAGGAATCATGAAACAATACAATGCTTAATCTCTCATGAGATTCTCCAGCACTCTGTCAATCGTCTCCCGTTGATCTAGGAAAACTCGGTCTAGTACTTAGCTGGTTCTCATCCTTACTTCAGCCTGCCTTACTCATGCAATTCCTAGGGAATTAACTCCTTATTAATTAGGAAAATCAGTTTTCTTAGATTGCGCAATCTATCATGGCATCCCAATGACTTCATAATTTCACATGGGAAAATTTCTCTGAATAAAACTGATAGTTATGTTCCCTTTAACCTCTTTCTCAACTGGGTATTTCTCGAAATTGACATGCATGCAACTATTAATAGTGAATTATCAGTTATTTGATTGATCACTCATTGTGAATTAAATCTAATTTAATTCACTGGACCTCTCACTAGCTCATCACTCAGTTAGAACTAGTTAAAATGATTTTAACTTATTTAATTGAATTAATTACACTTGCACCCCACTAATGCATCAACTTCAACTGGACCCCAAAAATATTAAAATCCCTCTAGATGCCTCAGATTAGACCCTCAACTCGAATTTCTTGAGTTAACTCAGTCATCATCACTTAATTAACTGACACAAGTTGTTATGAGATGAAATTACAATTTATTTCCCAATTTATTTAAGGGAAAAATAAATTAGATGCCCCACATTCCTCACTCCTGGTGCATCAAAATTCCTCACTAGTGTGGGTGCATTTTTTTTTTGTCCTTTCTGGTTTCCAATCTCACTGTTTCTTGTTGCAAATTTCAACATTTCAGAATTTGATGTGGCCTTCACACAAAGACACCATTGAAATCACATGCCCAGATTCTCATGAGAAACCTCTCTTAAGCTTGATCTGCTAGGAGAGAACCAACAATATGCCATCCTACTTCCTAGGGAAAACCGACCATTAAGGCATGCAACATTCTTCTGAACCCTCACATGATGATCTTGCTCTTGGAGGATGATCATGACCTCCCTTTAGTAACTCTTACTCGGCCCTCGTACTCAACCTACTTTAGGACTACATCTCTCTTCACCCCCTTGATGTGCCAGATAGTGGGAATACATGTCAAACATGTTAAGATGTGCCAAGTGATAAGGCATGCCAAGATGTGCAAGGGTGTGTCAATGCGTGTCAGGGACTTTCAAGACAACAAAAGGGAGAAAAAAGTTAAACTACAAGGAAATGAACACATAATAGGGTTAATAAATCATCAATTTACCTTTTCCAAGAGGGACATGCTAGGCACACTAACATTAGGCGACAATAGGTGCCAAGTGCAAAGTCTTAGTGCATTCTAAGTGCCGAGTATTCCTTTGTTGCTTCTCATCTACTTTCCAACAATTGATCATCACAAATAAATTTAATATTAAACCATGCTAAATCATACCAAGGCATCTCAACGTATTCCATACATGCTAAGACTTTCCAAGCGCCAACACGTGCCAAGTGCTAATATGTGTCAGGGACTAGTGTTATGCACGTTATGAAGTGGAAGGGAATGTCGAAGAGTGCTAAGGTGTGCTAGGGAGTGATAACGCATGTTGATGAGTGTTAAGGAGTAATAGGAAAAAACATTAAGGGAGCACTAGGTAAAAATTCATGGAAGTTAATGAATATGAGGAACGTGTACTGCGAGAGACTAGTGTTAATGGTCAATGTTAGTTGTCATGCCAAGGTGGGAGTGACAAGGTATGCTAAGCATTGGTAAGGCATGCTAGGGAATATCAAGGCATGTTAAGAATTCCTAAAGTGTGCTTGGGAGTTCCAGGGTGTGCTAATTATATCATGTGCCAATTAATAGTGCCAAGATATGCCAATACATTCTAGGTGCTAAGGATGCGGCATAGGGTGCTAGGGTATATCAATATGTGTCAAGGCAACAAAAGGAAGAACCAATAAGAGGGTTACTAAGTTAGGAATTTATCTTTTTGAAAAGGGGCATGCTAGGCACACTAATAATAGGTCCCAATACATGCCAAGTGGCATTGTGTGCCAAGTGCTAATGTATGTCAATGCATTCAACCAAGGTGTTCTAGGGCATGCTAGGGACTATATGCAGCATGCCAACACATGCTAGGGGAGTTCCATGTTGTGCTAGTGCATGCCACCATGTCCTTGGGTGTCAATGTCATCACAAGATGTTCTAGGTACAAATATCTTCCAAGACATGTGGGGTGCCATTAGAAATGTTAGCGCGTGCCAAAGAATTAATTTAAGGTGTGCCCAGATTGTTGAGGATTGTTAGGTATTTCTCATTAATAGAATTGTCAGAGCTCGATTATGTATTAAATAATATATTTCCTACACACAACAGTGGAACTTTATCTAAATGGAATTTTCTATGTAATAAACTTAATAGATATGAATCATGTGTTGACTCATAGGAAATCTCTATTCGACTAGTCATTACTTGAGGGAAATGATACACACTTATTACTTCTTAAAAAATTGACTGACCCTAAGCACTATGGCCTTGGAAATATTATAAAAAATGCTCCACAACAATGGTATTAAATCGTTATCTTTTGACAAAAAATATATTAACAAGCAAATAGCATCATCAAAAACTCATTGGAATGATCAATGATGACGGACATTTTTTGATCGTCACCAAAAGTAACAAAAAGAGCATTGGTGAGGGTCATTAAAAGTTCGTCACTAGAAGTGTCACCAAAGAGAGAATTAGTGATGGGCCTTTAACGACCCTCACCAAAAGTGAAATGTCATTGGTGACAGACCATAAAGGACCATCACTATATACACTTAAAGTGACGGTTTTTAGTGATCAATGATGACGGACATTTTTTGACCGTCACCAAAAGTAACAAAAAGAGCATTGGTGAGGTTCATTAAAATTTTGTCACTAGAAATGTCACCAAAGAGAATTAGTGATGGGCCTTTAACAACCCTCGCCAAAAGTGAAATGTCTTTGGTGATGGACCATAAAGGACCATCACTATATACACTTACAGTGACGGTTTTTAGTGATCAATGATGACGGAAATTTTTTGACCGTCACCAAAAGTAACAAAAAGAGCATTGGTTAGGGTCATTAAAAGTTCGTCACTAGAAGTGTCACCAAAGAGAAAATTAGTGATGGGCCTTTAACGACCCTCTCCAAAAGTGTCATTGAAAATGTCTTTGGTGACGGACCATAAAGGACCATCACTATATACACTTAGAGTAACGGTTTTTTAATGACCGTCACCCTATGTGACATTGGTGACGGACCTTAAAGGTCCGTCACAAGCATGAACCTCACCAATGTGATTTTTTCTTGTAGTGTTTGTATCTGTGATTTCTGCAATCTATTTGAGTTATTTCATTTGATAACATGTGGTATCAAATCACACGGTTTTACACTTTGGGATTGAGAGACTCTTTGTATTGAAGCTATGTCTGCATGAGGCATTGAGCGTTGCATGCTGTGTGAAAGCGTGCGATGGAAAACACACACAGCAATTAACATCTGAATTTAAGGGCGCACTTGCAAGAGGGCGATGACCTTGTTGGACCACAAATAAAAGCATAATTTTCAAACGCTGGTGAACGTATAGTATTGATGTTATAAGGCTGTTGCAAATCGGATCAAAGGAACCGATGTGAAAATTCGAAGTTAAGCAACAAGATTGAAATGTCGTGAAGTGGAATTAAGTCACAATAGTTTGTTGGGAATTATGCCTGAGATCGAGTCACATGTTGGACGGATGGAGCGGAAACAGCTTGGTGATAGCATTCAACGAGAACTCTCTTGCAGTATAGTCCGAGCGTCTATGAGTCGATCTGCATTCAACACAAGTATTCAATGAAATTGCAATCAATCAACACAAGTTAAGTTTGTTGTTGAGTTTGGCTTGATAACCATCGATTCTTAAGTTTCCTTGTTATATATATAATGCAGAGTTTTTGGCCAATCAATTTATGTATGTACAATTGCTCCTTTAAAGATTCAATTTGTTCCTGAATGAAGTTTGTATAATAACGCTGCAACAAAAATCACATTTTTTTATAGAGCTGCGCACTAAATAGCAAGGCTTAGGATTTGAAATAAAAATTCTCCAGCAATGTGATTTGGTACACCTATCTCCCATATGTAATTTTCTGTTGTAAATCCTCCAAAAGTTTCCCCTGATGCAGCTTTCACTCCCCATTCTCGCATTGAGGAACCACCCCCTTGAATTCATTTTTGTTTATGAATGCAAGAAGATTTTATATCAAGGAGGACAGAGATTATGCAGAGAGAGGGAGCACGATCGGTCCTAAAGCAGTGATGAAGCAGAGAAAACCATTTGAAATTGAGTGCATGGAATTTGATTGAAGATTGAATGCAAAACTCGACTGAATCTCTGTAAGCAGCTCCATCAGCCACAACAATATGTGTGATGCTCCTGGTTGGCCTATTAGTATGAATCTTTCGTCGTAAAAGACCACTTTAGCTACGCATAACAAATAGCCCTAACATCAATTATGGCTGCAAAATATCTTTAAATATGCGATTAGGTGATCCAAATAATGTTGCACAAATCCAGATCTAAGCATAAAAGACATTAAGAAGATAAAGTAAAATGTGGCTCTATGAATCCAATAGACAAGACAAGAACAATGTATTTGAAAGAATTTTTATATTATATTACAAAGGGGCACCTGAGAGGAAAACAAGAGAGGTGTTTTCCATTTCTCCTCAATGGGATGGGTTCTTGAAAGTCCTCAGCATTTCAAATTAAAATTTCTCTCTCTTGTTGGTGTAGAAAACCCAAACAAACATATAACTCAAAGGGAGCTCACAAGGCAAAAATGGAAAAGGTGACTAGGTATAGATCCAGAGTGATCTAATGCAATGAAGGTGACTAATGAATGGGGAAAACCCTTCTATTTATAACAAAATATTAGGGCGGTCTAGAACTCAGTGCATGAATAAAATATTATTAATCGAATTCTAGAACCACCCTTTAGGAATATTTTATTATATTTTTTGGAGGGAAAAGGATTTTTGACATGGGTCAATTCCTTTATTTATAAATAATAAATAAATAAATGATTTATTTATTATTTTAAGGAAATGATGGGAATATAATTAAATAAATAATGGTTTATTTAATTATTTATAGATGATTTAGTCAAATTTAACTAAGAATATTATTTAAATAATGATTTAAATAACTTATTCTTAGGAAATAATTAAATAAATAAGGGTTTATTTAATTAGTTTCCTTGTTTTGGGTTAAATATGACTGGGAAATATGAACAAATAAGTTATTTCACATGGTGAAAGCAATTTTACTTAGGGTAAAATTGGTCTTACATGGTGTACTTGGGTTCATCTAATGATAATAGGTTAGATGACCAAAAAATGGTGTAACATGGCCCTCTACCAGGTACCTAGAAGACTCTTCACAATTGGATGTGCTAACAGTTCTCCAAAGTTGTATATGTTATACCTAAGTAATGCAGCAAGAGACAAGTCAAATGCTAAATCCATCTTGAATGGTTCTGAAAGAGACTCTATAGTAGTATAAGCCAGAAACAGAAGCACACTTTTATGAAACTCAACAAATTCTTGTCTCGACTTATGATACTGAGATGAGACCCAATGGTAGCTTGCATAAACAGAAGGATCTATATCAGTCATACTGTCCAGTGTATTTTTTCCCTCATCTAATAGCTTTTCACATTTTTTCTGTTCACTTTTTTAATGCAGCTATTTCCATTCTAGCATATAGTATTGGTTACTCAATTCGTGTATCCCTTGTGGCATGAAGCTTCTCAATTCTCCCTCTAAGTAGCTGATAGCAACTTCCCTTTCTGTGTACTAACGAGAAACAATACAAAAAAATGTGCAAGCTTAAGTAGATTGATCTTTGTCTCAAAATCTGTTATAAAATTGTGATATAGTTGGATAAGTGCATCACCAGCCTAAAAAAATGCGAGGGCTATGAACTGTTCCAGCATGGGAGTGAGTTTGTGCCACAGCTTGCGCTCGTAGAGATCAGCCAATGCATTGTATCATTCAACTAGTACAGGCTAGGTTGCCCTTTGATTTTCCAGATACTTGAGAGCGGCCATTTTACAAACATAGATCCACAAAGAAAAACCTTACACAAATGCAGAATGTCGGGATGTGAATGCTCTGAACCCCTTGCTACCCATTCCTCTCAAAATTAACTAGCTGTTACTACCTGCTTTCGATCTCACCATAAGCCTTGTACCAAAGCTAAAAGATTTTTTCCCCTCGGCTTTAAGATTTTTTATTTGGAGTGATCAGGGATTTTGTAATTTTTGGAGAGATAAGATGTAATGTTTTTTTAAATTGCAGTGATAAGGTGTGGGATTTGAAATTTTTTTTGGCAGCTGATGTCATCCAAAGTCAAAAGTCTTGTCAGTCAAAAAGGGTAGATTTTCTTTTGAAGAACTTCTTGTAAAGAGTCAAGGTCAATCAAGTCCATTTCAAATATAAGTTGTCATTGAACAGTCAGAATGTCAAGTGAGCCGAGTGAGCAAAGTGTGGGTTGAGGTGAAAGATAAGTAAAGAAGATATTGCACTTAACTTTGAAGCTAGAGCTTGGGATTATCATTGCTTCAGATGCTGAAAGATGATGTACTCCAGTAATTAATAAATACATAATTTTTGGTACTTGTGTCCTTGATATGCCCAAAATTGAATAAGGGGATCTTAGGTACACCATGTGTGTTTGATGGCGCATGTTTTTTATGGCTTCATGTTGTTGTTTTTTATTTGTGTCTAGTTGTGACACATCAATAATTTCATTTAATATCGCATACATAAAGTTCAATATCATCAAGAACAACACATGTAACGAAATAGCTGCAAGATCAACACATGCATTTGCACCACTACAACATTGTCTACATCAACATTCTACATCAACAATCAAATTCACTTAGTCAAGTTAATGCATTTCAAAGCAAAGTCTACATCATCATTCTTGCAAATCCATTTCAGAACTTGTAATCAAATTCATTATTTTAAGTGAATCATTAAAAATTCATTGTTAATGAATTTTTAAGAGAACAAGTGAATCATTAAAATCATTGTAAGCTTTCTTGGGTGCATTTTCGACAGTGTTCGACACCTTTCCTTTACGCAAAATCAAGTGAGTGCATGATTTTTTAAATCAAACAAGAAACAAGTTCACATTTCCTGCAAGCGAGCGTGATTATTCATTCAAGCAATTTGCATCAAGTCAGTACAAAGATCAAACCTTCAAGCGAGACAGACTGAAGTTCATTGTAGCAACCATCAAAGCAACCAAACAAGTTCAACTCTAACATCAATCAAGAAAGTTGAGATCGAAATCAAGAGAACATGGAAATTCGTTCAAGTGAGCGTAAAGTCATCAAGTAAGTCAAGTGAGCGCTTAATCAAACGTGATCGTCATCAAGCGCGCGTGAATTCTAGAGTTTAAGCAAGAAAATTCTACAATTCTAGCAAGTGTTCCAAGCAAGTGCAATCAGCAACAACTCAAGCGAGAATGCCATTCAAGCCACATTCAATCGATCTTGTCCTTCAAGTACCAAAATCAAGTGCAACAGTTCAAAGAATGATATCTACAACAAGAGAGCCTGATTTCAAGAGCGCAAGTTAAAATGGCGCAACATATTCAGTTGTTAAACATTCTTCACAGTTTGATCATCTCAAGTGATGAAGACATGGTGCACATCAGCAAAGAAAATCTTACTGATCTTTCACGGCATCTACAACAAACACAAGAAACCATTGAGTTTATTCAACTAGAGTCGCAACTTCAAAGGATTGAATTGCAAGAAAAGCGTGATACTTTCAACCATCCAGATGATTAGTCATTCATTCAAACAGCTTCAAGTGTCAAATTTGTTCCAGTTCCAATTTATTCCAAGCCTATCATCAAGCCATGGGAATAAATTCACAATAACAAGAATCGACGAGGCTTAGGATATGTCAACAATGACACCAACTTACATATTCCAGATTATTCCAAGCCAATTAAGTTTGTCAGTGCAAGATTTCTTGCACCACTCACCTCAACAAGTTCTGAGAAAGTTTCAGACAAACAGAATTGCACACAACCTAAAGTTGAAGTCCAACTGAAATGTTCTCATTGTCAAAGAACTAGTCATATGGAAGATCAGTGTTTTGATCTCCATCCTTGTTGCCATTGTGGCAAGCCTAATCATTCCTCAGAAAAATGTCTCCACCAACAAAAAATAGCCAGATTAAAAATACATTATGAATGGATCGACCCTTAGAAATGGTCATCCATAGTCAAAATATTGTCTCATTTCTACAACCGAATACAATCACACATAGTGTAGCCAACAGTGAAAAGATGATGGTACTCTCATGCAGTCGAATGAGGAAGTACACCAGTGTAACACTCCTACACCTGAAGGGGGGGAGTTTAGGAAAATTTCCAGAGAAGTGTCTCTCCTTTCAGCTGACAAAGGGGGGAAATGTCAATGAAATTGATGGTGGTTGTCAGACTGAAAGTCTCGAAAAAACCAGCAAAAGCAGCCAGTGAGCAGCTTTAGTAGCTAGTGAGCATCTTTAACAGCCAGTGGGCATCAACAAATTTGCTAGTGGGCATCAAAATTTTTTCTAGTGGGAAGTCGACAGCAAAGAAGCAATGAACAATTTTCAGCACAACAAAAGCAATAGTGAGTTGTTTTTGACATCATCAGCCAGTGGGCTTTGAACAAATTTTGTCAGTGGACAAAGGATGTTGATTTCATGCAAAGGACAAATGGATCCTTTTGCAACTTAGCACTTGATGGAGTTTTCAAGCAAATTTCAGAGATGAATCAGATATGCAGTTGACTCATGGTCTCTTCAGATTGCAGTTTTTCAGCATCCAGCTTGGCGGTTTTTTCAGGCAATGTTTTTGAGGATCAACATGAGAACTTGGAATATGGTTCCTCGTTCTTATTTTGGATTTTTCATTGAAGGGGGAAATGTTAGCCTCTCTCAAATAACAATAATAAATCCAAAATAATAAATAAATAAATTAAATATTCCAAGTTAGGAATATGTGCCTAACTCTTGGGTTGTTCCTCAAATATTGGAGTTTGTTTAGTAACTCCTATCTTGGTGGGTTTTGGTGAGAAATTATCTCAACCAAAGGAGTCGATGATAGCACGAACTATCTTAGAAATTTTCTCTCATCTATTTAAATTGTAAACTAAATTCTTTTAATAAGAGAGAATGATGAGAATGCCATGAGGCTCAAGCCTCTTTTTAGCCATTGTTTTGTCTAGTTTTGTATTTGTGATTTCTGTAATCTGTTTCTCAGTTATTTCATTTGATAACAATAATCATAATTAATTATCAACTAACTAATAGTTAGTATCGAAGAGATATGTTCTAAGGACATGTTCGTTTGTGAAGGGGCACCTATCGGAGGTATATAAGCAGGTCCTCACACTCATTTGTAATCATCTCATCAATTTTTTTATATAATATTCAATATATAATTACTTTTCCTACAATGGATGTATATGTCTTTGAATTTTTTGGAACATTATTATAGAGCGTGAAGGAACTTTGTTCATTATATGAAGGCCCAGTAGATGCTCTGCATATAAACATAATCGACATGACAAGGAGAATGTAATGTAGAAGGTCTCCAAGGAATATTATGTGACCTACATTTTGGAACCTACATAAATTTTGGGGTATTATCATCATCTAATGATTCCTAACCTTAGAGCTAGGGTTTCATTGCTGCATCACCTCATCCATAACAACCACATACCAAGGACATCAATAATGACACATTACACATGCTGCACCCACTTTGAAATCACTAACAACATACTCAAAAATTATTGCTACCACCTGACATTAGCCTTGATAATTCTAGGAAGTTGGCCTTCATTGTAGGTGGAGTTTAGACTAATTTATTGAAAGGGTTGACCCTATTGACTATGTTTTAGCATGTGATGATATGGCTAATAATCTCATCACATATCACAATGTTGTTGATATACATGGTTGTACTCTTATATGTACAATAAGATTAAATCCCATATAATAGAAATATGATCCACATCAACACCCTCATAATAATAAAATAAATTTACCCATGAATTGGAATTTTAGGAATCCTGGTGGCTATGTAGTCAACCCATTGTAAAAGAAATGTGAAAGGATGAATAATGCAAACTATTAGGATTTGATGTTGTTTTATTTATGGATTTTCATCTCAGGATTTGAATAGGTTTTTATAGACTTCATATTATGATGTATAATTAAATGTATCCATCTAGCATAAGAACTAACCAAGGTATCGACTAATTTTTTTTTATTAGATATTTCAACTAGGAAATTCATCAACTAAGTTATTTAGTGAGCTTTTGTTTTTCTCTTCTCCCTTAGTCGTGTCTAATACAAAGGAAATTTAGTGACGACAAAGATTGTCTTTATGGAAATCAAATTTCTATTATTTTTACATTATTTCCTAGTCCATTATTTGAATGGGCCATGTTGTTTGGAGTTCATGTGGTCATCCCTAAAAGCCCTTAAAACTATTGATTTTAAATAAATGATATATTTATTTTTCAAAATCCATTTTGAGATTTTTTTCTTTTGGATGGGTTTTAAATAGGATTTGAGATATTTAGTTTTCTATTATAATTTATGCTTATAAAGTTATCAAAATTAGCACATTTGTGCCACCCTATAAAAAATGGATTACCCACTTTTTGGGCAGGATAGCATTCTAATAGATTCACTTGTAGTGTACTAAAAAAATATTTGTATTGTAAAAAGAAAAGATCTATATAGTAAGAAAAAATTTAATGAAATATTGAGCACAATAATATCGAGAGCCAAAGTAGGAGACTTTTATTAAATGATCACAATTTTCACTTACCTCTTCAAGGGGGAAACCTTCAATATGACATAGATAAGTTCAAAAAAACATCCATGACATATTTTATAATCCTTATTCCTATATATATACACTATGTTTTTTCCTTATATACCATTCTGTAGGACTAGTAGGTAGAACCTTCTAGTAAGCCATTTTATGATAATTACATTCACACTATTATTTACCTTATATATATATATATATATATATATATATATATATATATCAATGGAGATGGTCATTATGACTAAAGCCATGCATAATAATCAAATTTGATTGTTACCTTATTCCTCGTAATGAATTAGTCATGGAATGAGCCAACATGGTAAAACATGATGACTATATGTAACCAAAACATAACACGTGGAATTGTAGCTTGCACAATGGTGACTTGTATACATCTCATTTAGGTTTGATTCACACTATGACCGCATAGGGGCTACCTCTATCATTCTTGCATATTTTGGATATGAAATAATACTAATAGATTTTACGTTAATACTAATAAATTTCCTAAAACACAAACTTTTAATAAAATGGCTAAAAAGACACATTCAAATTTAATAACCACAACTAATGCCTAGAGATGTCATTCTCCTATGGTCCCATTACAATGACTTAATTAGAACAAAAATTATTTCACACTAATGCATTGCAAAATCATATAATCATCGGAAGCTAAAAAAAAACTACCTTTTTCTAAATTGAACAACTATTAATCAAAACTTTTTTTACTTTAAAGATAAATACTATTAGGTAGCATATAATTTCAACCCATATTTTTGTTCAAATTATCAATGTCTCCCTTTATAATTGAAAAAAAAATGATCTATCTGTAAAATAACATATAAATAACAATCCAAATACCATAAGCACAAATAATTACTAAATTATAAATCCGACCCAACCTCTATTGATGAATTTATAATTGAAAAAGTAAACATCACATCTATAAAATAACATATAAATATAAATGTAAATCCCAAAAACACATTCAAATACTAAATTGTAAAACCAACAACCATGATGGATGAATTTATAATTGAAAAAAAAAAAAATGACACAGTATATAAAATAACATATAAATATAGATTCAATGCCATATAACATATAAAAAAATGATCTATCTATAAAATAACATATAAAAAAATGGATTACCCATTTTTTGGGAAGGAGAGAATTCTAATATATTCACTTGTAGTGTGCTAAAAAAATCTTTATATTGTAAAAAAAAAAGGATCTAGATACTAATAAAAACGTTAATGAAATAGTGAGCAGAATAATATCGAGAGCCAAAGTAGGAGATGTTTATTAAAAGATCACAATTTTCACTAACCTCTTCGAGGGGGAACCTTCAATATGGCATATATTAGATTATGCACTATTGATGCCATCACCAAGCCTTCCTCAAGAAGCATGGGTTGTACACTCCTCCACCTATCCTAGATACCATTTAGGTGTTAGTATCGATGGATACATGTCAGGAATAATCTCAACCAATCATGATAATGACTCTACAATACTTGTGGTTGTTGATTGTTTCTTTAGGACAACCACTTTGGCAACCTACAAGAAGAGTTACATAATACTTCTTTGAGCATGATTGGCTATATTTTGGGATGTCATAGTTCATTATTTTAAAATAAGAATTATAGGTTTCTAAATTCTTTCAAGTCTAATATATGGTCAATGATGGACACCAAGTTGACCAAATCAACTCCCTTCCATCCCCAAACCAATGCTAAATAAAGGTAGTCAACATCATGATTGTTTGTATTGTGACAATGTGAAACTATAAATAACTACATACATCAGATGAGAATATTCCTTAAGTTAAATATAGTTACAATGCATCCATTCATGGCTATATTTTCCACAACTACAACACAACCATTTTCAATTGTAGTTGATGATTTTTCATTTGACCTAAATTGACATAGCTCTACCATTTTTATGTTTTAAGAAAAATCCTTCCATGCTCAAAGTAAGGAATATAGAGCAGCCAATTTTTTTTAATAGATATGACACATCAAAAAACATGTTCATGATATTTTATAGAAACCCAATAAACAAATTTGATTATTACCTTATTCTTCATAGTTAATTAGTCATGGAATGAACAAACATGGTCAAACATGATGACTACATGTAACCAAAACATAACATGTGGAAGTGTAGCTTGCACAATGGTGACTTGTATACATCTCATTTAGGTTTGATTCACACTATGACTCATTCACAGGGGCTACCTCTATCATTCTTGCATATTTGGATATGCAATAATACTAATAAACTTTACGTTAATACTAATAAATTTTCTAAAACGCGGAGTTTTAATAATACTAATAACTTTTGCATTGAAATTTAAAATAGCTAACTCTAAAAAGACACATACAAATTTAATAGGCACAACTAATGCATAGAGATGTCATTCTCCTATGGTCCAATTACAATGATTTAATGAGAGAAAAAACTATTTCACACTAATGCAATGTAAAATCATATAAACATCGGAAGCTTAAAGAAAAATTACCTTTTTCTAAATTGAACAACCATTAATCAAAACTTCTTTTACTTTAAGAGTAAATCAAATTCTGAAATCATTATTCAATTGCAGTGTCATAAACATACCAAACTAACAGAAAAATAAAAACTGGAAAGACATACTAATTAATTAATTAAAATTATTATTATATTAATTAAAAATATAAATAGATAAATAACATATAAATATATATCCAAATCTCAGTTTAAATACTAAATTTTTATAACATATAAATATAAATCTAAATTCAAGTTTAAATAGTAAGTTATAAAACGCGTGACCATGCTTACGTTATTTATTATTGAAAAGAAACATAAAATAGCATATAAATATAAACCTACGTCCAAAAACACATAAATATCAATCTAAATCCCATAAACAAGTTTAAATACTAAATTGCAAAACCCATAAAATTTGTAATTAAAAAAAGAAATCATACGTCTATAAAATAATATATAAATATAAATCAAAAAAATCCAAAAACACATTCACATACTAAACATGTAAAACCGACAACCATGACGGATAAATTACAATTAAAAAAAAAACAATCTATACATAAAATAACATAGAATTCTCATAAAACGCGTTTAAATACTAAATTGTAAAACCATGATGAATAAAACGAAATGATGAAACAACTTTGAAATATAAATGTAAATCCCAGAAGCACGTTAAATACTAAATTTTAAAACCAGCACATTAAATAATAAATTTAGATGAAACAACTCTTCAATATAAATCTAAATCCCAGACACACGATAAATACTAAATTTTAAAACCAGCAACCTTATGGATGGAACAACAGGAACTATAACTAGAGCAACATGGCAGCACTATAACTATGATGAAGGCCATTAAATTAATTAGACACTAGAGCGAAACCAAGCAGAGCCAATGCAACTACGGCCGAGGCAGTGGTATGTCTTAGGATTTAAATACTGTATATCTTAGAGTTTTGCGATTCATGTGGTCATCCCTAAAAGCCCTTGAAAACTATTGATTTTAAATCAATGATATATTTATTTTTCAAACTCCATTTTTGGATTTTTTTCTTTTGGATGGATTTTAAATAGGATTTCAGATATGTAGTTGGTTATTATAATTTATGCTTATAAAGTTGTCAAAATTAGTACAATTTATGCCACCCTATAAAAAATGGATTACCCATTTTTTGGGCAGGATAGCATTCTAATAGATTCACTTGTAGCGTACTACAAAATATTTATATTGTAAAAAAACAGATCTAGATAGTAAGGAAAATGTTAATGAAATATCAAACACAATAATATCGAGAGCCAAAGTAGGAGACTTTTATTAAATGATCATAATTTTCACTTACCTCTTCGAGGGGGAAACCTTCAATTTGGCATAGATAAGTTAAAAAAAAATATCAATGACGTATTTTATAATCCTTATTCCTATATATATACACTACGTTTTGTACTTATATACCATTCTATAGGACTAATAGGTAGAACCTTCTAGTAAGTCATTTTATGAGAATTACATTCACACTATTATTCAATATATATATATATATATATATATATGGAGATGGTCATTATGATTAAAGTCGTGCATAATAAACAAATTTGATTATTACCTTATTCCTGGTAGTGAATTAGTCATGGAATGAATCAACATGGTCAAACATGATAACATGTGGAATTGTAGCTTACCTGATGGTGACTTGTATACATCTCATTTAGGTTTGATTCACACTATGAGTACGTAGGGGCTACCAATATCATTCTTGCATATTTTGGATATGCTATAATGCTAATAAATTTTACATTAATACTAATAAATCTCCTAAAACACAAACTTTTAATAATACTAATAAATTTTACATTAAAATTTAAAATGGCTAACTTTAAAAAAAGACACATTCAAATTTAATAACCACAACTAATGCATCAGAGATGTCATTCTCCTATGGTCAATTATAATGATTTAATGAGAGCAGAAACTATTTCACACTATTGCATTGCAAAATCATATAAACATGAGAAGCTAAAAACAAAACTATACTTTCTAAATTGAACAACTATTAATCAAAATTTCTTTTACTTTAAAGATAAATACTATTAGGTAGCATATAATTTCAACCCACATTTTTGTTCAATTATCAATATATCCCTTTTATAATTGAAAAAAAAACGATCTATCTATAAAATAATATACAAATCTAAATCTAAATACCATAAACACATTTAATTAATAAATTATAAAACTAGCAACCATGATGGATGAATTTATAATTGAAAAAGAAACGATATGTCTATAAAATAACATATAAATCTAAATCTAAATCCCAAAAACACATTCAAATACTAAATTGTAAAACTAGCAGCCAACCATGATGGATGAATTCATAATTTAAAAACAAACGACCTGTCTATAAAATAACATATAAATATAGATTCAATGTCATATAACATATAAAAGAACGATCTGTCTATAAAATAACATATAAAAAAATGGATTACCCATTTTTTGGGCAGGATAGGTTCTAATAGATTCACTTGTAGTGTACTAAAAAAATATTTGTATTGTAAAAAAAAAAAGGATATAGATAGTAATAAAAATGTTAATGAAATAGTGAGCACAATAATATTGAGAGCCAAAGTAGGAGACATTTATTAAAACATCACAATTTTTAGTTACCTCTTCGAGGGGGAAACCTTCAATATGGCATAGATAAGTTAAAAAAAATATCCATGGCATATTTTATAATCCTTATTCCTATATATATACATTACTTTTGTCCTTATAGACCATTCTATATGTCATGTATAAATAATGGAATTTATAAAATGACTGCCACTACAATAGTTTCAAATACTTGCAATAACATAAAACACAAGAAGAAAAACATAAATTAAGTTTTCAAGTTCCTTAATTGAACTCTAATGGTTGCACTAAATATAGTTATTAAATGTTTTGAATAATAAATATAGTTATTAATTGTTGCAATAAATATAGTTATGATAGGAAATACCACTTATTTAGTAACTATTAGAAATTAGGCAAGTTTTTCACCTCTAGGATGCACTTGTGTGACATTAGGGGCATCTTTTTGTTCCTTTGAGATACCACGAGAAAATAATTTTATAGGCACATTTTAGTGGAGTAATAAGATATTTTGATTTTGGGAATAAAATGGTAGTGCTATAGAGGTATTTCTATTAGAGAAAGCTTCATCATAATGTCAGAAAATATATTAGCTCGTGCACTATCGATGCCATCACCAAGCCTTCCATCAAGAAGCAAGGGTTGTGCACTCCTCCACCTATCCTAGATAGGATTTAGGTGTTAGTATCCATGGATACATGTCAGGAATAATCTCAACCAATCATGGTAATGACTGTACAATACTTGTGGTTGTTGATTGTTTCTTTAGGCAACCTACAAGAAGAGTATCATAATACTTCTTTGAGCATGATTGGCTATATTTTGGGATGACATAGTTCAATATTTTAAATAAGAATTATAGGTTTCTAAATTATTTCAAGTCTAATATATCGTCAATTATGGACACCAAGTTGACCAAATCAACTCCCTTCCATCCCCAAACCAATGCTAAATAAAGGTAGTCAACGTGTGATTGTTTGTATTGTGACAATGTGAAACTATAAATAACTACATACATAAGATGAGAGGATTCCTTAAGTTAAACATAGTTACAATCCATCCATTCATGGCTATATTTTCCACAACTACAACACAACCATTTTCAATTTTCATTGATGGTTTTCCCTTTTACCTAAATTGACATAGCTCTACCATTTTTATGTTTTAAGAAAAATCCTCCCATGCTCAAATTAAGGAATACAGAGCAACCAATTTTTTCTAATAGATATGACACATCAAAAAACATGTTCATGATATTTTATAGAAACCCAATAAACAAAGTTGATTATTACCTTATTCCTCATAGAGAATTAGTCATGGAATGAATCAACATGGTCAAACATGATGACTATATGTAACCAAAACATAACATGTGGACGTGTAGCTTGCACGTGTTGACTTGTATACATCTCATTAGTTGATTCACTATGACTCATTCAGAGGGGCTACCTCTATCATTCTTGCATATTTTGGATATGCAATAATACTAATAACCTTTACATTAATACTAATAAATTTTCTAAAACACGGACTTTTAATAATACTAATAACTTTTGCATTGAAATTTAAAATAGCTAACTCTAAAAATACACATACAAATTTAATAGCCACAACTAATGCATAGAGATGTCATTCTCCTATGGTCCAATTACAATGATTTATGAGATCAAAAACTATTTCACACTAATGCAATGTAAAATCATATAAACATCGGAAGCTTAAAGAAAAATTACCTTTTTCTAAATTGAACAACCATTACTCAAAACTTCTTTTACTTTAAAGAGTAAATCAAATTCTGAAATCATTATTCAATTGCAGTGTCATAAACATACCAAACTAAGAGAAAAAATAAAAACTGGAAAGACATTACTAATTAATTAATTAAAATTATTATTATATTAATCAAAAATATAAATAGATAAATAACATATAAATATATATCCAAATCCCAATTTAAATACTAAATTTTTATAACATATAAATATAAATCTAAATTCAAGTTTACATAGTAAATTATAAAACCAGCAACCATGATGGATGAATTTATTATTGAAAAAAAAACTGTCTATAAAATAACATATAAATATAAACCTAAATCGCAAAAACACATAAATATAAATCTAAATCCCATAAACACGTTTAAATACTAAATTGCAAAACCCATAGAATTTAGCAATTAAAAAAAGAAATCATCTTTGTCATAAATAATACATAAATATAAATCAAAATCCCAAAAACACATTCACATACTAATTGTAAAACAAATAACCATAATAGATAAATTACAATTAAAAAAAGCGATCTATCTATAAAAAAATATAAATCTCAGCAACGTTTAAATACTAAATTGTAAAACCATGATCGATAAAGCGAAATGATGAAACTACGTTAAATACCTAAATTTAGATGAAACATTTTAAATATAATGTGATCCAAGGATAACACGTTAAATGCCATAAACTATAAAACTGACATATTTAAATAATAAATTTAAATGAAACGGCTCTTCAATATCAATCTAAATCCCAGACTCGCGATAAATACTAAATTTTAAAACCAGCAACCTTATGGATGAAACAACAGGAACTATAACTAGAGCAGCATGGTAGCACTATAACTATGATGAAGGGCATTAAATTAATTCGACCAAGCAAACCAATGCAACTACGCTGAACGTGGTATGTGCCAGTTGTCTGTACTTGGAAACAAGGGATGATTTAATGATGGATGTCGAGGATTGAACATGGAGGCAGGAGTGGTGGTTACTGGTGCCATGCGAACTTGATTAGCTATGAAGATACCTTAACACCCTCATGAGATTTAATTTTGTTAGGGTCTACCTTAACACCCTCATGAGATACAATATGACCCAAATATTCCACCTCTTATACTCTGAAGAAACATTTGGATGTTTTTGCATACAATTGTTTCTCCTCCAATAGTTTGAGCACCCTGTCAACATGTTGAACATGATCCTTCCAAGACCTGTTGTAGATTAGTATATCATCAAAAAATACTAGAACAAATTTTCTAAGGAAGGCTTTGAAAATGGAATTCATCAACCCTTGAAATGTAGAAGGTGCATTGGTAAGGCCAAAAGGCATGAACAAAAATTCATAATGACCCTCGTGAGTTCGAAATGTTGTTTTCGGAATATATTCAGTCTTCATTCTAATTTGATGATATCCTCAACAAAGATGCAACTTGGTAAAATAAATTGATCCATGTAATTCATCCAATAATTCATCAATCACAGGAATGAGAAATTTATCTTGAATAGTGAGCTTATTGATTCCTTATAATCTAGACACATGCACCATGATCCATCTTTCTTGTTCACCAATACTACTGGAGCAGATAAAGAACTTTGAATAGGTTGAATTATACCAACCTCTAACATTTCTGCAATCATACATTTAATTTCGCTCTTTTGGACATAAGGATATCTGTAAGGCTTGATGTTTGAAGGAACACTTCCTGGAATCAAATGAATATCATGATCATGATCACGAATAGGTGGGAGTCCTTTGGGAGTATCAAACACCTTGGAATGATTGTCCAGGACTTTTGGAGATTTGGAGAAATAGATGATTTTGATGTTGGAACTTCCAGTGAGCATAATTGTGCAATTACACCCCATTTCTCCTTCTTCAGAAGCTTTGTCATGACATTAGAGCTTATTATCTTTCCTGGCTTCCCTACGATACCTCGTAATTCGATTTCCTTTCCTTCCGAAAAAAAATTCAAGAAAATTTCTTGAAAATTAAAAGCTATCGTCCCCAAAGATTGTAACCATTGTATTCCTAGTACAACATCAACACTTCCCATTGGGATGGAAAGCATTGGACTATTCAATACATATTCCCCCATGGCTATCTTGATATTATGGCATTTTCTAGAGCAATATATAGTTCCTCCATTCACAACCATCACTTGACATTCTGGTGGTGGGTATAGGAAACAATTCAATTCCTTGGCTACCTTACAATGAATAAAATTATGGGTACTACCCGAATCAATCAACACTATTACCTTTTTCTTATTGATGTTTCCTCATATCTTGAGAGTTTGAGGAGTAATAATTCTTGCCAATGCATTACATGATATGGCCGGACACATTTCTTCTTCTTTTAGGGTTTCTTCCTGGTGTATATCCTCTACTTTTGAAGTTTCTTCTTCATTTTCTTCCTCCTCTTCACAATCTATGTAAAATAATTTCTTCTTAGCGCACTTATTACCTTTAGTATATTTTCTCTCACAACTGTAGAAAAAAAAAATTGCTCTTTTTTCTTCCAATTGTTGTGGTGTCAACCTTGTAGGTTGTGGAATTCTAGGAGTAGCAAAACTTCCATCTTTATAGATGTGAGTGGTGGGCTTCCTTGTCGCCATAATTTTACATTCAATTTTTCTTGCCAACCTGAATGCCTTCTCCAATGAATCAGGTTCTCAAACGCGAACTTCATGTTGGATGTTATCCTTTAAAGTCCCTATGAAGACATCAATCCTGTGTTCCTCTGGAATATTAGGTACCCTTATATTCAATTTTTGGAAGTCCTCAATGTGCTCTGGCACTGAACCCTTTTGTTTGAGATTTATCAATTGGCTAAAGAAGGTGTTGCTCTTTGTATCCTCATAATGTGCTATCATTTCCTCTGTAAAAATTGACCAAGTGACAATTCTTTTACGAGAGCAAAGCCATCGATACCATACAAATGTATTTTGTTCTAAATGTAAAGTTGCAATGCGTACCTTTTGTGTGTTTTTCACATTATTGAGATCAAAATATTACTCCATCTGTAGTATCCATGTTACGGGATCCTTGCCATCAAAATTCCTCATATCCATCTTTGGAATATGGTGGTTCTTCCATCCAACATTAGAGTTTATGAAATCACAATTAACATTTATTTTGTTTTCATCATGAGTTTCCTCTACTATCTTTTCACCATTAGGAAACATTTCTTGTATCAACTTTTTCAAACCTTCCATGTCTCCTTTTAGATCATTCTTCATGTTTTCCATGTTGTCTTTCATTTTTTCTTCCATGTCATTCATCTTAGCTTCCATGCTAGCTTCCATGCCATCCATATTAGCTTCAACGCCTTTCCTCAAACCATCCATCTTCGTTTCTATGCATTTTTTCAAAACTCCCATTTCATTTTTTGCTGCTCTTTGCGAGAGGAAAATTTGGTGCACTTGCTCTTGTAATTTTGATAGATCATGTTGCAATTCTTCATCTTCATGAGTCATAGTAGAGTACTCTGAGGGCTTAATGGGTGTTGAATTCTTTTTAGGAGGCATTCCAGAACCCAATACTGAAATATATGCTCAATATACCCTTGGAGTCACTTCAAACTAATTTTTTTACACAAGACTTATGGAATTCGGAAAAAAATACACACCTTTTTCTTTCTTTTGAGGAGCTAGATATTGAAACTGAATTATCTCTATGATTTCGAATCTTTAATATCTAAAATTTGGCCCTAAGGTAGCCCTTTGAATCCAATTGTGAATGCCACAGGTTTGACCTGATTTGGATTCTTGAAGTCAAAGTTGTGTCCAATATCCTACGAGGACCTAATTATGTGCTGGTTCCGTAGAGAAAATTTGTACGAATTGCTACGTGTCACTCTTTCCTCCTTCGGCTCTACAATTGATAGAAAAGAAACTACAGTCCATGAACATGCAACCACTTTTTACAGAATTCCAATCCAATGCTCAGAGAGAAAGTTATGAAGATTTTCCCACAATCACCTCTTTGCGATGACATTCGGGAGCCTGACAAAGACCTAACTTCCATAGACCATATCTTTGAATATATTTTGAATCAAGCCCTAACATTTTGCGACGTTTTTTCTTGGTATTTCAGTTCCGCGCTCTCCAAATTTCATCTTCACAAACTTCACAGAAAAAACGTTATAGTCAACACTCCGCGATGAACTGTTTAGGTTAAATTCAGGAGCTTGCAAAGAGTCCTAACTTCCATAGACTATATCTCTTAAATATTGCAAACCAAGGTCATAAATTTTGCGATGATATTCCTCAGAATTTCTACTTCGTACTCTAAAACATTCAACTTCTGAAACTTCGTAGAAACAAAATTATAGCTAAAATTCCACGATGATCTGTTTGGAGCAGCAAAAACCTAGAATCCAAAGCTCTGATACCAAATGTTATGAAACCAGCTAAAAAAATAGAAGAAAAGAGATATCAACGCCTTAGAAATAACCCACTTCGAGGGGGAAACCTCCAATACATTACATGAATGAAAAATTCTTGGATTATACAAATGAAAAAACCTCCTTTCTATATATTGGAGTCCATGGTGCCACAATGTAATCCTAGTGGGGCCACAATGTAATCCTAGCCGACCTAACAATAATAATTTAAGGTCACAATAATGACAATATGGGGGTTACAGGGGTAAAACAATAACAATAAGGGGGTTACACTAACAACAATAAGGTACTATACTAGTAATATAGGTAACTAACAGTAAAATACATGTAACCCTAGGCCACTAGTGTATTATTTGTAATTACCATGCCTATGCTAAAATTTGGTTTGTCTTAAGTCTTTTCCTCCATTTCCCAGTAGGGTATGTGAATTTTTTTGGTCGTTTTTCTCTTTTGTGAGATTTTTTATTTTTTAATGTACCTTCTCCATATACGTAGAAAGTCATTCCATCTCCCCACATGTTAGTGGATCTGTTGGTGTATTAGTGTGGATTTTTTTGCATTTTACTAGGTTTCATATATGCAATTTCTAGTATAATGTTAGTTTTTCTAGCTTCCTATTCTAGGGGAAATGGGGGTTTTTTTGAGTTTTTGGCGATCTATTGTTTTTTCGACATCAAAGTTCATTTTCTAGCTCTAGTGTCGGGGGAGTTGTGGTTTATACATTCCCAAGGTATATCGATTTCCATTGACCAACTGGGTCAACATGACCCATCAACATCATTATAGCTGATGGGGTGTTAGTGAGAGATTCCAAACTAGTATGCCACACATAGACACTTAATACTATGAGGTAGATGGTGGTTACCTTGCAAGGACCATGCCATGAACTCAGGATGAGATTAAATTGTTGCAAAGGAATTTTTGGAGGGATAGACAAGCATTTTCAAATTCTAAACTTCTTTATATAGTCTCTCATTGGCTTTTGGACACTAGGCACACAATAAGATGGAGAATTCAATATATGCAAATTTTCACTCTTCACTAGGAGCTCAAGACGGTCCTAAGGCATGTTCTTAAGGAAAAACATGATGACATAAATGATAATATTTCTTTTCTCAATGAGATTCAATGGAATCAATGGAGAATGCAGTATAACCTCGACAAAAATAGACGCTTATATGGCTTATTCATTGTGAACTCAATATTCTCAGACCCCGAGGGATATGACCATATAATCCAACTCCTATAGTTCATTTGATTCCTAGAATGACTCTCCTCTTTGACTGGTTCATGCTGCTTTTGTGGATATTTAAAGATGTCAAGTTTTTTGTAGTGCAATATTCTTATATTTTTATGTAAGAATTCAAATCTATCAAATACCAGTAAACAAATCTAGTGAAAGTGATGTTGGTATAGTTTTGTAAAAGTGTCATGAGTGATGTAATATTTTTGTTAATATAAAACTTTCAACTCACAAAAAAAAATTGAATTATATTTAAAGAATTAAATTTATCATATCGAGAGGCGTTCTATAGTCTAGTATTAGGGAGATTTTGTCACATAAAATTGCATTAAAAAATAATAAAATAAATTTTACATTATCAAATTACAAAATAGTAATAACAAAAAAAAATGCCATCCATAAATAAAAACAAACTTATATTAAAATAATGTGATTGAAAATATATCTTTTTAAGTTTACATTGTACTATGAGGAAAATGTGTAATTGTTACATTACTTAATATGTAATTGAAAAATGAAATGTAAAAAGAATATCGTTAATATTACATGATGTGTTATTATTTCTATTTTTACTTGACATGTAAAATAAAAGCATGTATTTAAAACAAAATCATATTAAAAATTTAGTTTTTCTATAAGTAAAATATTTCGATTTCTAAATTAAATAACATAATCCTATAAATCTATATTTAATATTTTATTATATGTTTAACATCTCAAACACACACACATAGAGAGAGAGAGAGTTCTTGTTCCATTAATATATGCTTTCTAGTTCGAGGTATTGAGGAAAATTATAATTCCTTCAATGTCTAATATGAAGCTTGTTGTAACACTATTTGTTTTTCATAAGTTAGCATAAGTATTTAAATCGTTTTGAAAATGTTAAGGTAGGATATAGATGCAAGAGAATGAAAAAAGTTAAAAAATGTTAGGAAATTTTTTATGTTTTGTAGGTATCCATGTCAATAAAATGTTAGGTGTTAGCTGCCCTAAAGAAAGAAGGAAAATTAAAATAAAATGTTAGGGAAGCAAAAAGAAAAAGGAAAGCTTCATTCTATTTTAAAATATTTGATTGGCTACTAGTCTAAATGTGCCTATGGAAAAGTGATTTATATGATTTAAATATCAATTATTAACTCATATCCTAAAGTTTTAAACCATAGTAATATATCCCCGCCATTCTTCCTTTTCATTTCATTTTCCTTAATCATTATTACACTTAAATATACCCCTGTCATGTATTTCCCTCATTTCACTTTGTTAGCACTGAAAATGTTAATGGTGTAATCACCATTGTGTCACTATTCTCAAACTTTTATTGTGTCTTAGTCCATTTCCAAAGTTTGATTCATTTCCAATAAAAGTTAAAAAAGAGTCCCAACGTCAAGGTAATTTTAAGTGAATAGGTGCCATAGTGTTTTAGAGTCCTAAAATAAGTTAAAGGCTTTGTTTAGGCTTATTTTAGTGTTGAAAGTTTGTTGATGTTTGGGTAATAAAATTGCAGTCATCTTGTCTGGAATAATAGCTACTTTTGTTCCAAATTTATTTTCAAAACAGTCAAGGGCAGCTATTTTTCAGAAATGGAAGTCATATATTCCACACAATGAAAAACACAACTATTTCACTGAGATTTTGGTTATCTCAAAAAAGAGTCTACAGGTAAATAGGTAACTAGTTTTCAATGAGTGATGTAAAAGTGTCATGAGTGATGTAATATTTTTGTTAATAGAAAACCCTCAGCTCACAAAAAAAATGGAATTATATTTGAACAATCAAATTTATCGTGCCGAGAGGTGTTCTATTGTCTAGTATTAGGGAGATTTTGTCACAAAACATTGCATTAAAAAATAATAAAATAAATTTTATATTATCAAATTACAAACTAGTAATAACAAAAAAGAATGGCATCCATAAATAAAAACAAACTTATAAAAAAATAATGTAATTGAAAATATAGCTTTTTAAGTTTACATTGTACTATGAGGAAAATGTGTAATTATTACATTACTTAATATGTAATTGAAAAATGAAATGTAAAAATAATATCATTGATATTACATGATGTGTTATTAATTCTATGTTCACTTGACATGTAAAATAAAAACATGTATCCAAAACAAAATCATATTAAAAATTTAGTTTTTCTATCAATAAAATATTTCGATACCTAAATTAAACAACATGATCCTATAAATCTAGATTTAATATTTTTTTATATGTTTAACATCTCAAACACACACAGATAGAGAGAAAGGGATTTCTTGTTCCATTAATATATGCTTTCTAGTTTGAGGTATTGAGCAAAATTGTAATTCCTTCAATGTCTAATATGAAGCTGATATCTAAATTTTTAATATATATATATATATATATATATATATATATATAAAGAGAGAGAGAGAGAGAGAGAGAGAGAGTTTGTATTCCATTAATATATGTTTTCTACTTGGAGGTATGGTGGAAATTTGTATTTTCTTCAACGTCTAATATGGAGTTGACTTGTAACATTTAAAAAAATATTAATACTTGAGAAATTATATATGTAGGGACCCTTAATTTTGTAATCATTATATAAGGGTATGTCTCTTGGAAGGATATTTTTGTACCATTCTCTACATTCATATTCCTAGATATTATAGCATAGTAGTTGATTAATTAGCTAACTATGCCCTAGGTTGGAATTTTTCTCATTAATTTAGTAAATCATGCATATCATATAATCATTAGAAACATCAAATAAAACATCATAATAACATGTACAAGTTACCACATCATAACCATCATATATATGCCATGGATCCAAAAAAAAAATTTATGTTAGAAATATTTTGAGTACATCAGTCAAAATCACAGTTTGAGGCCCACGATCATGAGCCACTACATATGCTAAATGTAACATCCAAGGAATAGTACACTAAAAATCCAATCCTCATTATGCCATTGGTAGCATAACATGGCATGAACTATACGTTGATGTATGCATAGCAATGAGCTAAGTTAACCTCGATAGCATGCCTTTGTAAGTTTGGAGGGATCTCATAAATTGATAGAGGTTGTATCCCTTTTGTCAATCTCTCCATAGTGCATGTAAATTTACACAATTCATTATGATCTTCTCCCTCTGGTTCATTAGATGATTTAGGGAAAACTCATGCAGCAAATATTTCTTAGTGGTGCAAGGGTGACTAACCCAGGGGTCATGCATATCAAACCAATCAAGTATTAATGACTTTGTATCCATGAAAAAAAAATATATATACATATTCAAAAATCACAATAACATTTAAACATTAAAAAAATATAATAATACATTTTCTTACCAAGTGCATCCAAGTGCATGCTAAAGGATAGGACAAGATTCAGGTCATTCAAAAAGGTAGTTCCTTGGTAAGCATAATCATTAATGACTATAATATGAATTTTATATCATATAAAAAAACCTATGACAAACCACTCTTGGGCATCTCCACCTAGTGTGGTTTATACAAAAATCTCCCATTTGTTTCTAAAATAAATGGGGACCATATTAAATATTTTACTCTTGCTAGCCTTATTGATCATTTTCCTGAGTGATAAGTTTCTCTCAATGGTTTTCCTATGTTTATTTTGGTTTATTGCAAGATATTTTTTCATTCTATCGTAAATATATATCCATATTACCTCTTAGAGAAAGTAGTCAAGCAGAATCATAAGTACCTGATATCACTTATTTCTTAGTAGTAATATGCCCATCTAGCGTATACCTAATCCTAGGACTGAATGTCCCTTGATGTCTCTAAATGAACATATGCGTGGATTATATTTATCCCTTTGTTAAAAAAATTAGATATGTTGCTTGTTTGAAATATATTTTATTTGAATTTAAATTCCAATTCATATATCTACCCATTCAGGCTATCACTAAGCGCACCATTATAGCCATGATGATTAATATAAGGGTATGTACATGGAGTTGATTTATGCATTTTGGAAAGCGAGGGAATCTTGTGGATGAAAAAAATAACTCGAGCAAGCCTTTTTAAGGATTTGATCGAGTCATTTTCAAGCCCTCAATTGAGTTTTTTTGGGGCTTAAAGATAGCTTGATCAAGCCTTAAAGCAATATGTCAATCGATCTATTATGTAACCCGAGGTTATCCAGGAGCTCTAGCGAGCCAATTTTTTGAAATTTCCCATAAGTACAACCTGGGAGTAAAATTGGAAAAGTGGTTCAATCGAGCCTTAAATATTGATCGAGCTCTCATTTAACAATGTCAAGAGCTCAATCAATGGTTTATTAAACCCTCAATCAAGGTGTTTGAATTTTTGAATTTAAGATCTCAGTCAAGTGTTGTAAGTGCTCGATCGAGCTATTCATGGCCCAAAAAAGAATGTTTTATCTCCCCTTCTATATATTTCTCTGAAACACCATTGTGTAGCGTAGTAGACTTAACCAAATATTTATGCTTATGTTGTCGAGTTGAACTTGTTAAATTCGTGAAGGAGTCCTCTATTGAATGGCATATGAATTTGACATTATCAAATTCGTATGATATTTTTCATATAATTTATTTTAAACATAATGCTTGAATTTTGTTTAGACAATTTGAAATAGGATAAATAAAAAATCAATAACATAAAATATACAAATGAAAAAAAATAAAAAATTATCAATATCTTCATTTACGAGTCCTCTTTAAAAGGGCACTCTTTATTTTTGAATTTATTTAAATAGTAGAAAAAATCTTATGTGAAGACATGTGTTTAAAAAATGAAATTAAAATATTAATTCACCAACTTCGAAAAATATTAAAAATATATATAATTTTGCATAAGAAAAGTAAATTTTTAATATGCATAACTTAGTTATCTCTATTTGGATCCAGCTGATATGCATATTTTTTTTAAAGTAAACATTTTAGACTAAGTTATGCTACGTGAACGCCTGCACACTTGTTTAGATTTGTTGAAATTCGCAAGGATAAGAATTTCATTTAATTGAAAATTGACATATTATATGATGCTAAAATTTTATTCAAGAAATATCATTAGGACAAAAAAATAATTCTCGACAAATTGTCTTTTTACTCCAAATCAAAATTCACAATGCTTATATCAATTTTGAGGGCTTCAATTTGATAAAAGAGTAAATTTTTGAAATTTCATTGACGCATTTAGCCCAAAAGTGTAACCGATATTCATGCATTCACCTATGATCAAGATTATATCTTAATCAATTAGTGAGTTCTTATAGATCCACCCATCCGATCCTAAATTTACACATGAAAACTCTACATGCCTCGCACCATCTATGAATTTAGTTGTATCAAGCTCACTTGATCAAAGGATTACACTAATCAAGGTAGTTAATCATGATTATGAAATAATAGCGAAAATCTAGTCTTTGAGTTATTGTACTAGTCAATACCCCTTGCACTTACGATACCTTATATAACCAGATGATATATTAAACCTACGATTAAGGTAAAATATGTTTAACTGTATAACCAAGTTTAAATCTCATTAATCACATATTATGGTTTAAATATAGTATTTGATCTAAAAAAGTGAATGAACTTTGAAAACCTCACTTGATCATGGATGCACAAACAAATGGCCTCATCAAGGAATGCTTTGAAATTTATTCAATACTTAAATGACTCTATAGAATAATATTCTACATATATTTTTGAGAGATATTACCATCATTAAGACAACACTTTAAGATATTGATTTCCCTAAAAAACCAAATCATTCACTCTAGGAATTCATCATAGCATTCCATCACTCCTACCTTCCAATGTATAACCTTAAAAAAACATTACTTGAAATAAAGCAAGTTCTTCAAAGAATATTTTATGTTGGAAATGTTTTCATTGAGGAAATATTTCCCTGTGCTTGTGATAGTGAAAACACTTTATGTTTGATAAGTCTTTATTCTTTCCCTATACACCTTGGGAATTCCTTCCCTTGGATTTATTTCCTTTTCTTACTAATGCAAAGTCTTTTTCTTTGTCTCTAGAAGAGGTCCTGTCTTTGGTGTTCCGCCCTATCTCTTCTTGTGCCAAGTTGGACAAAAATCACTCCCACTCTAGTAATTTCTCCCTCCCATTCACAAAATACTGGTAGTTGTGCCAGCTCTTGGGAAGGCATAGAAGTGCTAGGCTCACCAAAACATCCTAGGAAACTGTCACACCAACACTTCGAAGCTCATATGGACATTGAGTGAAATTCGTTAAGTATTTTGGTATTGTCTGGCCCTCCTCCATCTTGATCATTTTGAGTTTTTCCTACAGTTCCAGCTTCATGTGGTCGTTCCTATTCTAAAAATTATTTGTTAAGGCCTTATACATAGAATATGGATTTTCCTTTCCTAGGAGATTCAAGAAAATATTATCTTGAACTCCTTCTAATAGAATCCTTCTCTTCATTACTACATTATTCTTCCATAGTTCAAGAAGTTGAGCATCTGTTGTTGAGGGCCTCAGAATATAACTGTCTATGATTTTTTTCAATCTTTTGTCCTCCAACACTGCCTCCATCATGTCCTTCCATTCTATGTGATTTCAATTACCCTGAAGGGAATATTTGAGTCTCAATCCATAGAAAGACATCCTCATATGTTGTTGGTTGTGAAGAATAAATCTGGAAATTCGATTCACTTTTTCAAAAAAGCCTATGGTTCTTCTCTTCTATAGTGAGTACTAAACCGTTACCATGTATAAAATCCACATAGACTCAATTTATCTTGTAATATGCTAAAACAAAATAGATAATATATTTCTACAAATTTGCGGAAACCAAATACGATCACATAATCACATCAACAACAAAAGAAATAATTTCAAACACACAACAAAAATATGTATCTGGGGAAAGCCTCAGCTAAAAACCTTGCAATATGTATATTGCTTCGAGTCAAGAATATGAAATAATACAATTTTATTTCCATTCCTGAGAAACCTTTACACTATCTCTGATTGTCTCACTCTGATCCCAGAAAGAATGGTTTGATACTTAACCAATTTCTTGCCTCTAGGTTTCTGAAACTTTCTTATGAATTCTTGAGGGAATTGAGACCCTATTAATAAGGAAATTCCCAAGAATTGAATGCGTAATTAATCTAAATCACTCTGCTGACCTCATGCAGGACGTGTACAATTTTCTAATAGTACAACTGATATTATACTTCCAATAACTCCAATATTAACTTGGCCTTCCTTAGAACGGAAATGCAATATCTATTTATAGAAAATTATCAGTTATCTCATTGATCACTAGACGTGAATTAAATAATATTTAATTAAATGGACCTATCACTAGTTCTTCTCTTAGTTAAAATTATTTATACTCATTTTAACTCAAATAATTAAGTTAACTAATTAAAACTAAAAACAAACTCAATCAGGGCTCCTAAAAAGTAGGAGACACTCTACATGCCTCTATTTTGACCCTCAAATTGAATTAACTAAACTAAATAATTCATTCTAACTCGGCTAACTCATACAAGCTATCATCTAATGTGGAATTACAATTTCCTTCTAATTTAATTAAGGGAAAATTAAATTAGAATCCATTTTCAATATTTATAGTTTCCATTTTCAACATCATATTCTTGGACCAATACCGTTTCTATAGTGGATATGGCGGCAACGAGACACGGTAAATATTCACGCTAATAATCAGGGGGGTATAAAAGAGATTCCCAAATCAATACATATTTCAAGGCATCAAACGCTTTATGAGCAACGTCGTACCAATGGAAGGGGGGGCCTTTTTTAAGCAAGTGGTTGAATCCTTTAGTCAAATCAATGTAATTAGGGGCGAACCTTCATAGGAAGTTATCTTTCCCTTGGAGTCTTTGTAATTTAATGAGAGAAGAAGGTGCAGGAAAATTGGCGATCAATTGTACTTTTAGACGATCAATACGAATTTCACTTTTAGAATGACAAAACCAAAAAATCCACCAAAACCAACACTAAACACATATTTGTGCTGGTTAATTTGAATTTTATAGTGTCTACAATGGAGGAAAATGGCCATAATATGGATTGGGTGATCAATATGATGTTTAGAATGAGTAGGGAGATCATCCAAATAGGGTGGCACGATATGTTCCTGGATAATGTGGGAGGACAAGAAGCCTTCTCATTCACGGATGGTTTCTCAAGATACGACCAGATCAGAATCGTTACGGAAGATATAAGAAAGATAACCTTTGTAATAGAATGGGGATCCTTTCAGTATATAATCATGAAATTAAGTCTGAATAATGTGCCATCAATCTTCTCCCGCATAGTAGTAGCTGCGTTTAAAGAATACATCCATAAATTCTTAGAAGTATACTTTAATGACTGCAAAGTCTTTGGATTATTGAATAAGCATGTCTCCAGTCTGCGCCTGATGTTGGATACTTAGTAGAAGTATCAAATAGCGCTCAATATGAAAAAGTGTATATTTTGTGTTCTATTCGGGATCTTGCTAGGTCATATTTTTTGTCAGCAAGGATTGATGGTGGATCCTACAAAGATCGATGTTATCCTTAACCTGCAATTTCCTCCAAATGTGAAATAACAGTGCTAAATTTTGGGGCATACAGGCTATTACCAGAATTTCATTCATGGCTACACACTAATCACTCTGTTGATGGATAAATTGTTAAATAAGGATGCCTCATTTTTTTGGGACGAAGACTACCAGAAGATCTTTGAATTTCTTAAGGAGAAGATGGTCACTGCTCCCATATTGGGCTTTCCATACTAGACGAAGGAATTCCATGTACATGTTGACGCTTCTTGCATCGCGTTGCGAGTTGTCTTAGGGCAACCAAGAGCAAGGGAGATTGACCACCCTATTGCATTTGCAATTAGGAAATTGTCAAGTGTAGAGCGTAAATACTCAACCACAGAAAGGGAAGGATTGGTTATGGTCTATATGCTACAAAAGTTCCACCACTATCTATTGGGAGGCCACTTAATATGTTTACTGACCACTCTACTCTAAAGTACCTAGTCAACAAGCCTATGATGGCGGGGAAGATATGGTGATGGTTGCTGCTATTTCAAGAGTATGAATTTGAAGCAGTTGTGAAACCTTGGAGATTAAATTATGGGCCATACCATCTGTCGCACATTGAAAGTGGAGAACAACCAACTAGCTTGGAAGGCGGCTTACCAGATGCACAATTATTCTCCATCAAAGTACTCGATGATCGCTTTGCAGATATTATTCATTTCTTTACCACTGGAAGTGCAACCACAGAATATACGATGCAATTGATGAATTTATAATTGAAAAAGTAACCATCTGTCTATAAAATAACATATAAATATAAATGTAAATCCCAAAAACACGTTCAAATACTAAATTATAAAATGAGCAACCATGATGGATGAATTTATAATTGAAAAGAAAAACGATCTGTATATAAAATAACATAGAAATATAGATTCAATGCCATATAACATATAAAAAACGATCTGTCTATAAAATAACATATAAAAAAATGGATTACCCATTTTTTGGGCAGGATAGCATTCTAATAGATTCACTTGTAGTGTACTAAAAAAATCTTTATATTGTAAACAAAAAAGATCTAGATACTAATAAAAACGTTAATGAAATAGTGATCACAATAATATCGAGAGCCAAAGTAGGAGACGTTTATTAAAAGATCACAATTTTCACTTACCTCTTCGAGGGGGAAACCTTCAATATGGCATAGGTAAGTTAAAAAAAATATCCATGGCATATTTTATAATCCTTATTCCTATATATATACACTACGTTTTGTATTTATATACCATTCTATAGGTTTTTATAGACTTGATATTATCATGTATAATTAAATGTATCCTTCTAGCATAAGAACTAACCAAGGTATCGACTATTGTTTGTTGATTGGATATTTCAACTAGGAAATTCATCAACTAAGTTATTTAGTGAGCTTTAGTTTTTTCTTCCCCCTTAGTCGTGTCTAATACGAGGGAAATTTAGTGATGACAAAGATTGTGTTTATGGAAATAAAATTTATGTTGTTGTTGCATTATTCCCTAGTCCATTATTTGAATGGGCCATGTTGTTTGCAGTTCATGAGGTCATCCCTAAAATCCCTTAAAGACTATTGATTTTAAATCAATGATATATTTATTTTTCAAAAACCATTTTTGGATTTTTTTTTTGGATGGATTTTAAATAGGATTTGAGATATGTAGTTGGTTATTATAATTTATGCTTATAAAGTTGTCAAAATTAGCACAATTTGTGCCACCCTATAAAAAATGGATTACCCATTTTTTCGGTAGGATAGCATTCTAATAGATTCAATTGTAGTGTACTAAAAAAATATTTATATTGTAAAAAAATAGATCTAGATAGTAAGAAATTTTTTAATGAAATCGTGAGCACAATAATATAGAGAGCCAAAGTAGGAGAATTTTATTAAATGATCACAATTTTTAGTTACCTCTTCAAGGGGGAAACCTTCAATATGACATAGATAAGTTAAGAAAAATATCCATGACATATTTTATAATCCTTATTCCTATATATATACACTACGTTTTGTATTTATATACCATTCTAAAGACTAGTACGTAGAACCTTCTAGTAAGCCATTATATATATATATATATATATCAATGGAGATGGTCATTATGATTAAAGTCGTGCATAATAAACAAATTTGATTATTACCTTATTCTTGATAGTGAATTAGTCATGGAATGAATCAACATGGTCAAACGTGACAACTATATGTAACCAAAACATAACACGTGGAATTTTAGCTTGCACAATGGTGACTTGTATACATCTCATTTAGGTTTGATTCACACTATGACTCCGTAGGGGCTACCTGTATCATTCTTGCATATTTTGGATATGCTATAATACTAATAACTGTTACATTAATACTAATAAATCTCCTAAAACACAAACTTTTAACAATACTAATAACTTTTACATTAAAATTTAAAATGGCTAACTCTAAAAAGACACATTCAAATTTAATAACCACAACTAATGCATAGAGATGTCATTCTCCTATGGTCCAATTATAATGATTTAATTAGAACATAAACTATTTCACACTATTGCATTGCAAAATCATATAAACATGAGAAGCTAAAAACAAAACTATCTTTTTCTAAATTGAACAACTATTAATCAAAATTTCTTTTACTTTAAAGATAAATACTATTAGGTAGCATATAATTTCAACCCATATTTTTGTTCAATTATCAATATATCCCTTTTATAATTGAAAAAAAAAACAATCTATCTATGAAATAACATATAAATATAAATCCAAATACCATAAACACGTTTAATTACTAAATTATAAATCTAGCAACCATTATTGATGAATTTATAATTGAAAAAGCAACCATCTGTCTATAAAATAACATATAAATATAAATGTAAATCCCAAAAACACGTTCAAATACTAAATTGTAAAACCAGCAACCATGATGGATGAATTTATAATTGAAAAAAAAAAAAAGACGTGTATATAAAATAACATATAAATATAGATTCAATGACATATAACATATAAAAAAATGATCTGTCTATAAAATAACATATAAAAAAATGGATTACCCATTTCTTGGGCAAGAGAGCATTCTAATAGATTCACTTGTAGTGTACTAAAAAAATCTTTATATTGTAAAAAAAAAGGATCTAGATACTAATAAAAACGTTAATGAAATAGTGAGCACAATAATATCAAGAGCCAAAGTAGGAGACGTTTATTAAAAGATCACAATTTTCACTTACCTCTTCGAGGGGGAAACCTTCAATATGACATAGATAAGTTAAAAAAAATATCCATGGCATATTTTATAATCCTTATTCCTATATATATACACTACATTTTGTCCTTATAGACTATTCTATATGTCATGTATAAATAATGGAATTTATAAAATGACTGCCACTAAAATAGTTTCAAATACTTGCAATAACATAAAGCACAAGAAGAAAAGTATAAATTAAGTTTCCAAGTTCCTTAGTTGAACTCTAATGGTTGCACTAAATATAGTTATTTAATGTTTTGAACAATAAATATAGTTATTAATTGTTGCAATAAAGATAGTTATGATAGGAAATACCACTTATTTAGTACCTATTAGAAATTAGGCGAGTTTTTCACCTCTAGGATGCACTTGTGTGACATTAGGGAAATATTTATGTTCCTTTGAGATACCATGAGAAAATAATTTTATAAACACATTTTAGTGGAGTAATAAGATATTTTGGTGTTGGGAATAAACTGGTAGTGCTATAGAGGTATTTCTATTAGGGAAAGCTTCATCATGATGTCAGAAAATATATTAGATTATGCACTATTGATGCCATCACCAAGCCTTCCATCAAGAAGCAAGGGTTGTACACTCCTCCACCTATCCTAGATAGGATTTAGGTGTTAGTATCCATGGATATATGTCAGGAATAATCTCAACCAATCATGATAATGACTCTACAATACATGTGGTTGTTGATTGTTTCTTTAGGACAACCACTTTCGCAACCTACAAGAAGAGTTACATAATACTTCTTTGAGCATGATTGGCTATATTTTGGGATGTCATAGTTCATTATTTTTAAATAAGAATTATAGGTTTCTAAATTCTTTCAAGTCTTATATATGGTCAATGATGGACACCAAGTTGACCAAATCAACTCCCTTCCATCCCCAAAACAATGCTAAATAAAGGTAGTCAACATCATGACTGTTTGTATTGTGACAGTGTGAAACTATAAATAACTACAGACATCAGATGAGAGGATTCCTTAAGTTAAACATAGTTACAATCCATCCATTCATGGCTATATTTTCCACAACTACAACACAACCATTTTCAATTGTAGTTGATGATTTTTCATTTGACCTAAATGGACATAGCCTACCATTTTTATGTTTTAAGAAAAATCCTTCCATGCTCAAAGTAAGGAATATAGAGCAGCCAATTTTTTTTAATAGATATGACACATCAAAAAACATGTTCATGATATTTTATAGAAACCCAATAAACAAATTTTATTATTACCTTATTCCTCATAGTGAATTAGTCACGGAATGAACAAACATGGTCAAACATGATGACTGTATGTAACCAAAACATAACATGTGGAAGTGTAGCTTGCACAATGGTGACTTGTATACATCTCATTTAGGTTTGATTCACACTATGACTCGTTCACAGGGGCTACCTCTATCATTCTTGCATATTTGGATATGCAATAATACTAATAACGTTTACGTTAATACTAATAAATTTTCTAAAACATGGACTTTTAATAATACTAATAACTTTTGCATTGAAATTTAAAATAGCTAACTCTAAAAAGACACATACAAATTTAATAGCCACAACTAATGCATAGAGATGCCATTCTCCTATGGTCCAATTACAATGAGTTAATGAGAGAAAAAACTATTTCACACTAATGCAATGTAAAATCATATAAACATCGGAAGCTTAAAGAAAAATTACCTTTTTCTAAATTGAACAACCATTACTCAAAACTTATTTTACTTTAAAGAGTAAATCAAATTCTGAAATCATTATTCAATTGCAGTGTCATAAACATACCAAACTAAGAGAAAAAATAAAAACTGGAAAGACATACTAATTAATTGATTAAAATTATTATTATATTAATCAAAAATATAAATAGATAAATAACATATAAATATATATCCAAATCCCAGTTTAAATACTAAATTTTTATAACATATAAATATAAATCTAAATTCAAGTTTAAATAGTAAATTATAAAACCAGCAACCATGATGGATGAATTTATTATTGAAAAAGAAACTGTCTATAAAATAACATATAAATATAAACCTAAATCCCAAAAACACATAAATATAAATCTAAATCCCATAAACACGTTTAAATACTAAATTGCAAAACCCATAAAATTTATAATTAAAAAAGAAATCATCTCTGTATAAAATAAAAATCCCAAAAACACATTCAAATACTAAATTGTAAAACCAGCAACCATGATAGATAAATTTACAATTAAAAAAAAAACAATCTATCTATAAAATAACATATAAATCTCATAAACACGTTTAAATACTAATGGATAAAACCGAAATGATGAAGCACGTTAAATACTAAATTTAGATGGAACAACTTTTAAATATAAATGTAAATCCCAGAAGCACGTTAAATACTAAATTTTCAAACCAGCATGTTAAATAATAAATTTAAATGAAACAACTCTTCAAAATAAATCTAAATCCTAAATCCTAGACGCACGATAAATACTAAATTTTAAAACCAGCAACCTTATGGATGAAACAAGAGGAACTATAACTAGAGCAGCATGGCAGCACTATAACTATGATGAAGGGCATTAAATTAATTCGACACTAGAGCAAACCAAGCAAACCAATGCAACTACGCTGAACGTGGTATGTGCCGGTTGTCTGTACTTGGAAACAAGATTAGAAGAAGGGATGATTTAATGATGGATGTCAAGGATTGAACATGGAGGCAGGAGTGGTGGTTGCTGGTGCCATGCGAACTTGATTACGCAATTGGGAACAATGACACTGAAGTTCTGTTCTTCTCTCCTCTTTTCGCTGAGCCAGATTACGCAACTGGGAGAAATGACACTGAAGTTCTCTTCTTCTTTTCTCTTTTGGCTGAGCCAGAGCAACATAGAGAGGCTTGCCCATGACAATTTTTCTATTCATTTCTGCTAGTGCTCGGGATGTGTCCTGAGGAGATGAGAATGCTATAAATCCAAAACCTTTACTGTGTCCATGAAAATCTCTCATAACCTTGCATGAAGTGATAGTGCCATAAATAGAGAAAATTTCTCTTAGCTTGTTATCATCAATACTATCATGTAAGTATTTTAAATAAATATTTGTTTCACATTGCTTCCTTAATTCAGATTTTTTCAAGGCTTTTCCGACATACCATTTCCTACCATCAACTTTCTTGCCGTTTAAACTATCAACGCACTTTGCTGCATCATCTGCATTCTCAAAATTGACAAATCCAAAACACTTCGAAGTCCCCTCTGCATCCCTCATCACTGCCACGCTGGTAATTGTGCCGTAGTCACCAAAATAAAATCTCAAGTCCTCGTCATTCATTGACTCTGATAAATTGTTAACAAAAACATTATTAAATTTCGCTGGTTGTCGCTCCTCCTTTTTGATGAACGGACCAATAGAAATCGGTTTGTCGTTTATCACCACACCATTCAAATTTTTTATTGCATTTTGTGCTGCTTCGTCTTGCTCAAAATGCACAAAGCCATATCCTTTGGAGTTTCCAAATGCATCTGTGGCAACCTTAGAAGACAGAATCGGTCCGAACACAGAGAATTTATCATATAGAGTTTTATTGTCTACGCTTTTTTCAAGATTCTTAATAAATAAGTTGCCTGATCCAGACTCGCGGATGCTAGGGTCGCGCTGTGAGTACATTATCCGAATAGGCTTTCCATTAAGGGGTGTAAAATTCAAGCTACGTAAAGCCTCGCGAGCATATTCAGCAGTGTTGTAATTGACATAGGCATATCCGAGAGAAGTATTGGTTATGCCATCTCTGCAGATGCGAACACTGAGAAGTGGGCCAATCCCTTGGAAGAGTTCATAAATCTGCACTTCAGTAACATTGGGCTCCAGATCCCCCACATACAAATATTTCCTGGCGGATTCATTGTCTCTGCCATTAACATCTCCCTGTTGTTGATGTGAAACACGGGGTTCTCGTTCTTGGACCTGAGTCTGTGCCATTTTTATCTCTTATCTCTGCTCCCGTTAATGTCGAGAAACGAATGAAATACTAATTCAATCAAAGTAAAAATCCAGACTCACCGCCGTAAAACGCAAATGATTTTCAATTTACGTGCGGAAAGAAAATCAGAACCCACCACTTTTGTGTTTTGGCAGATTTATTGTGGAGAAATGAATGAAATACGAATTCAATCAAACTAAAAATCTAGAGTCACCGTAAAACGAAGACTATTTTCAAACTATGAGGAAAGAGAATCAAAACTCACCACTTTTGTCTTTTGGCATATTTATCGGTTCTTTTAGTGTAATGCTTTGTCGCTACAGAAATAATACGCAGAGGTGAGTGCGGAACCGATTCAATGGTCATGGTGATATACATATTTAAATATGGTGGCTAGGATTTTCTAAATGTGGTGGTGTCAGGCCGACCCTATACATTTTATTTCAATGTGTTAGATGGGATTTTCCAAAAAGTGCAAGAGGGGTGACAGGCCCACGTTTCGAAGTTGTTATAGGTTTTTTCTTCATGAGTTGGACCTTTATTATCATCATAATAGTTTAAATAAAATGATTATAACAAGGTTAGTTATAGGTTTTTTCTTCATGAGTCCGCCTTTTATTATCATCACAATAGTTTAAATAAAATGATTATAACAAGGCTAATTTGAGAAGGGAGAAATTTTAAGAACCAATTCAATGAACTTGTTGAAAAAGTCACAAGCCATCTTTAACACATCTTGATCACATGTTATGAATTTATAAATAATAAATTGGACCATTCTCCTTTGCAATATCACTCACAACTTATTAGTGTCACATGACAACCTCTCATCTAAGATAATGTTTAGAATGGCATGACAATTAAAGTGTCTAACTTTATGATCACCTAGAGATTTAAAGGCTAACAACTAGGAGGCCACATTGGCCTTGTTGTGTGATTGGAATATAATTGAAAGACAACTTTTGTAAGGATTTTTTGGTACCTTTGTGTAATTTTTGTACTCTTATGTAACCGCAAGAAAATTTTAATCATTTTGTGGAATTTGTGACGAGATGAATTACCCTAGGGTTTGGGTTGAGAACCCAACATACCAAGAATCATACAGCAATGAGAAGCAAGAAAATTTACAATCATAACAAGATCATAACATGTATAAAGCATTAAGATCATGAAGATCAAGAATGAGACAAAGCTTCTTTATTGATGTATGTAAAGATGTGTTGAGGAATACCACCTGATTCAGCCACGACTCCAAGTGAAACCGTCCTCCAGATTCGTTGAGCCCAAGCCTCAACAATCCCCTTCCATAAATATACACATGGATATCATATAAGAGGAATGAACATCTCCATGAAGGAAACAAGGGTTTCCACAATCTCGGAAGTGCAGCAGTCACATGGATAAATACGAGTTTATCACGAACTAACTGGCCATAATCTCAATACCTATCTCTCTCTCCACTTTAGGCCTTCCCATGAGGTGGATTTCTACCACCCTAGAACAATTGTTTTAGTTGGGATACATTTAGGCCACAGGCTCCTGTAGGTAGGCTTCCAGTGTAATCCATAAACCCCACCAAAAAAAAAGGGAATTTTATATTTTTTCATACTTTAAATTATATAAACGGGTTGGGTATAACTAGACCCGCATGTGCACACTATTTTGGGAGGCCAGAGTCATGTATGGAATTAAAAATAATGTTTTTTAGGTAAAGGGCCAAGTCTGAAAGGAAAGTGCTCCCGAAGGTAACACAGAGCATCAAGTAGAGGTGGAAAATGATGCTATAATAGAATTGCAAGGAAATTTTTGTCTTTTTGTGTAATTGAAAGGGTCTTTTATCCTTAAAAAATAGGTAACCTATGTGGTTGTGGTGGAACATAGTTACTTAGAAAGTGCATGAATTTCACTTAGGAATATGAATTGAGAAGAAAAGTGGTTGAACTACAAAATTTCAATTATGTCACATGTGATAATAGGGAAGGACATAAAAGAAAAAAGGGAAAGATGGTAACTTCTGAGTTTAGTAATAAGTAGTGAAATGGTATCATTCATTTGAGATTGCACTTTTAAAACTTATGACAATAATATTTTTAGCAACAAAATTATATAGGTATGTATTATTTTCCATAAATTTGTGAGTTTGCAGCCGCACTAATGGTTTCTTTTAAAAGAGTCGACGATTTTTTTACCATGTCCAACTCTTTTGATAATAAGATGAGCATTTTAGAATATGAAGAGATACATTTCCCATTATTACATCCATATATTTGGTTAATTTCGTTGTAGACTACATCCTTCAACACTAAAAAGAGAATTAATGTCAATATCATCACTCAATAGAGGTTAGTAGTATGGTTGATATCACATATAGATATGGATAATATAGTAACATAGAAAATAGAGTTATGTTGAAGGAATATCATTTCTACATAGGTTGAATCACATTGGATTTGGTTAGATGGCTTCCTAGACTAATTTGCAAATGCTTGTGTATTTCAATTATTGAGCAAGTTTAATAAACAATGCAAGATGCTCCATATTTGGAACTATTTCAAAGAATGACATGAGAAATGTGATTGTTATGGAGTGGATACATGCATGGAAATAACATTATGTGGGCAAGAAATGAGGTTCAAAGCCAATGTTTTCATTGATGTTGTAAAATCTATTATTGGATGTTGTTTTTTACTAGAGGAAAAGGGGACAAGAAAAGGAGAAGACCAATTAATAAGGAATGGACATGCATAGAGATATTTATGGGAGTTTTCCAATGCAGATTGATCACAAGCATAGAGATGGGAAACAACTAAGGATACACATTCGTTTAGTATAAGCATCACAAAACTATATAGTTAAAATAGGGTTATGGAATTTTTTGTTTTTTACTTATGTTTCTCAAATAGTAATGGTGAATGTGATGATTGTGAATCTAAATAATGTGTATATTTCCCAATTGACCAACATATAACCACTTAATTATTCCATTTTAGAGAGGAACAATCAACTATTTCACTTGATTATGATCATGTGTTAAATCTCATACAAGTGTGATGAATTAATATTTTATTAACTTTCAATTAACAAGAATTAATGTAGTACAAAATCTTGATCTAGTGGAATAATGTGATGGAACTACATTTTTCCAAGGGTATATAAACATCGCGGTTTCCTCAAAATTTAATGAATTTCCCATTTACTATTGGCTGGAAAATTTATTCAAGGGAAAGAATAGATTCAATGTATTACTAAATAACTCCAAAATCATTACCTTTCTTATTGGATTGATGGTTATTAAGTGAGAATGTATACATAAAATGAAAAAAAATCGAATATGTTTATGTATACCAAGATTATAGACCAAATGAAACTGTATACTACTATACAAACTAAGGTGTTGTGAAAAACTTCCTTTTGCAAATAATGTCAGAGAACAATTGATCAAAGGTACAATAATTCCTATATCATACTAAGAAACAAAATGTCGCAAGAACATCTTAGAAGGTTTATATTTCACCCACATGAATAATTTTTTTTTCTATAATCGGCGATATTTAGCCTAGGGGGCCTTTGTTAAATAGGAGGTTATGTTGAAGTGTACTTAAGGGGTAAATGCAAATATTACATTTGGTAGTGTGGCAATAGTTTCTAGAAGAGGGACAATGGTAGGAAAAAAACTCATAGGTTTGTTAGTTACAACCTCTATTTTGCACTAGAGGTTTCTTTCTCTAGGAAATAATGATGAAGGGGGAGGAGAATTTCATGAGAGTGAGAGAAATATTCATTGTATCCTATGTGGTTGTCTCGTTATATGTAGTAGAATTAGTGAACCATGTGTAACAATTCTTCTTCTATGCAATATAAATTTTGTTTGAGTTGTACTTTATGTTCACTATGTTTGATCATTTTAGCATTGTGTTTGTATTATGTGGAGTAAACTATTGAGCGGTTGTAGGCTTTATATCACAAAAAAAGGGATTTCTATTTTTTTTTTTTTAAGGATTTAGATGTTGAATTCTTGTTTAAGGCCAAGTATTTATTTCTAGCTCTGCACCAATTAATGTGAAGTCCAAATTGTTGTCATCTCCCGCTCAATTCTGAGGTCTTAGTTCTTGGATAGTCAAACATTTCATTTCCCTAAACAACGACTCAAGTTACCAAGCATATGAAGGTAATTTGAATGTTGATGAGTCAATGCATTCCATGGACAAGAAATTTGAATGTGAATAAGTAGATAAGGAAAATAAAGTGAAGTTTGTTGTCACAAGGTTTAAGGGACATGCAACCTGGTGGTGTGATGAATTGTGGAATGATAGGAAAAGAGAAGGAAAGGCCAAAATTATAAATTGGGAAAGAGTATTAGGAAAAATTAAGATTAAGTTCCTAGCCAAGGATTACCAACTAAATCTTTTCAAGTAGTTGCAAAAACTTAGATAGAGGCTTATGAAAGTGAGAGTATATTGAAGAGTTTTATAAATTAAATATTGGAGTTGGAGACATTGAGTAGGATGTTGACAATGTTTCCATATATCTTAAGGAATTGAGGTATGCTATTTAATGTGAGATTGATATCATGACTTTAAACATAATCAGGGATGCTTACCAAGCTACTTTAAAATATGAGTATAAGATTTCTAGAAAAAATAATTAGAGTAGAAGAAAATTTCATTCAAGAGGAAACAAACAAACAAGTAGCAAAAGAATAGGTGGTGAATTTAGAGAAAGAACATCTTTTCCTAGAGGCAGAGGTAGAGGTAGAGAATACCAACCTAGATTCTACATGTGTGGAAAGTCAGGCCATATGTCATGGGAATGCCCATATAATACTCCAACCTAGTAAAGGATTGTAAATGTGGTTAAATATAGAGTGGAGAATGTGAGTATAGTGGAAACTGAATAAGCTTCTAAAGTTGGAAAATCCTTGTTGTTGAAGAGGGATATAACTGATTTATGGAAAGGAATGAAGGAATCATTTATTGGTAAAAAAATTTACTGTATGGATCCATGGTTCGACAGTAGGGTGCCAACAAAGGTGTCCATCGCAGTCTATGACAATATCACCATTTTCATTCCTGCGCAAGGGAGAAATGTATCACCCAAGGCATGGAAACACTATTAATTGATGTGTTGAGCAACTAGCCAGTGATATTATTCATTTCATTGATTTCAATATACAATAATATTCCCATAATCATTCATAAATCTTCAAAAATATCTCACAAAAAATAAAATGGATACCTTTTATACAATTTAATGGAGATATAAAAAAAAATTGAAAGGACTACCCAACACATTTTCATTCAATAATAAGCATATACATATGGATCCCTGCAACAAATTGCTCGCATATTATCTCATAGCATCCCGATCCATTACATGATATATCCATAGATACTACATAAGATATTTTCAAAAAATTTCCAAAACCATTCAACATGTGAAGATTAAAATAGAATGTACCAAAAGACTTTAATCTTCATTCCAACATTATGTTAACCTTCCTTCTCTCTCTCTATTTTAAACGTAATCTCGATGGCTATATATATATTCACTCCTTCTATCTTGTCCATGATCTCTTGATTTAGCTTAACTTAACTATCTTGACATAATATATCTACTTGGTGTACTTTTCATTTGATTCTTTCAAATGTAACATCTCGATCCTTTTTCCATAGCCTTCACGAGTTCCAATATAATTGTTTTCTTTCTCTTCTTGCCATTTTTTTTCTTTTTTTTTCTTTATGACCTATTTTACCATTTTCTTTTTCTACTTGCACTTCCTATCTTCGTAGCTCTTTTTCAGAAAAAATTTCAAAATGCTTCCAAAAATGAAGTACCCATTAGGTCATGACCAAAATATATTGACTCACCCTTTATTAAACCCTTTATTTTCTCTCAGGGTTCTTCTTTTGGTTGCACAACTAATTTTGATGTACTCTACCCCTACACTAGTTCTTCTCCCTCAAAAAAAGGACCCAATTCTATAATGGTATGTAGAGCTTGATTCTTGAAAGTGTTGTAATAATCAATCATATTTTTGCATGCATCGACAATGGTAGTATACTGATCAATGAATTGGGTTGTATTCTCTACAATTGGTTTCTGAGGGTATGAAGAAAGAAATATTTTCTGCTGAGACTCTACGGTAATGTCAATCATATAATGCTATTATATATTTGGCATTGGAGGTAGGCTAAAGGTATTAGAGGGCAGGTTTTGCCATGTGTGACTCTTCCTCTAATCCATGAATATTCTTATCAATCTCTTTAGCCTCACGAAACAAGGTTTGTTGTTCTACTTGATATGTGATTGCAAGGGCTTTCTCTATTAATTTTTTTGTCTTTCCTTAGAATTGATATAGAGGATAATTACGCTTAGAATGAAATCCTCGAGAATCTTGAACTTGATGGAAATTATCTTTTGATAACCACATGTGCTTCTAAAGTGTATCCTTAAGAGTCGATCCTTTTTCAATGCTATTATTGACATGCTACTGGAGTTTCCTTATAGGATCAAGAATATAATTTATAGCTCAATAATATTACCACGCAAATCCTTGTTTGTGACAACGCGTTCAGTATATGTGGTCTCAAGAAACTCAAGGAATTATGTGGGCTCACATGAAGTAATATATTCTGACACATTAGAGGCATATTCAAAAACTACTAACCACTTAAATTGGATTTTAATAGTGATTTATTAGACATGTTTCTATATTTTTTCTTCACCCAAGCACAAATGATCATGTTTTTCAACAATAGAGAAATGTTCTTTCTACTGCTACTCATGTGAGAGGATAGGTTCATTATGTTTTGAATATTTTCTAACTAATTTATCCTCCAACCACACTGGTGAAGTGATGATAAGTTGAAATAATTGTGATGAATACATGTGCTAAATATTGTAAGTAGAAAGACTAAAAATAAGGAGAAATTTTTCCTGCAATGTTTATCCACTCGCAATGGACTTATTGGATTATCCTTACTATGAAGTCTTTGTTTCATGGGTATACTCTTACTAGAAATAATCTTGGACTTTGAAAATCATATGAGAAGCATAAATGGATAAGACATCTTCAAGGCATCTTAATGATCACATGCTATGAATTTATAAATAATTAATTGGACCATTCTCCATTGCAATATCACTCACAACTCATTAGTGTTACATGTCAATGCCTCATCTAAGATAATGTTTGAAATCACATGAAAATTAAAGTCTCTAACTTTATGATCACCTAGAGAATCAAAGTATACCAAATAGGAGGCCACATTAGCCTTGTTGTGTAATTGGAATATAATTGGAAGGAAACTTTTGTAAGGAATTTTTGGTGTCTTTGTGTAATTCCAACGAATTTTTGTACTGTTATGTAACTGTAAGGAAACTTTAATCATTTTGTGGAATTGCAAGGAATTTTTTGTCTTTATGTGTAATTTAAAGGGTTTTTTCTCCCTAAAAAATAGGTAACCTATGTGGCTGTGGTGGAACATAATTACTTAGCAAGTGCATGAATTTGACTTAGGAGTATGAATTGGGAAGAAAAGAGGTAGAGCTATAAAATTTTAATTATGTCACATGTGATAGTAGGGAAGGACATAATAGAAAAAAGAGAAATATGGTAACCTCTCGTCTAGTAATAAGTAGTAAAACGATATCATTCCTTTCAGCTTTCACTTTTAAAAATTATGATAGGAATATTTTTAGCAACAAAATTATATAGGCATGTATCATTTTCTAGAAAGTGAAGTTTGTTGTCACAAGGTTTAAGGGACATGCAACCCTGTGTTGTAATGAATTGCAGAATGATAGGAAAAGAGAAGGTAATGCCAAAATTATAAATTGGGAAAGAGTATTAGGAATTATTAAGAACAAGTTCCTATCCAAGGATTACCAAATAAATCTTTTCAAGAAGTTGCAAAACCTTAAATAGATGCCTATGATAATGAGAGTATACTTAAAAGTTTTATAAATTAAATACTGGAGTTGGATACATTGAGTAGGATGTTGAAAATGTTTCCATATATCTTAAGGGCTTGAGTTATGATATTTAATGTGAGATTGATATCACGACTTTAAACATAGTCAGAGATGCTTACCAAGCTAATTTAAAATATGGGTAGAATATTTATAGAAAAAATAATGAGAGTAGAGGAAGAGTTCATGTGAGAGGCAACGAACAAACAAGTAGCACAAAAAAAGGAGGTGAATTTAGAGGAATAATATAATTCCCTAGAATCAAAGGTAGAGGTAGAGAATACAATCCTAGATGTTATAGGTGTGGAAAGTAAGGCCATATGTCATGGGAATGCCCATATAATACTCCAACGTAGTAAAGGAGTACACATGTGGTTAAATATAGAGAGGGGAAAGTGAGTATAGTAGAAACTAAAGAAGTTGATGAAGTAGGAAAATCCTTGGTTTTCAAGAGGGATCTAATTTATTTAAGAAAATGGAAAAATTAATCATTTATTGGAAAAGAAAAATTACTGTATGGATCCGAGGTTCAACAGAAGGCTGCCAACAAAGGTGGCCATCGTAGTCTAGCACAACATTTCCATTTTCATTCCTTTGCAAGTGAGAAAAGTGTCACCCAATGAATTCCAAGACTATTAATTTATGCGTTGAGCATCTAGACAATGACATTATTCATTTCATTTATTAAAATATACAACAATATTCCCATAATCATTCACAAATCTTCAAATATCTCTCAGAAAAAATAAAATGGATACATTTAGAGAATTTGATGGAGATATTTAAAAGAAAATTTAAAGTACTACCCAACACATTTTCATTCAATCATAATAATATACATACAGATCCCGACAACAAGCTTCTTGTATATTATCTCACAGGAGCCCGAGCCATTACATGATAGATTCGTAGAAACTACACAAGATCTGCTCTTAATTTTTCCAAAACCATTCAACAAGTCAAGATTACAATATAATGTACCAAAAGAATTCAATATTCATTCCAACATTATGCTGACCTTTCTTTTCTCTCTCTTTCAAGCTTAATCTCTATGGCTATATATAGATTCACTCCTTTTATCTTGTCCATGCTTGCTTAATTTAGTATGCCTTAACAATATTTACAAAATCTAGTTGCTTGTTTTACTTTTCACATGATTCTTTCAAATGTAACATCTCGATCCTTATTCCATAGACTTCACGAGTTCCAATGTAATTTTTTCTTTCTCCACTTGTCATTTTATTTATTTTTTCATGCTTTATAACCTATTTTACCATTTTCTTTTTCAGCTTGCACTTCCTATCCATGCAACTCTTTTCCGGAAAAATCGTTCAATATGCTTCCAAAAATGAAGGACCCAATAGGCCTCAACCAAAACCTATTGACTCACTTTTTTTTCAATCCTTTCTTTTCTCTCACGGTCCTTATTTTGGTTGCAAAACTAATGCTGATGTGTTTTACCCCTGGACTAGTTATTCTCCCTCAAATAAAGGACCCAAACCTAGAATGGTATGTAGGGATTGATTCTTGAAAGTGTTGTAATAATCAATCATAGTTGTGCATGCTACGATCATTGTAGTAGCCTGATCAATGAATTGGGTTGTGAACTCTGCAATTGGTTTATGAGGGTATGAAGAAAGCAAGTTTTTCCACTATCCTGTGAAAGAGTGTGGTGGTGTGAGACAATGAAGCAGGACTATGTGGTGGAGATTTAGTGAGTGAAGGGACAGTTCATTACTCAATAACAGTTATAGGCCAAATGGTCTCTTTAGGAATTTCATTAAGGCTTGTTAGATTTTGTAGCATTAGATGGTGTTATAGTTTTGAAACCTTGTGGAGAGGCTAAAATGCATGATTTCTCCCAAAGCCAGAAATTGCTTCTGGAAATTCCACATAGAGAGAGCTCAATTAAATTAACTGATCATCATTTCAATTTTTCCTAAGTCTAACTTAGCAAAACTAGTTAATTAATAGTAATTAATTGAGGAAGGTTATAATTCACTAGAAATTCACACGAATCAATTTGGATATGATCTTAGACATCTAATAAGTTTTAATCTTGATTTTTGGAGTTCCAACTTGTTGAAGCCTTGAAAATCGCTGCAACAACATTAAGGGATAACCACCCAGTCTGAACCTTAAAGCAGCTCCTTTTTCATTTGGAGTAGTGGCTACAATTGGTTTAAGTAGGTCCAGTTACCTTTTCCCTATCGCTATTGGTTTAAAATGTATCTTTAACTACCAATAAATAGGGATATCAGATCACTTCTTCTTGCTGATTAGGCAAGAGAATGACCCTTAAGCTGATTTGGGTTCAGCCAAACCACAACTAAGATTTTGCCTCTTCGAGAAGAGGACTTAAAAGAATGTAGAACTTAATCTAAATGCAAAACTTATTCTATAATGCCAGCAAAAGAAACTATTTTAATCCTATCTCAATTAGGTAGATATAGATCTATCCTAACTAAGAGCAAGATGTTTTTAAATAATTGAGATTTAAATATGTTTCTTTTAAATGAATATCAAGTTAACGAAATAGTTCAATTAACTGATATTGTGAATACCAAACACATTCTATCTATAGATCTCTTAACTGAAATAATTAATCAACAACACTTAGTTCTTAAAATGATATTGATCATTTAATGAGTAACTTAAATAATTAAATAATAACATGCGGAAATAGTTCACAACATATCACTATTCAATAAATCAGTTTTATAAGACAATTTTCTGAGTAAATAGTTACTCACTCAGAAATCAGAATTCAGCCCATAAGAGTAGAGACAAATAATAACATAAATTAAAGCAAATTACTCATATCGACAGAAATACACAAGTATGCGAGTAAATTGACATATTCATATTATCATAAAATAAAGCCAGCATTTAAAATAATACTATCAAAAATACCAATTTATTAAGTCCATTTCTCCAACTTCGGTCTCTGATAGTCTTTTACAATGGTTGAACTTCTGCTTTCAAATCAGAGCTACAGTAGTGCAAGAGTCTTTTCATTATACATAACTCAGAATGTAAAAGAAAAACCTCAATAATCTCCAAATCTGAAATTCCTCTCCTCTCACCATAAAACTCTATATTCTAATTACAGAATTGCTTTTTAGAATCCCAGAATTGCAAAGGAGAGAAGCCCCCATTACATTCTGCAATCTGCCATTTATAATATTTTCAAAAGTATTTTTGAGAGGAAAGTTTGTTGATAAAAATTCTGCCCAATCCACTTTTATTTGCTCAAAATTCCAATATTTAATTGTTGGAGCATTCTCATTGATTGAGATTTTTTTTTTTGATATTCTCTTCTACTATTTTCTTGCAAAAAGAAATCAAAATAAATTAAGATGTAACAATCAAGATCAAAATGTCATTCTGGCATTAAAAAAAATCCAATCAAATACAATTAAATAAATAATTAAAAATGAAATTCAAGCTTTCTATTGATTTCTGTGATGATTTAATTGGAAAAATATATTATTGATGAATGAATCTGCACTTTGGAAGAGGCTTGAGCAAATGAGAATGAAGAAAATAAACAGAGAACATTGATTTTGTTTTAGAAATTCGGAGCAGGATCTTCTGTCTGTTTTTAGACCCAATAAATGACTAAATCTATTAGTGAAATCTCCTCAAAAATGTTCTCCTTGATTTTCTCTTTCTAATGAGCCATCCTGGGCCTCATTTGGCCAAGTAAAACTCAATCTATGAGCTTCCAACGTTGATAAGTCAAATCTGGCTTAAATCTGGAAATTCTGTTGCTAGGCTAAAAATCAGAATTTTAATTTAAAAAATCTAATCTTAAATTAGACTCTAATTATTAATTAATTCTGACTTAATTGTTAATTATAAACTAAACTAATTATTTAATAAACTGTTTATTAATTAATATTAATCCAATTATTAATTATATTTTAATTAAATTAAATTTATTATATTTTATATATTAATTAATTTGAAATTTAATATTAAATATTAAATATTATTTTAATATTAGACTAAAACTATCCTACCTCTTTACTCATACGTTAATGTATTTAACCATGAATTCGAATCAATTCGAAATAACCAACGTGAGAATGACTTTAAATTAAAATTCATGGTTTGACTCCATATCGCATCGCACAAATGGTTTGACTCCATATTGCATCGCACAAAACCTTGAGTCGGGGTTGTATCAATTGAGGACTCCCGATTCGATGGAGCGATCACATTATTATTTTTAAATGTAAGTGTTATGAAACTAAGGCTAATGCTTCTAAGTCCTTTGATTCCTGAGCCATCGCATATCAGCGATCGGGGAATGGAGGTCATTGGGGTTTTTTAAAAGAATGTTGCGATAAGAAATCCCCGATACGATAAAAATATCTGATGCGATGTAATAAAACTCCTTTTAGTTAATTAATTATATTTAATTAATTAATAAAACTCCTTTGATTTAATTAATTTAGTTATATTTTATATAATAATTAATTTAATTAATTTAAGATTTAATATTAAATATCGATTTTTTATTTTGGTTTTATTTTAATGATTTTTAATTAAATTATGAAATTATCTAAAGTGTATTTTCTTATCTAAAATACAGCGATTTTGATAAAAATAAATTACAACCACTTTGACATTTTGAGTTTTCGAAATTAGTAATTTATTTGAAAATAGAAAGTTGGAATAAATGACTGAAATCCCGATGCTTTATGATTTGGCTGTATAAGTAAAAAATGAAAAATGTTAGTAATAACTAACTATGGGTTAATATTTAAAATAAATGCATTATTGAACTAACTTAATTACAAAAATGGAATATTGTACATTTTACGCATTTTTTGACCCAGGCGACATAATTGATTAGACTTCAAAGGAGTGCCATTTACAAACCAGTTGACCAAATGAGGAAAAACAAGTATCAACGGGAAGCTTATAAAAAATAGATTTCAACCAAGCAATCAAAACAAAAATCTAAAGAAGATGAAAAAATTAAGAAAATCGTGGGGTAATTAACTTAATAAAAATCCTAAAAGGCATTTAGCCAAAAATTTTATAGAAAGGGTCCCCATTATTTGAAGTGAACAAGTCAAAAATGGGGGGGTTGTGTTTTACCACAACAATGGCGACATACGAGAGAAGAACCAGTTATCTCTGTTTGATATGAATGAGATTTTCCTAAAATTAAAGAAGTGAAAATTATTTTTGGAATGCTTGACTAGGTTCATTAATCTGAATAAAAGCAAGAATGATCTTATTGTAATTTTCTTAAAATTCCTCATAAATTAAAATATTTCAAAACTCTATATCAATTCTTAATTAGTTGTAGGGATAAAGTACGGGTCACTTTACAACTTAGCTTTTAAAATGTACTCATTTGTCACAGGTAGAGCCACTTGTGCTAGCAAACATCTATAATCTCGACACGGTTACCTTTTAATCATGAATGATTCAGAATCCCATCTATTTAAAAATTATTGACCTAGAGATAAATCCATTTATATATGTTTATTTTTTATTTTTAGTTTTTTAGTTCTTAAAATCCATTGCCCCGATTTGGTAGCCAGATAGTTGACACTGCCATTCACTGGTTATAATTGGACTGAACAAGATGGCTCGTGATGAGAATCCTTGTCTTATAATTGTTTGCAATCATAAGCCATTACCTTGGTTTGTTTAGCAGTGTTGGTAATTTCAGCCTATTTTTCCCCTATGATCATGGTAAGCAGGCTCATGATGAGACCTCTTATCTTTTAAGTTTAAATATATTTTTGGATCACACTCTAGAAAAACAAAACTCTTTTGAACAAGGAAAATCATTGACTCCTTAAGAGTTCAGAATGACAATTTCAGAGTTAAAATTTCATTGCCGTAAAGTGTCTTTACTTGGTTAAAAATAAATTTTCTTGGCTCATAATAGAATTTTGAAAGATCTTAATAAAATATTGAAATCTCAAAATAATTACGATTTTGATGAAAAAGAAATTTCTTAGATTTTATGATACTTCGTCAAATTCTTTTGTTTTTTAATCTCTTCCCTAAGTATGTCTACCTTTATAATAAGAAAAAACAAACCTTATTAAGAGATTTTAAGAAAAAGCTAATAGTAAACTATTATCATTTTTTTTTTCCCATGTATGCCAACCATAATTAGGTAATAGGAAGGCCTCCTATATATATCATGGTAGAGTCACCAAAATTAAAACTGAAAATCAAATGAAAAGAATTCTTAAGCTAAAGCGAGAAAAGAAATTAGCAATCAAAAATAAAAATGAAGAAATTTAAAAGTGGAAAGGAAAATCTTAATTTTGAAACACAAACTCTAACAAGAATGTTTATACCAATGTCTCAACAAAATGAAGTAAAATAAAATAATCATGTAATTATTCCTTCTTATGTTGAGATTCAAATGAATTATGCCTTGCAGGGTTGTAAATGTTTTAGGCTTTAAATAGCAGTGATGATAAAATTCAGCCAAAATGAAAATTTTTTGTCTGATGTCAATCTTCTTGCTTCTAAGCATCATCTTAAATATTTTCTAATAAAAGGAATTCTTAAAGAAACAAACTAAAGGTTCAAAAACTTCCTAGTGTAGCTGTTTCAACGAATATTATCGCTGCTTCATGAAATAAAACTAGGAGAAGAGTATAGGACTTTCAAAATATGATCTGGCAGATGATTGAAAGATTTTATGTAGAGCTAAAAAACAAATTTAAATATCAACATAATTTAAAAACAAAACTTAAAATTAATGAAAATGGGTACATGAATCTTACCATTGGATAATTGCATTTGATCTTACCTGAAAGGTATCGGTTTCTCCAATACTAGCTGATTTCTTCTTTTAATTAACATTAAAAACATGAAGAACTCAAACTAACCAAAACCCTATAATCCAAAATCATTATTTATTTTATTTAAACTAAAGAAATCAGTAAAATGTAAAAAAGGGAATGCTTTATGTTCAAGGAAATCGAAATTAAAACAAATGCATGAGAAATGAGATTGAGAATTTGTACTAATGAATGTTATCAAAATATTATAAGTTTCATACAAACTCCATGATTTTTGTAAATTGTCCAAAGTTAAGACCAAATTTAAGATAATGAAATTTAAAGATAAAGAGGTCTTGAATTTCATATTTAATTATGGAATTATTTAAAACTGAAATACATGAGAAATCAAAATGATTTAAATATGCTGCAAATTTTTCATTGATTGCTTTAGTACCATAGTGGTTACCCAAAATTGCTTTTGAAATATTTCATACAACATAATGCCTTATCGGATGATTCGCATTGTACGTTTCTTCACTGTGCTTAAAGTTCAATCTGCAAAATTTCACCTTTGTTGATATGCCATATATTGATTAAATGTTAATGGCATAGAGACATGCATTGGAGTCTATCGCATCAAAAGTTATAATGAAAAATCTGCGATATGAGAACATACGATGAGATGGAGTAATTGCGACATTGAATTATTGTTATATCAAGAATCAGGGAATAGTCGCATTATGCTTTATACTTTTCATATCACACATCGTATATCTCACATCACACATCGGACGTTGCACATTTTAGATTCAGAATAGTGACATGACCATGAATAAAAATGCGATGAAGCAATTGCGATATCGGCATATCGGAATATAGGACAATAGTCATGTCGAAAATGCCAATATGATTCTTGCGATAGCATCGATGCGATGGATGATGTGGCTCTCAGCGATCGACAAAATTAATTTGAAGATGTAATACAACATGATACACCTATATGCGATGAAGAATGGACCCGATAAATTTATTACGAGATTTTAATATCATATCAGATCCGAGACATCGGTACTTTTAAAATTATGCCCTTACCATTATTGCGATTGAACGGACGCGATATTTCTTATTAACTTGATTTAAATTTGATATCGGGTCCCTAATTATGTGGAAATCACAATATTGGTAAATTCATTTTATCAGAGATCGGTGATTCAAGATAATGGGAGTATATTCAACTGAAAACATCTCATATGCGAAATGCGATATATTATTTTATGAGAGAATGAGTGAGGTAGCACATTGAAGGTTTTGCATTAGCAATTTGTTATCAGAATATGCTAAGAGCTACTTCTGATTACGATACAAATGGCTGTGATAAGGATGATGTGATATCAGAATGAAATAATTGACGAAGATAAGCGGGATGAGAATGTTGCTAATATATATATTCACTGTAGTACGAACAATATGAAAATCAAGTTGAAATGTTTCTAATATGAATCTTGCGATACTGTTTTAAATTTCAAATGGGTTTTCTAAATGAATGAAAGCAAAGTTAAAAAATGCTCAAATTCTAATGAATCACAAATAAAATTTCCCTGAGCTTGTTGCAAATTTGAAATGGGTTTGCTGCTTACTTCAAGTTTTGAAAACAAATGAAAATCTGCAAATAAAACAGAACAAGAATAAAAATAAAATAAGGAAAAGAAAAAACTAATAATAGATGAAAATGAACTTGTAAATGCGTACCTGGAAGGAAATTCTCTGTAGCTTTTACCTCATGATTCTTCGAATTCTTCCTTCGATTTATCAAAATTCTGATTTTTTTCAAAATCATCTCATTATTTAGTGTAAATTAGAGTGAGCAATGAAGCTGAAGGAAATCAATTATTCATGTTCAGAAGATTTAAATTCATAGCATCCATCAGAAACGAAAATGAGAATATGTTCTCTTTTGAATTGCAACAACAATTTATTACCTCTGCTCATTCCGAATTAACAAGAAAAAAATATGTATTGTTATAGTGACTATTCAATAATATGTTTAGTAAATAAATATGATGCGTATTGTAGCAACAGATAATAAACTAAAAATCAGAATGGAATAAAGCCACTTATTGTGAAAGAATATCAGCACAGATTTGAATGTGTGCACACAATAAAATGGACACCCTGAAGGTCATTTTAACAAATTTTGGGGAAGATAATATAAACTTAATGTGATTATAGTGAAAGGTGAGACTGACTAATAATAATTGAATTGGAATTAAGCTTATAATAGACAATCATATATTTCATGAGACAATGAGATCATGAAGCTTTGTATCCTCAAAAATTTTGACAAATAAATTTCAAAAGAAAATCTCAAAATGGAGAAACTTGGCTTTGAGGTGATCGATGCCAAGTGCAAACTCAATTAAATTCAGTCAAGACATTATTTGGGATAGGCAAAGATGTATTTGTAAGTAGAGGTATTGCTGCAAAATATTTTATTTAAAAATGGGAAGCAAGAATTAGAAATTTTCTGATGAGAAGAAAATATTTTCTTAAACATGTATATGATATGAGAAGGGCTGATTGCTTTCTTTATTTATATTTGCAGAACTGTTGAAAATGAATTAATTACATAAACAACCTAACTACATTAATTCTACTCTTACTCTAATCATATGCAGAAAAATGACTAAGTATAGTCATATTTCCAATGTAACCACTCTCTCATTTTAATTCCTTCATATATATACACAGTTCAAATGTTAGTAATAAAAATACAAATCTAATTAAACTAAGAAAAATAAATCTGTAAGTATAATTTATAGTTATTTTTAGCGAATTATTTACAATCACCTTCTTTTCAAATGTCTTTTCCAATTGAATTCCAAATGGATCATAAAAATCTGGATGGGTTTCTATTAATGGTTGGGAAAGATTCAAAAGAGGCAATACCAGGCCAACTTGTGGGTATGTGATTTTAAATTCAAAGGCTTGAAAAAAATTGTTAGTGTTATGTGTAAGTGTTAAACTATTAACAATCTTCCATGAAGGAAAATTTTCCAAACAATTTTCAAATAGGCTAATGAAAAATGGATGGAAATCTGTCAAATAAGATGGAAAGTTATTAATTGGAATATATTGTTGGCCAGATTGTAAAAATACATTCTCTTGTTGACACTGCCTTTGAGAAGATAGAAGCAATTGATAAAATAGTGGCATTGATTGAAATTGAGATATTAATAGTTTTTGATGTTCATGATTATAATATGAAACTTCAATTTCCCAATAGGGCAATGCATCAATTGAGTGTTTACTATTAAAGTGCTCAATATGCCAGCGTAAAGTGTCAAAAAAGATATCAGAAATAAAATCAGAAAATAAATCCAAATTTGAACAAAATAAATGTGAAAGAAAAAATAAAGTGAAATCACTATTGATACAACTAATGTTACATCACAATTGGGATTGTTTTAAAATATTTCTTTTTTCACAAGGATTGGCCAGAATAACGCAATTTGAGTAATTGTCAATTCCAACTTGTGAATTAGAAAGAAAATTATGATTATGAGCAGGAATGGGTGTTTGATCATGATATGAATCACAAATTGGAATGTTTTCTCGAATGCTGAAATCATGAAGATAATTTGCTGCTCCATAATGAGGATTGGTTGAAATAATATCTAAATTTAAATGTTCCTCATTCACAAATGTTATTTGAATTTTATCATGAGGATTCTCTTGAGAAGAATAGAAATCAACATCCTTGATGTCAGAGTAATTATCATAAATGACTTCACAATATTCTCTAGAATTCCCCTTGGTTTCATCCAATATATCAAAACAAGGAGGAATAGAAAATTCATGTTCATTAATGGAAAAAGAATGATCAATAATTGTTTCTCTATCTTGATAAAAAAATATTGGTAATTTATTTAAATCATCCTCTTTATTTTCTGAAATATCATTAATACCAAGAGGGGAAAAATTACCAACATTAAAAATATCAAGATAAAGGGAAAAATGAGAATCAGAAATAATGGATTCAAAAGTTTCTCTGTTCGAGAAACCATGTGCATTATGTTCACTATAAATTTCATATTCTAGATCATTTCTTTGTCTACTCATGATTTCTTGAAGAAGTTTGCTTCGCTGCTCTGATTTCGACATTTGCTCATCATGGAAAAATTTAGAAATTTGTACAGCAGTTTGCATGTTATTATTCAATTTGATTGCTACTTGTAATTGATGATTTGCAATCTGATTTTCTGAATTGACTGCAGAGTAACTTTCAGATTTCAAAGAAGCTCTTTCTCCAAAATTGTTGTTGTTCCCTTCTTTCATTTGATAAGAAATATTTTCTAAGCTTTGTGAGACCACTTCATCATAATTTATTTCCGCATCCATATTGGAATTCTCATTTATATTGGAAGGGGATGGAACAAAGCTTGAACTAATTTCATATGGATTGGGAATGGGAGGAAGAGAGCAAATATATTCAAACCAATCTAGTGATTCTTCTTTAATAGGTTTATCTTCAACTTTAAATCTTAAACAATTCAAATGAAATCAAATACTAAAATCTCTAACAGACTCATTTTCAAATCCTCGTAGGTATTCAATTTCATCGCATACCTGTTCATAATCGTATCTGTCAAATTTACAAATGAAAATTGTAAAAAATTGACCCCAGCTGTGAATTGAGGCAACCGGAAGAATTCTACACCTGTTTCTAGCTTTTACTGCAAATGTGAGAGTAAAAGTTCTTCATAAAATGCTTTCATCAATTCCTTAAAAATCATAATTTGAAACATTTTGAATAAATTGAAAGACATGATTAAAAGCAGAAGAATTTTTCTTACCATTAAACTTTACGTGAGACAAGATTCTTACCACTTCGGTTGGAGTATTGGAAGATGCATGTCCATGTATACAACTCCAAATTGGAAGTTTAAGAGGAGCCATCATGATTTAGATAAAATGTTAAAATTGAAAAGACTCCAATAGACAACAATTTTCAGGCCCTCCTTCTAGCGCAAAAAATGTTGAAGCCTCGAAAATCGTTGCAACAAAATTAAGGGATAACCACCTAGTCCGGACCTTAAAGCAACTCCTTTTCCGTTTGGAGTAGTGGCTCCAACTGGTTTAACTAGGTCCAGTTACCTTTTCCCTATCGCTATTGGTTTAAAATGTATCTTTAACTACCAATAAACAGGGATATCAGATCACTTATTCTTGCTGATCAGGCAAGAGAATGACCCTTAAGCTGATTTGGGTTCAGCCAGACCACAACTAATATTTTTCCTCTTCAAGAATAGGACTTAAAAGAATGTAGAACTTAATCTAAATGCAAAAATTATTCTATAATGCAAGCAAAAGAAACTATTTTAATCCTATCTCAATTAAGCATATATAGATCTATCCCAACTAAGAGCAAGATGTTTTTAAATAATTGAGATTTAAATATGTTTGTTTTAAATGAATATCGAGCTAACAAAATAGTTCAATTAACTGATATTGTGAATACCAAACACATTCTATCTAGAGATCTCTTAACTGAAATAATTAATCAACAACACTTAGTTGTTAAAATGATATTGATCATTTAATGAGTAACTTAAATAATCAAATAATAACATGCGGAAATATTTCACAACATATCACTATTCAATAAATCAGTTTTATAAGACATTTTTCTGAGTAAATAGTTACTCATTCAGAAATCAGAATTTAGCCCATAAGAGTAGAAATAAATAATAACATAAATTAAAGAAAATTACTCATATCGACAGAAATGCACAAGTATGCGAGTAAATTGACATATACATATTATCATAGAATAAAACCAACATTTAAAATAATAGTATCAAAAATACCAATTTATTAAGTCCATTTCTCCAGCTCCGATCTCTGATAGTCTTTTACAATGCCTGAACTTCTGCTTTCAAAATCAGAGCTACAATAGTGCAAGACTCTTTTCATTATACATAACTCAAAATGTAAAAGAAAAACCTCAATAATCTCCAGATCTGAGATTCCTCTCCTCTCACCCTACAACTCTATATTCCAATTACAGAATTTCTTTTTATAATCCCAGAATTTCAGAGGAGAGAAGCCCCCATTACATTCTGCAATTTTCCATTTATAATATTTTCAAAAGTATTTTTGAGAGGAAAGTTTGTTGAAGAAAAATCTGCCCAATCCACTTTTATTTGCTCAAAATTACAATCTTTAATTGCTGGAGCATTCTCATTGATTGAGATCTTTTTTCTTCATATTCTCTTCTACTGTTTTCCTGCAAAAAGAAATCAAAATAAATTAATATGTAACAATCAAGATCAAAATTCCATTTTGGCATTAAAAAAAACCCAATCAAATACAATTAAATAAATAATTAAAAAGAAAATTCAAGCTTTCTATTGATTTATGTGATGATTTAATTGGCCAAAGATATTATTGATGAATGAATCTGCACTTTGGAAGAGGCTTGGGCAAATGAAAATGAAGAAAATAAACTTAGAATTTTGATTTTTTTTAGAAATTCGGAGCTTGATCTTCTGCCTATTTTTAGACCCAATAAATGACTAAATCTGTTAGTGAAATCTCCTCATAAATATTCTCCTTGATTTTCTCTTTCCAATGAGCCGTCCTGGGCCTCATTTGGCCAAGTAAAACTCAATCTATGAACTTTCAAAGTTGATAAGTCAAATCTGGCATAAATCTGGAAATTTTGTTGCCAAGCTAAAAATCAAAATTTTAATTTAAAAAATCTGATCCTAAATTAGACTCTAATTATCTAATAATTAATTCTAATTTAATTTTTAATTATAAACTAAACTAATTATTTAATAAACTGTTTATTAATTAATATTAATCTAATTATTAATTATATTTTAATTAAATTAAGTTAATTATATTTTATATATTAATTAATTTAAAATTTAATATTAAATATTAAATATTATTTTAATATTAGACTAAAACTATCCTACCTCTTTACTCATACGTTAATGTATTTAACCATGAATTCAAATCAATTCGAAATAACCAACGTGAGAATGGCTTTAAATTAAAAGTCATGGGTTGACTTCGTATCGCATCTTACGGTCCTTTTGGTTGTGCAACTAATGTTGAAGTGCTCTACCCCTGCACTAGTTCTTCTCCCTCAAATAAAGGACCCAACTCTAGAATGATATGTAGAGATTGATCCTTGAAAGTGTTGTAATAATAAATCGCAATTTTTCATGCAACGATCATGGTAGTAGCCTGATCAGTGAATTGGGTTGTAAAATCTATAATTGGTTTATGAAGGTATGAAGAAAGCAAGTTTTTCCACTATCAAGTCAAAGGGTGTGGTGGTGTGAGACAATGAAGAAGGACTATGTGGTGGAGATGTGGTGAGTGAAGAGACAATGCATTAATCAATAATAGTTATAGGCCAAAAGGGCTCTTTAGGATTGTCATTAGGGATTGTTAGACTTTGTAGCATCGGATGGTGTTATAGTGTATAAACTTTGTCGAGAGGCTAAAACCACGGGGGATTCACTGTGGGAGAAATACCATATCATGTGCATTCATATTGGGGGATATATATTGAGGACAAAATGACATAATACGTTGAGCATATAATACGGGGTAATGGGTTTTTATATTGGCAGTTATAAAAAATGGAGCTCAAAGTTAATGAAAAAATATAAAGGGGTATACAAAATGTTAACGAAAAATGGATACCTACAATATCTTTGAAATTAGGGGTTTTTTAAATTGGGAATGTGTATTGGGTTTGTATCGGTAGGAGGTTACATAATGCGATTTTTATAGGTATTTTCGATTATGCAGTCAAAAGAAAGGCATTGTTTAGTATTCCATGAACGCACGTGATATGTCAGAGGCTTATTGAGTGAAGCCCTTGTGGCTAAAACGCATACGTTCTCCCAAACCCATCAATTGTTTATGGAAATTCCACATAGAGAGAGCTCAATTAAATTAACTGGCCATCATTGAAATTTTTCCTAAGTCTAACTTAGGAAAATTGGTTAATTAATAGTAATTAACTGAGGAAGGTTAAAATTCTATAGAAAATCACACAGATCAATTTGGATATGATCTTAGACATCTAATAAGTTTTAATCTTGGTTTTTGGAGTACCAACTACAAATTACAAGAAGAGATCAATGGGTGGATGAAGAAGCACATAAGAGGTCAATGTAGAGTGAGTTCCTTAGGAAGTTTGAGTTAGCCAATAATAGAGTTCGAGCCAAAGAGGGGACATAGGTCTAGACAAGAGTAGAGAGAATTATCCAGAATAATTTTTATAGTTCCGAAGAGGAAGAGAGAGAAGGTAAAATTATTTCTCCACAAGGTTACGTAGGGTCTGCTCAGAGCCTCAAAGAGGAAACTCAATTTAAATAGATTGGAGGTTATTTCAGGTTCCAGAGGTCGAGAATATTTTCCAATAGGAAAGAGAGACACTTCCTCAGTTAGCAGTAGGCAGAGTGAATTGAGTATTAGTTTTTCTAGGCTAAGCGTATGGTAGGTTGTGCAGAAGTGACGTAGGGGTTGCATTGTACAAATTATGATGTAGAATTGTAAATTCTCATGAAATTTTAATCTAATTTAGAAGACACAATCCTACACTACTACTCTTCAGAATTAAATTCACCATTTTGAGCATCAATAACAAACATGCAATGAGAAATAACACACATGCATATAATATTTTTCAAGGGAAAATCAACATGGTAAAAACACCTTGGCATGCTTCCATTAATCTGATGAATAGAGATGTATTACAATTTATTTGATCAACTAAGCACAACCTAAAAGTGAAAAACCTATCTCTCTACTCACAGAGATGCTCTGGACTAGACTTAGTCAATTTATACCTCTTCTTGAGCCCATGTTTTCTTCCACAATTCTGAAGAAATAAGGCCCCTAATATTTAGGAAATTACTCCAAAATGATTGCAAAAATCCCAAGGTTGATCATTTGAATGCATGCAATACCTATACACTCAAGTATAGTCTACAAAAGATGTTATATTTCCTTGAAATCTCCACTGTAACTGAGGAATTTGAATTCTTTTCATGCACTAGCTATTCTAGGATGATTGATTAGTTAACTAGATGATCGTTGAGTTATGTATTTGTCCCACTGCACCACTTACATTCCACTAATCCCTCCAACAGTTAGAACTAGTTTAACTGAAATCAATTAGATATAACTGAACTGCATCACTAACATTTATCAATCACGTTGATAGAGGTGGATATTGGTGGCCACCAGCCTATTCCACCTAGTTAGTTTCATGAGTTTTCTTATTTACTATTTTAGTATCTTTTCAAGTCCTCAACTTCTGAATCCATTTTGAGGCCCTAAATGATGTTTTTTAGGCATGATTGCTTCGACGATTTGAAACAAATCATGTCGAAAAATATATTCCTCAGAGATATATTTCCAACGAGGTATCATACACGCCAAACATAGATAATATGACCAAGTTACGACTCTAGGATGTTGGCTTCCCAACTAACCCCAACGGGGCCCATAAAATCTTGGTGGTACATATTCTCGGGTTAGGATTTTGGTTGTTTACAATTTTCTCTTATTGTTCAATAAAAAAATGGCTCTTGAGCCTCTTTGTAATATAGTTAAGAGGCGTGTATCCACCACATATCTTCTCAGAGATAAGCTACCATCACCCGAGCTAGTTTATTTTCCATTATGTTTGTAAGAATTTTTCAGTATTTTATATTATTGAAGTGAAGTGTTATTCCTGCTGCATCTCTATGTTTATGCTTATTTATGTATCTTGTTGCATTCTTGCATAAGTCTGGATTATTGGTATGAGAGTGGTATGCTCTTTCTCGATCTTTCTTTGCATGTCCCCAACAAGGTCGGGGTATAACGAGTTAGGGCCAGATTTAGTTGAACGTTTGCAATATTAGACTTGCAAAGCCCGAAAGCCTCCCATGGAAGAAGAAAAGAAAGATGAGGGAGTAGGAGATCCTATCAAAATGTTGCTTGAGGAGTCCCTCGAGAAAACAAGGAATGTGATAATGGATAAATGTTTTGAGATACTCAAACGACTACCCGTTGACAGCGCATACTCATCCAACAGCCACTTTGGAGGCACCACTCCTTTTAAGGTACAAGTAAACTTTGACATTCCCATATTTGAGGGTCAAATAGATGTAGATGTCGTAGATAAATGACTGGATTTACTAGAAGGGTATTGTTGGCTTGAGGGGTCCTAACCCAGGTTCAGAGTTATCGTGCAACCAACACAACCCTCCAACTACTGGCCCTTTCAGCATTGATTTGCTTGCGCAGACCCAAGTCTCACCCGAAGTAGTATGGGGGGGGTGTTGGAACCATGTTTCCGCACCCTGAGGGAGATTTTGATGTGGTAGATCTAATTAGACTTACTACAAATAATATAATAACTCTATGCACACACAATCAACATATCTAACCCTTTCGCAAATTATCATAGAATATATTTTTCGCACAATATACTTCATTTGGATCTATATATATAACATCAAGTAGATCTTGCACATAGATGCAATTAACAAATTAAATAAGAAAATACACAATAATAGAACAGATTCAAATCGATAGCAAGTAATAGATAATAAAAAAATTCAATCACAGAAGACTCTGGGTTCACCAAAAATGTCTTCTTTATTAAGAGATATTATAATTCAGTACATTATAACTTATGTGCACACAGTAATAGATTCACACATAGCTCAGGACTTATCTCTTCATGCACACAGCCAGTAGGCGCCTTTCTACCTAGATAAAACCTAGATTTAGATCCAAACATTAATCAACAACCATGCATAAAAAATGATCAATCTCTTCATCGCTTGACTCTTACATATTTATACTATCCTAGATGTGCACATACCATGGTCTCAAACCATGGCTTGAGACTCATGGTTTTTCCCTTTAAACAATTACAATAATTAAGGGACTTTGACCCACCCCAAAGCCCCTTTGACCATTTGCGCACAACGTGTACAACAAAAATTAGACAAAATTAACTTTAAAAAGTTCCCCAGAGGGCCTCGCTCCAACAGGCCCCCCAACAAAATCTCGTGACTCATCCCAAGTCACTACGGGGTGGTTTCCTTCATCTTCTCCTTCAATCCTTCGACATAGCTTCAGAGCTACAGGATCGCTTGGTTCAAACTCTCTTGAATTGTGCTCGCTTGCATCTTTAACTCCTGGAGGCTCAACTGTACTCCCTCGAAGACTAACTTGTATTGCGCTTCCGTATTGTTCCAAATATATTTCGTGGCAGACTTAACCATGTTCTCGATTTCAGTGAATTCATATTTAGTGAGTGTGAGGTCCTCTGTTCCTACAAACTTGGAACCCTTCCTCTTCTTGTGTAGACCCACAGATGCATGAGAACCTCTTTTAATGCCTTTAGCTGTCTGCGTCTCAGGGGCCTCGGTGCCTTCACCAACTTTCTCTTCTCCTTCCTTCTCCAAATCTATCATTTCTCCCATCGTAGTAGGCGCAGGATCTACTTCAGCATCCTTTCCTTTCTGTTGAGTGTCCTTGGTTGTTCACAGCTTTGTTAGAGTCTTTAGTGCAGATGAAGAGGCACCCCTAGTGGTGTGAAACTATAACCAATAAGGTGACCATTCTGCTGTGACACGCACTAGGTCATCTTATGTGACTAGGTATGGTAGTTCATACAAAATTCCTTCCACAACGCCCTTCGCGCGGATGTGCATGTTGTGAAACATGGCTTTAAAGTCTGCAATCTTCTTATAATTTTCTTAGAGGGTGAGCGATAGCCTTGGATTTCACTAAATTTCTTGGAATAATGCAGAGTCGAACAACACCCAAAAGAACTTGTTCTTTGTGATTCTTGTGGCGATCTTCAAGTTCCATAATGTTGCATAGTGCGCGACTTTGTACATGTCTGGCTCGATATTGGGGAACTATGTATCTTGTGGCATCTTCCATCTGATTAACACGATGAGGAGCAACAACCAAGCATAATAATAATGATTTCCTTCTTTCTGGACTTCACACACATTGGCCAAGAATTTGGTGCACAGGTATTGAGGCAAATTAAACTGCATTCCCTTCTCACATAGCCCTGCTAGTGCAATGAAATGGGCCAAAACTTCCTTTGGTCGACACTTTCACATTACCTTTCATGTGAGGATTAACATGCCCATCTAGACTTTAGGATCATTAATTTCATGCACCAAGAAACCTCGAATATTTGCATGAGACCTTGTACGTCTCCTTAACATCCTCATCCACCTTGTGCTCTTGGCTCTTTCCTCCAAAGGTCATCGTAGGATCGTCCCCCTGGTCAGGAAAGATGGTGATCCAATGGATCATCACAACATCGATTTAAATTGGCCTTCCTAGCCATAGGGATTCATCATGGACAAGGGTGAGAAGGTGACACACACATATATCATTGATTGGGATGCACCCAAAGTGCAGAATGTGGAGGAGGTTGAGAAACCCTGATTTTTGCAGGACCAACGCCCATGACTTCGACTCAACTCTTACTCTTCCACCATCATATGGGATATTCTCCAAGTACATGGTGGGCACAAGCTCTAGAAATTTCTCCTGGTCTTCCAGGTCCCAGTCCTCCATCTTGAGTAGCGGGATCTTTTCGAACATGTTGCCTTCGAAAAGAAAGTTTTCTGGGAGAAATGGCATATTGATGCATGACTGCACCTTATCTAAATCCTTTGGTACCTTGACTGAGGATTTGCATGGTGCGACATATGTAGGTAGCTGTGAAATGGGATCAAATATCTCCACGACATCCTCTTCCATGATGGTTTAGGGCAACTCCTCCATAGGATTCTTTTGGCACTCTGTAGCAGTTGAGTACGACTTTGGGGTCTTTTGGCGGGGTGAATTCTGGGACCCCGAGGACTATCCCTTCATATATTGGATCAGCACAGGGGTCTCAACATCTTGTGTAGGGGTTCTCTTTAGCCGGCATCACAAAAGGTGTGGGTTTAGTGGAAGTCATGCTCGGCAGAATAAGATGACCCAAACCTTGGCGGTGCATCTCCTCATCAAAGACCAGATCAAGGCTAGAAAAAAGCTTCAGGCAATGCTCATAGGGCAGAGAGAGAAAATCGTAGATATAACATAGAAAGAAAAGGGAAATAATGAAACCCCTTTGGTTATATTTATAGCATAGGCGTGTCTTAAATGGTCTTCTAACCACTAATGTACCCCCATGAATGCTAAAAAGACACAAAATTTGTCGTAATATCCTCATTAAATGTAGTTTAGTTGCTCCTCCAAACATTAAGAAAGTTGTCCTGTCCAAATTCACTGTTCCAACGGCTATTTTTGGCGCCCTTGCAACCAATTCAACCTTTTCGTGAAGCGGTTGTGCGTGTGTCGCACCTATTTTTGCATTCCCCATCCTTGCTGCACAGACCCATGCTTATATCCATATAGTCATTTGGTGCGCGTAGGGAGAGGGTTATCCATTTATGGCTTCAATAAACCTCCATTGACATACGCACAAAGGTATTCTCAGCTTAATCTAGCCATGTGTACCGCACCTTCGTTTGTGATTTCCTTGATAATATATGGTCCAAGAAAATGCATTTTGAACTTCCTAGGGTGGTGCACAAACTTGTTTTCATACAAAAAAACTAGATCCTCCTCTATAAATACCTTCTATTTAATGTGCTTGTCATTCCAAGCCTTTTCACGTGCCTTTTGTACCTACTGATGGAAACCTAGAATTAACCTATCTTCTTCCAGCGCGACTAGCTGTGACACTCATTCTTCCACAATATATTTTTCTACAATATTAGTGAATGCCTTAATGCACAAACTTGGGACAATATACTCCATCAGCATAACAACTTCCTACCCATACACCATTCTGAACGGTGTCTTCCCTGTCATCTTCTTGCACATGGTTCAGTATGCTAAAATAATTGCAGGTATGCACACATCCCAATCATTTCAATTATCATTGCAGATATTAGTGAGCTCAGTCTCCAATACATTATTAAAATATTCCACCACACCATTCACCTTTGGATGATACATAGTACTCTTCTGGTGATGAATATGGAATTATTCAGTCAGAGCTTCAATCATTTCATTTAGAAAGTGTGTGCCGCTGTCACTCATCAAATTCTTAGGGCATCCAATTCGATTCAAGATGTTCTCAAAAATGAAGTGTGCAGTTGTGTCTTCACTACAATCCCTCATAAGCTTTGCCTCAGCCCATCTAGTCACATATCATGTCATAGTGATTATGTAGTGCACACCTATCTTCTTTCTTGGAGGGTCGATAGGTCCGAAAAAACCAATGGCCCATTTTTCAAAAGCTTGCAAAGCCAATTTTCGATGCAAGGGCATCTCATCTCTCCACGAAAATTTCCCATTCCTTTGGCATACATCAGAAGCACAACAATATGCATGTGCATGACTATGCACCATGGGCCGCCATCAACTATCTCGTAAAATATTTTTTGTAGCTGCTTTCCATGCATAGTGACCTCCTGCAACCCCTCCATGAGCCTCAGGTAAGATATCATGTCTCTCGAATTCCAACTCATACCTTCTTAGGACTTCAACAGCACCCATCTTGGACAACTGGCCAACAATCAAGGTAAAGTTCATTGCGTGTGTGACTAACTCTTTTTTCTGTTGCATCGTATATTCTGTGGGTGTTGTTAGCCACCTATAAATTTTTTTATATCAAAAGGTAGCTAAATCATTTTTGGAGCCTTCAAGGAACAAATTTTATTGCAAAAAGTGTTGGCTCTTAAAGAATTTTGAAGGCCTCATGCCTCTGTCCAAATCTTCACCGCTGTGCTCATTTTACACTCAGAAATTCTGCTGATTTCAAAGACAAAATACTGCTGCAAACACCATTTTCCCCTTCCCTCCTCTTCCAAAACTAACCTCATTTTAACCCCTTCATCCCCCAGGAAATCTTTCATTTTCATATTTTCCCTTTTCCCCCATCAAAACCCCTGTGATAAGGTTTAAGACTCCTTCTTTTCCTTATCAAAACCCTCAAAACCCTTGACAAGCATTGAAAACTTTATAAAAATACATATTTTTGTGTAAAGGTTTAAGCCCCCTTCGGCTAAGTCCTTAACCATTTCCACTACATATGCCCTGGTGCTGGAACCAGGCGCTAAGTCATTTGGGCGCTTATCACATCGGTGGAAACGCAGCGCGCGGCTCTTCCCCTTTATTGAAATCTTCGATGCCAATTAGCCCTATGCATATAACCCATGGCCCTGCAGATGGGCGCCGAGCCGTATTGAAAATATATTTTCCACCCCCAAAGGTTAAACCTTTGTTATATTAAATTTTTGGGTTTTAAATGTTTTCGATCATTAACTATTCAAAACCGGGCAGGATTCATCACACCGCTTTTGAAAGGGAGGCGTTTTTTTTCTGTTTGGCAGTGATTAGCGTCACCTGCTGACACGTGGCCTTGAGCCATTTTGAAATACCGCCCTCATCGGGCATTAAAGGTCGGATATCAGCCCGACGTGATATTCATGTGCATCGTCCGATCTAAGGCCAGCTCATCGGATGGTAATCATGCTCTGAAGAAGCCCGTGAAATAAGCGAAGGTATGGCACAGTCATGAAAGAGTCTCCGTCGTTGATCTAATCTGCAGATCGACGGTCCACACTCAATCGCCCCTGTCTCCTCGTCCACATCGACAGGCCCCAATGCAGACCCGATAAGCTTTTTAGGGTAGATTTCACAAAATTTCGGGTCACAAACGCCTCGACGTCAGCCGGCCTTTTTTGTGACCCGAAATAATTATACAGAGTGATTTAATTAAAGGTTTTGAAGTTTGGGGCTTGTTTCTAAGTTTTTGCGGTACCCAATCTCCACCGTTGATCGTGTGGGACGGTCTCATTCGACGGCCCCCGTTAGTCCTGAACTCCCCACTCAGTTTTCCACCATTTTTCGCCAAAACAAAGGTTTTAAACCTTTTTCTCCACTTTTTATTTTATTTTCTCAAATAATGTGACCTCTTCACGCTATTTATTCACTTCCTCTCCCGATTGTCGATCTCTGTGCGATCGATGGCTCCGATTTAAATTCATCTTCCACATTCCCTTTGACTTCTTATGATCAATCTCGACTGTTGGATGATGCCATCCAACGGCCACGCTCTCCCCACATGTCCTTCTGAAGCAGTAAACCTATATATGCATGATTTCATAATGTTATTTGTATTTTGCAGGGTTTAAATGGTTTTCCGCTATGCTGAAGAAAATTCAAAGGCTGGAAATGACAATTCACGCGCCTTCGATTCATCAAAGAGGATCGTTCGTAGGATTTAAACTCCATGTTTCATTGGTGTTTGATGAGGCATTGATTCCATATCACCCTTGCACAGCCCTGCACACCAAAAAACACAGTGAATTAAGCACAAATCAAAGAGTATCAATGTCAAAGATACAAGTATACCAGAACAGAAGATTAAAGACAGATCTGTGGGGGATTATGGTTAAGAATGATTATCAAAAGCCTAATCCTCCCAATTAAAACATAGTTTGAAGAAAATCTTAAGTGTTTATCAAACAGAAAGCCTTCCACCGCCTCAGCTGAGGAAAATTGATTCCTCCCAGCTACCATAATGCCAAATGTGCCTCAAAGCAATCAAATGGAAGTCGAAGTTATTGATCAAGATCAGATATTTTCCTCAAGCACAGCCAAATAGTTATTTCTACCACGGAACTTAATGTAAAAAATATCAACAGAGTGACTATTACACAACACAGAGCCTCAAAGTCAAAAAGAGCTCCCACAGAGCTCAAATATTAAATGGAAAATTATTTAATACAGAGGACACCTATGTAAGCTTCTTCATCGAGCCCCCCAAAGGCTGAGAAGCCATTAATTCTATATTAATTATCTTTGGAGATCTTTTATTAGATCTCACCTCCTCATTCTTCTATAAATACTATTGGAGAAGATGAGAGAGGGGTTGGTTGAGTTAGTGCTGAAATTTGAAATGTAATTGAGCTTGAGACTTCTACCTGTAAATAGTGTTCACTGGCTCTTGGAGCTCTGCTTGTGATAGATAAGTTAGTCTGAGAAGTATGGATGATTTCTAAACCAAAGCACTGGACTTAAAGCTGTAACTAGTTTGGAGCATCAATACAAGCTGATTTATGGGATCCTGATCTATGTCGATGGTCATGTGATTCCTTATTGTAAATTGTTATTTTATTTCTGTTTTCACTTTTTTCATTTTCTCTTATAAATAAAATCATGCATAGAGTTAGGACCTACTGTATATCAATACCCTTCTCTAACTGAAAATATTTATTTGAATGTTTTCTTCCAAATCTGTGTTATTTAGGAATTATTTAATTCAGTTTAAACATAGGAATGATGGCATTCCATCGTCTTATTGTCTTAGCTGAATATTTTTCTTGGATGTTATTTTCGGTATATGTCAAGTAGAGATGAACTAAGGAAGATATGGTGTGCCCTGGTACTAGTTTTTTCCCCAAAGAATGTCTGAATGTTTCCCTTGGAATGTGTCAAAAGCTGGCTAGTTTCAAAGTACTTACCAGATCTTAGGCCATTCTGTGTTATCTTTTTGTTTGTCTCGAAAGTAACCAAGTAAAGCAGAGCTAAGAGAGGATTTGTGGTGAGCTCGACCTACTAGTTTCTACCCTAACAGTTGCCTTCAAGTTTCCCTCTGTTTTTTAATGTTTTTCTATTGAAAGTATATCAAAGGTTGGCTAGTTTCAAAGTACTTACCAGATCCTGGATTGCTTTCATGTCTTTCTTAAGTGTTTGTCAAAGGCTGGCTAGTTTCAAAGTACTTACTAGATCCTAGGCTGCTCTTTGTTCTTCATATGTTAATTCCCCTTCTTGATGTATCATTTCATTCCATAAATCAAACTTTAAAGAGATCCTTAGACATAGATGACTTTCCCCATAGACCACTCTTGACCTGATTATTTCAATTAAACCCTATTATGACTCCATAGCCCAATGGACTAAAACCTGCAATTATCTATATTTTTGGCCAAAGCTTGTTCTATCTACTTGCAACTTCTCACCTTTCAAACTCTTTGCACTTAGAAATTTCCCCTCAATTATTAATCATGCTCAACCATCCAAAAACAAAACAAAACCCTCGGCCTTCATAACTAGCCTAATATTACCATAAAATTTCAAAGAAAAATCCATATTTGTACTTATTGGAGAGATCCCTCTCCGGATTCAAGAGGGCTAGATCCTAGAATCCCAGAGTGGTTGAAATGATGTTGTTTCTGTGATTGGACTTTGCCAATATTGCTAATTACAGATTCCTAACAGGTGCATGTAATATTCCTAATTAGCCAAGCTAATAGGAATATTATATTTTGTTTTCATTTTCTTGTTGCAAGAATAAAATTGTAAGGGAGGATAAATTAAACTCCTAAAACAACAGAATAAACACATGCCCATGTGAACAAGGCTAAATTTGGGCTGCTTCATCAAAACACCCTTATGTGTGAAAGGGATTAAGTCATTTGACTGGGTCAACTAGACCAAATCAACAACATTGTATAGATACATTGAACCACCTAGATGCCAGTGCAGTTTTAGTTGGAGGCTAATCATGTGAATGCAGCTAAATCATTGATATGGTTTAGGGTTTGGCAAGGATTCCATATTATTTAAAGAGGAAGAGGACAGCATGAGAGGGGTTTTTGATGTTATTATTTCTGTTATTAGCTAAGAATAGTGTTGTTTAGCACTTGGGTGTTCCTGATCGGGAATCCCACCTCCTTCCTTGAGAGGTCTCTTGAAGGAGTCTTGCATTTCTTGATCACTATCAGCCATCTGGCCAAGCTCTTCTTCCAACTACAACACAGATCCTATTGAGGGTTTGGTTTTCCTTGTAAGCTGCAGTAAGTGGAGGTTAGATCTATTCAGATCTAAGCCATTCCAGTGCCTATTTTTAGTGGGAGAGCCTTCTATCCCCCTGGAAAGAGAGTATTGGATGAGGGGAGGTCATTTTCAGATCCTGGCAACAGGCCACATCATGCTATAGAGCCTACAGTGTAGTCCATCTTCTAGAACTTCTTTATTTGCAAGGAGAAAGTTGCAGGGTCTTTTGGCACTTAAAGGAGGAGATATATCTAGTGTTGGGAATCTGCCCTTCACTGTGGTGATCTGTGGATTACAGATCTAATCCATGTTCCATTCAGATATGATATTAATACTAATGTATTAGCTTCAGAAATTCTGAATCATTCTATAGGTCAGCTGCATTAGATCTCAGATCTACTCTTGTACTTTCATGTTTTTTTGAAAACCCCAAGGGGCTTTTGAAGAGGAGACTCTATAGTGTACAGATATGGTATAGATATATATATTTTTTACACAGATCTGCTATAGATCTAAAGTGTAAATTACAGCTCTTTTCAGCTAATAAAATAACACTCTCAATCTTGTACATTCATATCTTATTTTGGGAATTTCTTCATGTAAAGTTTCCTATTTTCTGTCCTATGATGTAGGGGCTTCAATATAATCTTGGAATACTATTTTAAATTACATGGTTGAGCCTATATATTTTCCTCCTACATATATTGGGCTGAAATGCGTTATTTTCTAAGCATTTTTGTCACATGGTGCTGCAGTCCCTTCTTTGGGCAATTTTCTAGTTGTATTAGGTGTGGGAGATCTGTTTAACCCACCTAGAAAGATTTTTTTTAATCTCCTCTTGGATTTAGATCTTAGATACTTATATCTAAGGGATCCAAGGGCTTATTTCAAGTGCTTTGGTAGCCATTCGTAAGAAATATGTTTTTCAGGCATGCCTTGCTAGTAGTCCCGATTTTGGGATATTACAATGGTGTCAAAGCCAAGGTCTCGAGGTCAAGACTCGCGAAGCATGGTGAGCATAATGTACTGTGTGTTGGTAGGGCCCACATCCATGTGTACAGGGTTTGTGTAATGAGGGGTATTGCGCAAGGGTCCCTGCCCTCAGATGCTCTGGTGGGCAGAACCCCATTCTTAACACCCTGGGATGGCACCCTCACTAAGAGGTCGACATTTTGGTGTAGTGGTTGGGCCTTAGTGGTATCAAATAAAATATCTTGGCATAGCTTGTGCTTGCTTATTGAAGAGCCAATATGTCTTTTCATGGAAGGAAAAGATTGATGAAGAAGTGTAGTTACACTGAAGACACAGAAGACAAGGGTCCAAACACTTCATCTGAAAGATTGAAAGGGAAAGAGTTTTCTAAAACTATGTTCCAAAATATGCATGAGCTGAAGAATGAAATCAGGGGAATAAGGAATGAGATACCAGCAGATCTCTTGGAGAGGTTTGTACATGAAGGAAGCCCCACTACTTCATCTGATGTGTGTGAGCATTCAGCCACACAATATGATCTACAACGTTGTAGCATGCCTACATTCCTTGAAAGAGGAGAAGAAAAGGGAGAGACACCAAAGGAGGAGACTCTTGGTGACTATCTCTAGGAATATGAATCTCAGTCTAAATGATTCAGAGAGCATCTAAGCTTTCCAGAATTTTGTAAACTCAAAGAGGAGAGAAGATCCAGTAGAACTATGAGGAGAAGAGGGTGCATGCAGCACACCTTGGGTAGAACCTTCCTACCTACTTTTGATGGGTCACCTGAGAGCTCAGCAAAGTCTTGGTTAGAGAAGATGGACACATACTTTCAGCTGCATCAAGTTTCTGAAGAAGAAGTCATGAGAGTAGCAACGTTGTACCTCCAAGGTAAAGCATATGCCTAGTGGTTGTTTGAGTCTTCTTCATTGATAAATGTAAACATCTCTACTTATGCAAATTTCAGTAGAGGATAGTGAAGAGATTTGATTATATGCCATCTGAGAATTCTTTGGGTAAGAAAACTAAGCCTAAGGAGTTATAACATTTGCATGATATGGGAAGATCCATGGAGATAACTCCATTTCAGAACATTGCTGAAAGGGTTGAGGATCTGCTACATGATTTTCCAAGGGCAAAAGCCCCACTTCAGCAAGAACATTCTTCTCAAGGAGAAGACATGGGTGTTCCTCTTTCAAGGAGAGATCAAGGGAAAGGATCTCTTATTGATGAGGCATACTCCATTGATGAGGAGAAGAAAGAAGAAGAATTGGAAGGTTCCTCCAGTGCTCTGACAGCAGGAGGAAATCTATTTTCATTGAGAGATGGAGCTGAAGCTATTGCTTCCACTAATAGGGTTCTTGTATCTTTGCAAGAAGGCCCCAAGGATGCTATACATGAAGGAGATGAGGAGCATGTGTATATGATGATAGATAAAGAGACAAAACAAGGAAGCACCTTAGACTGTGAAATCTTGTAGAAGGTGGGTAATGAACAAGAATATGGGGGAGTTAATCCAACTTCTCCTTATCATGATACTTCCACACGGCAATTATAGATGGATTGGTGCAGTGGAAGTAGTCATATTATGTTCCCATCTATTATTCACATTGGAATGAGCCATGAGACATCATTATATTGTCGTATACCACCTGGTAGACCACTTGATTCAGATTTGATAGGATATGTTTCATGCATTGATGCTCCTTTCATAGATACGAGGGAGGGAGCATTACAAGACCATGCTTCAGCGCTGAGAGTATGGGGAAAGTACAAGGAAGGGGAAAGCATTTTTCCCTTCACATCACTATCCATTCTCTCATCCCATATTGCGCTAAGAAAAGATGCTGCAAGGATGAAGGATGACACCATCATGAAGCAAGGAAGGCAATCCTTGAATCAGGATACAAGCTTGTTCGGAGGATCCTCTTCCATACATGAGGAGAGATGGTGGTCACACATGCATACTTTGGCAAAACAAAGGAGGTTTTGGACAGATGGTATCCTTCCATGGGAGACTAACTTCCAAGATATTCCATCTTCTTTTGAGCATGTGGATGAGCAAGGAAGGACTGGAAACCTTCCCCCTTGTACCTTTGGCATGGGAGATGTCAAGGAGGAGAACTACAACATGGAAGATACTTCAAATGACACACTATCAGTGCTGTCATTTTTGGGCACATTAGATCCCTATTGGAAATCCCAACTACTGGTGGAATATTCCAAGGATCTACATACTTGCATGATTTTGATGACTGGTTGCATGAAGGGAGCTATTCAATCTTTGATGGGGTCATCTATAATCATGGTAGGATCTTCTTGTCTAGAGCCTCCAAGCTCGAGAAGAAGCTAATACAAAGGGCTTATGAAGAGTTCTATTTCAGCCACACCTATTCTATGAAGCTGAACAATATCATTTTGAGGAGCTATTATTGGGACGGCTTTGAAAGAGAACTATATCAGCATTGTTAGAGATGCATGGAATTTGTGGATTTGGAGCAGCAACATGACTCTAAGGAAGAGTTAAATCAGCCCTCTCTTCCTTCCCTTGAAGAAGAGAGTAGATCTATGCACCGCTCCATTGATAGGAGGAGAATTGTTGGTGAAGAGCATGCTCTTAGTACATGTATTTTATATTATGATTTCATGCATTCATACACCATGTTTTTGTAGGCCATGGCTCCAAGGAGGAGTAATATATTTTGTAAGCCTCATGGCCAATATTGGGTCCCAAAATTTTCTGAATTGGGTCACTCCCTTGGGATAACAAGGGATATTTTTCATCATGATGGGTGCTTCCAAAAATCACCAAACATATCTCACACTTTCAGCTATGGTGAGATGGTATGGGAAGCAAGTAAGTGGTGGGAGAACCACTTACCACATCTTGATTTGATGCAGGAAGGGGATGCTCCGCACTGGTTCCACATGTGGGACTATGATCCACCTCCATGTGCACACATTTATATTTGTTTGTACATTATTTTGATCCCCTATGTTGATGATGTACTTGTACTTTTAATGGGGATGGATGGAGGAAGGAGGGAAGGCATGCATGTGCCCTATGGGATGATTACACTCCCTGTACTATATTTCAGGGAGGGCATTGGGCAAACCATGATTGTTTCAGGTGATTTATTAATTATTTGTGAGATGAGCTACTTTCCTTTGATGAGAACATTATTGGGGCAGGTCATGGATGGATGGTTTCATGATAACTTAGCTTATAGAAGAAGTTTATCTTTTGTTTGTGACACCAATGGAGGGAGAGATGAATGGAATCACTCACCTTATCAATTGCTTGAGGACAAGAAACAGTTTGGAGGGGAGGACTGTAATGTTCCTAATTAGCCAAGCTAATAGGAATATTCTATTTTTTTTTCATTTTCTTGTTGCAAGAATAAAATTGTAAAGGAGGATAAATTAAACTCCTAAAATAGTAGAATAAACACATTCCCATGTGAATAAGGCTAAATATGGGCTGCTCAGCAAAACACCCTTATGTGTGAAAGGGATTAAGTCATTTGACTGGGTCAACTGGACCAAATCAACAGTGCTGTCTAGATACACTGAACCACCTAGATGCCCAGCGCAGTTTTAGTTTTAGGCTAATCATCTGAATGCAGCTAAATCATTCAGATGGTTTATGGTTTGGCAAGGATTCCATCTTATTTAAAGAGGAGGAGGACAGAATGAGAGGGGTTTTTGATGTTATTATTTCTGAAGGTATTGTCTACTTAGACATCCCTCATTCTCTAGCTATTTAGCTGAGAATAGTGTTGTTTAGCACTTGGGTGTTCCTGATCGGGAATCCCACCTCCTTCATTGGGAGGTCTCTTGGAGGAGTGTTGAATTTCTTGACCACTATCAGGCATTTGGCCAAGCTCTTCTTCCAACTACAACGTGAATCCTATTGAGGGTTTGTGTTTCCTTGTAAGCTTCAACAAGTGGAGGCTAGATCTATTCAGATCTAAGCCATTCCAGTGCCTCTTTTCAGTTGGAGAGCCTTCTATCCCCTTGGCAAGAGAGTATTGGATGAGGGGAGCTCATTTTCAGATCTTGGCAGTAGGCCACATCATGCTCTAGAGCCTACAGCATATTCCATCTTCCAGAACTGCGTTATTTGCAAGGAGAAAGTTGCAGGGTGTTTTGGCACTTCAAGGAGGAGAGATCTCTAGTGTTGGGAATCTACCCTTCACTGTGGTGATCGGTGGATTACAGATCTAATACATGTTCCATTCAGATATGATCTAAATAATAATGTATTAGCTTTAGAAATTCTGAATCATTCTGCAGATTAGCTGCATTAGATCTTAGATCTACTCTTGTACTTTCATGTTTTGCTAAAAACCCCAAGGGGATTTTGAAGAGGAGACTCTATATTGTACAGATCTGGTATAGATATATATTTTTGTACACAGATATGCTCTAGATCTGAAGTGTAACTTACAGCTCTTTTCAGCTAATAAAATAACGCTTTCAAGCTTGTACAGTCATATGTTATGGTTGCAGCCTCTTATTTTAGGCATTTCTTCATGTAAAATTTACTATTTTCTGTCCTATGATGTATGGCCTTCAATATAATCTTGGAATACTGTTGTACATTACATGATTTAGCTTAAATTTCACCTCCTACATATATTGGGCTGAACTGCATTATTTTCTGAACATTTTTGTCACATGGTGTTGAAGTCCCTTCTTTGGGCAATTTTCTATCTGTACTAGGTGTAGGAGATCTGTTTAACCCACCTAGAAAGATTTTTTCCTGATCTCCTCTTGGATTTAGGTCTTAGATACTCAGATATAAGGGATCCAAGGGATAATTTCAAGTTATTCAGTAACCATTCCTGAAAAATGCGTTTTTCGGGCATGCCTTGCTAGCAGTCCCAGTTTTGGGATATTACAGTGCACTTCCAGTGGTAAAGAAATGAATAATATCTGCAAAGTGACAATTGAGTACTTTGATGGAGAATAATTGTGCATTTGGTAAGCTACCTTCCAAGCTAGTTGGCTCTTCTCCACTTTCAAAGTGCGACAGATGGTATGGCCCAGCATTCAATCTCCGATGTTTCACAATTGCTTCAAATTCATACTCTCAAAATAGCAGAAACCATCAGTAGATCTTCCCCCCCATCATAGGCTTATTGAATAGGTACTTCAGAGTAGAGTGGTCAGTAAACATATTAAGTGGCCTCCCAACAGATAGTGGTGGAACTTTTGTAGTGTATAGACCATAACCAATCTTCCCTTTCTGTGGTTGAGTATTTACGCTCCGCACTTGAAAATTTCCTAATTTCAAATGCAATAGGGTGGTCAATCTGCCTGGCTCCTATTTGCACTAAGACAACTCCCAACACGATGCAGGAAGTGTCAACATGTACATGGAATTCCTTCGTCTAGTATGGAAACACCAATATGGGAGCAGTGACCATCTTCTCCTTAAGCAATTCAAAGATCTTCTGGTAGTCTTCGTCCCAAAAAAATTAGGCATCCTTATTTAACAATTTCTCCATCGACGGAGTGATAAGTGTGTAGCCATGAATGAAATTCTGGTAATAGCCTGTATGCCCTGAAATTTAGCATTGTTATTTCACATTTGGAGGAAATTGCTGGTTAAGGATAACATCGATCTTTGTAGGATCCACCATCAATCCTTGTTGACAAACAATATGACCTAGAAAGATCCCAAATAGAACACAAAATATACACTTTTTCATATTGAGCGATATTTGATACTTCTACCAAGTATCCAACATCAGGCGCAGACTTGATACATGGTTATTCAATAATCCAAAGACTATGTAGTCATTAAAGTATACTTCTAAGAATTTATGGATGTATTCTTTAAACGCAACTACTACTATGCGGGAGAATATTAATGGCGCATTATTCAGCCTTAATTTCATGATTATATACTGAAAGGATCCCCATTATATTGCAAAGGTTATCTTTCTTATATCTTCCGGAATGATTCTGATCTGGTCATATCCTGAGAAACCATTCGTGAATGAGTAGGCTTCCTGTCCTCCCACATTACCCAGGATTTCCTCAGAGAATGGGGTTGGTAATGGGTCATGTACGCAAGAATAATTCAATTTGCGTAGATCAATGGAAATTCTTATTTATCCTTTTGTTTTCTTTTCTTGCACCACCATAGGGCTCACCCAGTCTGATTCTTCCACTGGTTCTATGATCCTACAACAACCATTTTCTTCAATTCCTCTTTGAATTTCTTCTTATATTTGGAGTTCGGCCTTTATGGGAAATACTTCACAAGTCCTGGATCAAGTTTCAAGGTAATATTCATCACTCCAAGATATCTTATTATCCCCTTTAGCTCAGAAAATTTCGTAGGGAATAGGTCCTGATATTCATTCAACAACTAAACAACCTTACCCATTGTATCATCCTCCATTTAATCCATTATCTTTGCTAACTTTGGATGTTCTTCTTAGCAAATGTTGACTTTCCAAATATTCAGAGGCTTACTTACATGTAGTGACTCAATCGTAGCTCCAAAAATTGCGCGATGTCCTTCAGATTTAGGGATTGTAATTTTTCTTGGGTCTTCCTCATTGTATTCAACTGACAAATCTCAACAGTTAATGATGTCTTTCATCTGCACAACCCATGCTAGAAAGGTGCACTAAACCTTCGGTTTTGTGGTGTCTTTAATATCCTAAAATGGGAGAAATAGGAATATAGAACATTTATAACATTTCGATCAAGGCAGTAACTAGAATGGAAGCACAAATTGTAAATCCTGGAAATGCTCGAATATAAAGTCAAGACATTGAAACATTAGCATAAAAAACTTATCCATATCATTATGTATCAACAACAATATAAGTACACAGTGATCCAAAAGGAATGCACTCAAGCCAACGGATGGATGAAACACACTAATGAAACTTAGCACTAGAAAGTATAAACTATTGTTGCTGGAAACTATTGTTGCTAGGAAGACGATATATGTGCGATATGTTATTGGAGTGCTAAGAAATATTTGGGATTTTAACCATATATTATACTCAAAAAACCCAGAAAAATGCATAAATGTTTTCGCTAGATTTTGAGTTTGGAATTTTGGCCCTTTTTGGGTTCCACATTGCACCCCTGTGTTGGAAATGTTTTCATTGATGGAAAAGGGAGCAGAGAGGTAGCAGAGGCAGCAAAGAAGAAGAGAGATAGAAAAAGATAGGCAAGGAGAAAATTAGACATGAATCAGAGAGAAAAAGAGCTGCAGATCTGGAAAGACAAAGTAGTGTTGTAGAAGGGCCACTTGATTTGAAGATCTGGCCAAGGACCAGGAAGTTTGTAAGTAATCTCAATTAGATATATATATGAAAGAATTTTTCAAAATTATATGGTCAATGGTTGATTTAATTATGTGTGAATGGGATTCAAGTTTGGATAAGCAAGTAGGTGTTATCTCTATAATAAGAATTGAGATCAGGCTATGCATATAATTGAGGAATGGATAAAATTGTTGAAAATGGCTTAATATGGTCTTGAGCTTCAATAAGAAATTGTGTAAGAGATTGTCAGTGAGTTGAATTTATGCATCCGTTGTATGTATGAAGGAGGCTTCAGTTCCTTGAGATTCTTGAATTATATGTATTCTGTGTTAATCTGAATGTGCAATTGAATGTATATCAATTTTGGTTGCAACTGCGTTAGTAAGAACAGGGGAGTTCTATCAGTTAATATGGAACCTATATTTCTGTGTTTTGATGGAATGTGCTGGAGCATAGGATTGTAGATATCCTGTAATGAAATCAAAACAATTATTTAAGTGGGAAAATTGTAATGGCGCATATAAATCCAAAGCAATTGAGAGTGAAGCCAGAATCGAACAAAGTTAATGATATGTGCGCGAAGCAGAGGTTTAACCTATGAGGAGCAGTTATGGAACCATGAATAGAACGGGACCATATGATATGGTGTAAATCAATGAATGGTGAAGTTATATAGTAACCCATGCGATGCACAGTCAAAGACGTAGTGAAAAGACGAAGGTGGACCTACAAGAAAATACGTTGGTTAATAGTGCAGTTTAGTAACGGAACCTAGGGAAAATGAGATAAATGGAATCATGACTCATGAATAGTTGAAGCGGTTTCGGAAGAAAAACCAGTGGTCTCGCAAATTTTCAAAATGGCAAATGGTATTGTGGAAAAAAACGCGATAGTGCTCATTTATCAACACGTGGCCCAGGTGGTATTCCAAATCCACCTATTTCATAAAATATTTTCGTGTTAAACCAGGGAGGTGAAAAAATGCGATATTCGTTGGATGTTTGAACCTCATGATTGGACAGTATTCGTATCATGAAGATGCATGAAAGTTAAGGCAGAGTTATAAAACCGTGGGCCTGACTATGTGTTGGTGCATGGAAAGTTATGTATGGCGAAGATTTATTGTAGGTTTAATATATGCCGGAACCGATATATAATATAAATTTGATATGCGTTGAATGAGTTGTGTGGGCCCAAATGAATCCCAAATGAGTTGAAAGAGACTTTCTTATAATTTTTCTCAGCATTTCAATGGAGGACATAATATATGTTAATATATTATGGATGATGTGAAATAAAAAAGTCGGGAGCGTATATTTGTTGATATGTTGTATAACATTATGTAATGGGTCCAATAATAAAGCTCATATGGTGATATATTATATTTAATCAAAGTCAAACTTTGGTTCGCATTAATATAAACATAGTTGACTGTGAGATATGGAAGCCGAGGCCATTATTATGTTGGGTTTTTGTTTTAAATCAAATTCGAAGTGTTGTGGGCCCCAATTTTATATATATATATATATTGAAGTTTTCATTTTAACTGAAGTTGGGATCGATAAAGCATTGGCACATATGTTGATATTTAATTAATCAAGGTCTAAAGTATGGTATATAGAGGAAACTCTACATATGAATTGATGAAGTGGGTTTAGACCATGGTTTAAACATTTATTGAAAAAAATCGAGTTTCTGCATATTAATGTAATCTGAGGAATGTGGTTTGAACCATAGAAAGAAAAGGCAAGCTTACGCATTTATTTAAATTGCCCAGTTCAAAAAATAAGAAAAGCTTCCCCATGTAAAGATTGCTAGATTGTGAATTAATTTGGGGCTAAACTTGTAAAGCAGTTATATATGCAGCAGATACACAATTGCAGTGAACATAGATTGCAGATTTGAAGAGGTGTGCAGTGAAGGTATTCAGATTTGTAGAATCTGAATTTTAAATGCACAGGAATGAAAATGTGGGTTTGTTACATGACAGCAACAGAAAATACAAGCACACAGTGAGCCAAGAACTGAAAGGGTTGAATGATATATATTAGATGCAAATGTAAATTTAAATGTTTTAATTGATTTTATATTGTTTGTGATTCAAAGGCAAGTCTCCGTAGGCAAAGAAATACCCCACTGTAATATTGAAATGTATACATATTGTTATATTTTTTCTGAATGAGTTGTGTTGGTTCCGTGTGATCAGCAAGATTGGAAAAAGTCCGACTGCAGGGAGAACATAGTTTCAACCACTTTGGGATTCTAGGATATAGCCCTCCTGAATCCAGAGAGGGATCTCTCCAATAAGTGCAAAGATGGATTTATCTTTAAATCTTTTGGGTAATGATATTAGGCTAGTTATGAAGTCTGAGGGTTTTGTTTTGTTTTGGATGGTTGAGCATGATTATTATTTGAGTGGAAAGTCCTAAATGGAAAGAGTTTCAAAGGTGTGAAGCTGCAAGCAATCAGAACAATTTTTAGCCAAAAAGATAGATAATCGCTAGTTTTAGCCCATTGGGCTATGGAGTCATAATAGGGTTTAATTGAAACAACAAGGGGCAAGAGTGGTCCATGGGGCAAGTCATCTATGTCTAAGGATCTCTTTAAAGTTTGATTAAGGGAATGAAATGATACAACAAGAAGGGGAATTAAACAAATGAAGAACAAAGAGAAGCCCAAGATCTAGTAAGTAATTTGAAACTAGCCAGCTTTTGACATACACTTAAGAAAGACATAAAAGCAATCCAAGATCTGGTAAGTACTTTGAAACTAGCCAGCTTTTGATACACTTTCAATAGAAAACATTTAAAACACAAAGGGAAACTTAAAAGGAAACTGTTGGAGAAGAAACTAGAGGGAAGGGCTTACCATAAACCTCTACTAACTCTGCTTTACTTGGTAAACTTTCAAGACAAACACATAAGATAACAAACAATGGTCTAAGATCTGGTAAGTACTTTGAAACTAGCCATCTTTCAACACATTCTTAGGGAAACTTTTAGATAGTTTTTGGGGATAAAACTAAAGGACAGGGCTCCCCATAACTTCCTTAGTTCATCTCTACTTAACATAAACTAAAAATAACATTCAAGAATAACAATTAGCCTAGACAGTAGGACGAGGGAACACTAGCATTCTTAACTACTTAAACTGAATTAAATTATTCCTAAACAACACAATTTGGAAGAAAACATTTAGATAAAGCTTATCAGTCAAAGAAGGGTACTGATATACAGTAAATACTAACTCTATGGTTTTTTTTCTTTATCAGAGAAGATGGACAAAGTGAAAAAAAAAAGTAATGATTTACAACAAGAAATAACATCACCGTCGACATAGACCAGGATCCCATAAATCAGCTTGTATTGATGCTTCAAACTAGTTACAGCTTTAATTCCAATGCTTCAGTTCAGCAATCATCTTCACTTTTCAGCCTAACTCATTTAATCACAAGAAGACCTTCAAGAGCCTGTGAACACTATTTACAAGTAGAAGTTTCAAGCTCAAGTATATTTCAAAGTTCAGCAACCAACATTTTATCATCTTCTACAGCAGTATTTATAGAAGGAATGAGGAGGCGAGATCTAATAAAAGATCTCTAGGGTCAATTAATACATACTTTAATAATTCTCGGCCTTTGATGGGCTCGATGGAGAAGTTTATAGATGTTCTTCCTGTATTAATTGTTTTACATTTAAGAATTAAGCTTGGAGAGAGCTTTTTTTGACTTTAAGGCTCTGTTTCCTGCTGTAATAATTTTGCTCATATTTTTTGCATTAAATTCCTTTAGCAGAATTAACCATTCGGCTGCGTTGAGGCAAATATCTTCTTTTTTTATCATAACTCGGCCTCTTCTGAATGCTTTGAGGCTACAGGTGGCTTTGTGGTAGCTGAGAGGAATCAATTGGCCTCTGTTGTGGCGGTGGAGGCCTTTCTGTTCGATGATATTTTAATTTCCCTTTGATTGTGTTTAATTTATTGGATTAGGCTTTTGAAAATCAATATTAGCCGTAGTCCATTAAACTATGGAATTCGTCTTCAATCTTCAGTTCTGCTGTAGTAGGTCTTCGACATTGATAATCTTTTGATTTGTTTAATTGTCTATGTCTTTTTGATGTGCAGGGCCACACAGGGCTCATATGGCATCAATGTCTATGAAGCATCGACGAAACGTGGAGTTTGAACCCTAAGGATGGCTACTCTTTTGTGAACAAAGGCGCAAGGATCGTCACTATCAGCCTTTGGTTGAATGCTTTGATATAATGGAAAAACCACTAAAACCTACAAAATACAAAAAATATTATAAAATCTTGCATTATTTTGGTGAAACTACTTCAGAGGTTGTGGGGAGGAGCGTGGCCGTTGGATGGCAGCATCCGACGATGGAGATTCATTTGCGGGAGGTTAAAAAGGAAAGAGGGGGAAGAATTAAGTCAGATCCGTCGATCTGCATAAATCGACGGTCAGGATAAATCGAGAGAAAACATAATGAAAATGGTCACATTGTGGAAATTCGGAAGAAAACAAAGGGAATAGGCGAGATTTCCTTTGGCGGAGGTAAAATTCACAAAAATTGAAGATGGGGCTTCGGGATGATCGTGGGCCGTCGGATGAGATCGGCCCACGAGATCAATGGTGGAAGGTGCACACAATAAAAAACAATGGAAAAGAGGGAAAGTGGTTTTGGGGATGAAAACCACGGGTTTCGCGATGTGAAAGGGCAAGGAGGCGGTTTTGCCTTTTTGAACGCGATACACGTTCCCGCCCGACACGTGTCCTTAAAAAATAGCTTATATCGCACGACCTTCAGGAAATTATCCTTCACACTAAAAGTTATGTGATATGGAATGTGGGCAGTCAGATCTAGGGCCTCATATATGATGGTGGAGAACGAGCACGATATGGGATAGATGCGTGAGCAGAAATGGGAAGGGCGGTTTTATTATGGACCGTCCGATCAAGAGATCAATGGAGGATATCACATCTTGAAGAAGGCAGGACCCTCAGGAGGCAGGTCTGTCAGGTTAAATATGGGTTGTTGGATGTAGAAGATTGATGGTCGGGATTAAATTTGGGGTTTAAAATGAAAAATATACAGGCGAAGAAAGGTTGAAGTAGGATCGTTGATCTACAGAGATCAACGGCTAGGATTGGCCGAAAAACATTATGAGTGGGGCTGCATGTTTTTAAACCAAAGTCAGGAGATGAAATTTGGATCATCTGATCTGGACACATGGATGGTCTAGATGCAATCGGAGGCATTTTATCGGTGGGGGGAATAACTTGTATGGCGCCAATGCGATTGAGCGTTGGCCATCAATCTGTAGATCAGATCGACGGTGGGAAATAAATCGAAGGGGTTTTGAAGGCGGAGGAAAGGTTTGCGATCAGAGCAAATGAGGGCCATTAGATCTAGAAGGGCGGCGAGGAGATCAATGTCTCACGATTGATCGGGGGATCGCCAATCAGGAAAGGAATAAAATTCCCCTGATAAAACTTGCGATGCAATTGTGCGATGCCCGTTAGATCATTTCAGATCAATGGTGGATATTGTTTCAAAACTTGCACCGGCGGAAAACCCTTTAATACTTATGAAAACCAAAAATTAACGAAATGCAAAGGTTTTGGTGGCTTGGGGCGGAATATGTATATATGAAATGGTTTGGCACCCGACTGCAGGGCCATTGGTTTATATGGAGGATAATAGGCCCAGGGCTTATATATATGAGGGCCAATCGCATCGGAAGGTCAGGCTTGGTCTTTTCAATCTACCCATTTAGAATTTTGTGATGCGATTAGCACTTCGGGACTTTTAACTCTTCTTCCCAGGCACAAGTTATATGGAGTAAAACGGAGGGTGATATTTTATACAAATGGGTCTCAATCGCATCGAAATTTTGATGTGGGGATTTTCATTCTACCCATTATATTAAAAAACATTTGCATGGGCGCGTTTAGACCAAACTTAGGGAAAAGTGAGTTTATGAACTTTAAAAAGGAAAATAAGCATTGGGGATGTGTTTATAAAATGTTTTAGCACCCGATTGCAGGCACCAGGGTTATATGAGGCGAAAATAAGATCGGGGGTTATGTAATAAAGGGCCAATCGCATCGGAGGTCTCCTCTTAACAAAATGACTTGCACACTCTTTTTTTTCTGATGCGATAAGCGCTGAAAGGCTTAGCGCTTGGTTCCAGCACTAGGGCACATGTGGGGAAGTGGTTCGAAACCCTTAGTACAAAAAGGTGTATTTTTATGAGTTTTTTCAGAGTTTTCTGATGGATTTGGGGGTTTCGACAAAGTTAAAAAAGGAGTTTTAAACTCTGTAAGGTGGATTTTATGAAGAGGGAAATGGAAAAAAGGGAAAATAGAGGAAGCTTATGTTAAGTCCCTATATTAATAGTGTAGCCCCTTATTATGTTAGTGTAGCCCCCCTTATTTTTATTATTGTACCCCTATAACCCCCATATTGTTATTATTGTGCCCTTACATTATTATTGCTAGGTCAGCTAGGATTACATTGTGGCCCCACTAGGATTATATTATGGCCCCATGGACTCCTATATATAGAAGGAGGTTTTGTTCATTTGTATCATCCAAGAATTGTTCATTTATGTAATATATTGGAGGTTTCCCCCTCGAAGTGGCTGATTTCTAAGGCGTTGATATCTCTTTTCTTCTCTTTTTGGAGCTGGTTACACAACATTTGGTATCAAAGGCTTTGGATTCTAGGGTTTCGCTGCTCCAAACAGGTCATCGTGGCATTTTCGCTATAATGTTTTTTCTACGAATTTTCAGAAGCTGAAATTTTTAGGGTGCGAAGCTGAAATCTTGGGGAAGCTTGTGTGAAAATTTCAGAGCTTGGTTCGCAATATTTTCGGAGATATGATCTGTGGAAGTCAGGTCTTTTTTCAGGCCCCTAAACAGGTCATCGTGGAATTTTGGCTATAAATTGTTTTCTACGAAGGTTCAGAATCTAAAATTTGCATGGTGAGAAGCTGAAATCCTGAGGAAATTCGTTAAAAAATTTCAGAGCTTGGTTCGCAATATTTTTGGAGATATGATCTATGGAAGGTAGTGATTTTTCAGGCTCCTGAATTTCATCTCAAAGAGGTGATCATGGGAAAAGTTCAATAACTCTCTCTCTGGGCAGTGGATTTGAGTGTCGTAAAAAGTGGTTGCAAGTACACGGACTGTAGTTTCGTGGCTATAAATTTTAGAGATAAAGGACAAAACAGTGACACGTGGCAATTACTACAATTTTTCTCTACTGAACCAGTCCAGAATTAGGTCATTGTGGGAGATTGGACACAACTTTGTCTTGGAGAATCCAAATCAGGTCAGACCTGTGGCATTCAAAAGAAAATTTAGAGGGCTACTTTAGTTCTGAATTTAAAATATTTCAGGGCTGAAATCACAAAGATAATCCAATTTCATTATCAAACTCCTCAAAAGCAAGAAAAAGGTGTGTATTTTTGCGAATTGCATAAGTCTTGTTTGAAGAATCAAGTTGAATTGATTCAAAGGGCATATTGAAGAAATTTTTTTAGTAATGGGTTCTAATATGCCTCCAAAAAATAATTCCATACCCACTAATCCCTCAAAAATCTATACTATGATGCATGAAGAGGAAGAGTTGCAGTATGAGATATCAAAATTACGGTACCAAGTGCAACAAGTTTCAATCTTACGAAGAGCAATCAAAGATGAAATAGATGGTTTAAAAGCAGAAATAGAGGCTAAGTTGGATGGTTTGAAGGATAAAATAATAGCTAATATGGATGATAAATTAGTGGAAGATCATAGCGAGCATCAACAACAATTTCTCCAACTCTCAAAGGATAACCCAACTTTGGTGCAGAATCTAATGAAACAACAAAAAGATCAACATCACATCGAAAGAAGTTATGAAGCAGTCATAGAAACAATAACTCGACAAGTACGATCAATTTCAGAGTATATCAGCAAGTGGAAGAACTTTCCTGTAGAATATTTCACATGGGAGGATGAGAATTTTATACAGAAGCATCAAGAAATAATCAAGCGTTGAGGACAACACTTGTTTGAAGGAGAGGGGTATGTTAAGTCCCTATATTAATAGTGTAGCCCCTTATTATGTTAGTGTAGCCCCCCTTATTGTTATTATTGTACCCCTGTAACCCCGATATTGTTATTATTGCGCCCTTACATTATTGTTGCTAGGTCGGCTAGGATTACATTGTGGCCCCACTAGGATTATATTATGGCCCCATGGACTCCTATATATAGAAGGAGGTTTTGTTCATTTGTATCATCCAAGAATTGTTCATTTATGTAATGTATTGGAGGTTGTCCCCTCGAAGTGGCTCATTTATAAGGCGTTGATATCTCTTTTCTTCTCTTTTTGGAGTTGGTTACACAACAGTTTATGAGGAAAAGAGGAGGCAAAATGAAGGTTAGTTTTGAGGTAGAGGGAAGGGAAAAATGGCTTTGGAAGCAGTCTTTCCTCTATGGAATGAGCAAAATTTCTGAGTTTGAAATGGAAATAACAGTGAAGATTGAACCAAGGGCATGATGTCTCCATGAGTCTTCAAGAGATAACACTTTTTAGCAATAAAACCTGTTTCTTGAAGGCTCCAAAATGTTTTGGCCACCTTTTGATATAACAAATTTTATAGGTGGCCAACAGTGGTTGAACTTGGGGATGGTGCCTTCTTGAAGGCATCAAGAACTTCAGACCTGCATTCTCTGGGAGGCTGATTATCGCCTCATCCATTGGGCTGCCTTTCTTTGCTTGGATGTTCTTCCTTTGCTCTAGAAAATTCTAGCAGCCATGAAAAACAATTTATCTTCATCAATACAAACTTTCTACCTACCCAATCCTACTGATCTAAAATTTTTTCTTCTTTAGAGTGCACTTGGATTGGAAAACTCTTTTTACAACATTTTATTCTTTTGAAAGCGTAAAAATAATCTAATTATTCTCCTTATTTCTCCATGAACTCAGATTAAACAATTGATTCCATATGCTTCTCTACGTAATCTACCAATCTATTAGGATTAAACAGTCTAACAGATTTTTATTCTCTAATTTCTAAAACAAAAATTCAAAAAGCATACAAGTCAGGATTGAACAGTCTAACTTGATGCTGATCTATGGCATAAAAACAAGCTACACATAGATATTATTTTGCAGAAAATTAAAATCAAAATGGAAGGCTTAAGATCTGAAAGTTCAAATAACTTCCTTCATCTTTTTAATGCTCTGGTTTTGCCTCTTTTTTGAGCTGTTTCTTCCTTGTTCTCTAGTTCATATTTTGAGCTAATTAGAACCAATTTTTACCTCTATTCTTGACTCAAAAAATAAAAATATTTGAGTCATCTCTCTTTGGATACTTAGGTTCAAATTTTGAGCATGTTCGAACCTTTAATTTCTATCCTAATCTACCTACTGATAAGCCAAGATTAAACTGTTTAGCAAATCGAATTCACTATCCTATCAGTAGTAAATTTAAAACTAATTAGTCAAGATTAGGATGTATGAATAATTAGAAGTGTGTTCTTCAGGAGTGGCATTTAAGCTTGCACACTTTTGGATTTTGTTTCTCTTTTTTGGTATGGGGCTATACCTTTATTGTTTTTACAATCTGCCCTCTTTTCTTTCTTCTACTGTTTTTGTATTTTTGTTTTTTCTAACTTTGAATGCAATGGTGGATGAAATATTTATAATGGAAAAAATATAAAAAGGCTTTCAAAACATAAATAGGATCAAGAGAAGTAATTTTTAAGCATCTTGCCATTGACAGGACCCCTAAACAGTTCAGCTCCATTCAACTCCTATAAGAAAAAGGCATTATTACCAGCAACTGAATGAATGAGATAAGGGCCAAGCCATAAGTTGTCAAATTTTCCATGCTTGCCCTTGTCTTCCCTCCTTGAGTCCCACTTTAAAACTTTTTCCCCAACTTTGAAATTGCTGGCTTTTGTTCTTCTGTCAAAAATCTTTTTAATGTTGTCCTGCTTTTGTAATGCTTTGTTATAAACCTCCTCTCTAGTTTTCTGAAGATGAATTGTTTGATTAATCCTTCTGATCATGTCATTATCTTCAGTTTGCAACTCTTGAATCAACTTCATAACTGGTACACCAAGGCTGGTAGGAAAGATTGCATCTGTACCATACACAAGTTGGTAGGGTGACATACCAATAGATTTCTTCAATGTCAATTTGTCAGCCCAAAGTGCATGAATAAGCTTTGTGTGCCAATACTTCTTGTTATCCTCCAATAGCTTCTTGATTATGTTCACCAAACTCTTTTTTGAGGATTCTGCGAGTCCATTACTTTGAGGGTAATAGGTCATGGAATGACCCAATGTTATCTGGTATTTGTGACAGAATTCAACCATCTTCTTTGATCCAAATGCTGCTACATTATCAGTGATGATCTTGGTAGGATAGCCAAATCTAGAGAGAATATTAGTCTCCATGAATTTTATAATGACAGAATCATTGGCTTTCCTACAAGGGATGGCTTCTATCCATTTGGTGAAGTAGTCTGTGGTAGTGAGAATCCATCTATGCTGAGGAGAGGAAGGTGGATGGATTTCTCCTATGAAGTCAAGTCCCCACTGTTGAAATGGAGCCTCAACAGTGATAAGATGCAGAGGTAAGGGTAGCAGCTTCCTTTTGCCTTCAAAAAGTTGGCATTTATGACAGGAAATTATCATCTTATGTACATCTAGAAAGAGAGTGGGCCAATAGTAACCAACCCTTAAGATTTTTTTGGTTGTTGTCTTCCATTAGAGGTGGCCTCCACATTCTCCTTCATGGAACTCATGCTTGACCTTCTCTGCATCAAACTCAGGAAAAAATTTAAGCAATATTCCACTTGAATTTTTCCAATAAAGACATTTATCTATAATGCAATAGTTTACAGCTTTTAACTTAAAAAAACTTGCCCTTGTTTTTGATAAATTGGGAGGTGTGTTCAAATTAAGAAAAACATAAAGAATATCAACATACCAAGAGGAATTCATAAAATGGTCTTCAACAATGGGAGTTGAGATTTCCTCTTGTTCATCCAAAGCATTAATCATATTAATATCAAGAACTTCAAAATTTGATTCAGCCATTAATCTAGCTAGACCTTGGCCTTTGATGAGTTTAGTGGGCTTGATCTCTAAATCATATTCAAGAATAACATCTATCCACTTACCTCTCTTACCATCTGGGTCCTGTGTTAGAATGTCTTTCACAACTGAATTTGGGACAAAGGCAATGATGTGTGAGTGCAAGATGTATACTCTGAAGTCTTTTAAAGCTTTGATCAGAGCAAAAGCTTGATGTTCCATAATTTTATACTTCAAAGGAGCATCTCTCAATGCCTTGCTAAAGAATGCAATAGGCTGCTCTTGTCCTTGTGGATTTTTTTGTAAAAGGACAACAACTATTTTATGTTCTGATGCAAATGAAAAAATATAAAAATATTTTGAAAAATCAGGACTTATTAGAACCGATGTTTTAGTTAACGCTTGTTTCACCAGCTCAAAGGACTTCTTCGCTTCAAAGGTCCATTTTACCCCTTTCTCCTTCTTCAACATGTTTGTTATATTCCTAAGGAGCCCAGCCAAGTTGGGTATGAACCTCCTCAAAAAGTTAATATTTCCAATGAAATATTGCAACTCCTTAATGTTTCGAGGATTAGAGATTTTCAATATGGCCTCAATCCTCTTTGGATCTATCTTAATACCCTCCTCAGAAATAATGTGCCCAAGAAGTTTACCTTCTTGGAGACCGAATAGTGTCTTCTTAGGGTTTAAAGATATTCCAAACTTTCTGCATTTCTCGAAAACTTTTCTTAAATGTTCTAAGTGCTCTTCATCTGTCTTTGAAAACATGGTAGCATCATCAAGGTATATAATGATGAAGTAGCCCAGTTCTTCTGAGAATGCTATGTCCATGGCTCTTTGAAAAGTTGCTCCAGCGTTCATTAGACCAAAGGGAATTTTCACATACATGAAAGTGCCCCAAGGTGTAGTAAATGTTGTCTTTAGTTGATCATCAGGGTGTAATAAGATCTGATTATCCCCTGAGTAGCCATCTAGCAAAGAAATTATTTTGGACCCAACTACCCTTTGTAAAATATGATCCATCTTAGGTAAAGGGTATTTTTCTTTCAATGAAGCTTTGTTTAAGTCTCTAAAGTCTATACAAAGCCTAATCTCTCATGTTTTCTTCCTAACTGACACCAGATTAGATACCCACTCAGAATATCTAATAGGGACAATAATACCAACTTCATACATTTTCTTGATTTCCTTCTCAACCAATGGAAGTTGAATACGGTGTATTCTGTATAGCTTCTGTTTGAATGGTTTTTGGCTTTCCTTGAGAGAGATTTTGTGTTGAATTATTTCAGTGTCATAAGATTTCAGATCTTCGTAACTCCACGCAAAAACATCAGAAAATTATTTAAACAGCTCTATGTATTTGAGTTTAATGTGAGATGGTAAAGTCTTAGATAGTTTTATCATCATAGGTTTTAGTTCACTGCCTATATTGCACTCTTCCACTTTAGTCTCTATAGGCTCCAGTTTTGGCTTCTTGGCCACATCGTTAAAATTTAACAACTCTTCTAAAGGATCCAGACCCTTGGGAAAACTTTCATCATTAGACTGCAGAGTTTCTAACTCTTCTATTTCTGATTTTGAAGTCATCTCTGTTTTGTTCTTAAGTTTTCCAGAAAGTATATTTATATTAGCAAGCTCAGGAGACAATTCTTCTTCACCAAGAAAATTTTGTTCACTATTGCAGTCTGTTTCATAATCTGAATCCGAACTGTGTAGTTCGAATTCATTTCTGAATTGCATGAAGTCTTCTATTTGTTTGTCTCCGTCAAACACCTGCCAATATTTCTCGTTATCAGGAATGGCTGGTCTGAATTTAATCTAAGTTTTACATTCTTTGGTTTCATATGGTGTTAAGCATGTTCTAGCTGCAAAGGCTAAACTGTGGGCCGCAATATTTCTTTTTCTTAGGACAAAAATTAATTGGGATTCCTCAAAAGTTTTTAACAGATCCATGACATCATTTCAGTAGGCCCTAAGTCTGGGATGATTAGCGTTATACTCCCCATTTACTTGCATAATGATTAATTCAGAATCCCCATTCACCTTAATTCTTTTGGCTCCTAACTTATTCAACAAATGCAAGCCTAAAAGCAAGGATTCATATTCCGCTATGTTATTCGAACACTGGAAGTTTAATCTACAGGAAATTCTTTCTGTGTGGTTGTTCTCAGTGTTGCAAATCTAGACACCTGCACCTGCGTTAGTTCTAGTGCATGACCTGTCATAGTACATACTCCATATAGGAGTAGTTTTAGGTTCATCTTGGGTACTTTCCTCTTTAACTAATGTGATTTTTGATTGTTTGTGAGTATCAGCACTTATTTAAATTTGTTTTGACTCCTTAGATTTTTCACTGCGTTGAGGGTTACTTTCTTTACTATCAAGGTTTAAAAGAAAAGGATACATGACTTGTAGTTCAAGACCAGTGTTTGGTTTGCTAAAGTTTTCAAATGCAGCAAACTGTTTTGACACTTCGGTGGTGCTTACCTCCTCCTCTCTATTGGCCATTAATTCAGTTAAAGTGACTTGTTCACTGAATGTTTCATCGTTAAACAGGATAAAAGAATCGTGGCCCGTATTTACAGAATACAGAGGAGAGTTTTGAGGTCTGTCTTGACTGGTCACCATATACTACATATGAGACTCCCTGTAGAGTCTTCTTGTTTGATTAAACACAGGGATAGTCACATAGGTCATGTCCATCTGCATAGTGCCTTGTAACTTAGCCCCCCAAGACCTAGATAACAACATTCCATACTTTGGGGGGACATCAGCCACAACAATATCCATGACAAAAAATTTGGCTGGGATCTGGGCTAAGTTAACGCAGAGGTCTTTGATTAATCCTAGACATTTCACTCTACTTGAGTCAAAGGAGTAAAGGTCTTTATAAGGTCTAGTGATTTCTAGACCCATGCTCTCCATCACTACTTTAGACATTAAATTATGAGAAGCCCTGGAATCATGCATAGCGTTATGTAAAATCTTTTCATGAACATTTAAACTTACATAAAATGGAGGAACATGTCCCTCTTGATATCTACGCTCAGTATTTGGACCAAAAATGAGCTCTGGCTAGTCATCATTAAGATTGATTGTGTCATCATTCTCCTCTATGTTTAAAGCCTTAAAAATTTGGGTCCTATATACATTCTGGACAGATAACTTAGTCAAGGGAATAGATATTTTAATTTTGGAAATTTCCTGCTCCAGGCTAAAAGGAATTTAATTCTTTGAAGTGCTTGTCTCAGCCTTATTAACTGCCACTCTATCAGCAACATCAGCTTGTTGATTTTGTCTATTTACATTTGACAAAATTGTTTTCACGGGAGTATTAGCTGAGGTGCTAACACTACTAAGGTCTGCACTGTGTTTTTTACTGTTTTGAGTACCTTTCTCTTTATCTTTATCAGAATTTCTAGCCACTGTCTTGTATTTCTGTTTGACAATTTTAGGTTTGTTTATAGTGTTGTTTTGTGAAGATTTGTCAGAGGTTTTAGTGTTGGGAGTTTGTTGATTGGTTTTACTTCTAACGTCATATTCCCTTTGAGATTCTATGATGACATTCTCCATGTCTTGATAACAACTTTCATCATTATCTCTTTTTTCACCATAGGGTGTGTAAATACCCTGTTTTCTATCATAATGAATCTCAAAGTCATCATTATCTACTCTCAGCATGTCGATGTCATCCTCCTCTATTTGCTCATCTATTTCCTCAACCTCACTTACACATTTTTGATGAAAGGGGGGAGTGATCTGTTGATCATCTTCCCTAGGTCTGTTTGGAGGTTGGTTTCTTCTAAAATTCTGATTTTGGTTCTGGTTTCTGTTTTGAGGAGCAGTTTGGTTTTGATTTTCTTATGCTCTCTCAAAGATGCTCATTCTCTTCATCATCTCCTCCATCATTCTTTCCATCTTTGAGATGGAAGTAGAAGGTGTGGATTCCTCTCTGAAGGACACTCTCTTCTCATTCTTCATTCTGGCTCTCTTCTCCATCAAGTTAACTTTCGCAGCAAGAGCCCCTTTATGCATATCTTCAAGAGTTGTAGGATCTCTCTCTCTCAGCTGATAGGCCATCTCAGGATCAAACCCTTCAGGAAACTTGTTTAGAGCTGAGCCTTGTGGAGGTTTTAGATATAGGGGAAGGGCATTATACACACTTTTAAATCTGGTACAATAAGCTTGTACACTTTCCCCAGTGTTTCTGTGGAGGTTCTTGTAATCGGAGAGGATTAGGAGAGGATTCTTCTTCACTTCCCATTTGTTTAAGAATGTCTGATGGAAGCCTTGGAGATCATTGATACTATGGGGGGCTAAGCCTTTAAACCATTTTCTTACTTCTCCCCCCAAACTATGAGCAAAAAGTCTAAGCTTGACAGAATCATCATCAATTTCATTTCTGTCAAAGTAGTCATTCATTTTATTCACATGTTGTGATGTAGTTGTAGCATTACTGGCATCATATAATGGTATTTTGGACTGATAGTCCTGTGGAAGATTGACTAAGGGAATAGGAAGGACTAAGGAAGCATACCATGCTACCATGATATGTGGTGGGCGTGGATTTACAAGAGGTGGATTGACGAAAGGGAAAGTGGGTTGAAGTGGAGTGGTTTGGATAGTGGATGTAGGATGAAAAGATGTGGATGGACCAGGGATAGATTTCTGAGCTGATCTTGGGTGAGAGACACCTAAATTTTGAAGGAAATGTAAGTCAGGTGGTGTTGTTTCTCTACTACCAAGATGAAAGTGAAGACTCATAATATAGCTGATCTAAATCATCAAGAGACCTAGTTCTAAATGGATTTCTTAGATCTACTTATGATCGTTGTAGAGCTGCAAGATTTTCAGGAACTGAATTAGCTCTCAAGGGTGATCTGAAAACAGTTGAAAATTTTATCTTAGGAGACTTCATAAGGATACTTTCTGGGTTATCAACTATCTCAGGTGGGTTTGGGTCAGGGTAGGCTCTACTATGAATCTTTCTAGGAGCCACTATGCTGTGTTTTTAGACGCAACTAAACAAGAAACGTTCAACCAGATATGACAATCTTTAGGAGGTTAACTAATCCATTTTTAGACAAATTTTAATCCTACAATCCTCTAACTAAGTTTAATTGATATTACAATGATACTGGTTCTTCCCAATGGAGTCTTAAGGTCTGTTCAGGATTGTGGAGTCGCCAAGTGGGAGTTTTTAGCTCTTTTGGAGGTAAAAGGTTTTATGGTCCACCACCATATTTATTAAATACCAATATGAAATATTTTTGGTTTTTTCTTGAGTTTCTATGGTTGTATGGAAAACTAAAGAGTCTATAAAAGCTGGCCAGGCAACCATGAACTCAAAAATGTTCCCCAGCGAAGTCGCCAGAAATGTTGGCTCCCTGTAATCAGCAAGATTGGAAAAATTCCGACTGCAGGGAGAACATCATTTCAACCACTTTGGGATTCTAGGATCTAGCCCTCCTAAATCCAGAGAGGGATCTCTCCAATAAGTGTAAAGATGGATTTATCTTTAAAGCTTTTGGGTAATGATATTAGGCTAGTTATGAAGTCTGAGGGTTTTGTTTTGTTTTGGATGGTTGAGCATGATTATTATTTGAGTGGAAAGTGCTAAATGGAAAGAGTTTCAAAGGTGTGAAGTTGCAAGCAATCAGAACAAGTTTTGGCCAAAAAGATAGATAATTGTTGGTTTTATTCCATTGGGCTATGGAGTCATAATAGGGTTTAATTGAAACAACAAGGGGCAAGAGTGGTCCATGGGGCAACTTATCTATGTCTAAGGATCTCTTTAAAGTTTGATTTATGGAATGAAATGATACAACAAGAAGGGGAATTAAAAAAATGAAGAACAAAGAGCAACCTAAGATCTTGTAAGTACTTTGAAACTAGCCAGCTTTTGACATACACTTAAGAAAGACATAAAAGAAATCCAAGATCTGGTAGGTACTTCGAAACTAGCCAGCTTTTGATACACTTTCAATAGAAAACATTTAAAACACAAAGGGAAACTTAAAATGAAACTGTTGGAGAAGAAACTAGAGGGAAGGGCTTACCATAAACCTCTACTAGCTCTGCTTTACTTGGTAAACTTTCAAGACAAACACATAAGATAACAATGAATGGTCTAAGATCTTGTAAGTACTTTGAAACTAGCCATCTTTCAACACATTCTTAGGGAAAATTTCAGATTGTTATTGGGGATAAAACTAAAGGACATGGCTCACCATAACTTCCTTAGTTCATCTCTACTTAACATAAAATGAAAATAACATTCAAGAATGACAATTAGCCTAGACAGTAGGACGAGGGAACACCAGCATTCCTAACTGCTTAAACTGAATTAAATCATTCCTAAACAACACAATTTGGAAGAAAACATTTAGATAAAGATTATCAGTCAGAGAAGGGTACTGATATACAGTAAATCCTAACTCTATGCTTGTTTTTCTTTATCAGAGAAGATGGAAAAAGTGAAAACAAAAATAAAATAATGATTTACAATAAGAAATAACATCACCGTCGACATAGACCAGGATCTCATAAATCAGCTTGTATTGATGCTTCAAACTAGTTACAGCTTTAAGTCCATTGTTTCAGTTCAGCAATCATCTTCACTTCTCAACCTAACTCATTTAATCACAAGCAAAGCTTCAAGAGCCCATGAACACTATTTACAAGTAGAAGTTTCAAGCTCAAGTATATTTCAAAGTTGAGCAACCAACATTTTCTCATCTTCTACAACAACATTTATAGAAGGAATGAGGAGGTGAGATCTAATAAAAGATCTCCAGGGTCAATTAATACAGACTTTAATACTTCTCAGCCTTTGATGGGCTCGATGGAGAAGTTTACAGATATTCTTCTTGTATTTATTGTTTTACATTTAAGAATTAAGCTCGGTGAGAGCTTTTGTTGACTTTAAGGCTCTTTTTCTTGTTGTAATAATTCTGCTCAAATTTTTTGCATTAAATTCCTTTAGCAAAATTAAATATTCGGCCGCGTTGAGGAAAATATCTTCTTTTCTGATCATAACTCGGCCTTTTTTGAATGCTTTGAGGCTACAGGTGGCTTTGTGGTAGCTGAGAGGAATCAATTAGCCTCTATTGTGGCGATGGAGGCCTTTCTGTCCGATGATCTTTTAATTTCCCTTTAATTGTGTTTAATTTATTGGATTAGGCTTTTGATAATCAATTTTAGCCATAATCCATTAAACTATGGAATTCATCTTCAATCTTCAGTTCTACTGTGGTAGGTCTTCGACATTAATACTCTTTTGATTTATTTAATTGTTTGTGTTTTGTTGATGTGCAGGGCCACACAGGGCTCATATGGCATCAATTCCCATGAAGCATCGACGAAACGTGGAGTTTGAACCCTGAGGATGGCTTCTCTTTTGTGAACAAAGGCGTGGGGATCGTCGTCCTCGGCCTTTGGTTGAATGCTTTGATATAATCAAAAAACCATTAAAACCTACAAAATACAAAAAATATTATAAAATCTTGCGTTATTTTGGTGAAACTGCTTCAGAGGTTGTGGGGAGGAGTGTGGCCATTGGATGGCAACATTCGACGGTGCAGATTCATTTGCAGGAGGTTAAAAAGGAAAGCAGGGGAAGAATTAATTCAGATACATCGATCTGCAGAGATCAATGGTCAGGATGAATCGGGAGAAAAAATAATGCGAATGTTCACATTATGGAAATTCGGAAGAAAACAAAGGAAATAGGCGAGATTTCCTTTGGCGGAGGTAAAATGCAGAAAAATTGAAGATGGGGCTTCGGGATGTTCTTGGGCCATCGGATGAGATCGGCCCACGAGATCAACGATGGAAGGCGCACACGATAAAACACAATGGAAAAGAGGGAAAGTGGTTTCAGGGATGAAAACCACGAGTTTCGCACGGTGAAAGGGCGGGGAGGCGTTTTTGCCTTTTTGAATGCGATACACATTCCCGCCCGACACGTGTCCTTAAAAAACAGCTTATATCGCGCGACCTTCAGAAAATTATCCTTCGTGCTGAAATTTACGCAATATGGAATGTGGGCCATCAGATCTAGGGCCTCAGATCTGATGGTGGAGAACGAGCGCGATATGGGATAGATGCGCGAGCAGAAATGGGAAGGGCGGTTTTATTATGGACTGTCCGATCAAGAGATCAACAGCGGAGATCACATCTTGAAGAAGGAAGGACCCTCAGGAGGTAGGTCTGTTAGGTTAAATGTGGGCTGTTGGATGTAGAAGATTGACAGCCAGGATTAAATCTGGGGTTTAAAATGAAAAATATATAGGCGGAGAAAGGTTGAAGTAGGATGGTTGATCTGTAGAGATCAACGACTAGGATTGGCCGAAAAACATTACAAGTGGGGCTACATGTTTTTAAACCAAAGTCGGGAGATGAAATATGGACCATTCGATCTGGACACGTGGATGGTCCAGATGCAATCAAAGGCATTTTATCGGTGGGGGAAAGAACTTTTATGGCGCCGATGCGATTGAGCGCTGGCCATCGATCTGCAGATTAGATCGATGGTGGGAAATAAATCAAAGGGGTTTTGAAGGCAGAGGAAAGGTTTGTGATCGGAGAAAATGAGGGCCGTTAGATCTAGAAGGGTGGAAAGGAGATCAACGGCTCACGATTGATCGAGGGATCGCCAATCGGGGAAAGGAATAAAATGCCCCCGATAAAACTTGCGATGCGATTTTGCGCTGACCGTTAGATCATTTTAGATCAATGGTGGATATTTTTTCAAAACTTGCACCAGCAGAAAGCCCTTTAATACTTATGAAAACCAAAAATTAACAAAATGCAAAGGTTTTGGTGGCTCGGGGCAGAAATGTATATATGAAATGGTCTGCTGCCCAAGTGCGGGGCCATTGGTTTATATGGAGGATAATAGGCCCGAGGCTTATATATATGAGGGCCAATCGCATCGGAAGGTCAGGCTTGGTCTTTTCAATCTACCCATTAAGAATTTTGCGATGCGATTAGCGCTTCGGGACTTTTAACTCTTGGTCCCAGGCGCAAGTTATATGGAGTAAAGCGGAGGGTGAGAGTTTATACAAATGGGGCTCAATCGCATCAGAATTTTGGTGCAAGGCTTTTCAATCTACCCATTATATTAAAAAACATTTGCATGGGCACATTTAGACCAAACTTAGGGAAAAGTGGGTTTATGAACTTTACAAAGGAAACTAAGCATCGGGGATGTGTTTATACAATGTTTTAGAGCCCGATTGCGGGCACCAGGGTTATATGAGGCGATAATAAGATCGGGGGTTATGTAATAAAGGGCCAATCGCATTGGAGGTCTCCTCTTAACAAAATGACTTGTGCGCTCTTTTTTTTCTGATGTGATAAGCACTGAAAGGCTTAGCACTTGGTTCCAGCACTAGGGCACATGTGGGGAAGTGGTTTAGGATTTGGCCCAAAGGGGCTTAAACCCTTAGTACAAAAATATGTATTTTTATGAGCTTTTTCAGAGTTTTCTGATGGATATGGGGGTTTCGACAGAGTTAAAAAAGGAGTTTTAAACTCTATAAGGTGGATTTTCTGAAGAGAGAAATGGAAAAAAGGGAAAATAGAGGAAGTTTATGAGGAAAAGAGGAGGCAAAATGAAGGTTAGTTTTGAGGTGGAGGGAAGGGAAAAATGGCTTTGGAAGTAGTATTTTCTCTATGGAATCAGCAGAATTTCTGAGTTTGAAATGGAAACAACAGTGAAGATATGAACCAAGGGCATGATGTCTCCATGAGTCCTCAAGAGATAACACTTTTTAGCAATAAAACCTGTTTCTTGAAGGCTCCAAAATGTTTTGGCCACCTTTTGATATAACAAATTTTATAGGTGGCCAAAAAGCTAGACAAAGAAATGAGAAGGCAGAAGTCAAAGAGTCATACATATTCACTTCAAATTCCCTGTGGAATACAAACAATCATGAGGTGAACTCTATAAATGATATCACATAGATATGCATAGAGAGGTTAGAGAATGGAGAAATGAAGCAGAGAGGGTAAGAAGAAGAAGGAGCAGATAGAGAAGCTGTGAAGATTCAGAAATGATATAAGGCAAATATGAAGACTAGTGGACATCAGAGACGAAGGAACAGAACAGAGCTGATATCCAGGTATATCAACATGTGTTTTTTTTATGAAAGAGTGAGGAAGTTGGTGCTTCCATATCAAGTTGTAGCTTGATATATGTCAGTTGTAGCTAACTGAGGTAGGAGCCTCCTATAGGTTGTAGCCTACAGAAAATAGATGGGAGTTGGAGCTTCCTTGCAGGTTGTAGCTGTAGAATTGAGGTAGGAGCCTCCTGTAGGTTGGAGCCTACAGAAAATCAGTGGTGAGAGGGATTTGGAGCTTGCATTTTCATCACAACAATAACAAGATGTGGTTTTCTCCCTTATGGGTTTCCACTTATATCTGGTGTCTATGTACATGATGATTATGTGTTGATACTTTGTATTTAATCTTCTTAATACCTGTTGCTCTCTAATTCAAATTGTGGTTTCACTGTACATTAATCTAATCATGAAATGAAGATGTAGATAAGTGTAAATTAAATTTTTCAAGACCATGCATTCATTAAACTGATTCACCCCACCCTCTCAGTTTAACAAAGGATTCAACAATTGGTATCAGAGTTGGTTCCTTCTGTTTTAATTTAACAACTGGAAGGAGATCCTAGGTCCCCAGGATGGCTAGTCTAGAAGGATGCTCAACAAATAAAGCCCCTTTGTTCACCGATGCAAATTATGCCTTCTAGAAAATAAGAATAAGGACGTACATAATGTCTCTAGGAATAGAAGTTTAGGCTGCTGTGGAATTGGGATATGCCCCAAAGGAGTCTGACTCAGAGAAAGATGCCAAACAATATTTTGTAGCTAATGCAAAATCCATGAATGCACTCTTAAATGGAATGTGTGAGGCAGAATTTATTAAATTAATGCACAACAAGACTGCCAAAGAAATATGGGATAAACTAGAAAACATCCATGAGGGAGACAAAAAGGTGAAGATAGCCAAACTTCAAGTCTATAGAGCTCAGTTTGAAAATATAAAAATGAATGATGATGAAGACATTTCCAGCTTCTTTTTAAGGGTTGCAAAAATTGTGAATAACATGAAAGCTCTAGGAGAAACCATAAGAGAATGTGTAATTGTTCAAAAGATTTTAAGATCTTTACCATCCAGCTTTAACCCCAAGGTTTTTGCCATAGAAGAAACAACTGATTTGGAAACTTTGACCATGAACCAGTTACTTCGAAACTTAATAGCCTATGAGATGAGACTACCACAGAGGAAGTCAAATGTGAGGGAGGCAGCCTTTAAGATAGAGAAGAACAAAGAAGAAAAAGAAGATACATGTTCCTGCTCTGATGAAGAAGAGACCAAATTTATCAGAAGGTTAGATAGAGGCTTATGCAGGTATAAAGGTAAGCTTCCATTTAAATGCTTTAATTGTGGAAGAGTTGGACACTATGCTTCTAAGTGTCCTCATAAGAAGACAAAGAATCAGACTCAAGAAACAGAGAAAACCATATCAAAGAACTGGCAGAAAGGGAATAGATACAGGAGAAAATCATTTTATGCTCAACAAGACAGCAGTGCATCTGAAAGCACAGATGAATTCTCCAGTGAAGAGGGAACCTCTAAATTTGTATTGATGGCCAAGGAAGAGCTTGAAGGATTCCTTCTAGAAGATGAGGAATAAGGTGAAGTTGATCTTGAGGGGGAGCTAAGAAGTGCCCTGAAGGAAATAGACAGACTTAAACTAAAGTGCATAAAACAAAAAGACATTCTCCTCAAATATGTAAGAGAAGAAAAAAATGCAGAAAATCTCATTCAATTCAAAGTAGAGCTTGAAGAAGCCAAGAAGGTAGAAGACACTCTACTTAAGCAAATTGAGGCTAAAATTCAGAAGAAAGAGAAATTGGAAGAAGAAGTAGTATGCTTGAGGAAGAAATTAGAAAACACCCAAAGGAAATTGTCAATAAAAACTTCTCAAATGAAAAGCTCTGATAAGTTGAATAAAATACTAGATGCTCAAAGATCTCCTCTAATGAAAACTGGGATAGGATATGAAGGAGAAACAAGTAAAGTCAAAGAAACAGATAACAGGAATATCATTTTTGTAAAAGCTGTCAAGGATAATGAAGCAGCTCTGAAGGTTCCTACAAAAGTAGAAGACTTCAATGAAGTAAACAGGAACATGAAGGAACCTCAAATGACAAATAACGAAATAAATAAACAATCAACTGAAAAAGGCTCATATACTCCTGAATATATAAAATCTGGAAACTATCAAAGGAGATTCCTCCCCCCTATGAAAAATGTCACTCGTTATGCTTGCCACAAACTGGGAGATATTATTGCATACTGTCATTAAAGGAGAATTGATTCCAACCTGCAAAAGATGCAAAAAGTGAAAAGACAACCTCAAGCAAACAAATGGAGAAGACAACCCTTCATCAGGTACGCTAATTGTTTTTATGGGTATTGTTTTTACTGTAAGGAATTCGGCCATAAAGCCAAGGAGTGCAGAACATATGGACAAAGACTGATGTTCAAAACCTGAAGGAGATTTATGAATTATGGAGAGTTCACTCATACTCATAATTATGCTAAAATTACGATCAAATGTTGTGTATGCCATAAAATCGGACATATGTCTTCCCAATGTCCTCTCAAAGAATGTGGTCCATCTTCTCAGAAAAGGTGCCAAACAAATAGCTGCCTGCAGTGGAAAAAGAAGTTGAATAAGTATGACCTAGCTCTAATAGCCCAAGATCAGAAAATCCAATGGTATTTTGACAGTGGATGCTCAAAGCATATGACTAGAGATAGAAGCAAGTTTATAACCTTTGATGAAAAGAAATATGGAAATGTAACTTTCGGCAATGATAAAGCAGGGAAAATCAAAGGAAAAGGATCAGTCAGTTTGGATAATGGAAGATGAAAGGCCCAAGATGTACTATTTTTGGATGGGCTAAAAGAAAATCTTCTTAGTGTCAATCAAATGTGTGATAAAGGCTGTGAAGTTCTTTTTAGAGCACAAGACTGTGAAGTAATATCAAGCACCATAGGAAAGATCTTTATCAAAGGCATTCAAACAGAAAGTAATGTCTATATAGTGAAAGAAGAGAATGAAGCATGCCACCGAAGAAAACTTGATGAATCATGGTTATGGCATAGAAGATTGGGACACCTTAACTTTGACCACACCATCAGTCTGAGCAAGAAGAAAGCAGTCAAAGATATGCCAGCAATAAAGAAGCCTTCAAATACCATATGTAAATCTTTCCAATTGGGAAAAAAGACCTGCACATCTTTTAAAACCAAACATGAACTATCAACAAGTAGGGCACTTCAGCTTGTACACATGGACCTGTGTGGACCTTCAAGAACTAAAGCACCAAATGGAGAATATTATTTCATGCTGATAATAGATGATTTTTCCATAAAGACGTGGGTAGAATTTCTCAAATATAAATCTGAAGCACTTGAGAAATTCAAGATATTCAAGGCATTGGCGGAAAATCAAACAGGATGCAAGCTAAAGTGCATCAGATCAGACAGAGGAGGTGAATTCACAGACTATGATTTTGCAAACCTATGCAGTGAGCATGGGATAAAACAACAGTTTAAAATTGAAGGTACACCTCAACAGAATGGATTGGCTGAGAGACAAAACAGGTCAGTACAACAGATTGCCAGAGCAATGATGTAAGAAAGTAACATTCCCCAAACCTTCTGAGTAGAAGCAGTACACACAACTGTTCACATTCTTAACAAAGCTCATTTAAGACCAAACTGTGACAAGACTCCTTACGAATTATGGCATGGTAAACTAGCATCAATCAAGAATTTTAGAGTCTTTGGAAGCAAGTGTTTCATAAAAAATAATGATGAAAAACTCGGGAAGTTTGATGCAAGAGCTGATTAAGGAATATTTTTAGGATATGCAGCCAAGAGTAAGGGTTACAGGTGCTACAACAAAACACTACACAAAATTGTGGAAAGCATTGATGTAAGATTTGATTAAGATCTACCAAACAAAACAAGAAGTACAAGATGCAGCAATCCTCCAGAAGATCATGAAGAATAGAACCAAGATAATGATGAACTGAGAAAGATAACAGAAGATACTGAATTAAACTCAAAAGGTACCTCAAGACACACTCAAAAGAATCATCCAGAAGATCAAATCATTGGGGACAAGAGTGTGGGAGTCCAAACAAGAAGATAGCTTGCTGAACAGACAGAAGAAGTACACTTAGCCATGCTATCTCAAATAGAGCCAAAGAAGTTCGAAGAAGCCAACAAAGAAAAAAACTGGGTAAATGCTACGAATGAAGAACTGGACCAAATTGAGAAGAAAAACACCTGGGAATTAATTCCAAGACCCACTAGGAAAAATGTCATTGGCACAAAATGGATATTCAAGAATAAGATGAATGAAAAAGGGCAGGTAATCAGAAATAAAGCCAGACTTGTATGCAAGGGATATTCACAAATTGAAGGTCTTGATTATGATGAAACCTTTGTCCCTGTAGCCAGAATGGAAGCAATCAAATGTTTTTTTCCTTTGCATGCTATCATGATTTCAAGGTATATCAATTGGATGTGAAGTCTGCCTTCCTGAATGGAGATGTAGAAGAAGAAGACTACATGGAACAACCTGAAGGATTCTCATTAACAAATAAAAAATACCATGTGTGCAGATTAAAGAAAGCGTTATATGGGCTGAAACAAGCTCCTCGTGCATGGTACTCAAGGCTGGACAAATACTTGCAAAAAAAAGGTTTTAAGAAAGGAGGAGTAGACAACAATCTATACATAAAGGCTAATGAAAATGAACTCTTGATTGTAATAGCATATGTAGATGACATCATGTTTGGTAGCAACAAAGAGAAGTTAACAAAAGAATTTGTTGAAGACATGAAATTATAATTCAAGATGTCTATGATTGGAGAGCTCACCTTCTCTTTAGGACTTCAAATTCAACAAAAAAACACAAAAACTTTCATCTCATAAGAAAAATATTTAAGAGAGATGTTGAAAAGGTTCCAAATGGAAGACTGCAAACCTGTGTCAACTCCCATGATCATTGGCTGTAAACTATGTGCTAATGATGGATCTGCAAATATAGACCAAAGACTGTACAGATCCATGCTAGGAAGTCTGCTATACCTAACTGCCTCTAGACCAGACATTGTGTTGGCATTAGGACTTGTGGCAAGATATCAAGCAACACCAAAACAAAATCACTTACTAGCAATCAAGAGAATATTCAGATATCTACAAGGAACTGCACATTATGGGCTATGGTATCCAAAAGGAAAAAGCTTCACTTTGAAAGCATATACAGATGCAGATTGGGCTAGCTACATGGATGACAGGAAAAGCACAAGTGGAGGTGAATTTTATTTGGGAAAAAGTCTGGTGGCATGGCTAAGCAAGAAGCAAACTTCTATCTCTCTATCTACAACAGAAGCGAAATACATAGCAACACCAACATGTTGCACACATGTGGATGAAACAAACTCTCCAAGACATGAAGCTAAGCATAGATGATCCCATTTAAATCAAATGTGACAATACAAGTGCGATAAGTATATCAAAAAATCATGTATTTAATTAAAAAAAAAAGCACATCCCAATTAAGTACCATTTCCTCAGAGAACAAGTAGCACAGAAAGTAGTGAAGTTGGAATATGTACCAACAAAGGAACAAACAATAGACATATTCACAAAAACTCTTGCTAAAGATCAATTCGAATATCTAAGAGACAAACTAGGGGTAGCATCTACAGATGTTACTCACTAACCTGAAAAGAAAGCATCATTCCAGGGGAAGATCTGTCACCAAATATTGTCACAAAAGAACCAGAGAAAGTGAGCAGTCCATGGAACAGGTCCTCAAGATCAGAATTTGATGGAAAAGATTTGGAAACCACACTAGGAAATGTGCAACACTTTGCCATTGATGTCAAAGGGGGAGGAAAAGCAAGCAACAGAAGAAAGGGTCTTCTAAAAGGTAAGTAGAGGAAGTGTATTTCCATTAATGCCAAAGGGGGAGACTATTTGAAATATTTTCATTGATGGCAAAGGGAGCAGAGAGGTAGCAGAGGCAGCAAAGAAGTAGAGAGATAGAAAAAGAGAGGCAAGGAGAACATTAGACATGAAGCAGAGAGAAAAAGAGCTGCAGATCTGGAAAGATAGAGTAGTGTTGTAGAAGGGCCACTTGATTTTAAGATCTGGCCAAGGACCAGGAAGTTTGTAAGTAATCTCAATTAGATATATATGAAAGAATTTGCTTAGAATTATATGGTCAATGGTTGATTTAATTCTGTGTGAATGGGCTTCAAGTTTCGATAAGAAAGTAGGTGTTAGCTCTGTAATAAGAATTGAGATCAAGCTATGCATATAGTTGAGGAATGGATAAAATTGGTTAAAATGGCTTAATATGGTCCTGAGCTTCAATAAGCAATTGTGTAAGACATTTTCAGTGAGTTGAATTTATGCATCTGCTGTATGTATGAAGGAGGCTTCGATTCCTTGATATTCCTGAATTATATGTATTATGTGTTAATCTGAATGTGCAATTGAATGTATATTGATTTTGGTTGAAACTGCATTAATAATAACAGGGGAGTTCTATCAATTAATATGGAACCTATATTTGTGTGTTTTGATGGAATGCACTGGAGCATAGGATTGCAGATATCCTGTAATGAAATCAAAACAATTATTTAAGTGGGAAAACTATAATGGCACATATAAATCCAAAGCAATTGAGCATGAAGCCAGAATCGAACAAAGTTAATGATATGTGCGCGAAGCAAAGGTTTAACATATGAGGAGAATTTATGGAACCATGAATATAATGGCACCATATGATATGGTGTAAATAAATGAATGGTGAAGTTATACATTAACCCATGCGATGCACAGTCAAATACGTAGTGAAAATACGAAGGTGGACCTACAAGAAAATACGTTGGTTAATAGTGCAGTTTAGGAACGGAACTTGGAGCAAATGAGATAAATGGAATCATGACTCATGAATAGTTCAAGCAGTTTCGGAAGAAAAACCAGCGTCTCGCAAAGTTTCAAAATGGTAAATGGTATTGTGGAAAAAAATGCGATAGTTCTCATTGATCGACAGGTGGCCCAGGTGGTATTCCAAATCTACCTATTTTGTAAAATATTTTCATGTTAAATTGCAGAGGTGAAAAAATGTGATATTTGTTGGATCATCAAACCTCGTGATCGGACGGCATTCGCATCATGAAGATGCGCGAAAGTTAAGGCAGGGTTATAAAGACGTGGGCCCGACTATGTGTTGGTGCATGGAAAGTTATGTATGGTGAATATTTATTGTAGGTTTAATATATGCTGGAACTAATATACAATATAAATTTGATATGCATTGAATGAGTTTTCTGGGCCCAAATGAATCCCAAATGAGTTGAACAAGACTTTATTATAATGTTTCTCAACATTTGAATGGAGGACATAATATATGTTAATATATTATGGATGATGTGAAATAACAAAGCTGGGAGCATATATTTGTTGATATGCTATAGACCATTATGTAATGGGTCCAATAATAAAGCTCATATAGTGATATATTATGTTTAATCAAAGTCAAACTTTGGTTCCCATTAATATAAACATAGTTGAATGTGAGATATGGAAGCCGAGGCCATTATTACGTTGGGTTTTTGTTTTAAATCAAAGTCGAAGTGCTATGGGCCCCAATTTTTTATATATATATTGAAGTCTGCGTTTTAACCGAAGTTGGGATCAATAAAGCATTGGCACATATGTTGATATTTAATTAATCAAGGTTTGAAGTATGGTATATAGAGGAAACTCCGCGTATGAATTCATGAAGTGGGTTTAGACCATGGTTTAAAAATTTATTGAAACAAATCGAGTTTCTGCATATTAATGTAATCTGAGGAATATGGTTTTAACCATAGAAAGAAAAGGCAAGCTTCCGCATTTATTTAAATTTCCTAGTTCAGAAAATAAGAAAAGCTTCCACATGTAAAGATTTCCAGATTGTGAATTCATTTGGGGGCTAAAGTTGTAAAGTAGTCATATATGCAGCAAATACACAATTCCGGTAGCAGACGGTGCATATGGGGGGTTGGAATAATAATTTAAGGGCACAATAATAACAATATGGGGGTTACGGGAGGGTACAATAGTAACAATAAGGGAGTTACACTAACAACAATAAGGGACTATACTAGTAATATAGTGACCTAACATGCTCCTCTCCTTCAAAAAAGTGTTCTCCTCAACGCTTGAGTAGCTCGAGTGCTGTGAAATTATCATCCTCCCATGTAGAATCTTCAATGGGTAAGTTCTTCCATTTGATGAGATACTATGAAATTGATCTATTTCGTAGTTGTCGAGTTCTTGTTTCTATAGTATGCTATCGAGGTTCAATATGGCTTTTCCTTCCTCATCAAGTTAGCAATATTGTTTGGACTGGAATTTTGTCCCCTATAACCTTTTTTAAGCATGAAACATGGAAAAAGCTTGGATGCACTCGCATGAAGACGAGCGAAGCTCCAATTTGTATGCCATCGTACCAATATTTTGCAAAAACTTGTAAGGACCATAGTACTTTGGCGATAATTTATTATCCTTCTTAGCTTTCTTGAGGGACATTTTTTTATATGGTTGTAGCCATAAAAATACCCAATCTCCCACATCAAAACTTATCTCACTGCGATGTTAATCTACTTTATTGTTTCATTCGATTTTGTGCCGAGTTTTTGGTTATCCTTTAAGAGTTGGAGAACTTCTTCTTGATGATTGATGTGATCCTCCACTGCTTGAGCCCTAGAATTTTCCCCTAAAGAAGATGTGATGGATGGTGGATGATATCCATAAAGTGCCATAAATGGGGTCATTTTTGCTGCGATTGTGGAGGAGAAGATTTATACCACCATTCGAGTAGAGGTAACCACTTGACCCATTGTGCTTTCTTATCAGATACAAAAAAACAAATATATCCTTCCAAAAATTTATTCACTATCTTCGTTTGACCATCGGATTGAGGATGATAAGATGAGTTATGAGCTAGTTGAGTACCCAAACAAGAAAACAATTTCATCCAAACATTTTCACGTAAAATTGGGATCTCTATCGCTTACAATAATCTTCAGGTTTCCATGTAGCTTTTGAATTGTTTCCATAAATGCGTGCTATGATTGTACTTTATTTAAATGGATGAGATAATGCACAAAAGTGTGCACATACTTGGTAAGTCTATCAACTACCACCATGATGACACTCCTTCCTTCGGACTTAGGTAAGCACTGTGATAAAATACATTGAAATATCCTCCCAACGTTGACTTGGAATGGATAAAGTTTGTAGAATACCCGAGGTCTTGATTGTCTCAACTTTATTTTGCTGGAAAACCAAACATTCCACCACAAAATTTTGAATATCATATTTAAGACCATCCCAAAAAATTCTTTCTTCACCCTGTGGTAAGTTTTTAAAAATCATGAGTGTCCTCCTAAAGGAGAAGTGTGCAATTCCAAAAAAAAAAAATTTGTTTTAGTTCGGAATTCTTGCAAATATATAAGCGATCTTTGTACCATAAGAAATCATTTTTCCAACTAAATGTATCAGATGTACTAGGATCTTGCTGCAAATTTTGATTCAGAGTCCACACTTCTTCATCCTTCTTCCATTCATCCCTGTTGAATATTGCAACAAGAAACAGTGAAGGAGGCATCCTGAAACATCTTTCCTCATTCTAGTTGGAAAGTGATCACCAAAACTAGGTGGGGGCCACACAGGTGATTTTTTGTCGCAAAGTCTATTTTTAGACTATGTCTATTTTTAGACATGTCGATCATGGTCTATGAGTTGCGGGATGCTATTTATGGAGGATTGGTCAAGTTGGTAAAAATAGATGGACCTATGTTACCCCAGACATTGGGTGGTTTCTATTTTTTAAGTTGTCGGGCTAAAAAATAGAACAATCGAAATATTATTAACCCTTAATAATATTTAGACTATAAACATTATCTTTTCCTCTTGGAGCACTTCGAGTTTGATGCTTGGATGTGGCACATGCGGTGACGGAAGGAAATACGCTTTTCCTATGGGTTAGTTGAGCTATTGCATGGTTGACTTCGGTTAGGACTCGAAGTGGCGAGTTTGGTGGAGTTGATGAGACGGTTGGTGGAGTTGTGTTCGGTTTAAATTAGTTGAACTAGTTGCATTTAGTCTAGCTGGAAAATACACTAGTGATGAGTGGTGTGAATTAATTATTAATTAATTCACTAATTATTAACTCATAAATCAACTAAAGAATACATCGGTTAAGCATGGGTGCATGGACGAGTTCATTGAAGACCATTGTTAGAGGTGGGTGAAAGGGTGATTCTACTATCGGTTGTGACTATATCTGTGCATGAGATTTGCACACACATTGATTGAGATTGCCAATGAGGATTATGCAGTACAATCCAAGGGGATTCGAACTTGGATTCATTCTTTTCTCATCTTGGATTGCGCAGTAGAGGCAGGCAGACTTGTGGAGGAGATTTAAACCTGTGACTTGTTCATCTTCCGTGCTAGTTTTGTGCGTAGCATGTGAGATAGTCTTTGGGAAGGCTGTGAGAGCTTTGTGCTATGTATTGTTACATGTTCTCTATCATTATATTATACGGATAGTTGGGGGGTTTTCATCGATCGGCTTTCCCCATTACATGCTGTAGTCGAGATGTGTGTTTGATTATTGTGTTTATGTGCGCGTACGGCTGTTTCTATTTCCGCATATTGATGATCAATTGTAGAAGAGGTTATGTATTATGCATGAAGCTTAAATAGTGTGTAATCAGGATAATCTCGGTGAATAATTCAGCTATTATTCAAATTTCTACAATCCCTTGCTTCGGTTATCCAATCTAGTTGGATAATTGAAATGGCACAAAGAAATGCTTCCACCTCTTCATCATTTCTTGAGAGTGCATCTGCAACAACATTTAGCTTCCGTTTTTTGTAGATTATTTCAAAGTCGTAACCAGATCTCTTTGTGACTCATTTTTTCTACTCTTTTGAAGATAGTCTTTGTTCCAAATTTTTTTTAAGACTATCATGATCAATTTTTACCTTGAAGTGTCTTCCCATTAAGTAAGGTGTCCATTTCTTTACTGCATGTAGTATTGCCAACATTTCCTTCTCATAAATAGCCTTTTGTAAATACTTTCCTTTGATTGAACGACTTTCAAAAGCAATGGGTCTTCCTTCTTGCATTAAAATAGCACCAATACCATTTTCATGAGGCATCACATTCCACAATAAAGGTTTTTTATGAAGTCGGCGTAGCTAAGACTAGTGCTAAGCACATTGCCTCTTTAAGATGTTCAAAGGCCTTAGTTGCTTCGAGTCCATGAAAATGCATCTTTCTTCAATAATTTTGTTAGAAGTGCTACTATTCTCCCACATAATTCTTAACAAACTTGCGATAATACCTTGTTAACTTGAGAAATCTACACAGCCCTGCTTTATGGTTGTGGGGACTTTCCATTACTTAATAGCTTTAATTTTGTTAGGGTCTACCTTAACACCCTCATGAGATACAATATGACCCAAATATTCCACTGTTATACTTGAGAAACATTTGGATGTTTTTTGCATACAATTGTTTCTCCTCCAATAGTTGAGCACCACTGTCACACATGTTGAACATGATCCTTCCAAGACCTACTGTGTAGATTAGTATATCATAAAAAAAATACTAGCACTAAATTTTCTAAGGAAGGGTTTGAAAATGGAATTCATCAACCCTTGAAATGTAGAAGGTGCATTGGTAAGGCCAAAAGGCATGAGACAAAAATTCATAATGACCCTCATGAGTTCGAAATGTTGTTTTTGGAATATCTTCAGTCTTCATTCTAATTTGATGATATCCTCAACAAAGATCCAACTTGGTAAAATAAATTGATCCATGTAATTCATCCAATAATTCATGAATCACAGGAATGAGAAATTTATCTTGAATAGTGAGCTTATTGATTCCTTATAATCTGGACACATGCACCATGATCCATCTTTCTTGTGCACCAATACTACTGGAGCAGATAAGGAACTTTGACTAGGTTGAATTATACCAACCTCTAACATTTCTACAATCATACATTTAATTTCGCTCTTTTAGACATAAGGATATCTGTAAGGCCTGATGTTTGGAGGAACACTTCCTGGAATCAAATGAATATCATGATCATGATCACGAATAGGTGGGAGTCCTTTGGGAGTATCAAACACGTTGGAATGATTGTTGAGGACTTTTGGAGATCTAGAGAAATATATGATTTTGATGTTGGAACTTCCAGTGAGTATAATTGTGCAATTACGCCCCGTTTCTCTTTCTTCAGAAGCTTTGTCATGACATTAGAGCTTATTATCTTTTCTGGCTTCCCTACAATACCTCGTAATTCGATTTCCTTTCCTTTCGAAAAAAATTTCAAGAAAATTTCTTGAAAATTAAAAGCTATCATCCCCAAATATTGTAATCATTGTACTCCTAGTACAACATCAACACTTCCCATTGGGATGGAAAGCATTGGACTATTCAATACATATTCCCCCATGGCTATCTTGATATTATGGCATTTTCTAGAGCAATTTATAGTTCCTCCATTCGCAACCATCACTTGACATTTTGGTGGTGGGTATAGGAGATAATTCAATTCCTTGGCTACCTTACAATGAATAAAATTATGGGTACTACCCAAATCAATCAACACTATTACCTTTTTCTTCTTGATATTTCCTTATATCTTGAGAGTTTGAGGAGTGGTAATTCTTGCCAATGCATTACATGATATGGTCGGACACATTTCTTCTTCTTCCAGGGTTTCTTCCTGGTGTATATCCTCTAATTTTGAAGTTTCCTCTTCATTTTCTTCCTCCTCTTTACAATCTATGTAAAATAATTTCTTCTTAGCGCACTTATGACCTTTAGTGTATTTTATCTCACAACTGTAGCAAAAAACTTTTGCTCTTTTTTCTTCCAATTGTTGTGGTGTCAACCTTGTAGGTTGTGGAAGTCTAGGTGTAGCAAAACTTCCATCTTTATAGATGTGAGTGGTGGGCTTCCTTGTCACCATAATTTTACATTTAATTTTTCTTGCCAACCTGAATTCCTTCTCCAATGAATCGGAGTTTCCCCATGCGAACTTCATGTTGGATGTTATCCTTTAAAGTCCCTATGAATACATCAATCATGTGTTCCTCTGGAATATCAGGTACCCTTATATTCAAATTTTGGAAGTCCTCAATGTGCTCTCGCACTGAACCCTTTTGTTTGAGATTTATCAATTGGCTAAAGAAGGTGTTGCTCTTTGTATCCTCATAATGTGCTATCATTTCCTTCGTAAAAGTTGACCAAGTGAAAATAATTTTATGAGAGAAAAGCCATCAATACCATACAAATGTATTTTTTTCTAAATGTAAAGTTGTAATGCGTACCTTTTGTGTGTTTTGCACATTATTGAGATCAAAATATTACTCCATCTGTAGTATCCATGTTACGGGATCCTTGCCATCAAACTTCCTCATATCCATCTTTGGAATATGGTGGTTCTTCCATCCAACATTAGAGTTTATGAAATCACAATTAACAATTTTTTTTTTTTCATCATGAGTTTCCTCTACTATCTTTTCACCATTAGGAAACATTTCTTGTATCAACTTTTTCAAACCTTCCATGTCTCCTTTTAGATCGTTCTTCATGTTTTCCATGTTGTCTTTCATTTTTTCTTCCATGTCATTCATCTTAGCTTCCATGCTAGCTGCCATGCCATCCATCTTAGCTTCCACGCCTTTCCTCAAACCATCCATCTTTGCTTCTACGCATTTCTTCAAAACTTCCATTTCATTTTTTGTTGCTCTTTGTGAGAGAAAAATTTGGTGCACTTGCTCTTGTAATTTTGATAGATCATGTTGCAATTCTTCATCTTCATGAGTCATAGTAGAGTACTCTGAGGGCTTAATGGGTGTTGAATTCTTTTTAGGAGGCATTTCAGAACCCAATACTAAAATATATGCTCAATATACCCTTCGAATCACTTCAAACTATTTTACACAAGAGTTATGGAATTCGGAAAAAAATACACACCTTTTTCTTGATTTTGAGGAACTAGATATTAAAACTGAATTATCTCTATGATTTCGGATCTTTAATATCTGAAATTTGGCCCTGAGGTAGCCCTCTGAATCCAATTTCAAATGCCACAGGTTTGACCTGATTTGGATACTTGAAGTCAAAGTTGTGTCCAATCTCCTACGATGACCTAATTATGTACTAGTTCTGTAGAGAGAATTTGTATGACTTGCTACATGTCAATATTTCCTCCTTTGGCTCTAAAATTGATAGAAAAGAAGCTATAGTCCATGAACATGTGACCACTTTTCAGAATTCCAATCCGATGCTCAGAGAGAGAGTTATGAAGATTTTTTCACGATCACCTCTTTCCAATGACATTCGGGAGACTGACAAAGACCTAACTTCCATGGACCATATCTCTAAATATATTGTGAATCAAGCCCTAACATTTTGTGACGATGTTTCCCGGCATTTCAGCTCCTTGCTCTCCAAATTTCATCTTCTCAAACTTCGCAGAAAAAACGTTATAGCCAAAACTCCGCGATGACCTGTTTAGGTTAAATTCAGGAGCTTGCAAAGAGTCCTAACTTCCACATACTATATCTCTTAAATATTGCAAACCAAGGTCAGAAATTTTGCGACGATATTCCTCAGGATTTGTACTTCGTTCTCTAAAACATTTAGCTTCTGAAACTTCATAGAAAAAAAATTATAGCAAAAATTCCACGATGACCTGTTTGGAGCAGCAAAACCCTAGAATATAAAGGTCTGATACCAAATGTTATGAAACTAGGTCCAAAAATAGAAGAAAAGAGATATCAATGCCTTAGAAATAAGCCACTTCAAGGGCGAAACCTCCAATACATTACATGAATGAACAATTTTTCGATTATACAAATGAGAAAACCTCCTTTCTATATATAGGAGTCCTTGGTGCCATAATGTAATCCTAGTGGGGCCACAATGTAATCCTAGCCGACCTAAAAATAATAATTTAAGGGCACAATAATAACAATATGGGGGTTACAGGGGTAAAACAATAACAATAAGGGGGTTACACTAACAACAATAAGGGACTATACTAGTAATATAGGTACCAAACAGTAAAATACATGTAACCCTAAGCCACTAATGTATTATTTGTAATTACCATGCCTATGCTAAAATTTGGTTTGTCTTACGTCTTTTCCTCCATTTCCCAGTAGGGTATGTGAATTTTTTTGGTCGTTTTTCTCTTTTGTGAGATTTGTTATTTTTTAATGTACCTTCTCCATCTACGTAGAAAGTCATTCAGTCTGCCCACATGTTAGTGGATCTGTTGGTGTATTAGTGTGGGTTTTTTTGCATTTCGCTATGTTTCATATATGCAATTGTTAGTATAATGTTGGTTTTTCTAGCTTCCTATTCTAGGGGAAATGGGGGTTTTTTTGAGTTTTTTGCGATCTATTGTTTTTTCGACATCAAATTTCATTGTCTAGCTCTAGTGTCGGGGGAGTTGTGGTTTATACATTCCCAAGGTATATCAATTTCCATTGACCAAATGGGTCAACATGACCAATCAACATCATTATAGCTGATGGGGTGTTACTGAGAGATTCCAAACTAGTATGCCACACATAGACACTTAATACTATGAGGTAGATGGTGGTTACCTTGCAAGGACCATGCCATGAACTCGAGATGAGATTAAATTGTTGCAAAGGAATTTTCAGAGGGATAGACAAGCATTGTCAAATTCTTAACTTCTTTATATAGTCTCTCATTGGCTGTTGGACACTAGGCACACAACAAGATGGAGAATTCAATATATGCACATTTTCACTCTTCACTAGGAGCTCAAGACGGTCCTAGGGCATGTTGTTAAGGAAAAACATGATGACATAAATGATAGAATTTCTTTTCTCAATGAGATTCAACGGAATCAATGGAGAATGCGAGTATAACCTTGACAAAAAATAGATGCTTATATGGCTTATTCATTGTGAACTCAATATTCTCAGACCCCGAGGGATATGACCATATACTCCAAATCCTATAGTTCATTTGATTCCTAGAATGACTCTTCTCTTTGACTGGTTCATGCTACTTTTGTGGATATTCAAAGATGTCAAGATTTTTGTAGTGCAATATTCTTATTTTTTTATGTAAGAATTCAAATCTATCAAATACCACTAAACAAATCTAGTGAAAGTGATGTTGGTATAGTTTTGTAAAAGTGTCATGAGTGATGTAATCTTTTTGTTAATATAAAACTTTCGGCTCACATTGAATTATATTTAAACATTAAATTTATCATATCGAGAGGTGTTCTATAGTCTAGTATTAGGGAGATTTTTTCACATAAAATTGCATTAAAAAATAATAGAATAAATTTTACATTAGCAAATTACAAAATAGTAATATTCCATCCATAAATAAAAAAACAAACTTATATTAAAATAATGTAATTGAAAATATATCTTTTTAAGTTTACATTGTACTATGAGGAAAAATGTGTAATTGTTACATTACTTAATATGTAATTGAAAAAATGAAATGTAAAAAGAATATCATTGATATTACATGATGTGTTATTATTTCTATTTTTTACTTGACATGTAAAATAAAAACATGTATTTAAAACAAAATCATATTAAAAATTTAGTTTTTCTATAAGTAAAATATTTCGATGTCTATATTAAATAACATAATCCTATAAATATATATTTAATATTTTATTATATGTTTAACATCTCAAACACACACACATAGAGAGAGAGAGAGAGTTCTTGTTCCATTAATATATGCTTTCTAGTTCGAGGTATTGGGGAAAATTGTAATTCCTTCAATGTCTAATATGAAGCTTGTTGTAACACTATTTGTTTTTCATAAGTTAGCATAAGTAGTTAAATCGTTTTGAAAATGTTAAGGTAGGACATAGATGCAAAAGAATGAAAAAAGATAAAAAATGTTAGGAAAATATTTATGTTTTGCAGGTATCCATGTCAATAAAATGTTAGGTGTTAGCTTCCCTAAATAAAGAAGGAAAATTAAAATAAAATGTTAGGGAAGGAAAAATAAAAAGGAAAGCTTCATAAAATAAAATAACATATAAATATAGATTCAATTCCATATAACATATAAAAAAATGATCAATACTATAAAATAACATATAAAAAAATGGATTACCCATTTTTTTGGGCGAGAGAGAACATTCTAATAGATTCACTTGTAGTGTACTAAAAAAAATCTTTATATTGTAGGATCTAGATACTAATATAAACATTAATGAAATAGTGAGCACAATAATATTGAGAGCCAAAGTAGGAGACGTTTATTAAAAGATCACAATTTTCACTTACCTCTTCGAGGGGGAAACCTTCAATATGGCATAGATAAGTTAAAAAAAATATCGATGGCATATTTTATAATCCTTATTCCTATATATATATACACTAGATTTTGTCCTTATAGACTATTCTATATGTCATGTATAAATAATGGAATTTATAAAATGACTGCCACTACAATAGTTTCAAATACTTGCAATAACATAAAGCACAAGAAGAAAAGTATAAATTAAGTTTCCAAGTTGCTTAGTTGAAAACTAATGGTTGCAATAAATATAGTTATTAAATGTTTTGAAAAATAAATATAGTTATTAATTGTTGCAATAAATATAGTTATGATAGTAAATACCACTTATTTAGTACCTATTAGAAATTAGGCGAGTTTTTCACCTCCAGGATGCACTTGTGTGACATTAGGGACATCTTTCTGTTCCTTTGAGATACTATGAGAAAATAATTTTATAAACACATTTTAGTGGAGTATTAAGATATTTTGGTGTTGGGAATAAAATGGTAGTGCTATAGATGTATTTCTATTAGGGAAAGCTTCATCATGATGTTAGAAAATATATTAGATTATGCACTATTGATGCCATCACCAAGCCTTACATCAAGAAGCAAGGGTTGTACACTCCTCCACCTATCCTAGATAGGATTTAGGTGTAAGTATCCATGGATATATGTCAGGAATAATCTCAACCAATCATGATAATGACTCTACAATACTTGTGGTTGTTGATTGTTTCTTTAGGACAACCACTTTGGCAACCTACAAGAAGAGTTACATAATACTTCTTTGAGCATGATTGGCTATATTTTGGGATGTCATAGTTCATTATTTTTTAAATAAGAATTATAGGGTTTCTAAATTCTTTCAAGTCTAATATATGGTCAATGATGGACACCAAGTTGACCAAATCAACTCCCTTCCATCCCCAAACCAATGCTAAATAAAGGTAGTCAACATCATGGCATTTTGTATTGTGACAATGTGAAACTATAAATAACTACATACATCAGATGAGAGGATTCCTTAAGTTAAACATAGTTACAATCCATCCATTCATGGCTATATTTTCCACAACTACAACACAACCATTTTCAATTGTAGTTGATGATTTTTCATTTGACCTAAATTGACATAGCTCTACCATTTTTTATGTTTTAAGAAAAAATCCTTCCATGCTCAAAGTAAGGAATATAGAGCAGCCAATTTTTTTTAATAGATATGACACATCAAAAAACATGTTCATGATATTTTATAGAAACCCAATAAACAAATTTGATTATTACCTTATTCTTGATAGTGAATTAGTCATGGAATGAACAAACATGGTCAAACATGATGACTATATGTAACCAAAACATAACATGTGGAAGTGTAGCTTGCACAATGGTGACTTGTATCCATCTCATTTAGGTTTGATTCACACTATGACTCATTCACAGGGGCTACCTCTATCATTCTTGCATATTTGGATATGCAATAATACTAATAAATTTTCTAAAACACGGACTTTTAATAATACTAATAACTTTTGCATTGAAATTTAAAATAGATAACTCTAAAAAGACACATACAAATTTAATAGCCACAACTAATGCATAGAGATGTCATTCTCCTATGGTCCAATTACAATGATTTAATGAGAGCAAAAATTATTTCACACTAATGCAATGTAAAATCATACAAACATCGGAAGCTTAAAGAAAAATTACCTTTTTCTAAATTGAACAACCATTACTCAAAACTTATTTTACTTTAAGGAGTAAATCAAATTCTGAAATCGTTATTCAATTGCAGTGTCATAAACATACCAAACTAATAGAAAAAATAAAAACTGGAAAGACATACTAATTAATTAATTAAAATTATTATTATATTAATCAAAAATATAAATAGATAAATACTGTTAGCTAGCATATAATTTCAACCCATATTTTTGTTCAATTATCAATATATCCCTTTTATAATTAAAAAGAAATGATCTATCTATAAAATAACATATAAATATATATCCAAATCCTAGTTTAAATACTAAATTTTTATAACATATAAATATAAATCTAAATTCAAGTTTAAATAGTAAATTATAAAACCGGCAACCATGATAGATGAATTTATTATTGAAAAAGAAACTGTCTATAAAATAACATATAAATATAAATCTAAATCCCATAAACAAGTTTAAATACTAAATTGAAAAACCCATAAAATTTATAATTAAAAAAGAAATCATATGTCTATAAAATAATATATAAATATAAATCAAAATCCCAAAAACACATTAAATACTAAATTGTAAAACCCGACAACCATGATAGATAAATTTACAATTAAAAAAAACAATCTATCTATAAAATAACATATAAATCTCATAAACACGTTTAAATACTAAATTGTAAAAACCATGATGGATAAAACCGAAATGATGAAGCATGTTAAATACTAAATTTAGATGAAACAACTTTTAAATATAAATGTAAATCCCGAAGCACGTTAAATACTAAATTTTAAAACCGAGCATGTTAAATAATAAATTTAAATGAAACAACTTTTCAAAATAAATCTAAATCCCGGACGCACGATAAATACTAAATTTTAAAACCAACAACCTTATGGATGAAACAACGAGAACTATAACTAGAGCAGCATGGCAGCACTATAACTATGATGAAGGGCATTAAATTAATTCGACACTAGAGCAAACCAGGCAAACCAATGCAACTACGCTGAAGGTGGTATGTGCCGGTTGTCTGTACTTGGAAACAAGATCAGAAGAGTGGACGATTTAATTGATGGAAATTTCTGATAATTTCAAACAAAATAGAGGAAGAAAAGTTCCTCAACTCAACACAAAGAAATGAGAGAAATCTGGACAAATAATATGGAGAAAAGCTCTATTTTTATTAACCATAAAAAATGACAATAAAAAATTACAAACTTCTTCAGAACTACAGTTCTGGAATAATCAAAAACTCCATACTCTATTTTTACAAACTCTGTTTTTTTTAACACGGATACGTGTTTCAGCATCTGATGAACGGTTTACGAAACACCACACGGTCTGTTGCTAAAACACACGGACAATTCTTTGAAACAACTGTAGAATGCATCTTTGCTCCAAAAAAACACGAGCGACTCTATTTTCTTGTTGTTTTCTACGCTCTCCGTATTCTTCTCTCGCCTTCTTCAATTTCTCAAACTCTCTTCTAACTTCAAGCAAACAGCTATTTGTTCATCATATTTATAAGTAAAAAACAATTTTGACTTATAATATTTAAAAATACAAAATATCTTCGATCTTTATTTGCGTATTGAATGCACGGCAAACGTTGGGAGAATCGTGATGCCTTTTGGAAAATGAAGTCGGATGTACTGCAAGGACATTAAATACGCAAATTAAATGCACGATGGAGTGCAATAAATCAAACACGACTTTGAGGCATCGGATATTTCTGAAATATCTACGACAAAAGGCAGTTACTGTCTAGTTGTTTATGTTGCGGTTGGAATTAAATTCCAACACTCCCCCCTTTATTTCAGCTGTCTGGGTTTTTACACACACCTAGGCATTCTGCGAAATGATCAAAGCTTTTCTTTGCCAATGGTTTTTTCAAGATGTCGGCTAGCTGATCCTCCGTACTGTGATCTTGCAAAAACAATCTCACCATTGTTAACCAATTCACGTATGAAGTGAAATTTGGTGTCTATATGCTTTGTCCTTTTATGAAAAACGAGTTTTTAGACAATGCTATCGCCGAGCTGTTGTCATACGGTAAATGGTTGTGCCCTTTTCTTGTTCATGACAGAAATCTCTTGAGAACTCTTCATCTAGGCCACCTTTGCTGGCATGTTTTGGCTGTCATTTTACTTGCCCTATGTACTCTGCCTCTGCTTATGTTGATAAAGCCACAATTGGTTGCTTCTTGGAAGCCCATGAGATGGCTCATGATACCATATGAAACACATATCCGGGATGTGCTTTTTCTATCATCAACACTTCGGCCCAATCAGTTTGTCGGTGTAACTTTCGTCAACATGAAACTTTCAAAGAAGGGTATAAGTATACCAAACCCCTTCGTTCCATTCACATACCTTATAATCCTCTTGACTTTGCTGCCAATGAGTCTCTTTCGGTCTTTCCATGAATCGGAGATTAAACTCACTGCCTGAGTTGCAATCAAGTACATGAGAGGCCCTAACTATGCTCTTATGCAATTTTGGATCAAAATCCTTCTTTGCTATCTTCTTTGGTCAATTTCAACCCCATTACGGTTGGAGTCACATTTGCCTTGTGATTCTACATGTTAAATCTCTTCAACACTGCATCACATATTTAACTTGGGAAATGAAAACACCATTTTCACTTTGGTCTACTTCAATTCCAAAAAAAATATCTTAAGAAGCCCAAGTTAGTCATTTCAAATTCACTTTTCATATTTGGTTTAAAATCAACAATGAGAGAAGCATCATTGCTAGTAAAGATTAAATCATCTACATATAAAACAACAATAAGAATCTTCTAGTCATTCTCCTTTATGTAGAGTGTGGGTTCACCATCACACTTCTCAAAGCCCATTCTCAATCGGATAAGCATCTATTCTCTTTGTACTATGCTCTTGGAGCTTGCATACGACTCATAAAACCTTCTTCAATTTGCTAGACTTTATGCTCTTGGCCTTCAACTTCATAGCACTGGAGGTTGTTCAACATATACCTCTTCTTTTAACACTCCATTCGGGAATGCGGATTTAACATCCATACGATAAATCTTCCATTTGTGTTGTGCCGCAATAGACAACAACTTGTTCTAGTCTGTTTCCATCCTTGCTACTGGTGCAAAGGTTTCATCATAGTCTTTGCCTTGTTGCTGCTTGTAGCCTTTCACAACAAGTCTTGCTTTATGCTAGTCGATCTTGCCTTCGGCATTGATTTTGGTCTTATAGACCCACTTAACTCCAATGGCATCTTTGCCTTCGGGGAAGGTCCACTAACTCCCATGTTTTACTCTTCTCGAATTGCACCAATTTCTTCATTCATTGCTTCAATCCATTTATCTTCATTTATAGCATCTTCAAAATGGTCTGGGTCATCAACATGACAATATAAAGCGAATAATGAATTTAGACCGATATTGTTACTTACCTCTCCTTGTTCATAAATCTCATTCGGATTTACTGAATCTTGGTCTTCTTGGTGTGCTTGGAGTTCCATCCGAACTCGAGGGTATTTACGATCCTGTGGTGTGGGTCTTTGGAGAAGTACTTCCTTGACTTCTCAAAGATTTGTTTCAAGTCCGGCTTGTGGTGTGGTTTGTTGTACTTGCTTGTGGTGGAGGAGGACCCACCAAGGAAGGATTATTTCTTCTTGTCCCTTCCTCTTCTTCTTCGTGAGACACAATTGTCTTCACATTCACCATCTTCTCTAAGCTTCCATCCCAAGCTTCATCTTCAATGATCTGCACATCTCTCGCTTACTATCAATTTCTTGGTTAATGGATTATAGAGTTTGTATGCTTTTGACTCATCACGAGTAGCCAATGAAAGACACACTTGTCCCCCCTTACTATCAAGCTTCTTCCTTAGGTGAGTCGGTACATGTGCATATGCTACACAACACGAATACTCTCATGTGAGTGGCGAGTTTGCTTTTGACCACTCCATGCTTCTTCACGGTATTTTGTTCATGACGGTTAGTTGAGCATCTATTCAAGATGTAAACTGCGCAAGTGACGAAGCTTACGCCAATACTCATGCGGCAAGTGTTTTTCCTTCGACATACTTCGACCATGTCGAGAATGGTCATATTCTTCCTTTCTGCAACTTAGTTTCTTTGAGGTGTATACCTCGTGGTGAGGCGATTTTTGTATGTCGTTCTCTCGCAAAAACGCGAGAAAGTCTTTGGAGATGTACTCTCCACCTCTATACGTTACGAGCACTTTGATATAATGCCCACCTTTGTTTCTCAACGGGAGTTTTGAAGTGGCGGAATTTTCCCCGAAACACTTCACTCTTCGTTTACAGCACATACACCCATGTCTTTTACGGTGTAATCATCAATGAAAAGTTAAAAACATATTTATTTAAAAGCAAATGATGGTATTTGCATCGGTCCACACACATTAGAGTGAACAATTTCCAAGGGTGCTTTTGCCCTTATACTCTTTCTGTTGGAAAGCTTTCTTTGTGTTGTTTTCCCAAGATGTAGCCTTCACGAAAAGGTCAGTCCTGGGTTCTCGATCAATGGCAATCCCTTTACCATCTCCCTTTAAATGCAACGAGATTCAAGCCTCACGAAATTGAGATGTCCAAATCTCAAGTGCCACAACCAATTTTCATCTTTCACTTGTTCTTGAAAGACTTCTTGTGTTACGATTTCAGCAATAGTTCTACCTTCCTTCAAATCTACCCCGAGTTTGAGAAGAAACATTCTATTCGTTTGGTCATACCAGCACATGTGCAATGATCTTCTTACTTGGAGGTATGTCTACGATTGTACACATATCATCTTTGAAGAACAAATTGTAACCTTTGTCAATGAGATGTCCAATGCTCAAAAGATTACATTTCAGACAGATGTTATAGTATACCTACTGGCATGATCATGTTCTCCATTTCTTGCTCGGATCACTGACTGCCCTTACCCTTGACGAGATATCTTACTATCGAGTTCTGTTGTTACCTCGAGATTTCACATTTTCATCCAGATTGGCAAACATTGCAATATTTCCCGGTCATGTGATTACTACAACACAGTCTAAGAACCAAAAATCATCTTGTTTGTCTTGTGCAATGTTACATGTTAATAGCAAAATCTTTGGATTCTTATCTTCTTCATTTGCAAAATTAGCATTCTGCCTACTATTCATGTCATTTTTATTTTTTTCTACATTCATTGGCATAGTGCCCATATTTCTTACAATAATGACATTGGACTTGGAATTTGTCATACCTTTGTCCATGAGCTTAATGTTTGCTTGAACCTTCATCTTGGTTACGATTGCGGCTCATACGCTTGTGCTAGGGATTATTTACGCCTTTGTTTTGGCTTCTTCCACAACCTCTTGTTATTTGCCTGCCTCTACCTTTTCCTTGGGCAGAAAGACATACGAGTCTTGAATGCTTGCTCGAAAAGAGAATCTGTTCCTCTACTTAGTACTGTGTTCATGAGACATAAGAGAAGCACTCGGTTCATCTGCGCGAGCTGTGAGAGATCTTTTGTTTCTTCTATTGCTACCACATGACTTCAAACCTTGAGGGTAAACTTCTCAAGATCTTCTCTACAATCCTTCTTTCTTCAAGAATTTCACCATGAGATCTTATACGGGTTATCAACCCAATAACTTTGAGTGAAGAAAGAATCTCTTGTATCGATTCCTTCATCTTTGAGTGTTTCAAAGTCTCTCCTCAACATACGCAAGTTTGAAATCTTCACCTTCTCCATGCCTTGTAAAAACGAGTTTTGAGAATATCCCATGCCTCCTTGGATTTTGTTCTTTGGTGCAATCCGTGGGAAAACACTCTCATGTACTCGATTGAAAGATGAAAAAGAGGGCTTTGGCATCCTTCTTCCTGTCACTCTTCAATTGGTCTCTTTACGCTCGTCGTCAAAGCGGCAGAGTACTCTTTTGCATGCGGAGTTCGACATAACGCCGATTTCAACTCGACTCCCATATTCCTTGAGAAGCAAACAATGCTTTCATTGTTATGGACCAATAGCTGTGATTTTTCCCATTAAGCTCGTGGTAGTTGGGAATTTTTTTCAAACCCGAGTTCCGACATCTGCCATCTTAACATGTATAAGTAAAGAAGAATCTTGAATGTATAATTAAAACAAGCAAAAAACTTTCTCTGCTGGAGAAAATCTGCTCAATAAGCTTCTTACGGCTCCTACGGTGAAAAAAACAAACTCTTTTTTTTGACTCACATCGAGTGCCTAGACCAAAGCTACGATACCATGATGGAAATTTCTGAGTAATTTCAAACAAAACGAGAGGGAAACAAAGTTCCTCAACTCAACACAAATAAATGAGAGAAATCTGGACAAAGAAGATGGAGAAAAGCTCTGTTTTTTATTAACCATAAAAAATGACAATAAAAAAATTACAGAACTTCTTGAGAACTACGATTCATGGAATAATAAAAAACTCCATACTCTGTTTTTAAAAACTCTGTTTTTTTAACACGGATTCGTGTTTTAACATCCGGTAGACGATTCTTTGCGAAACACCACATGATATATTCTTTGAAACACTGCGGACAATTGTCGAAACGACTTGTAGAATGCATGCTACTCCAAAAACACGGCGACTCTTGTTTTCTTTTACGTTTTTTCTACTTTCTGTCTTCTTCTACGCCTTCTTCAATTTCTCAAACTCTCTTCTAACTTCAAAACAGTATTTCTGCTGTTCATCATATTTATAAGTAAAAAAACATTTTTTGACTTATAATATTTAAAAAATACAAAATATCTTATGATCTTTATACGCGTATTGAATGCACTGATAGCGGTGGGAGAATCGTGATGCCTTTTGGAAAATGAAGTCGGTTGTCTGCGAGGGACATTAAATCGCAAATTAAATGCACAATTGAGTGCAATAAATCAAACACGACTTTGAGGCATCCGATATTTCTGAAATATCTACAACAAAGCAGATTTATGTCCAGTCGTTTATGTTGCAGTTGGAATTAAATTCCAACATTAATGATGGATATCGAGGATTGGACATGGAGGCAGGAGTGGTGGTTGCTGCTGCCATGCGAACTTGATTACTCAATTGGGAACAATGACACTGAAGTTCTATTCTTCGCTGAGCCAGATTACGCAACTGGGAGAAATGACACTGAAGTTATGTTCTTCTTTTCTCTTTTTGCTGAGCCAGAGCAACATAGAGAGGCTTGCCCATGAAAATTTTTCTATTCATTTCTTCTAGTGCTCGGGATGTTTTCACGAGGAGATGAGAATGCTATAAATCCAAAACCTTTTCTGTGTCCATGAAAATCTCTCATAACCTTGCATCAATTGATAGTGCCATAAATAGAGAAAATTTCTCTTACCTTGTTATCATCAATACTATCATGTAAGTATTTTAAATAAATATTTGTTTCACATTGCTTCCTTAATTCATATTTTTTCAAGGCTTTAGACATACCATTTCCTACCATCAACTTTCTTGCCGTTTAAACTATCTAAACGCACTTTCTTGCATCATCTGCATTCTCAAAATTGACAAATCAAAACACTTCGAATTCCCCTCCTGCATCCCTCATCACTACCTACGTCAGTAATTGTGTCGTAGTCACCAAAATAAAATCTCAAGTCCTCGTCATTCATTGACTACGATAAATTTTTAACAAAAACATTATTAAATTTGTACGATGTTGTCGCTCCTCATTTTTCATGAACGGACCAACGAGAAATCGATTTTGTCGTTTATCACCACACCATTCAAATTTTTTATTGCATTTTGTCTGCTTTGTCTTGCTCAAAATGCACAAAGCCATATCCTTTGGAGTTTCCAAATGCATCTGTGGCAATCTTAGAAGACAGAATCGGTCCGAACACAGAGAATTTATCATATAGAGTTTTATTGTCTACGCTTTTTTCAAGATTCTTAGAATTTATCATATAGATTTTTATTGTAATACGCTTTTTTTATAAGATTCTTATATTTTTATCTCTTATCTCTGCTCCCGTTAATGTGGAGAAACGAATGAAATATTAATTCAATCAAAGTAAAAATCCAAACTCACCTCCATAAAACGCAAATGATTTTCAATTTACGTGTGGAAAGAAAATCGGAACCCACCACTTTTGTGTTTTGGTAGATTTATTGTGGAGAAATGAATGAAATACGAATTCAATCAAAATAAAAATCCAGAGTCACCGTAAAACGAAGACTATTTTCAAACTATGAGGAAAGAGAATCAGAACTCACCACTTTTGTCTTTTGGCGATTTATCGAGTTCTTTTAGTGTAATGCTTTGTCGCTACAGAAATAATACGCAGAGGTGAGTGCGGAACCGATTCAATGGTCATGGTGATATACGTATTTAAATATGGTGGCTAGGATTTTCTAAATGTGGTGGTGTCAGGCCGACCCTATACATTTTATTTGAATTTGTTAGATGGGATTTTCCAAAAAGTGCAAGAGGGGTGACGAGTGCCCATGTTTCGAGAGTTGTTATAGGTTTTTTCTTCATGAGTCGGACCTTTATTATCATCATAATAGTTTAAATAAAATGATTATAACAAGGTTAGTTATAGGTTTATTCTTCATGAGTCCACCCTTTATTATCATCACAATAGTTTAAATAAAATGATTATAACAAGGCTAATTTGAGAAGGGAGAAATTTTAATAACCAATTCAATGAACTTGTTGAAAAAGTCACAAGCCATCTTTAACACATCTTGATCACATGTTATGAATTTATAAATAATAAATTGGACCATTCTCCTTTGCAATATCACTCACAACTTATTAGTGTCACATGACAACCTCTCATCTAAGATAATATTTAGAATGGCATGACAATTAAAGTGTCTAACTTTATGATCACTTAGAGATTTAAAGACTAACAACTAGGAGGCCACATTGGCCTTGTTGTGTGATTGGAATATAATTGAAAAGACAACTTTTGTAAGGATTTTTTGGTACCTTTGTGTAATTTTTGTAGTCTTATGTAATCGCAAGAAAATTTTAATCATTTTGTGGAATTTGTGACGGGATGAATTACCCTAGGGTTTGGGTTGAGAACCCAACATACCAAGAATCATACAACAATGAGAAGCAAGAAAATTTACAATCATAACAAGATCATAACATGTATAAAGCATTAATATCACGAAGATCAGGAATGAGACAAAGTTTATTTATTGATGTATGTAAAGATGTCGTCGAGGATACCACCTCATTCAGCCACGACTCACAAGCGAAACCGTCCTCAGATTCGTGGAGCCCAAGCCTCAACAATCCCCTTCCATAAATATACACATTGATGTCATATAAGAGGGAATGAACATCTCCATGAAGAAAACAAGGGTTTCCACAATCTCGGAAGTGCGGCGATCACATGGATAAATAAGAGTTTATCACGAACTAACTGGCCATAATCTCAATACCTATCTCTCTCTCCACTTTAGGCCTTCCCATGAGGTGGATTTCTACCACCGTAGAACAGTTGTTTTAGTTGGGATACATTTAGGACACAAGCTCTGGTAGGTAGGCTTCTGGTGTAACCCATAAACCCCACAAAAAAAAGGGAATTTTATATTTTTTCATACTTTAAATTATATAAACGGGTTGAGTATAACTAGACCCACATGTGCACGCTATTTTGGGAGGCCAGAGTCGTGTATGGAATTAAAAATAATGTTTTTTAGGTAAAGGGCCAAGTCTGAAAGGAAAGTGCTCCCGAAGGTAACACAAAGCATCAAGTATATAGAGGTGGAAAATGATGCTATAATAGAATTGCAAGGAATTTTTTTGTCTTTTTGTGTAATTGAAAGGGTCTTTTATCCTTAAAAAATAGGTAACCTATGTGGTTGTGGTGGAACATAGTTACTTATAAAGTGCATAAATTTCACTTAGGAATATGAATTGAGAAGAAAAGTGGTTGAACTACAAAATTTCAATTATGTCACATGTGATAATAGGGAAGGACATAAAAGAAAAAAGGGAAAGATGGTAACTTCGAGTTTGGTAATAAGTAGTGAAATGGTATCATTCATTTGAGATTGCACTTTTTAAAACTTATGACAATAATATTTTTTAGCAACAAAATTATATAGGTATGTATTATTTTCCATAAATTTGTGAGTTTGCGGCGCACTAATGGTTTCTTTAAAAAAGTCGACGATTTTTTTACCATGTCCAACTCTTTTGATAATAAGATGAGCATTTTTAGAATATGAAGAGATACATTTCCCATTAGTACATCCATATATTTGGTTAATTTCATTGTAGACTACATCCTTGACACACTAAAAAGAGAATTAATGTCAATATCATCACTCAATAGAGGTTAGTAGTATGGTTGATATCACATATAGATATGGATAATATAGTAACATAGACAATAGATTTATGTTGAAGGAATATCATTTCTACATAGGTTGAATCACATTGGATTTGGTTAGATGGATTCCTAGACTAATTTTCAAATGCTTGCATATTTCAATTATTGAGCAAGTTTAATAAACAATGCAAGATGCTCCATATTTGGAACTATTTCAAAGAATGACATGAGAAATGTGATTGTTATGGAGTGGATACATGCATGGAAATAACATTATGTGGGCAAGAAATGAGGTTCAAAGCCAATGTTTTCATTGATGTTGTAAAATCTATTATTGGATGTTTTCTTTTACTAGAGGAAAAGGGGACAAGAAAATGAGAAGACCAATTAATAAGGAATGGACATGCATAGAGATATTTATGGGAGTTGTCCAATGCAGATTGATCACAAGCATAGAGATGGGAAACAACTAAGGATACACATTCGTTTAGTATAAGCATCACAAAACTATATAGTTAAAATAGGGTTATGGAATTTTTTGTTTTTTACTTATGTTTCTCAAATAGTAATGGTGAATGTGATGATTGTGAATCTAAATAATGTGTATATTTCCCAATTGACCAACATATAACCACTTAATTATTCCATTTTAGAGAGGAACAATTAACTATTTCACTTGATTATTATCATGTGTCAAATCTCATACAAGTGTGATGAATTAATATTTTATTAACTTTCAATTAACAAGAATTAATGTAGTACAAAATCTTGATCTAGTGGACTAATGCGATGGAACCTAATTTTTCCAAGGGTATATAAACATCGCGGTTTCCTCAAAATTTAATGAATTACCCATTTACTATTGGTTGGAAAATTTATTCAAGGGAAATAATAGATTCAATGTATTACTAAATAACTCAAAAATCATTACCTTTCTTATTGGATTGATGGTTATTAAGTGAGAATGTATACATAAAATGAAAAAAAATTGAATATGTTTATGTATACCAAGATTATAGACCAAATGAAACTGTATACTACTATACAAACTGAGGTGTTGTGAAAAAATTCCTTTTGCAAATAATGTCAGAGAAAAATTGATCAAAGGTACAATAATTCCTATATCATACCAAGAAACAGATGTTGCAAAAACATCTCAGAAGGTTGATATTTCACCCACATGAATAATTTTTTTTCTATAATCCGCGATATTTAGGCTAGGGGGCCTTTGTTAAATAGGAAGTTATGTTGAAGTGTACTTAAGGGGTAAATGCAAATATTACATTTGGTAGTGTGGCAATAGTTTCTAGAAGAGGGACAATGGTAGGAAAAAAACTCATAGGTTTGTTAGTTACAACCTCTATTTTGCACTAGAGGTTTCTTTCTCTAGGAACTAATGATGAAGGGGGAGGAGAATTTCATGAGAGTGAGAGAAATATTCATTGTATCCTATGTGGTTTTCTCGTTATATGTAGTAGAATTAGTGAACCATGTGTAACAATTCTTCTTATATGCAATATAAATTTTGTTTGAGTTGTACTTTATGTTCACTATGTTCGATCATTTTAGCATTGTGTTTGTATTATGTGGAGTAAACTATTGAGCGCTTGTAGGCTTTATATCACAGAAAAAGGGATTTCTATAAGGATTTAGATGTTGAATTCTTGTTTAAGGCCAAGTATTTATTGCTAGCTCCGCACCAATTAATTTGAAGTCCAAATTGTTGTCATCTCCCGCTCAATTCTGAGGTCTTAGTTCTGGGATAGTCAAACATTTCATTTCCCTAAACAGCGACTCAAGTTACCAAGCATATGAAGGCAATTCGAATGTTGATGAGTCAATGCATTCCATGGACAAGAACTTTGAATGTGGATAAGTAGATAAGGAAAATAAAGTGAATTTTGTTGTCACAAGGTTTAAGGGACATGAAACCTGGTTGTGATGAATTGTGGAATGATAGGAAAAGAGAAGGAAAAGCCAAAATTATAAATTGGGAAAGAGTATTAGGAAAAATTAAGATTAAGTTCTGGCCAAGGATTACCAACTAAATCTTTTCAAGTAGTTGCAAAAACTTAGATAGAGGCTTATGAAAGTGAGAGTATATTGAAGAGTTTTATAAATTAAATATTGGAGTTGGACACATTGAGTAGGATGTTGACAATGTTTCCATATATCTTAAGGAATTGAGGTATGCTATTTAATGTGAGATTGATATCATGACTTTAAACATTATCAGGGATGCTTACCAAGCTACTTTAAAATATGAGTATAAGATTTCTAGAAAAAAATAATTAGAGTAGAAGAAAATTTCATTCGAGAGGGAAAACAAAAAACAAGTAGCAAAAGAATAGGTGGTGAATTTAGAGAAATAACATCTTTCCCTAGAGTGCGAGAGGTAGAGGTACAGAATACCAACCTAGATTCTACATGTGTGGAAAAGTGGAGCCATATGTCATGGGAGTGCCCATATAATACTCCAACCTAGTAAAGGATTGTAAATATGGTTAAATATAGAGTGGAGAATGTGAGGTATAGTGGAAAGCTGAATAAGCTTTTAAAGTTGGAAAATCCTTATTGTTGAAGAGGGATATAAGCGATTTATGGAAAGGAATGAAGGAATAATTTATTGGTAAAAAAAATTCTACTGTATGGATCCATGGTTCGACGAGTGGGGTGCACAACAAAGGTGTCCATGTGCGATCTATGACAAAATCATCATTTTCATTCATACTTGCATGAGAGAAATGTATTACCCTAAGGCATGTAAATCACTATTAATTGATGTGTTGAGAAACTAGCCGAGTGATATTATTCATTTCATTGATTTCACTATACAATAATATTCCCATAATCATTCATAAATCTTCAAAAATATCTCACAAAAAATAAAATGGATACCTTTTATACAATTTAATGGAGATATAAAAAAAAATTGAAAGGACTACCCAACACATTTTCATTCAATATTATGGATCCCTGCAACAAATTGCTCGCATATTATCTCATAGGATCCCGATCCATTACATGATATATCCATAGAAACTACATAAGATATTTTCAAAATATTTCCAAAACCATTCAACATGTAAAGATTAAAAATAGGCTGTACCAAAAGACTTTAATCTTCATTCCAACATTATGTTAACCTTTCTTCTCTCTCTCTATTTTAAACTTAATCTCGATAGCTATATATATATTCACTCCTTCTATCTTGTCCATGATCTCTTGATTTAGCTTAACTTAACCATCTTGACATAATATATACTTTGCTTGGTTTACTTTTCACTTGATTCTTTCAAATGTAACATCTTGATCCTTTTTCCATAGCCTTCACGAGTTCCAATATAATTGTTTTCGTTCTCTTCTTGCCATTTTTTTCTCTTTATGACCTATTTTACCATTTTATTTTTCTACTTGCACTTCCTATCTTCATGGCTCTTTTTCAGAAAAAATTTCAAAACACTTCCCAAAAACGAAGTACCCATTAGGTCATGACCAAAATATATTGACTCACCCTTGATTCAACCCTTTATTTTCTCTCGGGGTTCTTCTTTTGGTTGCACAGACTAATTTTTGATGTACTCTACCCCTACACTAGTTCTTCTCCCTCAAAAAAAAGGACCCAATTCTATAATGGTATGTAGAGCTTGATTCTTGAAAGTGTTGTAATAATCAATCATATTTTTTCATGCATCGACAATGGTAGTGACTGATCAATGAATTGGGTTGTATTCTCTGCAATTGGTTTACGAGGGTATGAAGAAAGAAATATTTTCCATCGAGAATCTAAGGTAATGTCAATCATATAATGCTATTATATATTTGGCATTGGAGGTAGGCTAAAGGTATTAGAGGGAAGGTTTTGCCATGTGTGACTCTTCCTCTAATCCATGAATATTCTTATCAATCTCTTTAGCCTCACGAAACAAGGTTTGTTGTTGTGCTTGATATGTGATTGCAAGGGCTTTCTCTATTAATTTTTTTTCTCTTTCCTTAGAATTGATATAGAGGATAATTACGCTCGGAATGAAATCCTCGAGAATCTTGAACTTGATGGAAAATCTCTTTTGATAACCACATGTGCTTCTAAAGTGTATCCTTAAGAGTCGATCCTTTTTCAATGCTATTATTGACATGCTATCGGAGTTTCCTTATAGGATCAAGAATATAATTTCTAGCTCAATAATATTACCACGCAAATCCTTGTTTGTGACAATGCGTTCAGTATATGTGGTCTCAAGAAACTCAAGGAATTATGTGGGCTCACATGAAATAATATATTCGACACATTAGAGGCATATTAAAAAACTACTAACCACTTAAATTGGATTTTAATAGTGATTTATTAGACATGTTTCTGTAGTTTTTCTTCACCCAAAGCACAAATGATCATGTTTTTCAACAATAGAGAAATGTTCTTTCTATTGCTACTCATGTGAGAGGATAGGTTCATTATGTTTTGAATATTTTCTAACTAATTTATCCTCCAACCACACTTTGGTGAAGTGATGATAAGTTGAAATAATTGTGATGAATACATGTGCTAAATATTGTAAGTGAAAGACTAAAAATAAGGAGAAATTTTTCACTGCAATGTTTATCCACTCACAATGGACTTATTGGATTATCCTTACTATGAAGTCCTTGTTTCACTGGGTATTCACTCTTACTGAGAAATAATCTTGGACTTTGAAAATCAATGAGAAGCATAAACGGATAAGACATCTTCAAGGCATCTTAATGATCACTTTGCTACTGAATTTATAAATAATCAATTGGACCATTCTCCATTGCAATATCACTCACAACTCATCAATGTTACATGACAATGCCTCATCTAAAAGATAATGTTTGCGATGACATGAAAATTAAAGTCTCTAACTTTCATGATCACCTAGAGAATCAAAGTATACCAAATAGGAGGCCATATTAGCCTTGTTGTGTAATTGGAATATAATTGGAAGGAAACTTTTTGTAAAGGAATTTTTAGTGTCTTTGTGTAATTCCAACGAATTTTTGTCTGTTATGTAAGCTTGATAAGGTAACTTTAATCATTTTGTGGAATTGCAAGGAATTTTTTGTCTTTATGTGTAATTTAAAGGGTTTTTTCTCCGTAAAAAATAGGTAACCTATGTGGCTGTGGTGGAACATAATTACTTACCAAGTGCATGAATTTGACTTAGGAGTATGAATTGGGAAGAAAATAGGTTGAGCTATAAAATTTTAATTATGTCACATGTGATACTAGGGAAGGACATAATAGAAAAAAGAGAAATATGGTAACCTGTCGTCTAGTAATAAGTAGTAAAACGATATCATTCCTTTCAGCTTTCACTTTTAAAAATTATGATAGGAATATTTTTAGCAACAAAATTATATAGGCATGTATCATTTTCTAGAAAGTGAAGTTTGTTGTCACAAGGTTTAAGGGACATGCAACCCTGTGTTGTAATGAATACGAGAATGATAAGAAAAAGAGAAGATGTAATGCCAAAAATTATAAATTGGGGAAGAGTATTAGGAAATATTGAGAACAAGTTCCTATCCAAGGATTACCGAAATAAATCTTTTTCAAGAAGTTGCAAAACCTTAAATAGATGCCTATGATAATGAGAGTATACTTAAAGTTTTATAAATTAAATGCGGAGTTGGATACATTGAGTAGGATGTTGAAAATGTTTCCATATATCTTAAGGAGCTTGAGTTATGATATTTAATGTGAGATTGATATCACGACTTTAAACATAGTCGAGAGATGCTTACCAAGCTACTTTAAAATATGGGTAGAAAGATTTCTAGAAAAAATAATGAGATGAGAAGAGTTCATGTGAGAGGCGACGAACAAACAAGTAACACAAAAAAATTAGGTGAATTTAGAGGAATAATATAATTCCCTAGAATCAAAGGTAGAGGTAGAGAATACAATCCTAGATGTTATAGGTGTGGAAATTAAGGCCATATGTCATGGGAATTCCCATATAATACTCCAACGTAGTAAAGGAGTATACATGTGGTTAAATATAGATGGCGGAAAGTGAGTATAGTAGAAAGTGAAGAAGTTGATGAAGTAGGAAAATCCTTGGTTTTCAAAAGGGATTTAATTTATTTAAGAAAAGGGAAAAATTAATCATTTATTGGAAAAGGAAAATTACTGTATGGATCCGAGGTTCAACGAGAAGAGCATACACAGAAGGTGGCCATCGTAGTCTAACACAACATTTCCATTTTCATTCCTTTGCAAGTGAGAAAAAGTGTCACCCTGATGAATTTCCAAGACTATTAATTTATGGGTTGAGCATCTAGAACGGTGACATTATTCATTTCAATTATTAAAATATGCAACAATATTCCCATAATCATTCACAAATCTTCAAATATCTCTTAGAAAAAAATAAAATGGATACATTTAGAAATTTGATGGAGATATTTTAAAATAAAATTTAAAGTACTACCCAACACATTTTCATTCAATCATAATAATATACATACAAATCCCCACAAACAAGCTTCTTGTATATTTCATCTCACGAGAGCAGAGCCATTACATGATAGATTCGTAGAAACTACACAAGATACTGCTCTTAATTTTTCCAAAACCATTCAACAAGTCAAGATTACAATATAATGTACCAAAAGACTTCAATATTCATTCCAACATTATCTTGACCTTTCTTTTCTCTCTCTTTCAAGCTTAATCTCTATGGTTATATATAGATTCACTCCTTTTATCTTGTCCATGCTTGCTTAATTTAGTATGCCTTAACAATATTTACAAAATCTAATTGCTTGTTTTACGTTTCACATGATTCTTTCAAATGTAACATCTCGATCCTTATTCCATAGACTTCACGAGTTCCAATGTAATTTTTTCTTTATCCACTTGTCATTTTGTTATTTTTTTCATGCTTTATGACCTATTTTACCATTTTCTTTTTTCGGCTTGCACTTCCTATCCATGCAACTCTTTTCGGAAAAAATGTTCAATATGCTTCCAAAAATGAAGGACCCAATAGGCCTCAACCAAAACCTATTGACTCACTTTTTTGTCAATCCTTTCTTTTCTCTCACGGTCCTTATTTAGGGTTGCAAAACTAATCTTTTCGATGTGTTTTTACCCCGGACTAGTTATTCTCCCTCAAATAAAGGACCCAAACCTAGAATGGTATGTGGGGATTGATTCTTGAAAGTGTTGTAATAATCGATCATAGTTGTGCCTGCTACGATCACATTGTAGTAGCACTTTGATCGATGAATTGGGTTGTGAACTACTGCAATTGGTTTATGAGGGTATGAAGAAAGCAAGTTTTTCCACTATCTTTGTGAAAGGGTGTGGTGGTGTGAGACAATGAAGCGAGGACTATGTGGTGGAGATTTAGTGAGTGAAGGAGCCGAGTTTATTACTCAATAATAGTTATAGGCCATATGGGCTCTTTAGGATTTTCATTAAGGTTTGTTAGATTTTGTAGCATCAGATGGTGTTATAGTTTTGAAATCTTGTGGAGAGGCTAAAACACATGATTTCTCCCAAAGCCAGAAATTTCTTCTGGAAATTCCACATAGACAGAGCTCAATTAAATTAACTGATCATCATTTCAATTTTTCCTAAGTCTAACTAGAAAGCTAGTTAAATTAATAGTAATTAATTGAGGAAGGTTATAATTCACTAGAAATTCACACGAATCAATTTGGATATGATCTTAGACATCTAATAAGTTTTAATCTTGATTGTTGGAGTTCCAACTTGTTGAAGCCTTGAAAATCGGCTGCAACAACATTAAGGGATAACCATCTAGTCTGGACCTTAAAGCAACTCCTTTTCCATTTGGAGTAGTGGCTCCAGTGGTTTAAGTAGAATCGATTACCTTTTTACCTATCGCTATTTGCTGTAAAATGTATGTTTAACTACCGATAAACGGGGATATCGGATCACTTCTTCACTGGCGATTAGGCAGAGAATGACCCATAAGCTGATTTGGGTTCGGCCAAACCACAACTAAGATTTTGCCTGCTTGAGAAGAGGACTTAAAAGAATGTAGAACTTAATCTAAATGCAAAACTTATTCTATAATGCAATGAAAAGAAAACTATTAAATCCTATCTCAATTAGGTAGAATATAGATCTATCCCAACTAGAGAAACAAGATGTTTTTAAATAATTGGGATTTAAATATGTTTGTTTTAAATGAATATCGAGTTAACGAAATAGTTCAATTAGCGATATTGTGAATACCAAACACATTCTATCTAGAGATATCTTAAGCTGAAATAATTAATCAACAACACTTAGTTCTTAAAATGATATTGATCATTTAATGAGTAGCTTAAATAATTAAATAATAACATGCGGAAATAGTTCACAACATATCACTATTCAATAAATTAGTTTTATAAGACAATTTTACGAGTAAATAGTTACTCACTCGAAATCGAGAATTCAACCCATAAGAGTAGAGATAAATAATAACATAAATTAAAGCAAAATTACTCATGCGTAGGAAATACACGAAGTATGCGAGTAAATTGACATATTCATATTATCATAAAATAAAACCTGACATTTAAAATAATAGTATCAAAAATACCAATTTATTAACTCCATTTCTCCAACTTCGGTCTCGATAGTCTTTTACAATGCCATGAACTCACTTTCCAAATCGGGCTACGGTAGTGCAGAGTCTTTTCATTATACATAACTCAGGAATGTAAAATAAAAACCTCGATAATCTCCAGGATATGAAATTCCTCTCCTCTCACCCTAGAAACTCTATATTCTAATTACATAATTGCTTTTTAGAATCCCGAATGTGCAAAGGAGAAAGCTACATTACGATACAATCTTCCATTTATAATATTTTCAAAAGTAATTTTGAGAGGAAAGTTTGTTGATAAAAAATACTGCCCAATCCACTTTTATTTGCTCAAAAATTCCAATATTTAATTGTTGGAGCATTCTCATTGATTGAGATATTTTTCTTGATATTCTCTTCTACTATTTTCTGCAAAAGAAATCAAAATAAATTAAGATGTAACAATCGAGATCAAAATGCCATTACGGCATTTAAAAAAAATCTAATCAAATACAATTAAAGAAATAATTAAAAAGGAAATTCAAGCTTTCTATTGATTTATGTGATGATTTAATTGGAAAAATATATTATTGATGAATGAATCTGCACTTTGGAAGAGGCTTGGGCAAATGAAAATGAAGAAAATAAACTGAGAACATTGATTTTGTTTTAGAAATTCGGAGCTTGATCTTATGTCTGTTTTTAGACCCAATAAATGACTAAATCTATTAGTGAAATCTCCTCAAAAATGTTCTTCTTGATTTTCTCTTTCTAATGAGCCATCCTGGGCCTCATTTGGCCAAGTAAAACTCAATCTATGAGCTTCCAACGTTGATAAGTCAAATCTGGCTTAAATCTGGAAATTCTGTTGCTAGGCTAAAAATCAGAATTTTAATTTAAAAAATCTAATCTTAAATTAGACTCTAATTATTAATTAATTCTGACTTAATTGTTAATTATACACTAAACTAATTATTTAATAAACTGTTTATTAATTAATATTAATCCAATTATTAATTATATTTTAATTTAATTAAATTTATTATATTTTATATATTAATTAATTTAAAATTTAATATTAAATATTAAATATTATTTTAATATTAGACTAAAACTATCCTACCTCTTTACTCATACGTTAATGTATTTAACCATGAATTCGAATCAATTCGAAATAACCAACGTGAGAATGAATTTAAATTAAAAGTCATGGTTTGACTCCATATCGCATCGCACGAATGGTTTGACTCCATATTGCATCGCACAAAACCTTGAGTCGGGGTTGTATAAATTGAGGACTCCCGATGCGATGGAGCGATCACATTATTATTTTTAGATGTAAGTGTTATGAAACTAAGGCTAATGCTTCTAAGTCTTTTGACTCCTGAGCCATCGCATATCGGCGATCGGGGAATGGAGGTCATTGGGGTTTTTTAAAAGAATGTTGCGATAAGAAATCCCCGATACGATAAAAATCTTTGATGCGATGTAATAAAACTCCTTTTTTTATTATATATATATATATGAAATTTTGATTTAATTAATTTAGTTATATTATATATAATAATTAATTTAATTAATTTATGATTTAATATTAAATATCGATTTTTTATTTTGGTTTTATTTTAATGATTTTTAATTAAATTATGAAATTATCTAAAGTGTATTTTCTTATCTAAAATACAGCCATTTTGATAAAAATAAATTACAACCACTTTGACATTTTCAGTTTTCGAAATTAGTAATTTATTTGAAAATAGAAAATTGGAATAAATGACTAAAATCCCGATGCTTTATGATTTGGCTGTATAAGTAAAAAATGAAAAATGTTAGTAATAACTAACTATGGGTTAATATTTAAAATAAATGCATTATTGAACTAATTTAATTACAAAAATGGAATATTGTACATTTTACGCATTTTTTGACCCAGGCAACATAATTGATTAGACTTCAAAGGAGTGCCATTTACAAACCAGTTGACCAAATGAGGCAAAACAAGTATGAACGGGAAGCTTATAAAAAATAGATTTCAACCAAGCAATCAAAACAAAAATCTAAAGAAGATGAAAAAATTAAGAAAATCGTGGGGTAATTAACTTAATAAAAATCCTAAAAGGCATTTAGCCAAATTTTTTATAGAAAGGGTCCCCATTATTTGAAGTGAACAAGTCAAAAATGGGGGGGTTGTGTTTTACCACAACAATGGCGACATACGAGAGAAGAACCAGTTATCTCTGTTTGATATGAATGAGATTTTCCTAAAATTAAAGAAGTGAAAATTATTTTTGGAATGCTTGACTAGGTTCATTAATCTGAATAAAAGCAAGAATGATATTATTGTAATTTTCTTAAAATTTCTCATAAATTAAAATATTTCAAAACTCTATATCAATTCTTAATTAGTTGTAGGGATAAAGTAGGGGTCACTTTACAACTTAGCTTTTAAAATGTACTCATTTGTCACAGGTAGAGCCACTTGTGCCACCAAACATCTATAATCTCGACAGGGTTACCTTTTAATCATGAATGATTCAGAATCCCATCTATTTAAGAATTATTGACCTAGAGATAAATCCATTTATATATGTTTATTTTTTATTTTTATTTTTTTAGTTCTTAAAAGCCATTGCCCTGTTTTTATAGCCAGATAGTTGACAATGCCATTCACTGGTTATAACTGCACTGAACAAGCTGGCTCGTGATGAGACCCCTTCTCTTATAATTGTTTGCAATCATAAGCCATTACCCTGGTTTGTTTAGCAGTGTCGGTAATGTCAGCCTATTTTTCCCCTATGATCATGGTAAGCAGGCTCATGATGAGACCTCTTATCTTTTAAATTTAAATATATTTTTGGATTACACTCTAGAAAAACAAAACTCTTTTGAACAAGGAGAATCATTGACTCCTTAAGAGTTCAGAATGACAATTTCAGAGTTAAAATTCCGTTGCCGTAAAGTGTCTTTACTTGGTTAAAAATAAATTTTCTTGACTGATAATAGAATTTTGAAAGATCTTAATAAAATATCAAAATCTCAAATTAATTATGATTTTGGTGAAAAATAAATTTCTTAGATTTTATAATACTTCGTCAAATTCTTTTGTTCTGTAATCTCTTCCCTAAGTATGTCTACCTTTATAATAAGAAAAAACAAACCTTATTAAGAGATTTTAAGAAAGAGCTAATAGTAAACTATTATCAATTTTTTTTCCCATGTATGCCAACCATAATTAGGTAATAATAAGGCCTCCTATATATATCATGGTAGAGTCACCAAAATTAAAACTGAAAATAAAATGAAAAGAATTCTTAAGCTAAAGCGAGAAAAGAAATTAGCAATCAAAAAAAAAAATGAAGAAGTTTAAAAGTGGAAAGGAAAATCCTAATTTTGAAACACAAACTCTAACAAGAATGTTTATACCAATGTCTCAACAAAATGAAGTAAAAGAAAATAATCATGTAATTATTCCTTCTTATGTTGAGATTCAAATGAATTATGCCTTGCAGGGTTGTAAATGTTTTAGGCTTTAAATAGTAGTGATGATAAAATTCAGCCACAATGAAAAAATTTTGTCTGATGTCAATCTTCTTGCTTCTAAGCATCATCTTAAATATTTTCTAATAAAAGGAATTCTTAAAGAAGCAAACTAAAGGTTCAAAAACTTCCTAGTGTAACTGTTTCAGCGAATATTATCGCTGCTTCATGAAATAAAACTAGGAGAAGAGTATAGGACTTTCAAAATATGATCTGGCAGATGATTGAAAGCTTTTATGCAGAGCTGAAAAACAAATTTAAATATCAACATAATTTAAAAAACAAAACTTAAAATTAATTAAAATGGGTACATGAATCTTACCATTGGATAATGGCATTTGATCTTACCTGAAAGGTATCGGTTTCTCCAATACTAGCTGATTTCTTCTTTTAATTAACATTAAAAACATGAAGAACTCAAACTAACCAAAACCCTATAATCCAAAATCATTATTTATTTTATTTAAACTAAAGAAAGCAGTAAAATGTAAAAAAGGGAATGCTTTATGTTCAAGGAAATCGAAATTAAAACAAATGCATGAGAAATGAGATTGAGAATTTGTACTAATGAATGTTCTCAAAATATTATAAGTTTCATACAAACTCCATGATTTTTGTAAATTGTCCAAAGTTAAGACCAAATTTAAGATAATGAAATTTAAAGATAAAGAGGTCTTGAATTTCATATTTAATTATGGAATTATTTAAAACTGAAATACATGAGAAATCAAAATGATTTAAATATGCTGCAAATTTTTCATTGATTGCTTTAGTACCATAGTGGTTACCCAAAATTTCTTTTGAAATATTTCATACAACATAATGCCTTATTGGATGATTCACATTGTATGTTTCTTCACTGTGCTTAAAGTTCAATCTGCAAAATTTAACCTTTGTTGATATGCCATATATTGATTAAATGTTAATGGCATAAAGACATGCATTGGAGTCTATCGCATCGGAAGTTATAATGAAAAATTTTCGATATGAGAACATGCGATGAGATGGAGCAATTGCGACATTGAATTATTGTTATATCAAGAATCGAGGAATAGTCGCATTATGATTTATACTTTGCATATCACACATCGTATATCTCACATCACACATTGGACGTTGCACATTGCAGATTCAGAATAGTGACATGACCATGAATAAAAATGCGATGAAGCAATTGCGATATCGGCATATCGGAATATAGGACAATAGTCATGTCGAAAATGCCAATATGATTCTTGCGATAGCGACAATGCGATGGATGATGCGGCTCTGGGCGATCGGAAAAATTAAGTTGAAGATGTAATACAACATGATACACCTATATGCGATGAAGAATGGACCTGGTAAATTTATTACGACATTTTAATATCATATCGGATCTGAGACATCGGTACCTTTAAAATTATGCCCTTACCATTATTGCGATTGAACGAATGCGATATTTCTTATTAACTTGATTTAAATTTGATATCGGGTCCCTAATTATGTGGAAATCACAATACTGGTAAAGTCATTTTATCGGAGATGGATGATTCAAGATAATGGGAGTATATTCAACTGAAAACATCTGATATGCGAAATGCGATATAACATTTTATGAGAGAATGAGTGAGGTAGCACATTGAAGGTTTTGCATCAACAATTTGTTATCATAATATGCTAAGAGCTACTTCTGATTACGATACAAATGGTTGTGATAAGGATGATGTGATATCGTTGTTGTAGACAATTTTGTCATCCCCTAGAGACAGCCTAGAGTTTTCATAGACCAGTGCCTATGACATCTTAACATAGCAAGGAGCTCATAATATATCTTGGGTTGTCAATCCAAAAGCTCTCTTACTATTTCTTGTAAAACAGGGAAATTAATTCAAATGGAACCAAACTCTCTCAGAAGCTGATACAAAGATAAGAATAATGTAGGAGCAGCATGCAAAACTCCAATACAAAAACATCAGATAGTTAAGAGACAGCTTACTGCAAAGAGGGCCAGTTCAAGTAATATGCCACAGAAATCAAACATCAGAAAGTGGATGCAGTGAAGAAACATGAAGAAGATACTAGTTAGCATGAGGTTGATACCCAGATACACAACAGAACCACATATGGGCTTATCCAACTAAGAATCCATACATGACAATGGCGTTTTAAAAGCACCCTCCTCAAGTAACTAATATAGCAGAAAATATGGATGAAATGAACATGGAACAATATATCATGACTAGGCCTATTTAAAGCGCTTGACTAATCCAAGTATGGGCACCAATTAAGATGAATCCTTAATAAAGACCACTGAGCCACTCGCATTCTAGAACATGATACAAGAAGATAAATAGCATGAAACGAGATATTATATTAACACATAAGAAAAGATTACATACTGTGGGATACCAAAGACCAGAATCCTCATTACAGTTATAACTCCTCCTCACTGAGACCCTACAGGCTCTGAGCCTTCATACAAAAGTATTACAAGATGCATACAAGAACTTCTTACTGCACAGTTTACGGATAGAAATATGGAACCCTTACAATGCCTTTCTTTCTAGTTTTTATAGGAGAAGGAGAAAACTCTCGAGAATGAGGTAGGTGATATACATTTAATGATCTTATTTAAAACAAATTTGAAAGAAAAACCCGCCTATGCATGTTTGGCGGTGCTGAACTGGTGCAAGTACTCTGCTACAACTTCATGAAATAAATGCTGAGGATGAAAATCTCCTGATGAACAAGACATAAGGAATAAAATATATACATGCTTTGTACTTAGCGGGAAGAGAAAAATCTACTGCAATAAAACCTTGGGGTTGCTTGTATTTGTGCATGGTACTCTCGTCCCTCTATCTTTGAACTGAAATCCCATGTCTTTAATGCAGGGCATCGCATTTCTCGATCTTTTACTGATTTTTGTAGGCTGTCCCATTAATATTTTCTCCGTCATAGATCTGCCTTTTGATTTTCTCTGGAGGGTTCGAGGGGTTTTCTTTCTATTCACATCAAATGGAGTCACATCATAGCAACTACCTCCAGTTCCCATCTTAAATTTCTCCCTCGGAGACTGTTAATGGCGGTGCAATGAGCCTCTGTAAGAAAAGCAGTGGATAGTGGTATTTCTCAGCCACGGAAAACCTGAAAAAACCAGAACTTGTTAAATAAAACCAATCACATGGATGGCGAACACGACGGGGTTGATGGAAATGATGGTGTAAGTCTGAGGAGATGACGAAACGATACGAGGTGGCGGAAGACACAGAGGGACCACGGTGGATAGACAGGGCGAGGATATATATAACATGAACACTGTAACATGACAAGAAAATGAAGTAGATGAATGATGGAGGTGAACGTATAGGACACGTGGGCGTACGGAGGATCAAGCGGAGGGGGTGACGTGGAGATGTGGAGTCAACAGGCGGAGGAGAATGTGTCCTGGACCGTCGAATTTTGAAACCGGATCAACGGCTCAAAGGCACTGGGAGCGATGTAACGGTGGGCCACGGGACATTGTAGACTAGCGTTAACACTTGTGCAACTAAGTCAAGCGGTAGCCATTGGATGAAGACTTTGAGATCTGACAGTTTACGATCATTCCGCTACCCGGAATTTGACCAATCTTTAATGTGCGAAATGGGCGGTTTGGAAATCGTATGGCGGGACACACGTCACCCAGCGTATGGAATCGCTGGGTCTGCGGGAAATACCGCCATCCTCGGATAGGTGGTGCGGAATGAAACCAGTGGTTTTTGCACAGTGTTCGCGGGAAGGCTCAGCGAGGACCACCACAGTAAACCAGCTCTGCTCCATCGATTGGATTTAATCGGACGACCACGAATGCCCCCGAAACTTTGAATGATTAGCCCTTTTCCCTCAGGCATATGGTTTTGCACACGGGTTACATGGAAGAGAGAATAAGAGTGGTTAAGGCTAAAGGGCTAGGCTCGATATGTTTTTTGAATGCAGGTTTTTAACCTTTGAAGAGTGTATTTTTCGGCGGAAAGGGTAACGGTAGAAAGAATATGAGGGTTTTTGGCCACGGTACCAGTTTTGAAAGGTTCATGAGGAGCATTAGGCCGAAAATTTAAATGAGGGGGGCACATTGATAACATCGGCTCCAGCTGGGGATGGCGTGTTCAGTCTTGGACACATCGAGAACTTGCAAACCACTGATCATCTTGTATGTAGATTCCGCTCTTCAGCCCTTTTGCTTTTTCTTCAAAACGCCTTAGCGCGCAGCCCTTATTAAAATAAAATCTGAAACAAAGTCTATATACAACATAATACAATAGGCATACTCTGCCCGAATCAAAATTGAAAATAGGGCTTGAGGAATTGACCATTTACAGGGGAATCGAGCAGATCACCCTGTAATTTTTCCAATATGAACGTGTTGTTGCCTCCCTGCTCCACAACTTTAAATGGACCAAGCCAAAGTGAATCAAATTTAGCATGCTTGCCCTTCTCTGCTCTTCAAACGTCCCATCTGAAAACCAGGTCTCCAATTTGAAATTTCCTATCTTTCACATGCCGATCAAAGATGCTTTTCATTTTCTCCTGATACTCCGCTAATCCATGATTCACTTGGCTCCGTGTTTCTTCCAATTCTACCAGTTGGTTAATCCTTCTGACCATACCATCCGGTTCTTCCTGGCTTTCCTGCATGTAACATGCCACTGGCAAAGCCAATTGCTCGGGAAACACAACTGCTCATCCGTATACTAATTCATAAGGAGATTTCCCTGTTGCTCTCTTGCTGGTTATCCTATTCACCCATAGAGAAAATTTTAATTGGGAATCCCAGTTTTTCTGATTCTCATTTATTGTTTTCTTCAAAGTCCTCACCAGGGTTTTATTTGAGGACTCTGCCAAGCCATTCCCCTGTGGATAGTAAACCGTGGAGTGATTCAATATGATGTTGTACTGCTGACAGAAATTTACGAACCTGGCAGACTTGAAGGCTTGTGCATTATCAATTACAATTCTAGAAGGACAGTCAAAACCTAGATATGATATTTTCTTCCACAAATTTGATTATCATAGCATCTGTAGCATTTCTTGCAGGTATGGCTTCCACCCATTTTGTAAAATAATCCGTGGTTGTTAGTATCCATTTATATTGGCCACTTGATGGGGGGTGTATTTCCCCTATAAAATCTAAACCCCATTTCTGAAATGGCTCATTTACATGAATAGGAATCAAGGGTAAAGCTGCCAATTTCTGTCTTTCTACAAATCTTTGGCACTTGTCACATGTTCTGACCCAAGCAAAAGTATTTGTAAATAATTTTGGCCAGTAGAAGCCAGCCTTCAGGATATTATGAGCTGTAGCCCTCCAGCTGTAATGTCCTCCATAGATTCCTTCATGAAATTCTGTCATTATATTCTCCACTTCATTTTCTGTAAGGCATCATAGTAATATTCCTGAAGGATCTCTCCAATATAGCTATCCATTAGCAACTATGTATTTCTGGGATTTCATTCTTACAGCTTTGTATTTTACCTTATCACAACATGGAGGACAGCTGAGTGTTAAAAGATATTCAAATATTTCTTTATACCAAGGACTAGTGAGATATTCTGTGTGTATCTTTTGAGTGGCCAGCTCTAGTCCATGATGTCCTTCTCCTTCTTCTGACTTCTCATTTGCTATCATGGAAAACTTTATGCCTAGAGCTTGATGATTTGATTCTGACAAAATTTCAGCTAGCCCTTGTCCTTTAACCAGCTTAGTGGTTCTTATGTCCAGATCGTACTCCTGTATTTTTTCAATCCATCTTCCTCTTTTGCCTTCACTGTCTCCTTGAACGAGGATGTCTTTGACAGCTGCTGTAGGAACATATGCAGTAATGTGGTATTGCAAAACATATGTTCTAAAATCTTTGAGAGACTTCACCAAGGCATATGCCTGCTTTTCTAGTATGTTGTATTTCAATTCTGCATCATGCAACACCTGACAGAAAAAGGCTATCGGTTGCTCAAATCCATCTTCATTTTTCTGCAACAAGACTCCAGCTACTGTATGAGGTGAAGCAAATGAAAAGATCATAAATGGCTTTGCATAATCTGGCCCAGCTAGCACAGGAGCTTCAACAAATGCCTGTTTTATCCTTGTGAATGCATCTCTAGATTCTTGGGACCATTTTACTTCATTATTCTTTTTCAACATATCAGTTATATGCCTAACTATCTCAACATAGTTAGGAATAAACCTTCTTATAAAATTGATTCGGCCTGAGAATACTTGCACTTCCTTCTTATTCCTGGGTAAAGGAATACTATTTATAACTTCAACTCTCTTAGGGTCTATTTTCACACCATATTTAGTTACAATGTGCCCTAAGAGTTTTCCCTCATCTACTGCAAATAAATATTTTTGAGGATTGAGGGAAAGACCATACCTTGTGCATTTTCAAAAGGTTCTCTGCAAGTGCTGAATGTGTTCAGTATCATTCTTTGAAAATACTGTGATATCATCCAAGTATACCACCAGAAACTTGTCCTGCTCTCCAACAAAAGCTATGTCCATTGCCCTCTAAAAAGTAGCTCCTGCATTAATTAGCCCAAATGGCATCCGGGCGTACATAAATGTACCCCATGGTGTTGTAAATGCAGTTTTCTTCTAATCCTCTAGGAAAACCGCCACCTGATTATAACCGGAAAAGCCATCCATCATTGACATTCTGGATGCTCCCACCACTTTTGCAGGATGTGGTCCATCTTAGGCAGTGGATAATTATCCTTTAGAGATGCTCTATTTAAATTCCTGAAATCCACACATAATCTTATTTCTCCATTCTTTTTTCGAACAGGGACAATATTTTCCACCCATTCAAAGTACCTTAGTGGCACTATTATTTTGGCTTGTGGCAGCTTCTTGATTTCTTTTTCAATTGAAGGGAGGAGCAGAGGATTTATCTGTTTGAGCTTCTACTTATATGGTTTTTCACCTTCCCTTAGAGGAATTTTATGCTGCATTATATTAATATCAAAATTTTTTAGGTCCTGATAGGACCATGCAAACACATCCTTATATGACTCAAATAGCTTCAAATATTTTCTTTTATATTCCTCTGAAACCTTTTTGGATAATTTTACGATTTTGGGCTCAGCATCAGTGCCCAAATTCAAGTCTTCCACTTGATTTTCTTCTAACACTTTGTTTGGCTGCAATGGAATATCATCTTTGTTAAATAATCTTTCTAGAGGCACCAGCCCTCTAGGGATAATATTTCATTTTAGCTGTAGCACTTTACTTCCTGCCATTTCATTTTCCCATTTGTTATCTGCAATACTTTCAGCCTCTTCTTCCTCATTATCATCAATCTCAATATTGGAGAACTCTCCCACTGTATCCAAGAATCTCTTCATTTGTTCATCATCTTCAAATACCTGCCAGTGTTTAATATTATCTAGGATTGATGGTCTGTATCGTACTTCAATTTCGTACCTTAAAATAGGATTATGTGGAGGACGAAATGTACTTGCAGCCACAGCAAGAGAGTCTGCCATTCTATTCTGCTCCCGAGGCATGAACTGTATGTTAAATGCCAAGAAAAAATTCTCCACCATGTCCCATACTTCATTTCTATAGGCTCTCAGCCCTGGATGCTTATTTTGAAATTGATTTCTAACCTGCCTTACCACTAGCTCAAAGTCTCCCATGAATTTTAAACTTTGTATTCCCATATTCTTGGCTGTCTGTAATCCCAACAAAAGTGCTTCATATTCAGCCACATTATTGGTAGCTTTGTATTCCAATTTAAAGGGCAGTGTCACCCATTTTCCTGTAGGAGATATTAATAGCACTCCAGCTCCATTACCTTCCTTTGAATTTGCTCCATCAAAATGTAAATTCCAAATTTCTGATCCCTGACCTTCTGCAGGCTGCTCAGCTTGGATTTGACCAAAAGGGGGCTCTTGGGCATAATTTTGGTTTTCTTATAACATCAAACATGATAAGTCTCCCTCTTTGTTATAAACTAGGGAATTCTCTGAGCAGTCAACCTTAGTTACCATTTTAACAAATCTAGTCTCCTTGTATAACCTCCTCTCCTGTCCCCCAAAGACTGGGACCGTAGCATATGTTAAGTCCATTTTGAGTGATCCACCAATTTTTGTAACCCAGGATCTTGACAGTAACATGCCAAAGCAGGCTGGGATATCAGCAACCACAATGTCCATGACCACACTTTTTGCTTGGATTTGTGCCAGATTGACCACTAAATCTTTAATCATTCCCAAGCATTTAACTCTTTTGGAATCAAATGAGTATAGGTCTTTATATGGTCTTGTATTTTGCAGTCCTAGTTGCTCCATGACAGATAGAGGCATAAGGTTATGGGAGGCCCCAGAATCTAGCATGCAGTTGTGTAACATCAGGTCATGAATAACTAAAGACACGTAAAAAGGAGGAGTAGAAGGGTCTATTTCCTCTACATGTGGGCCAAATACTACCAGGGGTCTTTCTTCTTGGAGGTTCAAACTATCAGGCACAATTGGTATTTCAGGAGGAAGCATGAAGGAAGTAACTTGAGACTGATATGCAGGCTATTTTAACAGCTCGGTTAGGGGGACTGGGATCTTAATTTTCTCGAGCTCTTTTTGTAAATTAAAAGTAGAGGAAGGATTTTCTGTTACGACTTCTTTAAATTCTTTGTTTTTAGCTGAAGATTTAATTTCTTTTGACACTGACTCAGCATTAGGAGGACTGACCACTTTTGAAGAAGAAGGAATCTGATCATTAGGCTGTAAGGGAGTATTTAGAGTATTCTTACCTTTTTCTGTGTTTCTCTTTGTTTCTGAGTCCTTCTGAGCAGGTACCTCCTTCTGAGGTGGCTCCTCTTCTTGATCTTGAGTTCGGGTCCTCTTCCTTGAGGATCTGAGATCATATTTTCTATTAAAGCGCGCTTGCATGAAATCAGAAAATTGTTTACAATAATGATCAATCTCTGCTTCTTCTTCTTCTTCTTGCAATGGGCATTCCATTTCATCATTGTTTGAGAAAGCAAGATTTGAATCTTCTAGTTCATAAGCAGCATCTTCTATGGAGTCTTTTGTTGGACCTTCCAGGTGCAAGGGATGTGGTACCTGATCTTACTGCTCCTTTGCTTCCCTAGGCAATATCTGCAGTGGCGGTCTTTTGTACTGGGGATTGTATCCTCTGTTTGGAGCATTATAAAAATTCTTGGGGGTTGAATTCTTAGCCTCCAGTTCGAGTTTGACCATCTTCTTTATCATTTTTATTATTTCATCCATCTTGTCTAAATCCTTCTCTTGGCTAGAGGAGGAAACCTCTTCTTTACCTCTCCTCCTAGTATCCTGTTCAACTTTTCCCTTTAATTTCCCAGTGGAGGCAAAGTTTTCTTCCAACTCCAGAGCATTTGACTGAGCATCATCTAAGGTAGCAGGTTGTATTTCCCTTAGAGAGAATCCAAAATCTGAGTCAAATGCTGCTATGAAAACAACTTTGGCAGCATTCTGATGTGGCTTCATATCAGCAGGGAGATTTAGACATAACTTATTAAATATCTTGATAAACTCTGACACTCCTTCATTATGTTTCTTCTTAAGATTATTGAACCTAGTGAGACACTGTCCATGATATTTCTTTTCTCCCCATTTCCTGAGAAACGTATTCTCCATGTCATCCCAGGTGGTCACTGAACGGTTTCCCAAGGTCTTGAACCATTTTCTGGCTTCACCCTCCAAATATTGTACAAATAATCTTAAGACCACATCCAAATGTTCAACATTTAAGTTTTCTGCAAAGGAGCAGAAAGTCTCAAGATGTTTCTGAGCATCAATTTAATTTTCTCCATTAAATCTAGGTAGAATCTTCAAATAATCCTGTGGCATATCATTCAACACTTGAGGTAAAGCCAGTGGAGCATATTTGTTCAATAAAAAAGCTGGTACATTTGCCATTGGAGGAGGTGGGGGTTGTGCAACAGTCTGAGATACAAATGAAGGAAGGGGAGGGAGAGGAGTATGTGCGATAATCAGAATGTGCAGTACAGAGGTTTGAGGTGTGGATGGAAACAATTCACGATTAACAAAGGCTACCTCTGTAACTTCTTTAATTTCCTCAGCCTCAGGAGTAGGACGAAAATCCTCTTCAATCCTGGCACCTCCCCTAGGTGGACTTTCTAAATAACATTCTGGATTTTCTTCGGTGGGATCGGGATGTTCGGTTCTAATTTCTTGAGAAGAAGAGGGCGTACAATTTGCTACATAATATTCAGGGATTTCAGCACGAACTAATTTCCTCTCTTTCAAAATTCTTTTATGAATGATCTTCTCTGGGTCAGACACGTAGGGTGTCTTCGACTGAGATGTATCTGACCTCAAATGTGGCTTACGAGGAGCCAGGACTACCAATAGATTTATCAAATAAATAACAGTGTAGTCGCCAAGGTGAGAGATACGCAACTCTTCAAATCTCTTTGCTCACCTGATTAGAGAGTGAATATGATTTGTCGAGGCCCAGGGAAACTGATATTCTTAAATTCGTCCCCGGAAACGGCGCCAGAAAAATGTTGTAGACAATTTTGTCATCCCCTAGAGACAGTCTAGAGTTTCCATAGACCAGTTCCTAGGACATCTTATCATAGCAAGAGAACATGAAATATAGCTTGGGTGTCAATCCAAAAGCTCTCTTACTATCTCTTGTAAAACAAGGAAATTAGTCAATGGAATCAACCCTCGTGGTTTGACATAAAGATAGACACAAGAAATGAAGTTCCAAGCTACAGGAATACAGTGGCATCAGTAATAAATAATATATACCTATCGTTAAAGAGGCACAACAGTAGAATATGCTGTCAGAAATCAAATATCAGGAAGTGGATGCAGTGAAGAAACATGAAGAAGATACTAGTTAGCATGAGGATGATACCCAGATACACAACAAAACCACATATGGGCTTATCCAACTAAGAATCCATACATGACAATGGCATTTTAAAAGCACCCTCCTGAAGTAACTAATATAGCAGAAAATATGGATGAAATGAACATGGAACAATATATCATGACTAGGCCTATTTAAAGCGCTTGACTAATCCAAGTATGGGCACCAACTAAGATGAATCCTTACTTAAGATCAGTGAGCCACTCACATTCTAGAACATGATACAAGAAGATAAATAGCATGGAATGAGATTTTATATTAACACACAAGAGAAAATTACATACTGTGGGATACCAAAGACCAGAATCTTCATTACAGTTATAACTCCTCCTCACTGAGACCCTACGGGCTCTGAGCCTTCATACAGAAGTGTTACAGGATGTATACAAGAACTTCTCACTGCACAGTTTACTAATAGAAATCTGTAACCCTTACAATGTCTTTGTTCTTGGTTTTTATAGGAGAAGCCAGAAAGCTCTAGAGAAAGGAGGTAGGTGATACACATTTAATGATCTGATTTGAATAAAATGGCAGAAAAAATTCACGCCCACACTATGAACGACTAAATATAAACAGCTGTACTTTACAATCTACCTCTAGAAATAAATGCTGAGGATGAAAATCTCCTCATGAACAAGGCACAAATAATAAAATATACAATGTTCTGCTCTTTACTGAAAGGGAAAAAATCTGCTGCCGTAAAACCTTGAGATAGCTTGCAGTTGTGCATAGTACTCTCAGCTCTCTATCTTTGAATTGAAATCCCAGATCTTTAATGCAGGGCATCGCATTTCTCGATCTATCACTGATTTTTGTAGGCTGCACCATTAATGTTTTCTCCGTCACAGATCTGCTTTTTGATTTTCTCTGGAGGGTTCGAAGGATTTTCTTTCTATTCGCATCAAATAGAGTCACATAATAGCAACTACCTCCAGTTCCCATCTTAAATTTCTCCCTCGGAGACTGTTAATGGCGGTGCTCTTGACTTCTGCGAACAAAGCAGTGAATCATAATGATTTTTCTACCGCAGCAAACCTGCAAAACCAAAAACCCATTAAAGGAAACAATGCATGGAGGCGGCAATGCTAAAAGAGGTGACTGTGTGACAAAGTGGCATGGTAGCATGGCGGAAATGCGCAGGGTGGTGGTGGAAACACAGTGGGATAACGAAAGATGCATAGATGGAAGTTTATACCATACAAACGCTAAAATAAAATGAATAAATAGAATATACGACAGGGATAAGCGTGACTCTGTGGACACGTGGAGTGGATGAAAAGGATGGACGAAGGACAGGTGGAAGAATGACGTGGCTATAGACTTAGTCAAATGGGGGAAAATGCAGATAATTATTAGCCACACGATCGATGGACGAGATCAACGGTTAAACAGCATCAACGGACAATGCGTGGTGGGCCAGGAGCGTGATTAGCCTGAGTTAAGTCGCAGGCAACTTGGGAGGACGACCACCATTGGATGAAGGCTGACAGATCCGACGGCTGCTATGGATTCTGCTACCCGACCTTTGCTCGAAATTTAATGCGCAAAATGGGTGGTTTTCGGGCCAGTACAAAAGACACGCGACGCACATTCAATGGAATCGCTGGGTTTTGTGGAAAACCATTGTCACGGCAAAGGTGGTGCGGAATGAAACCACTGGTTTCAAAAGCATGGGGACCACCACAGAAAACCAGCTCCGCTCTGTCGATTGGATTTGATCGGATGGCCATGAATTCCCCCGAAACTTTGAATGATTAGCCCTTTCCCCTCAGGCATATGGTTTTGCGCCCGGGTCACATGGAAGACAAAATAAAAGTGGCTAAGGCTAAAGAGCTAGGCCCGATATGTTTTTGAATGCAGGTTTTTAACCTTTGAAGAGTGTATTTTTTGGGCGGAAAGGGTAACGGTAGACAGAATATGAGGGTTTATGGCCATGATGGCTGATCCAAAGGGTTCATGAAGAGCATTAGGCCAAAAATTTAAATGAAGGGGAAACATGGATAACAGGATGAATGACATATAATGGAGATAATAGAAAAGGTTTCAGGGACAAAAAATTATTTCTTAAGGAGTTAGAGCCATGGAAAAGCTCAGGGAAGCTTAAGGGCACCGATAGAAGAGGTCAAGTCTAGGGGAGCCAATATCCATCTTCAGAGGGATAGCAGCCATTCCAAGAGTATGATGGTATTCTAAACCCAATGGTATAGTCAAAATAACCATTGGAGTTGATTAATTACTTGCAAAAGGAATTCTCCATCATAATCCCAAAGAGCCAACTCAATTGACAAGGGCTCAAGGAGACGTAGCCCATGACATTCAGGTGAACTCCTTTATTAAATTTGCCGTTACGTGTTGATGATTATTTTCTGCACTTTATGGTTGATGTAAATTATTATTATCAGCAAAAAAAAATGTTTAATCCCTCACACTTGAAGTATTAAAACAGTTTAAAACACATACACCTGATTCAAATATTCAATTCCACACTATCAAGTATAAGAAAGATCTTAATTTGTTTTAACTCTGTGGGAGGTGCTTGCATAGCATAACAAGTCAGCCACCCATTTTAGATCAGGTGGTATCATAGCGCTAGGTTGTTTTCTTGACAAAGAACTAGGTTGTTTTCTTGACAGGGCACTAGGTTGCTTGTTTGACTTGAAAGGTATTTAACAGTGCAAAGAATTTAACCGTTTACAAATTGAATGATGCTTACAAGTTTGAGTTTTCTAGAGGTGAAGGGGAGCTAATGTTAGCTAAGTCCAGAAGAGGACAAGAAGGAATAAGGCTGAAAGAATTCTCCTTACCCAAAGGACCTCAAGGAAACCCTTGAAGCACAAGAGGGATTGTTTGCAAAAGGTTGCTTGAAGAAGAGATACAAGTTGCAGTTAGAGCTTGAGTCTACAACTAAATTTTTAAGAAGCTTTATCATTTTTTTTTTAAGCCAAATTCATCAAGTGAGGTTTTTAAATCCTCCTTTACAAGACCTTTTTATGAAGAGATGAAGCGTAACTTCTACGTCCTGAAGGATATGGTGTAAATTCTGTATGAAGATGGAAGGGAAAGCACTAGACTTCATGAGAAATTGGTTGCTATGAAGCAAGATAAAGAAGAACTTCTTCAGGGAATGCATCATATGTGATGCATCTCCATCATGCTAAAGAGGCCTTAGCCAAATACATGGTTGAAGTAGAGGTAAATCACTCAAATTCGTCTTCAAATTCCTCTTTAGATAGATGTGTAGGTTCATTTGAAAAGCACACTAGAGGTATAGGGTCGAAGTTGATGTTTAAAATGGGCTATGAAGGCAAGGGTCTAGGAAAACATGCAAAATTCATGATTGATCCTATTTTGGTTGAGGAAAGGCCTAAGAAGTTTGGTCTAGGCTATGTTCAATCTTATGGCGAAAACTCTACAACCATGAAGGCATTTGAGACAACTCCAAGAACCTCTGTTGCAAGTTCAAACCCACAAACATGTCAAGTTAATTTTCAAGTTGAATGCCATTGTTTGAAGCCTATGTTGCAGCAAGATGTTTGTAGAGATGCACCTTATGGCGAGAAAGAGAGTTCTGACAACTTTCAAGATATGAACACTGATGTTGGTCTTCAAAAGAAAGCTGGAACCTCTACAAGTTCATCTCCTCAAGAAGGTAAAAAATATGGACATGCAAAGCAACATTTGAGGTATAATTCTTCCCATAGTCAAGTTGATTATTTTTATGTTAAGCATGGAAAATATGCATGCATGAAAGTGAGAAAGATTTTTTGTTCCTATTGTGGTATGTGTAACCATGAATTTTCAAAATGCTGGAAGAGGATGAAGGCATATAGGAAAAAATTGAAGTGAAGGAAACTTGCTCAAAAGATGCAAAAGACTTGCACACATTTCCAGAAAAAGGGACATTTCATTGCCCAATGTTGGACATTGCATCCAACCAATCCCCCCAAGCATTTGAAGCAAGAAGATAAAAATACTGGAAAAAATGGTACCAAAGATTCCATCATTGATGTGAGAATAGATGTTTTACATGAAGAAGATTTTCAGCAAGAAAAATCACCATGGAAGTGGCTTGGTAAGAAGTGGTTTGATTTCTTGACTTAGTAAGACATACATTCATTTGTCCATATGAAAATTTCAGTCATGTATGCATGTATTTATATTGGAAACTTACATTTGTTTGAGCCACCTTTGATCGATGATCAAGGACATGATGTTCAGCTACCTTCTATGAAGATTTCTCGCTAGAAATTTTTGAATGAGTTCAAGGAAGATACAATTCTTGACAGGTGGACAGGAGTATCAAAGAAGGGAAGTGTTGAATACTTTCGAGTTGGGGCTCAAAGGCACTAAGCCAAGCAAGAAAAAGTGTAAAGAGGCTGGAAATGTGAGGGTGTTGTAATCTCATCTACTGAAAAAATAATTAGTCTTTTTGGGTCCAACCGATTCTTAATGGGGAGGAGTGATTGGATTTGATCAAGGACCTAAGTGATAGCTCAAATTTCAAATTGTTCAAAAGTGTGCCAAAACTGAGCGACCGAATAGATCTCGTATTCTTGATACCGGTGCCGTGAATCGTTCAAAAAAATGACACCATATGAATAAGTTATCACGATTTGAAAGGTTCAGTAAATTGCAAATTTTGGCATTTGACCAAAGTTTACTATTCAAAGGTACAATTAGCAAAAATAATATTCCAGGGAATATTCCTGGAATATTCCTTTTGGAAAAATTACAGGGTGACAAATGTCAAATGGTTATTGGGCATACGTATTTGTGGGCCAATGAAAAGGTGCCATGTGGCTAGCCCTGAGGCCACCATATGGCCCTTGGACTGTGTGTTAAAATTTTGGTTAGGGTCCCCGAAGGCAACCCAGCGACCTCGGGCATGCATGCAAGAGTCTTTACGATCCGCACTACAATTGATAATTAACTATATAGTGAGACAGATTTTATTTATTGTGTGTGGAAGTGACTTTTGGGGGTTTGGGACCGCTAGCGGTCTCGTGGAAGAAGTGTTCACATTCCAACAAACCGTGACACAAAACATTCAAACGACAGTTTCAAAATTTTGCAGTCACTGCAACATTTAAACCTGGTCACATTGCAACGAAAATTGTGACATTAAACCATAACCTCCAGCCCACAAACCCGTCATCAAACTCAGAGCTATCACATGTTGCAGTTACAATTAATGTCCCCTCGCAGTTAGGTTTCAACTTCGGTTTAATACCGTTTAACCATGGGTTCCGCCGTGGGTTGTGCCTGCGATTGCGGATAGACCACGTGGTTTGGGTTGGCATGTGGCCACCCAAGCACTAAGTGATAAATGTAATGGTTATCCCAATGGTTATCTCTGGTGGAGTTTGGAGCGCGCCCTAAATTTTGGTAGTTTTCCTATTTTGACTGCAGTTAAACTGAAGTCTTCCACATTTAGTGGAGCTGTTTTAGGAGAAACTAGACAAATGAGTTGTAGACTCATTATTCGACCATTCTGAGGGTGTGAATAGTCAATTTTGAATTTCTTAGACCTTCCAGAGAAATTGGGGAGGTTTTTAGAGCCATCAAAGAATTTCTGAGCATGATTTTGCTTCAAGTAATTGTAGAAATTTGAATAATAGATGAGTTATTCACCGAGATTATCCTGATTACAAAATATTTGAGCTTCATGCATAATACATAACCTCTTCTACCATTGATCATCAATTTGCAGAATTAAAAACAATCGCATGCGCACATTGAAACATTAATCACACATATCAACATAGTATGTAATTGGGAAAACTTACTGCTGAAAACCCCCAACTATCTATATATTATAATGATAGAGAGCATGTAACAATCATAGTACAAACTCCTCACAAGCTCTCAGCACTATCTCCAATTTTTACACACTACACAAGCTCAGATATGAACAAGTCACAAGTTCAAATATCCTCCACCTGTTAGCCTTCCTCTACTGCGCAATCCAAGATGGTTAATTGTGAGATTCAGGTTCAAATCCCCTTGTCTTGTACTGTGCAATCATCATTGGCAATCTCAATCAATGTGTGTGAAAATCTCATGCACATCTATAGTCACAACTGATAGTAGACTCACCCTTTCACCCATCTCTAACACTAGTATCCACTGAACTGTCCATGCACTGCAGTTAACTGATGTATTATTTAGTTGATTTATGAGTTAATAATTAGTGAATTAATTAATAATTAGTTCACACCACTCATCACTAGTGTATTTATCAGTTAGACTAAATACAACTAGTTCAACTAAGTTAAATCGAACACAACTCCATCAACTGTCTCATCAACTCCACCAAACTGTGTCACATGAGTTCTAACTGAAGTCAACCATGTAATAGCTCAACTAAACCCTAGGAATAGTGTAATTCCTTCTGTCAGCTGCATGTGCCACATCCGTAGCTCGAACTGAAGTGCTGCGAGAGGATAAGATAATGTTTATAGTCCAAATATTATTAAGAGCTAATAATATTCAACTGATCTATTTTTAGACTGGCAGTCTAAAAATAGACTCCGCCCAGTATGTCTAAAAATAGAGGTCTATCTATTTTTACCAACTTGACGAAACATCCATAAATAGCATCCTGCAACTCATATACCATGATCCATATGTCTAAAAATAGACATAGTCTAAAAATAGACTTTGCGCAAAAAATAGCCTGCGGGCCCACTTAGTGAAGGCGACTTCTTTTCACTAAGCTCCATCATCTTGTTGCATTCTCAACACTCCCTCTCAACAAGATATGATTGATTCAGATCCCCATCCTGCCTACATATTCCTGAATACACTCCTGGTGAGTGCCTTCGTTAAGATATCAGCATCCTGATCCTTTGTGGGAATGTATGAAAGTAACATTTTCTTCCACTGCACACAATCTCTGATATGATGATACCGGATGTCAATGTGTTTAGATCTATCATGAAATACTGGATTAACCGAGAGTTTGATGCAACTCTGATTATCACAATAAATCACAGTAGGATCCAAGTGTGAACCGAACAACCCGACCAGAATCTTCCTCATCCATATAGCCTCGCATGCAGCCAAACTCGCTGCCATATACTCGGCCTCTGCTGAACTGAGTGCTGGCCACGCCCCTCGTTCTCACTGTACCAAGCAGTGTTGCTTGCTAATTCATATCGAAGATCCTCCGTGTATGCCGTCGGTCCGTGGCTCTCGCCTATTCCAGACCCCCAGGTGTGCATGCCTTCACCTCATTTTCCGTCCGTACCACAATCCAGACTTTGTAGTGATTCGAGATAAATTAATACATGTCATTCGCCTTCCAAAGAGTCACATAGGTTTAACCATAGCTTGTGAAAGCTGGTTAACAGCATAGCATATATCGGGTCGTGTATTGACCAGATACATAAGCGACCCCACCAACTGTCGATAAACAGTGGCATCCACTACCTCTTCCGAAGTAGCATCCTCCTTCCTCCAACCACCAGGAAGAGGAGTATCAACAGGCTTGCAGCCATGCATGTTAAACTTCTCCAGTATCTCCCGGGCATACTTACCCCGAGAAACAAACATTCCAACACTGCGCTGCAAAATTTCCAATCCCAGGAAATAATGAAGGAGGCCCAAGTCCTTCATCTCAAACTCCTTTGCAAGATCATCCTTGCATGAAAATACTAGCCTATTCTTCAACAAATCAACACTTATGAGAAAGTACAATGATCAAGAATTTACCCCCACCAAGGACCCAGAGAGACTTGGATCGTCTCACTCTTGGAGAATCCAAGTCCTATGGAAATAACCTGCCTGTCGTGTACAGAGTGCAGAGAAAGCTGTTTCAACCCATACATCGCTTTCTTTGAGCCTCGACACATGAAACTCGCCGTTGAAGATCCTCAACTTTCCAAGCCGTTCTATGTACACCTCCTCCTCAATGACTCCGTTGAGGAATGTAGTCTTCACATCCATCTGATGGATGTGCCACCCCATCTGCGCTGAGACAGCTAGGATCGCCCGTATGGAAGAGTACCTTGCGACAGGTGCAAAGGTATCCTCATAATCGATCCCCTCTATCTATGAGAAGCCTCGGGAAAAAAATCTTGCCTTGTACTTCTCCAAACTCTTGTCAGACGCCTACTTCACTTTGTAGATCCATCTCGAACCGACCACTAGTTTCCCCTCTGGCCTTGGGACAATCTCCCATGCACTGTTTCTGACAATCGAATCATACTCTTCCACCCTGGCATCTACCCATGCGGGGTCCTCCACAGCTTCCTCGAAAGAGGATGGCTCTGTCACGACACATTTGCTCACAAGAGCCATGTATCCAAAGTAGCATCGGTCCTGCGCATCTACTTCTGCCTCCGTGCCATGATGTAGGGTGCTCCTACAACCTTTCCGCATCTTGAGCCAATCGCTCACTCGTAGTGCGCTTCCGCCCTCTAATGGTCGTCGCATGAGTGGTCTCTTCCACTCCATGAACCTCATCTTATGGCTGATACACATCCCGAGACTCATCCTTAGGAACTAATAGCTCCTCCCTTCCGCATGCAAGTGTGGCTCCCTCTCAAGCGAACACTTCATGGCTTTCTCCTCCTGGGCCTATATCCCGTCGCACACAGCTCTCGTTGATCGTATGGAAAATACACACGATAGTTGTGGGTCGTACGTTGTACCCCACAACATCCGGTCCCCACGCGTCGACTCCATAGCCTTCCTTCCTGGCATCCTTCGTCACATGAATGTAAACAAGTGAACCCAAAATCCTCAAATGGGAAATATCAGGCCTCTTACCAGAAAATGCCTCCTCGGGTGTACTCATGCCAAGTATCCTGTGAGGACAACGGTTCTGCACATATACTGCAGTATTGCATGCCTCCACCCACAAGTGAATGGGTAGGCCCTAATCATGCAACATCGCCCGTGCAGCACCCACGATCGTTCTGTTCTTCCGCTCAGCAACCCTGTTCTGTTGTGGGTTATGAGGTGCTATGAGCTCTCTTCGAATTCCTTCTGCGCTGCAAAATTCCTTGAATTCGCCAGAGATGAATTCACCACCATTGTCTCTCATAAGAGCCTTCACCTGCTTCCCTGATTCTTTCTCCACCAACACCTTGAACTCACAGAACTTTGAGTATGTATCGCTCTTCTTCTGCATGAAGAAGATCCAGCACCTCCGAGAATAATCATCAAGAAAGATCACATAGTACCTGTGCTTTGCTGTCGAAGGTACTGAGAAAGGTCCACACACGTCTGTGTGAATTCTCTCAAGGATCATCGTGGCGTGACTATCATTCTCGTGAAAGGTGGCTTTCACAAATTTTCCCAAGGTACATCCCTTGCACTGATCTGACTGCACAAGAGTACCCTTAGGAAGCCCAGTAGAAATCTGTTGCAGTATCTTCAAAGCTCCATGGTGAAGGTGGCCCAATCTCCGGTGCCACAGCTCACCATCATCTCGGCTCACCACTCCTTCTGCCTTGCATGCCATTACTGCGCAGCCATCTACCTGCAATTGATAAAGGTTCTTGACTCGAACCCCTATCTTCTGGGTTTCTCCAGTTGTCTTACTGCGCAGGAAAGCCTTTCCCTTGCTGAAGACAACATCATATCCCTTGTCTTATAACATCACCACAGAGATAAGATTCTTCTTCAATCCTGGAACATGCATCACTTCCTTCAATACGAAGGGTTTTACCGGTCGCACTGTATCTACCATCATCGTCCATCTCGATGTGCACTCCAAGATCTTTCTCATCCAAATCAGAAAACAAATCTCGATCTCCTGTCACATGAAAAGATGCACCACTGTCCAAGAACCAAACTGAACCCATCACACTTGATACCAAGCATGCGATCAATGAAAAATCCAGCTCAAACTGTGAGGATAAGGCCTCTCTCGCTATAGATCCAGCAGCCTGCTTATTTTTCTTCTTCTGCGGACAATTTGTGGCATAATGTCCGTGCTGGTGACAGTGAAAGCACTTCACCTTGGACATGTCCTGCTTCTTGCCTTTCGCACCAGATTGAGAAGATTTCTTTCTCTTCCCCTTCTTTTCTTTGGTAGCCAAAGCGCAATTCTCTTCATCAGATGCCTTTGATGAAGATCCGTCCCTGGTACTCCGCCTTATCTCCTCTTGCACAAGATCCGACCAAAGTCGCTCCCATCCTGGCAATTTCTCTCGACCATTGACAAAGTCCTGATAGGAATGCCAACTCTTCGGAAGCCCAAGGAGAGCCAAGCTCACCAAGTCCTCATCATCTACAGTCACCCCCACACTTCCCAGCTCATCCCTTCATTGGGTGAACTTCGTGAGGTACTTGGGCATACTGTCTCCTTTCTCCATCTTAATGTTTCTGAGTTTATCCTTGAGCGCCAACTTCCTCTGGTCGCTCTTGCTTTGGAATAAATCTGTCAAGGATTTCCACATCAAAAATGGAGAAGCCTTACCATGTAGGCTGGACACTATGTGATCCTTCATGCCCTCCAACATACTCCTTCGACACTTTGTTGTCTTATTTTGCCAAGCCTCAACCAAGGTTGCATCACTAGGCTTTGGAACTTCAACATCTATGAACTCCTTCAGCCCATTGCCATCGAGCACCACCTCCATCCTGTCCTTCCATGCAATATAATTCGAGTTTCCCTCAAGGGCATACTCCAATCGCAATTTGTTGAAAGACATCTCAACTTCGACACCAAGAAAACACTGCTGCAAATTCGAATTCCACCAGCTCAAAACTCAACTGCTTCTGATCTGAATTTGTGAGAACAAAGTATTTCTTGTACAGAGATAGACTGTAGGGGAATTTACTGGATATTTCACCTTTCAAAGAAGGGATGAATCCAGAGGCTACCTGGCCCTTTTACAGACTCTGCCTAAAGAAATAAAATGTAATCACTGTAATAGATCCGATGATCAACTTTGCTCTGATACCATGTAGAAATTTGAATAATAGATGAGTTATTCACTGGGATTATCCTGATTACACACTATTTGAGCTTCATGCATAATACATAACCTCTTCTACCATTGATCATCAATTTTCAGAATTAAAAACAATCACATGCGCACATTGAAACATTAATCACACATATCAACACAGTATGTAATGGGGAAAGCTTACTGCTGAAAACCCCCAACTATCTGTATATTATAATGATAGAGAACATGTAACAATCATAGTACAAACTCCTCACAAGCTCTCAGCACTATCTCCAATTGTTACACACTACATAAGATCAGATATGAACAAGCCACAAGTTCAAATCTCTTCCACTTGTTAGCCTGCCTCTACTGCGCAATCCAAGATGGTTAATTGTGAGATTCAAGTTCGAATACCCTTGGCTTGTACTGCGCAATCCTCATTGGAAATATCAATCAATGTGTGTGCAAATGTCATGCACAAATATAGTCACAACTGATAGTAGACTCACCCTTTCACCCACCTCTAACACTGGTCTCCACTGAACTGTCCACGCACTGCAGTTAACTGATGTATTCTTTAGTTGATTTATGAGTTAATAATTAGTGAATTAATTAATAATTAATTCACACCACTCATCACTAGTGTATTTTTCAGTTAGACTAAATACAACTAGTTCAACTAAGTTAAACCAAACACAACTCCATCAGCCCCCATCTCATAGCTCCTTCAAACAACGCTTACACTTTATAATAGACCACGAAGTCAACCATGCAATAGCTCAACTAAACCCTAGGAATAGCGTAATTCATGCATCATTGCATGTAACACATCGCCTTCGAACGAAGTTACGCGAGAGGATAAGATGTGTTTATAGTCCAAATATTATTAAAGGCTAATATTGGCCAGTCTATTTTATTTGGCGAGTCTAAAAGTAAGGTATCATTTTACCAACTTGACCCAGTGTCCATAGTAGCATCCACCATGACTCATAGACCATGATCCATATGTCTAAAAATAGACATAGTCTAAAAATAGAATTTGCGCCAAAAATAGCCTGCGGGCCCACTTAGTGAAGGCGACTTCTTTTCACTAAGCTCCATCATCTTGTTGCATTCTCAACAGTAATTTCCAAGGGCCACCAGGGTTCAACATCAGAAAGAGGCCTAGCCAGGGTAGTTAGAGGCCATTATCAGGAAAGCAATAGAAATTTTTGGATATTTCAGACATTCTAAAGCCATTGGTGAGGTTTTCAAAGCTATTTCAGGACTTTTCAGCATGATTTTGCTTCATAGAACTTCCAAGGGCCACAAAGGTCACCAGGTCTAGTAGGAGAATGAGGCCTAGCTAGGGTAGCCAAAGGGCATTCTCAGCAAAAAAATAGTCTATTTTGACTATATTGAACCTTCTAAATCAAATGGAAGGATTTTCAGAAGCTTTTGGAGACTTCTAAAGGCCGAGATGCTTCAGGGAAGTTTTCAGTGAGCCTAGAGCCATAAGGTGCCACTAGGTGTTGGAGGTGTAACCAGAGCAGCGAGAGGCATTTTTTAGCAAGTGAATAGTCCATTATGATTTTTTTGGACATTATGAATCCATTAGATGGAATTTTAGAGCCATTTGGAGACTTCCAGAGTAGAATAATCTGCAGGGAAGTTTTGGGTAGCCGAGGGTCAACAAGAGTTGGAGGCCTAGATTGGGGAGCCAGAGCTCATTTGGAGAAAATGAACATTCTATTTTGGATGAATGATAAATGCTAGAGAAATTAAAAAAGGTTTCAGGGGAAAAAAAGGATTTCTCAAGGAGTTAGTGTCATAGAGAAGCTCAGGGAAGCTTAAGGGCACCAACAGAATAGGTCAAGTCTAAGGGAGCCGATATCCATCTTCAGAGAGATAGCAGCCATTCCATGGGTATGATGGTATTCTAAACCCAATGGTATATTCCGAATAACCATTGGAGTTGACTAGTTATTTAAAAATAAATTTTCCATCATAATCCCAAAGTGGCAAGTCAATTGACAATGGCTCAAGGAGACGTAGCCCACGACATTTAGGTGAACTCCTTTATTAAATTTTTTGTTATGTGTTGATGATTATTCGTTGCACTTTATTGTTGTTGTAAATGCTTGTTATCAGGAAAAACATGTTTAATTCCTCACACTTAAAGAATTAAAATAGTTTAAAACACATACACTTGATTCAAGTATTCAATTCCGCACTATCCGGTTTAATACTGTTTAATCGTGGGTTCCACCTAGGGTTCTCCCTACAGTTGAAAATAGACCACGTGGTTTGGGTTGGCATGTGGCCACCCAACCACTAAACAATAAATGTAATTGTTATCTTGGAAATTATCTCTGGCAGAGTTTGGAGTGTGTCCTAAATTTGGGCAATTTTTCTATTTTGACTGCAGTTAAACTGAAGTCCTCCACATTTGGTGGAGTTGTTTTAGGAGAAACTTGACATATGAGTTGGAGACTCATTATTTGACCATTCTAAGGATGTGAATAGTCAATTTCAAATTTCTCAGACCTTCTAGAACTGTTGGTGAGGTTTTCAGAGCCATCAGAGAACTTCTAAGTGTGATATTTCTTTAGAGATGTTCCAAGGGCCACAAGGGCCACAAGGGGCCAGCAGCAGAGAGAGGCCTAGCCAGGGTAGCTAGAGGCCATTCTTAGGAAAAAAATAGACATTTTTGGATGTACCATACATTATAGAGCCATTGGTGAGGTTTGTAGAGCCAAATGAGGACTTTTGAGCATGAGTTTTCTTCAGAGAAGTTCCAAGGGTCACAAGGGCCACCAAGGGCCAGCAGGAGAATGAGGCCTAGACAGGGAAACCAGAGGGCATTATCAGCAAACCAATAGTCTATTCTGACTATATTAAACTTTATGAATCCAATGGAAGGATCTTCAGAAGCTTTTGGGGACTTCTAAAGGCTGATATGCTTCAGGGAAGTTTTCAGTGAGCCTAGAGCCATAGGGTGCCACTAGGTGTTGGAGGTGTAACAAGAGTAGTCAGAGGCCTTTTTCAGCACACAAATAGTATATTCTGACTATTTTGGAAATTATGAATCTATTTGAAGGATTTTCAGAGCCTTTTTGAGACTTCTAGAGCCAAATAAGTCACAGGGATGTTTCGAGTAGCCTAGGGCCAACAGGATTTGGAGGCTTAGATTGGGGAGCCATAACTTGTTTGGAGGAAATGAACAGTCTATTTTGGATGACTGATATATAATGGAGACATTAGAAAAGGTTTCAGGGATAGAAAAGTATTTATTAAGGAGTTAGTGCCATAGAGAAGCTCAGGGAAGCTTACGGGCACTGACAGAAGAAGTCAAGTCTAAGGGAGCTGAGATCCATCTTCAGAGAGATAGCAACCATTCCAAGGGTATGATGGTATTCCAAACCCAATGGCACAATCCAAATAACCATTAGACTTGAGTAGTTACTTGTAAGAGAAATTTTCCATTAGAATCCCAAAGAGCCAAGTCAATTGACAAGGGCTCAAGGAGACATAGCCCACGATATTCGGGTGAACTCCTTTATTAAATTTTCCGTTATGTGTTGATGATTATTTTATGCACTTTATGGTTGTTGTACATGATTTTTATCAGCAAAAACAAATTTTTAATTCCTCACACTTAAAGCATTAAAAAAATTTAAAACACATACACTTGATTCAAGTATTCAATTCCGCACTATCAAGTATAAGCAAGATCTTAATTTTTTTTAACTGAGTGGGAGGTGCTTGCATAGCATAACAAGTTAGCCACCCATTTTAGATCATTTTTCCTTTCTTCCTCTACGAAAATCAATCTCCATCTTATGTGCAGAGGCTTCCTAAGGTGGATTGGTCTTCATGCCCCTAATCATTTGATGCTTATCGCTATTCTTATCTATGCATTCCACTGCAAGGCCCCCCAATCTATAGTGTCCTTCGCTAGTGTAATCAACCACTGCACACCAAATATCACATTGGTGTCAGGAGTCTCAACCATAAAGAAGTGATCTATTAGGGTTTATGTCACCAAATTTATAACCGATGTCATAACACACTTCACCCACTACTTAGTCCTTGGGACCAAAAATAAGAACCCTTCAAAATCATTGGTGGGTGCGTCTCCCCTCTGCACTAGTTGGGCATTAATAAAATTGTGGGTAGTCCCACTGTCTATCAATACTAACACCTTGTTCCCCTAAACTGTGCTTCAGTATCTTAATGTTAGATACTTTGGAACTCCCCGTAAGGATGCAAGGGATCCTCTAGTTGGAGTAACTGCTCCATTTCCACCTCCAGGTGGTGGTGGATCTCCTCCAGGTGTTACAACACTGGTATCTCCTTCCAACTCTTCTTCTTTCTCTTCATCATTATTTGAGAATACCTCATCACCACTAAGAGATCCTTTGTCTTGGTTTTCTCTTGAGGGAGGAACCTTGATAGCTTCCCCTTTTGACTGAGAGAATAAATCTTGTTGAAGGGGGGGCCTTTCCCTTCGCAAAGTGTTTTGCAAGTCTCTATCCCTCTCAATAGAATCCTAGAATGTAGTTGGTCTAGTGGATTCTACCATATCATGCAAAGGCTCTCCTAGCCCATCAATAAAAATATATACTCTTCTAGATGCATATAGATCTGGCACCAGGACTCTTTCAGAAATTCAGAGATATAAGCCTTCGGATCTCCCGACTATTTGAGCTTAGCTAGGTCAAAAAAATGAGCTTCTGAATCTCTTCATTCAAATCTTTCCACCAACCTCTAAGTAAATTATGCATAAATAGTTATACTAGCATGCCCCAATGTAGATAGACAATGAAACCATGACTCATGTGCTTCACCTTCCAGGTGTAGCGCTACTATCTTAATGGCCTACACCTATGAAACTTGGTTCAACTAGAAATATATGTCTAATTTCTCTACACAAGCCTTAGTTTTTCACTTGTGTGACCCATCAAAAGCAGGAAAAAAGAATCTACCCAAAGTATCCTGCAGATCATTGTTCTGCATGTACCCTCTACCTCTATTATGATTACTGGGTCTTATGTTATCCTTGATCTGACAGAACCCTTGGAATTTTAGATTCTCCTTGAACCTCTGAGATTGAGATTCATATTCTATGAGATAATCACTAAGAGTCTCCTCCTCTTGTGGTCCTCCTACCTCATTTCCTATTGCTAGGAATGATGGCATGGTGGAGTGTTGTGGAACTAGCTGTAATGTTGATTGCTTACACCTATAATGTGAGTTGTCGGAACTCTCTCTATGTTGAGACCTTCATGGGGTTTATTTGTCTTTCCATCCTCATCTCCTTGATTTCTCTGGTAGTATCCTGCATCGTTTGGAGAAGAAGCTTTGGAAACTCCTTTTCATCCATTTCTCCTTATATTGGAGTCTTTCTTTTGTAGCAATGTTACCGATGAAATAGGTAACTGCATTGGTACCTACATTTTGACGTAGCAAGAAAAATGCTTGATTTTGAAAAGTGGTGATGTAGAATCATTATTTTTTTTAGCATGTTTTCGACACATTAATGTTTTATTTTTTTTTTTATTTTTTTTTTCTGTGATGCTTTTTATGTCGATTTTGAATAGTGGTGGCATATCATCACCAACATTTTTTTAGAGGATTGATTTTGATACTATACATTTTCTAATGTCTTCTTCTTCTGTGAGATGTTTATTTTTAAGTACATTTATGTACTTGTGTTTTAAAAAGAAATATATATATATATATATATATTTTTTTTTTTTTAAATAAAAAATTGTAATGATATCTTCACTTTTTCACATAGATAAAAAATGAAAAAAGGGTCAATATTATAAAGTTTATGTTTTCTACAAGTTTATGTATCGCTAATTAATTTTTCAATGCACATCAAATAATTGCCGCTAAAAAACCAATATTTTGAACAATATGACTAGAAAATACAATTTTTCAATACAAATAGAATGCAAAAATACACGTTTAGAGACTTTTTGTTGAAAAAAACATGTTAAATAAACTAATTTTTGGGAAAATATTAACAAAAATACTTAAGAAAATAGCCTTTTTATTAAATTTTATGTCAAAAAATAATAGTAATCACATGTTTTTTGCAGAAAATAAGGATTCTTCTCATAAAATATCAAATTCTAAACATTACAAGTAAAACTGATTAAGAGATCTAAAAAATGACCTTTGTTTGCAAGCATAACTTAAAGATCATCAACAAGATCAACTAATACATGTTCAACATCATCTAGAACATCATTGATGGCTTCTTCCACAACATTTTCTACTTCATTTTGGTCATTGTCATCTTCTAATGGATCTTTCATGTTTGCATATCTTCCAAAGTGTCCCTTTCCAATCATTCCATATAATGGTGGTTGAGGTTACTTTGTTTTTTTCACCACACGTGATTCATTAAAATCCCCTTTCCTCAAACCAACTTCTTGCTTCGCATCTGGAAGGAATTCAAGAGCGTTAATTATTTTTTGAATAAATTTGCATTGCACTGGGTATTTCTCAATGGCAATGCAATTTCTTCCTTTTGGTAGGAAACATGCTAGTGTTGTGCCTAATCATCAGGCACAAAAGAAATAAGTAAGAAAATTAGTATAAAGACATAAAAAGTAAAAAATAAAATATTTAAATTTAAATTTGTATAATAAAACTTACCTAAACCTGAGAATAGATCCAAAACCAAATCTCCTTCATCTGACGACGCCGCTTGTCCTGCCTCCGGCCCCCAGCTGGGCGAAAGACGATTCCGAGAATCGCCCTCCACACAGCCAGTGGCCGGAGGCAGGATGAGAAACCCTTGACGATGCCACTCGATCGGCCTCTGCCCAGCTGGGGCGACTCTCGAAATCACCCTCTGCCCAGCCAGGAGCGATTCCCAAATTCACTCTCTACCTAGCTGGGGGTGATTCTCGGAATTGCCCACTACTCAGTCGGGGGCGAAAGGTAGGCTAGGCAGCCCTCGATGGTACCACCTAGTCGGCCTCTGGCCCCTAACTAGGTGGAGGGAGATTCACATAATCACCCTATGCCTGGTTGGGGGCCAGAGGGCTACCAGGAAGCACCGTTTAGGACTGCCTAGCCTACCTCCAGCCCCCGGCTAGGCGGAGGACGGTTCTGAGAATCGCTCTCCACCCAGCCGCGGGTTGGAGGCATGCTGGGTAGCCCTCGATGGTGTCTCCTGGCCTGCCTCTGGACCCTGGATAGGTGGAGGGAGATTCTAAGAATCACCCCTGGCTAGGGGAGCGCAATTTCGAGAATCACCCCCGGTTGGGGGGCGGGCGATTCTGAGAGTCACCCTCCGCCCAGCTAGGGGCGATTCTCGGAATTGCCCTCTGCCCAGCCGGGGGCCAGAGGCAGGTCAGGCGGCGCCATTGAGGGCTGCCTAGCCTGCCTATGGCCTTGGATGGGCAAAGGAAGGTTGGGAAACCTTTGATGGCGCCACCCAGCCAGCCTTCGGCCCCTAGCTGGGCAGAGTGAGATTCTCGGAATCACCCTCCACTCGGCCGAGGGCTGGAGGTCGATCGGGTGGCACCGTCAAGGGCTGTTAAGCCTACCTCTGGCCCTAGGCTAGGCGAAGAGAGATTCTGAAGGGAGATTCTGAGAATCTCCCTCCACCCAGCCACGAGCCGGAGGCAGGCTAGGCATCCCTCGACGACACCGCCCGACCTGCCACCGGCCCCCAGCTGGGCAGAGGGCGATTCTCAAAATCTCCCTCTGCTGGGCGGAGGGTGATTCTAGAAATCACCCTCCGCCCAACCGGGGGCCAAAGGCACACTGGGCAGCCCTCGACGGTGCCACACAACCGTCCTCCGCACAGCCCTTCACCTAGCCGGGGGAGATTTTCGGAATCACCCTTCGCCCAAGAGGGGTCCGAAGGCTGGCCAGGCGACATCGTCAAGGACTGCCCAGCCTCCCTCTAGCCCCCGGCTGGGTGGAGGGCGATTCTGATAACCACCCTCCGCCCAGTCGGGGGCGATTCTTGGAATTTCCCTCTGCCCAGGCAGTGCCACTGAGGGCTGCCCCGCCTGCCTCTAGCTTCCTTCTAGGCGGAGGGCGATTCCAAGAATTTTCCTTGGCCCAACTGGGGGTTGGAGGCAGGTTGGGAAGCCCTTGATGGCGCCAGTTGGCTGGCCTCTAGCCCCCAGCTAGGCGGAGGGTGATTCTCGGAATCACCCTCCACCCTGCTGCGGGTTGGAGGCAGGCTAGGAAGCCCTCGACGCTGCTGCCCGGCCTGCGTCCGACCCTCGGTTGGGTGAAGGGAAACTTCAAGAATTTCCCTTTTCTAGGTGGAGGGCGATTCTAAGAATCACCTTTCACCTAGCCGGGGGCGATTCTCGGAATCTCCCTCCTCCCAGCTGGGGGTGATTCTCTGAATCGCCCTCTGCCCAACTGTGGGCAATTCTTGGAATCACCCTCCACCCAGCCGGGCGGCTTCGTCAAGGGTTGTCCAGCCTGCCTCCGGCCTACGACTGGGCTCCACCTAGCCAGGGGCTAGAGGAAAATTGGGCAGCCCTCGACGATGGTGCCCAACCGGCTTCTGGCCCCCGACTGGGCAGAGGGAGATTCCGAGAATCGCCCTCTGCCCAACCAAGGGCCGAATGCTAGCCAGGCAGTGCCATCGAGGGCCGCCCAACCTACCTTTAGCACCCAGCTGGGTGGAGAGTGATTCTAAGAATCACCCTCCACCCAGTCGTGGGTCAGAGACAGGCTAGATAGCCCTCGATCGCGCCACCCGACCTTCCTCCGACCCTCGATTGGGCGGAGGGCGATTTTGAGAATCACCCCTGGCTAGGTGGAGGGAGATTCCGAGAATCACCCATGGCTGGGCAGATGGCGATTCCGGGGGCTGGAGGCAAGGCAGGCAGTGCCGTCAAGGGCTGGGTTGCCGGGTGGCGTCATCACGGGCTGGGTCGGAGGCAGGCTAGGCAGCCCTCGATGGTGCCACCTGGCCAGCCTCTGGCCCTCGGCTAGGTGGAGGGAGATTCTCGAAATCACCCTCTACCCAGCTGGGAGCTGGAGGCTGGCTAAGCGGCACTGTCGAGGGCTACCCATCTTGCCTTCGACCCCCGGCTGGGTGGAGGGTGTTTCCGAGAATCACCCTCCACCTAGTCATGGGTCAGAGGAAGGCTGGGCATCCCTCGACGACACCGTTCGGCTTGCCTCTGGATCCTGGCTGGGCAGAGGGCGATTCTTAGAATCGCCCTTCGCATAGCTGAGGGTGATTCTCGAAATCGCCCTCCTCCCAGTCGGGGGCGATTCTTGAAATCGCCCTGTACCTAGCTAGGGGCGATTCTCAGAATCACCCTCCACCCAGCCGAGGGCTGGAGGCATGTTGGGCAGCTTCGTCGAGGACTGCCCAAGCTGGGCAGCCCTCGACGGTGCCGCCCGACTGGCCTCTGGCCCCTGGCCCCCGGTTGGGCGGAGGACGATTTTTGGAATTGCCCTCCGCCCAGCCAGGGGTCGGAGGCTAGCTGAGCGGCGCCGTCGAGGGCTACCCAGCCTGCCTCTGGCCCCCGATGGGCGGTAAATTAATTTTATTTTTTAAAACAAAAACTATATAAATTTTTTTTTTTTTTTAAACAAAAACTATGATAATAAAAAAAAATTATTTTTTAATATATAAAAAAAAAAAACAAAAACAAAAAACTATTCAATTAAAATTTTAAAATATAAAAAAATAATAAAAACAAATTAAAAAATATTTTTTTAAAAATGAACAAACAAATATAATTTTATTTTATTTTTTATATTAAAACAATTATTATTTAAAATATAAAAAAACAATAATTTTTGTTTTTTAATATGTTTTAAAATATAAACATATTTAAACTAAAACAATTATAATTTAAAATCTAGAAAAACAATAAAAAAATTAAAAAATATGTTTTAATATATAAACAAACAAATATATGAGTAATAATTTTTTCATTTACTTGTTCATTTTTAAAAATTGTTTAAGTCATATAATTTCTCCATAATTTCATGGTTCAAGTATCTTGAAAACTTAAGATTTAAAAACTTGAGATTTACAACTTGTCATTAAGGTTTTTATGCGCTACGGAATTTTATCTTTAATTTTATGGTTGAAAATAATTACAATTTTAAGGTTGTTTAGATTCAATATATTTTATGTTTAACAATATGGATAAAAATTGTTCGAAATGATAAGCCCTTTAGACATGGTTTTGTTTATATTTAACATCATTTATCAAAAAAATTTGAATTTTACAATTTTTCAATGTCCTAATATGTTGTCTTTAATTACATTGTTACAATGTGTCAAAAGTGTGACACAATGTCTTTTTTTGGTATTCCAACATCAACTTGTTTTGTTTTGTGGGTGTTTTTTCAATCCTTTTTTTAAGAAACAATTTCGTTTTTAGCATAATTTTATAAAAAGGTGAAATTTGACCTTGAGAAATGTTATCACCCTAGTAATTTCAAGAGATTGTGGGCTTTTGGATTTTTTCATTTTAATAAAACTAGGGGTAACCACAAACCTACTTTGGAAATTTAGGATCTAGCCTTCCTAAATTTCAGAGAGGGCTCTCTCCTTATGATTTAACTTTGTTTTTGTTTAATGTTTTAGGCTAGTTATGATATATCAATTTGGTTTTGGTTTTGAAATGTTTGGTGGAAAATAAGATTATTTGAAGACAAATTAAAGAGGGATCTACTAGTCCATTGGGCTATGGAGTCAAATTCTAGCAAGCAAAACTAGAAGGCAAGGCCAAGACGATGCTAATGTATTCAGGGCAAGGTAGATAACCTTCAAAGATTTGGATAGATTGTTTTGATGAGATGGCTTGCTCTGGGATAAAGGGCAATGAAAGATCCTTTGATCCAGAAAAAGAGGAAGGAGGCAGGGGTCAAACGGGACTAGGAGAAATTAAGAATTCCTAAATCTGGAAATCAGCAGAAAACATTTAAATGATTAAGTAGTTAAGACAGGGAGTTCTTACACTAGTCTCGAAATAATTCTCCTAATTAATCATTAAGATTGAACAACGTATATGAAATTGTATGTAACTCAGAACGGAAACAATGACAAGATATATGCACTTTACTCTTCAAATTATTGCATGATTCCTGAACTATGAAGTCCAATTGGCTATTGTCTAGACTGTTGCTTTGAAATCAACACATCTGAGCCTCCAACATACCAGCAAAATGTCTATAATGTTATTAGCAATTTTATTCCACACTAAACACTTCATAAACTAAAGTATTTATACAAATTTTTATTACAAATATCCTAGAGAGATCTAGGAATAACTCTAGGAAATAAAAATATCTTTACACATTAAGAGGGACAACTGCTTAACAACTTTAGCAAGTTGTCCTCTTATCTAGAAAATATAGAACTAATCTTATCTAGAAAAAACTGTTTGTTTGACTAGCTGTCCATGCTTGTTGGCATTTTGAAAAATATATTTTGAAAGATAAATTCACTGTTACTCTTTCCACTTATACTCTTTGACCTTGTACTTCATTTCTGATACTCTTTCACGCTGCTTATTTATCATTTCACTACTGTAAAAAAGGAAATTACAACAGTCAAATCAACTAGCTGTTGTTTTCTTTCTGATACACTTTGACTCTGACCTTTCACCCTGATACTCTTTAACCTGATACTTTGACCTTTAACTGCTGTAAAAAGAGACTTTTTAGCAGTAAAAAATTCAAAATCAAATAACTATTTTATTTTTTTCCTTCTCAAACTGACTGCTTCATCTGCACTTTCTTTCACTTTTTGCTTCTTTGCCGCTATAATAAATTTGTAAAAGTCCGCCATTGTTCAGCATCTGGTATCGTCATACTTTTTATCTTTTTGTAGTTTTCATCTGCCTCAGTGTAAATAGAAAAATTCGTCTTAATTACAGACAAATGTTTGATTTCATTTTGAAGGAAGAATAAATCTTCAATGTATTGTAGAACAACTTCCCCTATTGGATATCCCTGTGGCAGTTTCTTATTCACCTGTTCTTTGGCATGATCCCTTATCTTTTTATCGTATTCCTTTTGGTCCATAAATTTGTCATTGAATACATGGATGTTTGGAATTCACGCTTGTCTTAGAATAGTATACTTTGCTAAAAACTTGGTAATGGAAAAATTCATAGCATCACATTTTTCTTTCAAGTTATTCACCAAAGTTTTCTTTTTCAATACTTTTTTTATTTGCAATGTAGTTTCTGTCTTGTCTTGTATCTTCAATTGTTCTAGCTCAGTCATGTTCTTAGTGTTTAAGAAGGTAATTAGATTTAGTGCCTGTGCTGGTTTATCTTCTAACACTTTTGTTGTCCTTTGTATTTCACCTTAAGCTGCTAGAAGGAGGTCTCTCTGTTCATATATTATCTGGATTGATGGCCATTGAAGATGTATGGCCTCAATAATGTTGGTCCATAGGTGATTTCTTATGTAAGAAATCTGTGTGGTGAAACTCAAATCCTTTTGAAGGCTTTTGACTTGCTCTTCAAGTATTTTCTCTTTTTGTTCATAATTGTTGGCATTAATCAATGCTGCTTTACTATATACCTCCATATTCTGAATCCGTTTCTTCAAACTATTAATTTCATTAGTTTTCAATGGCATTTCTTCCATTTCTTTGACAATCTGCACTGCATCATTTGTCTATTGTACCTGTGATGTTGAGGATTCTGTTTGGGAGGTAGTAGCTGATTGCACTGACAGTACAGTTGCTAGTGACTCTCTGGGTGCTAACTTTTCTCCCAGTGTAGAGGGAACAACAATAGTAATAATAGTTATGAATGTAGGAATAATGAAAATATCAGTTTCCTTCAAATCTTCTTTTTCTTTCATTAGTATATCCAATTTACTTTCCATATCCTTGATTTGGGAAGTTAGTTTTATGATCAACTGCATCATATCATCTTTCTCTTTATGTTCTTGAAGTATTTCCTTGCTTTGTGGGTGCTCACTTTGAGGAATTTTTAACTGTTTCCTCAAAGCAGCAATATCATCATTTTTCCATTTGATCAATACTTCAGCAACTTGTATATTTGATGGGTCAACTCCTATTTGTATAATCAAATATTCCAAGGCCTTGATCCTTAGATATTTTGCATATAAGGAGCCTTTATCAAGTTTCATCTTATCTTGTAGGTTGATAATAGTATTTTGAAAATTGGTTACACTCATGGCATTTGTCACCACAGTGGAATGTAGCATCTCAAAGCTATGTTTGTGGAATTCTATCTTATCCAACTCATGTACCTTTTTAGTATCTACTTCAAATTCCATCTTTTTGTAGTCAGCCACTGTTTTTGGAGTTGAAGTAGTAGGTTGTAAATAGGACATGATCATTTTATTTGAAGAATAATCAAATGTTGTAAGCAATCTATCATGATTTCCTAGCTTCTGCTTGAGAAATTGAGAATAAATCTAACTTTTAATTTCCTCATTTCTTTGTTTAATCTGCTTATATATGTCCTTAATATCCAAATCTTTTTCTTCTGTTGTTTGAGAAGAAGAATTTTCCATGTTCACCTGTTGTTCAATCATTTGGGTCTCCTTTCCTTTGGATGTTGCTTGTTCTCTTTCAATATCTGTCAAAGTCTCCTTAATTATTGTAGTGGCTTCATCATTATTGACCTCTGGTTCATCTTCAACTTCAATAAGTTTTTCTCTGCCTATGGAACCAAATATTATCCTTTTATTGTAGATGAGTTTAAACTTAGCATCTGAAGTATTTTCTATTGTGTAGGCTCCCTCATCTATGCTTCTTTTGTTCGAAGTCTGTGGCTATTTAGGAATTACCACAGCAAGTGTGGTATCCTTTTTTCCTGTTGGCTATGTATTTGCAGTTAAATATACCAATGTATTTTCTTCCCATTCTATCTTATTAGCAAAATTTTCAATATCAAGCTTTGGCTCATGTATAAAAGGAGGTAGCTTATTTTTAACCTGTTGATCACGATCATTCCCTAATTAAAATTTCTGCAGGCAGTTTCGTTCGAATCATCCAGTTCTCTCTCCCTGGCTTGCAAATTTCATTGGCTGCCTCTCATTGCCCCCTCTTGGTTTCAAAATCTAATTCTAAAAGGGTGAAAATTCATATTTGAAAATATATTGGGCTTAGCACCCTTCGGCCTTCGTCCCTGCACCTCCTTTTTTCCACATGACCCAGCCCCAAGACCCTGTGCCAGATCAAAAGGCGTTTACCATATAAGGCTATCGGACATGATTTGAGTCGTCTGATTGAACACAAATCAACGTATCGTAGCTCATTGCTCTCATGGTCCCCGCCCCGCGTCCTCTGCTAAAAAAACATGCATGTTTTCATCGCACCGCTTATCCAAGGCAGGCGGTATTCTTCCAATCGCAGCAATTCCATTCAGCACACGCCACGCATCCTAGTGTACGACTTCAATACCACTCTCCATCACACGTTATTATTCGGATAAAGTCGTGTAGCAATATCAATGCTAGTCGTTTGATCTGAAGATCCCCATCCGACGGTCATGTCTCTCCGGAGATGCTCGAATGATAGTTCAAGTTTAATAGCGTCGTGGCCCGCCATTCCATTGCTCACCAATGCATTTCTAACCATTGATCTCGCCTTGAGATCGTGCGGCCCAGATCATTCGAACAAACTACTGTTGACCAAGCCTCCCTCCACGTTATTTTTCCATGCGTCAATCACTTTTATTTTCCACCATTTATATGCTCCGTTCGTATGTTATGTTTTGATGTTCCACGAAGAAATCTCTGCTCAGTCCGTCCACCATGGTTTCACTGTGTTTTCACCGCCACCCTACATTATTTCACCATTTCATCGCATCACCCTGTCACCCAAGTCATCTCCATTGCACTGCCATCCCCGTGCATTTGTTTTCCTGGCGAATTTGTGGGTTTTGCAGGCTTGCAGCGATGGAAAATTGTCAGTTAATTATCGCCTCCATTACAGAAATCGAAGACGCACCAAAGGATCAACTTGCGAAGGCAAAATTTATGAAGAAAAGCCCTGGGTAGTTGCTGTGACATGGCTTTCATTAATGAAGCAGGATGTAAATCTGTCAAACCTCTCAGAGTAATTCAAAAGGCAGATTTTATTAGATGAAAACATTTATGTCGTGGCAAAGAGTATCAGTTTAAAATCAAGGGATTCATCGTTCGGCATTGAGGATTGTAAATTCCAATTCAAAGTTGGAAGAGAGAGAGTACAAAGCACAAAAATCAATGCTTTCAAGGTTTTATTTCAGCCGGATTTTCTTCAGGAAAGGAAAGAATGTTCAGGTGGGTGTATCTCTATGCTGGGTTCCTGAAGAGATTTTCTACTCAGTGCATTTATTTCTGCAAGCGTATTGTCAAGTACATTAAGCATTTCATAGCCATCAAATAGTATGGGCGCGAATGTTTTCGCCATTTTTTTTTAAGGAAAAAATTAAATTTTTTCACCTACTTCTTTTATAAGTTTTTCTTCTCCTTCTTCTATAAAAACTGAGAAGAAAGACATGGTAAAGGGTTCTAGATTTTTATCAGAAAATTGTGTAGTGAAAGAATTGGGTAGACATTTTTTAAAACTCTTGTATGAAGGCTCAGTGCCCGTAGGGTCTCAGTGAGGAGGAGTTCTATCTGTTTTAGAGGATTCTGGTCTTTGATATTCCACAGTATGTAACCTTCTCTAATGTGTTTAATACAACATTTCATTTTATCCATATTCTTGTATCATGTACTGGAATGCGAGTGGCTCACTGATTTTAGGTAAGGATTTATCCTAGTTGATACCCATACTTGGATTATTCAAGCGCTTTAAATATGGCTCAGGCATGATATACGGTTTCGTGTTCATTTCATCCATCTTTCTGCTATATTAGTTGCTTTGGGAGGGTGCTTTTAAAATGCCATTGTAATGTATGGATTCTTAGATTGATAAGCCCATATATGGTTCTGTTGTGTATCTGGGTATCAGCCCAAAGATGATTAATATATTCTTATATTTCTTTCACCGCATACACCCTCTGATATTTGATTTCTATGGCATATTACTTGAATCGGCCCTCTTTACAGTAAATTGTCTCTTAACTGTCTGATGTTTTAGTATTGGAGCTTTGCATCTTGTCTCTGCAACAATATTATCTCTGTGACCGTTTCTGTAGATTTTGGTCCCATTTAAATCAATCTCCTTGTATTACAAGAGATAGCAGGAGAGCTTTTAGATTGACACCCAAGTTATACTACATGCTCCTTGCTATGATAATATGTCCTAGCCACTGGTCTATGGCAACTCTAGGCTGTCTCTAGGAGCAACAACATCTGTCACCAACATCTTTCTGGCACCGTTGCCGAGGATCGAAGTTAAGGAAATCAATTTCCCTGGGTATCGACAAACCATATTCACTCTCTAATCAGGTGAGCACAGAGAGTTGAAGAGTGGTATATCTCTCGCCTTGGCGACTCCACTGTTGTTTATTTGATAAATCTATTTGTAGTCCTGGCTCCCCGTAAACGACACTTGAGGTCAGATACATCACATCCAAAGACACCTTCAGTGTTTGACCCTGAGAAGATTATACATAGAAGAAGTTGGAAAGAGAAGAAATCAGTCCGTGCTGAAATCTCTGTGTTTTCCGTATAAGATTATCCATCTTCTTCTTCTCTAGAAGCTCTAGTAGAAAATCTCGACTCCACTGTGGGAGACACAGAATATTACTCAGATAGCCCACCCAGGGTAGGTGCTAAAATTAAAGCTCATCTTCACCCTACTCCTGAGATCGAAGAGGTTAAAGAAGTCACCAAAGTAGCTGCTGTTAACCGTGAACTGTTCCCATCTACGCCTCAAGCTGCTGTACAATATTTTCCTATTGTTATCCATACTCCACCTCCGCCTTTTCCTCCATTTGTACACCAGATTGTTGCACAACCCCCACCTCCTCCAATGACTAATGTTCTGGCCTTTTTGTTGAATAAATATGCTCCCCTGGAATTACCTCAAGTGCTTAATGATATGCCACAGGATTATTTGAAGATCTTGCCCAGATTCATTGGGGAAAATGAATTTGATGCTCAGAAACATCTTGAAACTTTTTGATCTTTTGCAGAGAACTTTAATGTAGAACATTTGGATGTAGTCTTAAGACTATTTGTGCAATCCCTGGATGGTGAAGCCAGAAAATGGTTCAAAACATTAGGAAACCGTTCCGTAACCACTTGGGACGATATCGAAAATACCTTTCTCAGGAAATGGGGAGAAAAGAAATATCATGGACAGTGTCTTAATGAGTTCAATACACTCAAGAAGAAACATAATGAAGGGGTGTCAAAATTTATCAAAATATTTAATAAGTTATATCTAAACCTTCTTGCCGATATGAAGCCTCATCAGAATGCTGCCAAATTTGTTTTCATAGCAGCCTTTGACTCAGATTTTGGTTTCACTCTCAAGGAAAGAAAGCCTGCCACCCTAGATGATTCTCATTCAGATGCTCTTGAGTTGGAAGAAAATTTTTCTTCCACTGGAAAATTAAGAGGGAAAGCTGAACAAGATACCAGAAGAAGAGGTAAAGAGGAAGTATCTACTTCTAATCAGGATAAGGATATAGACAAAATTGAAGAAATGAAAAAAATGATTAAGAATATTTCTAATAACTTGGTCAAGCTTGAAATGGAGACCAAGAACTCAGCTTCCAGGAACCTCCAGAATGCTCCAAACAGGGGTCACAATCCTCAGTATAGAAAGCCACCCCTGCAAATATTTCCAAGGGAAGCAAAGGAGCAACAGGATCAAGTTCCACACCCATTATACCTGGAAGGCCCAGTAGATGACTCCACTGAAGATGCTGCCTATGAACTGCAAGATGCAAACCTTGCTTTCTCAAACAATGATGAAGTAGAATGTCCATTGCACAAAGAAGAAGAAGAGATTAGAGACACAGAAGATGCAGAAATTGATCATTATTGTAAACAGTTTAATGATTTCATGCAAGCACATTTCAATAGGAGATAAGATCTCAGATCCTCCAAGAAGAGGACTCGGACTCAAGATGAAGAAGAGGAGCCACTTCAGAAGGAAGCACCTACTCAAAAGGAATCAACAGTGCAGAAAGTTACAGATAGAGGTAAGAGTCCTCTAAACAAAACTTTGAAGTCTAATGATCAAGTTCCCTCTTCTTCAAAAGTAGTCACTCCTCCTAATGAGAAGGTTGTACCAAAAGAAGTTAAATCCTCAGCTGAAAATAAAGAGTCAAAAGAAGTTGTAATAGAAAAATCCCCTCCTGCTTTTAATCTGCAAAAGGAACTTGAGAAAGTCAAAATCCCAGTCCCCTTGACTGAGCTGTTGAAACAACCTACATATCAATCTCAAGTTACTTCTTTATTGTTTCCTCCTGAAGCACCAATAATTCCAGACAGTATTAACCTCCAAGAAGAAAGACCCATGGTTGTTTTTGGCCCACATGTCGAGGACATAGATCCCTCTACTCCTCCATTTTATGTGTCTCTAGTGATTCATGACCTGCTATTACACAACTGTATGCTAGATTTTGGAGCTTCCCATAATCTTATGCTTCTATCAGTCATGGAACAGCTAGGACTACAAATCACTCATCCATATAAAGACCTATATTCACTTGATTCCAAAAGAGTTAAATGCTTGGGAATGATTAAATATTTAGTGGTCAACTTGGCCCAAATTCCCGCAAAAAGTATAGTAATGGACATTGTGGTGGCTGACATCCCAGCTCGCTTTGGCATGTTGTTGTCAAGATCCTGGGGAACAAAAATTGGTGGGTCACTCAAGATGGATTTAACCTATGGCACTATCCCTATTTTTGGTGGCTAGGAAAGGAGATTATACAGAGAAAATAGATTTGTCAAGATGGTCACAAAGGCTGATGGCTCTGTTAACTCCCCAGTCTACAGTAAGGAAGGAGATTTTTCATGCTTAATGCTGGAAGAAGATCAATACTATGCTCATGAGCCATCATTTTGTCAAATCAAAACTGAACATCCTTCAGAGAACCATGAAGCAGGAATCTGGGCATTACATTTTGATGGGGCAAATTCTAAAGAAGGTAATGGAGCAGGAGTACTATTAATTTCCCCTACGTGTAACTGGGTCCCACTGTCTTTCAAATTGGAATACGAGGCTACTAATAATGTAGCTGAATATGAAGCACTATTGTTGGGATTACAAACAGCTAGGAGCATGGGTACACAATGTTTAAAAGTTCTGGGAGACTCTGAGCTGGTGGTCAGACAAATCAGGAATCAATGTCAAACCAAGCACCCTCGGTTGATGGCATACCGGAATGAAGTGTGGGACATGGTGGAGAAATTCTTCTTAGAATTTAATATTCAGTTCATGCCCAAAGAACAGAATAGAATGGAAGACTCCCTTGTTGTGGATGCTAGTACATTCCGTCCTCCTCAGAATCCTGTTCTAAGATATGAAATTGAGGTGCATTATCGGCCATCAATTCCAGACAACATCAAGCACTGGCAGGTATTTGAGGATGATGAAAAGATGAAGAAATTCTTGGAAACAGTGGGATAATTCTCTAATATGGATATTGATGACTCTGAAGGAGAGGAAGCGGGGAATACTTTAGAGAATAAATGGGAGGAGAAAATGGCAGGAAGCAAAGTGCTGCAGTTAAAGGGAAATGTCATCCCTAGAGGGTTGGTGCCTCTAGAAAGATTATTTGACAAGAATGATGTCCCATTGAAGCCTATTAAAGTGGTAGAAGAAAATAAGGTAGAAGATCTAAATATCTAAATCTGGGTACTAATGTTGAGCCCAAAATTGTCAAATTATCTAAGAAGGTCCCAGAAGAATATAAGGAGATATACCTGAAATGATTTCAATCTTATAAAGATGTGTTTGCATGGTCCTATCAGGACCTTAAAACTTTTTATATTAGTATAATGCAACATAAAATTCCTCTGAAGGAAGATGTAAAACCTTATAAGCAGAAGCTCAGATAGATAAATCCTCTACTGCTTCCGTCCATTGAAAAGGAAATTAAGAAGTTGCTAAAGGCCAAAATAATTGTGCCACTGAGGTACTCTGAATGGGTGGCAAATCTAGTCCCTGTCCGAAAGAAGAATGGAGAAATAAGGCTGTGTGTGGATTTCAGAAATTTAAACAGAGCATCCTTAAAAGATAATTATCCACTGCCAAAGATGGATCACATTCTGCAGAAAGTGGTCGGAGCTTCTAGAATGTCAATGATGGATGGTTTCTCTGGTTATAACCAGGTGGCTGTACTTCCAGAAGATCAGAAGAAGACTACTTTCATCACACCATGGGGTACATTTATGTATGCCAGGATGCCTTTTGGATTGATTAATGTAGGGGCCACTTTTCAGAGGGCTATGGATATTGCTTTTGTTGGTGAGCAAGATAATTTTTTGGTGGTCTACCTAGATGATATCATAGTCTTTTCAAAGAATGAAAATGAGCACATTGAGCATTTACGAAGAACTTTTGAAAAATGCAGAATGTATGATTTTTCTCTCAATCCACAAAAGTCTTTATTTGCATTAGAGGAAGGCAAACTTTTGGGGCATATTGTAACTAAAGAGGGGGTAAGAATAGACCCTAAAAGTGTGGAATTTATAAATGGTATTTCTCTCCCCAGGAATAAGAAAGAAGTGCAGGTGTTCCTAGGCCGAATCAATTTTCTGAGAAGGTTTATTCATAACTATGCTGAGATAGTTAGGCATATAATTGATATGCTGAAAAGGAATAATGAAGTAAAATGGTCCCAGGAATCTAGAGAGGCATTCACCAGGATAAAACAGGCACTTGCTGAAGCTCTTGTGCTAGCTGGACTAGGTTATACTAAACCATTTATGATCTTTTCTTTTGCATCACCTCATACAGTAGCTGGAGTTCTGCTATAGAAAAATGAAGAAGGATATGAGCAACCTATTGCCTTCTTCAGTAAAGTGCTTCATGATGTAGAATTGAAATATAACATATTAGAGAAGTAGGCATATGCCCTAGTAAAATCCCTCAAAGCATTTCGCATGCACATTTTGCAGTCCCACACTATGGCATTTGTCCCTGCTTCTTATCCAGGGAGACAGTGAAGGGAAAAGAGGAAGGTGGATTGCTAAAATACAGGAGTATGATCTAGATATCTACCCTACCAAGCTGATCAAGGGACAGGGGCTCACAAAATTCTATCTGAATCAAACTATCAAGCTCTAGGAATAAATCTGTCTATGCTTTCAAGTGAAGAGCCTGAGAGTGAAATGGAACAGCAAGGACTGGAAGTTGCTTCTTAGAAAACACATATAAAATACCTCACCAGTCCATGGTACAAAGAAATAGTTGAATATCTTTTGACACTCAGCTGCCCACCAAGTTGTGATAAAGCAAAATATAGGGCTTTAAGATTAAAATCACAGAAGTACATAGTTGCTAATGGGCAACTATATTGGAGAGATCCTTCTGGAATCCTACTCCTATGCCTCACAGAGGATGAAATAGAGAGTATAATGATATACTTTCAAGAGGGAATCTGCGAAGGACATTATAGCTGGAGGGCTACAGCTCATAAAATCTTGAAGGCTGGTTTCTATTGGCCAAAATTATTTGGAGATGTTTTTACTTGGGTTAGAGCATGTGATAAGTGTCAGAAATTTGCTGAGAGACAGAAGTTGGCAGCTCTGCCCCTGATTCCAGTTCATGTAAATGAGCCATTTCAATAATGGGGAATAGATTTTATAGGTGAGATACATCCACCCTCAAGTGGCCAACATAGGTGGATATTGGCTGCCACAGATTATTTTACAGAATGGGTGGAAGCCATACCTGCAAGGAATGCTACTGACACTGTCATCATAAAGTTCATGGAAGAAAACATCATATCCAGGTTTGGCTGCCCTCTTAGAATAGTGACTGATAACACACAGGCCTTCAAGTCTGCAAATTTTGTGAATTTATGCCAGCAGTATAATATTGCACTAAGTCACTCTACAGCCTACTATCCATAGGGGAATGGCTTGGCAGAATCTTCTAATAAAACTTTAGTGATGGCCTTGAAGAAAACTATAAATGAGAATCAGAAGAATTGGGATTCCCAATTAAAATTTGCTCTATGGGCTAATAGAATCACTAGCAAGAGAGTGAATGGGAAATCTCCATATGAATTGGTATATGGATGAGTAGCAGTGTTTCCTGTGCAGCTTGCCTTACCAGTGGCACGTTTCATGCAAGAAAGTTAGGAGGAACCTGATGATATGATCAGGAGAATCAATCAACTGGTGGAATTAGAGGAAACACGAGACCAAGAGAATCAAAGATTAACAGAATATCAAGAGAAAATGAAACATATATTTGATCATCATGCAAAAGACAGGAAATTGCAGATTGGAGATCTAGTGCTCAAATGGGATGTACGAAGAGCCGAAAAGGGAAAACATGGTAAATTCGATCCACTTTGGTTCGGTCCCTTCAAAATTGTGGAACAGGGAGGTAATAATATGTTTACATTGGAGAATTTACAGGGTGACTTGCTTGATGCCCCTATAAATGGTCAATTTCTTAAGCCCTACTTCCAATTTTGATTCAGGCAGAGAGGGCCTGATGTACCATATTGTATATAAGTTATGTTTCAATTTTTGTTTGAATAAGGTGGGTAAGTTGACGAATTATGAAAAGAAATGCAGAGGGGCCGAAGAACAGAGTTTACATAGACCATGATCAGGAGGTCTTCGTAGTTCTCGACACGTCCAGGGATGAACGTGCCATCCCCAGGTGGAGCCAATGTTTATCACGATCATTCCCTAATTAAAATTTCTGCAGGTAGTCTGGTTCGAATCATCCAGTTCTCTCGCCCTGGCTTGCAAAGTTCATTAGCTGCCTCTCGTTTCCCCCTCTTGGTTTCAAAATCGCATTCTAAAAGGGTGAAAATTCATATTTGAAAATATATTGGGCTTAGCACCCTTCGGCCTTGGTCCCTGCACCTCCTTTTTTCCACATGACCCAGCCCCGAGACCCTGTGCCAGATCAAAAGGCGTTTACCGTATAAGGCTATCGGACATGCTTTGAGCCATCCGATCGAACACAAATCAACATACCGTAGCTCATTTCTCTTGTGGTCCCCGCCTCGCGTCCTCTGCTCAAAAACTAGGCCTGTTTTCATCGCACCGCTTATCCAAGGCAGGTGGTATTCTTCCAATCACAGCGATTCCATTCAGCACACGCCACGCGTCCCAGTGTACGACTTCAATACCACTCTCCATCGCGCATTATTATTCGAATAAAGTTGTGTAGCGATATCAAAGCTAGCTGTTTGATCTGAAGATCCCCATCCGACGGTCATGTCCCTCCGGAGATGCTCGGATGATAGTTCAAGTTTAATAGCGCCCTGGCCCGCCATTCCATCGCTCACCAATGCATTTCTAACCGTTGATCTCGCCTTGAGATCGTGCGGCCCAGATCATTCGAACAACCTACTATTGACCAAGCCTCCCTCCACGTCATTTTTCCACGCGTCAATCACTTTTCTTTTCCACCATTTATATGCTTCGTTTGTATGTTATGTTTTGATGTTCCATGAAGAAATATTTTCTCAGTCCTTCCACCATGGTTTCACTGTGTTTTCACCGCCACCCTACATTCTTTCACCATTTCATTGTATCGCCCTGTCACCCAAGTCATATCCATTGCACTGCCATCCCCGTGCATTTGTTTTCCTGACGAATTTGTGGGTTTTGCAGGCTTGCAGCGATGGAAAATTGTCAGTTAATTATTGCCTCCATTACAGAAATCGAAGACGCACCGAGGGATCAACTTGCGAAGGCAGAATTTATGAAGAAAATCCCTAGGTAGTTGCTGTGACATGGCTTTCATTAATGAAGCAGGATGTAAATCTGTCAAACCCCTCAGAGTAATTCAAAAGGAAGATTTTAGTAGATGAAAACATTTATGTCGCGGCAAAGAGTATCAGTTGAAAATCAAGGGATTTAGTGTCTAGCATTGAGGATTGTAAATTCCAATTCAAAGTTGGAAGAGAGAGAGTACAAAGCACAAAAAGCAATGCTTTCAAGGTTTTATTTCAGCCGGATTTTCTTCAGGAAAGGACAGAATGTTCAGGTGGATGTATCTCTATGCTGGGTTCCTGAAGAGATTTTCTACTCAGTGCATTTATTTCTGCAAGTAGATTGTCATGTACATTCAGCATTTCATAGCCATCAAATAGTATGGGCGTGAATGTTTTCGCCATCTTTTTTTAAGGAAACAATTAAATGTTTTCACCTACTTCTTTTATGAGTTTTTCTTCTCCTTCTTCTATAAAAACCGAGAAGAAAGACATGGTAAAGGGTTCCAGATTTTTATCAGAAAATTGTGCAGTGAAAGACTTGGGTAGACATTTTGTAAAACTCTTGTATGAAGGCTCAATGCCCGTAGGGTCTTAGTGAGGAGGAGTTCTATCTATTTTAGAGGATTCTTGTCTTTGATATTCCACAGTATGTAACCTTCTCTAATGTGTTTAATACAACATTTCATTTTATCCATATTCTTGTATCATGTACTGGAATACCCATACTTGGATTAGTCAAGCGCTTTAAATATGGCTCAGGCATGATATACTATTTCGTGTTCATTTCATCCATCTTTCTGCTATATTAGTTGCTTTGGGAGGGTGATTTTAAAATGCCATTGTCATGTATGGATTCTTAGATTGATAAGCCCATATATGGTTCTGTTGTGTATCTGGGTATCAGCCCAAAGATGATTAATATATTCTTATATTTATTTCACCGCATACACCCTCTGATATTTGATTTCTGTGGCATATTACTTGAATAGGCCCTCTTTACAGTAAATTGTCTCTTAACTGTCTGATGTTTTTGTATTGGAGCTTTGCATCTTGTCTCTGCAAAAATACTTTCTCTATGACCGTTTCTGTAGATTCTGGTCCCATTTAAATCAATCTCCTTGTATTACAAGAGATAGTAGGAGAGCTTTTGGATTGACACCCAAGTTATACTAAATGCTCCTTGCTATGATGAGATGTCCTAGGCACTGGTCTATGGCAACTCTAGGCTGTCTCTAGGAGCGACAACATCTGTCACCAACATAACCCTTATACTATTCAAAAGACCTTGGGGTCACAATTCCAAGGGAAACTCACTTGAAATTTCAGCTCTAATTATCTTTTTTCTATTTCTTTCTTGGCATCCATATTATTCGCTATGAATGGACCAATTTGATTTTTTAGTTTGAACTGGGTCTTCTTTTTAGAAGCCATGAAATGGATAGCATCAACATTCAACACCTATCTCAAATACTCTAGAGCAAAGACTCTGATAGTAAAAAAACTTAGATAACTTAAATGGAAGCATATTGGTTCCAAATATTCTTAATTCAGTGTGCTTCTGATATAAGTACCAATCTCCCATTTTTCATTCTTCTGATAGTTGTAATATTCTTTTCATCTCTTCACTTACTCTAGGCTGTTCTGATTTTTGTAGCAAATTCATAGCTAGCCTGATAAACAAATATGTGAAATCTGTGTAATTGTATTCACTTCCTTCTTTTCTCAACAATGATGTCCAAAAGACAACTGATAGAGGTTGGCCCTCTACATTCATTTTTTGCAATGTTATTGGGAAGTGATTTTCTTGTGAGAATAAGAAAAAATGAAATAAATAGGAAGAATACCTAAATACCCTTTCAATGGGTAGCTTTGTCAATTGATGATGTATGGAATCAATAATAAACCTGGCAAAATCAAAGATCACAACAGGAGGCCGACCAGGAGACAAGGTAGACAGAAACCCAAGGATAGACTCATCATTAAACTCATCAGTGAAATAACCCAATATGAAGGATAACATAGAAATTACATGCCTAGAACATTCTGGAAACTTGGAAGTGGAATAGGGAGGATTCATCTTTAGAATATCCACATGACTAGGCATGAAGTTCTGAAAAATCATGAATATTTTAGAGAAATCTAACCCTAAATATAATTGATTCAATGCTTCAATGGATAATGTGACTGCCCTAGGGTCAAACTGTAAATGCAACATTTCATTGATTGACTCTGCAGTGATAGAAAAAAGGATTTCCCTGTCATTATTTGTTAGGTCCCTATATTACTAGTATAGTCCCTTATTGTTGTTAGTGTAACACCCTTATTGTTATTATTGTACCCTTGTAACCCCCATTTTGTTATTATTGTGCCCTTAAACTATTGTTGTTAGGTCGGCTAGGATTACATTGTGGCCCACTAGGATTACATTATGGCCACATGGACTCCTATATATAGAAAGGAGGTTTTGTAAATTGTATCATCCAAGAATTGTTCATTTATGTAATGTATTGGAGGTTTCCCTCTCGAAGTGGCTTATTTCTAAGGCGTTGATATCTTTTTTCTTCTATTTTTGGAGCTGGTTACACAACATTTGGTATCAGAGCTTTGGATTCTAGGGTTTCGCTGCTCCAAACAGGTCATCGTGGCATTTTCGCTATAACTTTTTTTCTACGAAGTTTCAGAAGCTGAAATGTTTAGGGTGCGAAGCCGAAATCCTGAGGACGATTCAATAGAAATTTCAGAGCTTGGTTCGCAATATTTTTGGAGATATGATCTGTGGAAGTAAGGTATTTTTTCAGGATCCTAAACAGGTCATCGTGGAATTTGTGCTATAACTTTTTTTCTACGAAGGTTCAGAATCTGAACTTATTATGGTGCAAAGTTGAAATCTTGAAGAAATTCTTCAAAAAATTTCAGAGCTTGGTTCACAATATTTTTGGAGATATGATCTGTGGAAGGTAGTGCTTTTTCAAGCTCCTGAATTTAATCTCAAAGAGGTGATCGTGGGAAAAGTTCAATAACTCTCTCTCTAGGAATCGGATTGGAGTTTCGTAAAAAGTGCTCACAAGTACACAGATTGTAGTTTCTTGGCTATCAATTTCATAGACGAAGGATGAAACAGTGACACATGGCAAGTCATAAAAGGTTTCTCTACTGAACCAGTCCATAATTAGGTCATTGTGGGAGATTGGACACAACTTTGTCTTGGAGAATCCAAATCAGGTCAGACCTGTGGCATTCGAAAGATAATTCATAGCGCTACTTTGGTACCAAAAATTGAATATTGAAGTGCTGCAATCACAAATATAATCCAATTTCAATATCGAGCTCCTCAAAAGCAAGAAAAAGGTGTGTATTTTTTTTTTCGAATTGCATAAGTCTTGTTTGAAGAATCAATTTAAATTGATTCCAAGAGCATATTGTAGAATAGATATCAGTATTGGGTTCTAAAAGATGCCCCATAAAAATAATTCAACACCCATTAAGCCTTCAGAAGGCTCTACTATGACTCATGAAGATGAAGAATTGCAACATGATCTATCAAAATTACAAGAGCAAGTGAAACAAATTTCACTCTCGCAAAGAGCAACAAAAAATGAAATGGAAGTTTTGAAGAAAGGCATGGAAGCTAAGATGGATGGCGTGGAAGTGAAGATGGACGGTTTGAAGAAAGGCGTGGAAGCTAAGATGGATGGCATGGAAGCTAAGATGGATGATCTAAAATCAAACATCGAAGATTTGACAAAGTTGATACAAAAAATGTTTCCTAATGGTGAAAAGATAGTAGAAGAACCTCATGATGAGAACAAAATAAATGTTAATCATGATTTCATAAACTCTAATGTTGGCGGGAAGAACCACCATATTCCAAAATGGATATGAGGAAGTTTGATGGAAAGGATCCTGTAACATGGATACTACAGATGGAGCAATATTTTGATCTCCATAATGTGCAAAACACACAAAAGGTACGCATTGCAACTTTACATTTAGAACAAAATACATTTGTATGGTATCGATGGCTTTGCTCCCGTAAAAAAATTGTCACTTGGTCTATTTTTACGGAAGAAATGATAGCACATTATGAGGATACAAAGAGAAACACCTTCTTTAGCCAATTGATAAATCTCAAACAAAAGGGTTTAGTGGGGCAGCACATTGAGGACTTCCAAAAATTGAATATAAGGGTAACTGATATTCCAGAGAAACACAGGATCGATCTCTTCATAGGCACTTTAAAGGATAACATCCAACATGAAGTTCGTGTTTTGGAACCGGATTCATTGGAGAAGGCATTCAGGTTGGCAAGAAAAGTTGAATGTAAAATAATGGCAACAAGGAAGCCTACCACTCAATTCTATAAAGAAGGAAGTGTTGCTACACCTAGATTTCCACAACCTACAAGGTTGACACCACAAAAATTGGAAGAAAAAAGAGCAAAAGGGCTTTGCTACAGTTGTGATAGCAAATACACTAAAGGTCCTAAGTGTGTTGAGAAGAAATTATTTTACATAGATTGTGAAGAGGAAGAAGAAAATGAACAAGAAGAGGATATACACCAGGAACTAGCCCTAGAAGAGGAAGAAATGAATCCAACCATATCATGTAATGCACTGGCAGGAATTACCACTCCTCAAACTCTCAAGATAGAAGGACATATAAAGAAGAAAAGGGTAATAGTGTTGATTGATTCAGGTAGCACCCATAATTTTATTCATTATAAGGTAGCCAAGGAATTAAATTGTTTCTTATACCCAGCACCAGAATGTCAAGTGATGGTTGCAAATGGAGGAACTATAAATTGCTTTGGAAAATGCCATAATATCAAGCTAACCATGGGGGAATATTTATTGACTAGTCCAATGCTGAAAGGAAGTCGAATTACGTCGTATTGCGGGGAAGACAGGAAGGATAATAAGCTCTAATGTCATGACAAAGCTTCTAAAGAAAGAACAGCGAGGCGTAATTGCACAATTATGCTCACTAGAAGTTCCAACATCAAAATCATCTATTTCTGCAGATCTCCAACAAGTCTTGGACAATCATTCCAAGGTGTTTGAAACTCCCAAAGGACTCCCACCTATTCGTGATCTTGATCATGCTATTCATTTGATTCCAGGAAGTGTTCCTCCAAACATCAGGCCTTATAGATATCCTTACTTCCAAAAGAGCGAAATTGAACGTATGATTGCAGAAATGTTAGAGGCGGGTATAATTCAACCTAGTCAAAGTTCTTTCTCTGCTCCCGTAGTATTGGTACACAAGAAGTATAGATCATGGCAAATGTGTCCGGATTATAGGGAGCTCAATAAGCTCACCATTAAAGATAAATTTCCCATTCCTATGATTGATGAATTATTGGATGAATTACATGGAGCAATCTATTTTACAAAGTTGGATCTTCATTCAGGATATCATCAAATTAGAATGAAGACTAAAGATATTCCAAAAACAACATTTTGAACTCATGAGGGTCATTATGAATTTTTTGTCATGCATTTTGGCCTTACCAATGCACCTTCTACATTTCAAGGGTTGATGAATTCCATTTTCAAACCCTTCCTTAGAAAATTTGTGCTAGTATTTTTTGATGATATACTAATCTACAGCAGGTCTTGGAAGGATCATGTTGAACATGTTGACAAGGTACTCAAACTATTGCAGGAGAAACAATTATATGCAAAAAAATCCAAATGTTTCTTTGGAGTACAAGAGGTGGAATATCTGGGTCATATTGTATCTCACGAGGGTGTTAAAGTAGACCCTAACAAAATTAAAGCCATTAAGGAATGGGAAGTCCCCACAACCATAAAGCAGTTGCGAGGATTTCTCGGGTTAACAGGGTATTATCGCAAGTTTGTTAAGAATTATGGGAGAATAGCAGCACCTCTAACAACATTATTGAAGAAAGAGGCATTTTCATGGACTCCTGAAGCAACTAAGGCCTTTGAACATCTTAAAGAGGCAATGTGCCTAGCACCGGTCTTAGCTACGCCAGACTTCACAAAAACCTTTATTGTGGAATGTGATGCCTCAGGAATGGAATTGGTGCAGTTTTAATGCAGGAAGGAAGACCCATTGCTTTTGAAAGTCGTCCAATCAAAGGAAAGTATTTACAGAAACCTATTTATGAGAAGGAAATGTTAGCAATACTGCATGCACTAAAGAAATGGCGAACTTACCTAATGGGAAGACACTTGAAGGTAAAAACTGATCATGATAGTCTTAAACACTTTTTGGAACAAAGACTATCTTCAGAAGAGCAGCAAAAATGGGTCACAAAGATGTTGGGTTATGACTTTGAAATAATCTACAAAAAAGGGAAGCTAAATGTTGCTGCAGATGCACTCTCAAGAAAGAATGAAGAGGTGGAAGCATTTCTTTGTGCTATTTCTATTATCCAACCAGATTGGATAACCGAAGCAAGAGATGAATGGAAGAAGGACAAAGATGTATGGACACTCATTCAAAAGTTGCAGCAAGATCCTAGTACATCTGATACATTTAGTTGGAAAAATGATTCCTTATGGTACAAAGATCGCTTATATCTTTGTAAGAATTCCCAACTAAAACAAAATATTCTTCCGGAATTGCACACTTCTCCTTTAGGAGGACACTCAGGATTTTTAAAAACTTACCACAGGGTGAAGAAAGAATTTTTTTGGGATGGCCTTAAATCTGATATTCAAAAGTTTGTGGCGTAATGTTTGGTTTGCCAGCAGAATAAAGTGGAGACAATTAAGACCCCGGGACTTCTACAACCTTTATCCATTCCAAGTCAACGTTGGGAGGAGATTTCAATGGATTTTATCACAGGTTTACCTAAGTCCAAAGGAAAGAGTGTCATCATGGTGGTAGTTGATATACTTACTAAGTATGCACACTTTTTTGCATTATCTCATCCATTTAAAGCAAGTACAGTTGCTACTACATTTATGGACACAATTCAAAAGCTACATGGAAACCCAAGGGTTATTGTGAGTGACAGAGATCCCATTTTTACTAGAAATTTTTGGATGGAGTTATTTTCTTGTTTGGGTACTCAATTAGCTCATAGCTCATCTTATCATCCTCAATTTCATGGTCAAACCGAGATAGTAAATAAATGTTTGGAAGGATATCTTCGTTGTTTTGTATCTGATAAACAAAGACAATGGGTCAAGTGGTTACCTCTCGTTGAATGGTGGTATAACACTTCCTTCCATACTGCAGCAAAAATGACCCCATTTATGGCACTTTATGGATATCATCCACCATCGATCACATCATATTTAAGGGAAAATTCGAAGGTTCAAGCAGTGGAAGATCACATCGAGCATCAGCAAGAAGTTCTCCAACTCTTAAAGGATAACCCGAATTTGGCACAAAATCAAATGAAACAACAGGCAGATCAACATCGCAGCGAGAGAAGTTTTGATGTAGGAGATTGGGTATTTTTACGGCTACAACCATATAAACAAATGTCCCTCAAGCAAGCTAAGAAGGATAATAAATTATCGCCAAAGTACTATGGTCCTTACTAGGTGTTGCAAAAGATTGGTACTATGGCATACAAATTGGAGCTTCCTGCTTCTTCGCGAGTACATCCAGTTTTCCATGTTTCATGCTTAAAGAAGGTTATAGGTGAAAATCTTCCAGTTCAAACAATATTGCCAGAACTTGATGAGGAAGGAAAATCATATTGGAACCTGAAGTGGTCATGGAAGCAAGAACTCGACAGCTACGGAATCGATCAATTTCAGAGTATCTCATCAAGTGGAAGAACTTACCCACTGAAGATTCTACATGGGAGGATGAAAATTTTATACAGAAGCACCCAGAGATACTCAAGCGTTGAGGACAACACTTTTTTGAAGGAGAGGGGCATGTTAGGTCCCTATATTACTAGTATAGTCCCTTATTGTTGTTAGTGTAACACCCTTATTGTTATTATTGTACCCTTGTAACCCCCATTTTATTATTATTGTGCCCTTAAATTATTATTGTTAGGTCGGCTAGGATTACATTGTGGCCCACTAGGATTACATTATGGCCCCATGGACTCCTATATATAGAAAGGATGTTTTGTAAATTGTATCATCCAAGAATTGTTCATTTATGTAATGTATTGGAGGTTGCCCCCTCGAAGTGGCTCATTTCTAAGGCGTTGATATCTCTTTTCTTCTCTTTTTGGAGTTGGTTACACAACATTATTCATAATTGATCTTTGATCTAGGACATAATACTTTTGGCACAGTCTTATCAAGTCCTGACTAGGGTGTGTTAATGGGATTACATACTTGGGTAGTTTTGTATCCTAGAGAGGCGTTTCTTCTTTGTCTAAAAACTTCTCATAACACCAATTGTGTACTTCTAATAGATTGAATTCTACTAGAGGGTCTACAGTTTTGTAATCCAAGTCAACTAAAGGGATAACTTATTCATTGGACACTGGAGGTTGAAGAGGATTTACAATCAGAGTGATCTTAGCAGTGATAGCAGGAGTAGACTTTGGGACTTTTGCTGCTTCAGTCTTGGGAGGTTTTGATCCTCCAGGCTTAACACGCTTGTATCCTCTAGACTTGGGTGTGATTTTCTTTTTTTTCATTTTAAATTAACTATAGCAAGATTATACTATTTTCTATAGTTGGTTTTTCTTCAACAGAGGGTAATTGAGCAATTTTATGGGCAAGGATGATAGCAGTGGGAAATTTAGCACTCAATGAGGATTTTTAGGACACAAGGAACAAGTTTGAGACAGAAAACACAGGTTTTCCGAATGACTAGGACTGTAAAAAGGGGTTTTAAGGTTTTTTGTGGGTTTAAAAACCTTTTGAACCATGTAATTTTGTCTTTCAAGGGTCTCTGACTGAGAATTTGACTTAAAAAAGAAGTTTTCTACAAACGAAAATTTCTAGGAAAAAATTGTGAGGGTTTGCCCTCTATTTTCAAGGTTTCGTACAAAATGGATGGGGAATTTCACTCTTTGTATCTTAATTGGTTCAATTGGTAGTTCAAATTGTCAAATTGCAGGCCAAATTTGGGAAAATACCTGATTTGCAGTTATATTGATGATTTGAGAAGTGTTTTCTAAAGTTTTGATGGTTCTTGTGGATTGATCTGAATCATTGATGTAGAAAATAGCTTTAAATAGTCTTCAAATGGTAGAACAATGGTTGAATCAGGTTTTTTCTCAGAGTAAAGGTCAATAATTTGCACAAAGGAATTTTTTATACAGTCGGGTAGCTTTTCATAGTCGAGAATGCACAATAACATCAATAAACCTTATAACAAAGTTTTAACCTTTGATATAAATCTTTACAAACTGTAATAAATGCAGGTCAAATATGTGGCGAGAGCGGTTTTTCCTTTTGCGAACGCGGAAAACCATTGGTGGGTTTCGCGTTGTGTTTGAGCAGTAAATGGTATTGGGAAAAATGAACATGATCGTATCAAAAGATGACACATCATAGGAGGCAGTAATAGAAAAACTACCCATTTCATGCTCGTTTGGGTGTTTGGCAGTCGATTGGTTTGTGGACATGAAAATGATTGTCCATCGTCAGATCTGTAGCTCAAGCACGAGGGGTTGAGATTCAAAGGAAAGTTTTGGCTTAACAAAGGTGGGACTGGGCTGCTTTATGCCCTGGGTAATGAAATATAAAACTTTTGTAATATATGAATTTATATCGAAGGGTAATGCTTATGTGCGGGGTATATGGTTCCAAAGGGGAAAAAATGAGCGGTGATATATATATATATGTCAAACGTTTATGTATATGGTAACATGTGCATGAGGAAGGGTTTATATATAAGGTTTTAAAACTTATATATAATATTTTTAATGAATGCAGAGTGGAGGTTTCAATTTTATTAAAATAAACCTTAGTTTATTTTTTCGACAAAACCTTGGGGTATAGAATTATGCGGGGAGTAATATGTTTTATTGAAAACATATTAATTGAATGCGATATTTATTTTATTTATACAGTAATTAAACCTTTTTGAATGGTTTAAAGACCATAGGGGTGGGATATTTATATAATGTTAGTTTTGTGCCAAAGGGGGTATAATTAGGGGTTTTTATTTAAACATGTGGATAATTAACTTTGGAAAAAAAACTTATAATAGTGGGTTTTGGGTATAATTAAATAAAAGTAGCTATAATAATAGGATAAGGTTTGTTTCTAGGGATTTAACAAATAAATTAGAAGTTAATATGACCAAAGATAATGGAAACACCAAAATATATTTATATGACTAAGTAAAGTGATAATGTGAAAAACAAAGCTTTATCATTTTATACTTTCACCACTTTGACCTAGAATATATTATTTTTGGAGGGTTTTTATGTTTTTATGAATGAAGGAGATTAATCAAAAGGGGATTTTCTTTTACATCAAGTAAAAAAGTCTTTACTTATGAAATTGAAGTGAAAATGGATGAATGTAGGGTAAATAACGATAATGGGATTATTATAGGAATTCAACACTTTTAACTTAACAGTCATTGAGCCTTGGGTCCAGTCCCAAAAGAAGTAAAAGAAATGCTCTAAGCCTCTTTGACTGAAATTCTAGAATGCAGAATAACTATAGGGGGGGGGGGGGGCGGGAATTAGTGATTTTGCGCGGTGAAAAGTATTTACATGATTCTTCCACTTATTTCTACCTACACAACTTTTAATCTAACATGTTTCTTCCATTTTGCAGGTGCATTTGAGCTAGAAACCTTGAACATTTTATTCTTTTGAAAGCAATAAAAACTATATAAATCTACCTTATATCATCCAAGGGATTAGATTAAACTGATGAGCTCCTTTCTATTCTCTACCTATATAGTAATTACTCAGGATTAAACTTTCTGACTAATCTTTATTCACTATCTACAACAATAAAATTGAAACATGACAAGTCAAGATTGAACAGTTCAACTCATCATGGATTATGGAATTTATTGACACTCTTCCATAATCATCAGTAAAAGTAAAGTAGTGCCATTTGGACTTGCACACTTTCATGTTTTATTTCTTTTCTTTTGGGGTATATTTTTTTTTCTAATTCTTTTGATCTTTCTTTTAGGACTTTTACCCTCTTTTTGATTTTTTTTTTATTTTTTTACAAAATATGGGAAAACGAATTGCAGAAAGGAAGGTATGTACATATTTTTACAATAATATCATAATTCAATTCCAAATTATGAATCCTATACTTATAGGACCCTAACCAGAAAAAAAAATGCGTTCTGGAATACACAATTTTTGTTTTTGGGGCGTTTTTTCATGTTTTTTTAGTCCTTTTGGGCTAGAGTTCCCGTTTTGAGGTAATAGTTCCCATTTCATTAGTAACAATGTTTTGTCTTCTTTGTTTCTTGTATAATCAAACCTTATTCTTCTATTGATGTACTACTTCTCCCTTTTTGTGAGAGGCTTCTTCTTCTTTTGATGACATAGATGTGATGTATCATAGGCTGAGCCAAGATTATGCTCTGATACCACTGTAATATTCCAAAACAGGAAAATGGGAATATTTAACATAAATTTGGAAATTGCAGTAAATGTCAATATATCAAAACATGAGCAGATCATTGATCCATTTTATTATAGATAGTAGTAGAAATAAAGTACAATATCTTGAGGAAAAAGACACTCAAGCTAGGCGAAACAAGCCTGAAATGACGCAATACACCAAGACATTAAAAATTTTTACTACATAAAATTTCGTAAGGCTATGACTGCACAGTCCTGTTGGGAATGACTGTAGCTAGAAATTAAGAATACATGGATCTGGTGATATGGTGAAAAAAACCATAAAAGGCCAGACGTAAACAATATTCATAATGCATTATATGGCTTCCATCCCATTCCTTGTATGCTTTGTGAGCTTCCTCACCCTTGGTCCCACTCATTAAATATGCTAGTCTCATGGAGACTCCCTCCCACTATGACTGCGTTGTCCTCCAATAACTCTCCACTACCTCCATGACAACATTGTTGATTTGGTCAACCTTGACCCCATCCATATGCTTTAGCATAGCTACTCCTCTTAAGGATTGATCATATGGAGTAAAGAAGACAAGGCAATAAGCATCACAACTAGAAATAATTTCTTCATTTTGAAAGAGAAGTCTATTGAGGATAGGAATGGAGTTTGAAGGGAAATCCTACCTCATCTTTAGGATGAGGTGGCTTATCATATCCTCAAGTATATCTCCTATGAAGGAAGATTGATTATGGTATATGCTTACCATTTCAGATTACTCCATGAGTTGATATTCAATGCAAAATTTCCAATCCCTCAAATATTTAGTGTGCCCCACTTTCTCCTACAGTCAATCATAGAAATGAGGAAAAAGATGAGGGAGGGAAAACACTAGCATTTATCTCACCATGGCCTCATTAAATCTATAGTGATGTATTATTTAAGAAAATTGAGGTTCCCAATCCTATGGACTAAATTTTTAGACATGGATATGGATAATTTAATAGGAACACAAGCCATCACCCCTAGGGAGAAACCAACCTATAGCATTGGATATATATAGGGGGAAAAAAGGAGGGGAGACAATAATGACAGAAGAAGAAGAGAGAAAACAGAGGAAAAAGAGATAGTGGGAACATAGGAAGGAGAAGAAAAAATTGAAGAAGAAGAAGGGGAGAAACAAGCGGAAGAAGCAATAATCCCTAAGAAAAAATTTAAATCTCAAGAAGTAGAGGAACAACCACCTCAAAAAATACTATCACCAAGTGTTAGTGAACAAGAAGTAGCTACAACATTAGCTACATTAGGCACACTTGCCAAGCCAAAAAGGAAGCAACCAAGAAAAGGTCCCCTCTATTTCAAGATTAGAAAAAGCACCAGAATCAAACAAGGTGATCAGGTGCTCAGTGTAAAAGCTCAAAAATGAAAGTGCTCAAAAGATAATGGAAATTGAATGACAATGAATAGCTCATCTTCAGCAATCTGACGCAATTCATTTCATCAAAAAAGTAATTCGAATGAAGAAGATAAACCCTATTGTTCATTTTCCTAAACAGAAAAAAAAATTTGCAGAAGTGACAGGTTGGTAACATGGCAACCTAGTCATAAAATTTAAATATATTCTGGGAATATTCTTCAGTTTTCCCAATGAAGCTGTGACAACTGTCACTTCAGGATTTTCCAGCTAGTTTTGAAGTTGAAATTTTTTTATGAATGTGCTCCAAAGGTTGACGTTGAATTTTTTTATTATGGTTGGAATGGTCCAACTAGAGGCAGACACGTGGTGCAACTAGGGGCTGCCACATGCCCCCTCTGGTGGAACCTATCCAAAGGTCGAATTTCATTTTATGGGTCAAATTCCAAATCATATATTGTCTGGTTTATTGGTGGTTGGATTCAATATTATCAAAGGTTCGAATCATTGAAATATTTGGTGGCGCATTTTTTTATACAAACCAAAGTTTGAACCATACATTATATGGTCAAAATATATATCAAATCTGAAGGTCTATTTAATGTATGGTGGAGCAAAATTATCCAGCATAAGGGTGGAGGTCGAGGCTCAAACCCACGACCTTCCTCGCACCAACCAATAGACATACCGCCATACCATTATGTTGTTTCTTGATATGTATATGCCGCAAAATATATTTGAATTTAAATGTTTAGACCGGCGGGGGTTTGGAGGGGGCTAGCCCCCTCCCCATACGACCTATCCACCACACCACGGCGGAGCTTAACATAATGTGTGCGGGATTAAGTATTTTAAATATGGTTTAATTACCATAAACCATTACTAAACATGCTTATCCAAATATTAATGCGCAATTCTTTAAACGTGCTTATAGCGCTAATCCAACATTTAATATCCACTTACATTTAATTAAAATTTGAGTTTCTTTTGGTGGTGGCCCTCCAAATTCAGTGCCACCTCCTTAATTAGCGGGGCTAACTAGATTCTTCTCTAGTTTGGGAGTTAGTTTACTAGGCCAAACTGTTTTGTACATATCTTTGGAAAAATTTGACCAAATTGAGAGCAAGAAGAGTCATTTATGAATCATTTGAACATTCTAGACACATTGAAGCATGTTTCAGGAGTAGTAGGTGAATGTAAACAATTTTTTTTTCACATTTGAGATCATACAGGGGCCCAAGCCATGGAAGCTGGACCAAGGAGATGTAGCCCGAGAGGGATGAACTCCTTCATTAAAACACTATATCAATTGATCAATTGTGATGGTTTGTTGTATATTTTTTTGATGCTATTCAGCATTATGTTTTTATGTTCAATAATTCAACATAATCTTCATAAATTTACATGTGTTAACTCTCATAAACACCAAGGAAACCTATGCACATAAAATCAAGAGATCAGCAAATGTTTTATAAATCTAAAGATGAAATTAGCATAGCAAAACTAAAATTTAAATTTATATCAAGTTGGTATCAAATAAAAGGTTACAAAGGCTGTTTTCTTGATAGTTGCTTGAGTTTTGTGCAAGTAGGGTTTTAATGGTTGCAAATTTGTGATGCTTACAAGGCTAAAGTTGCAAAGAGGAGAAGGGAAATTATTGGTTGCAAGTCCTGAGAATAGGACCAGAAGAAGGAGAGCCACAAGGGCACCATCTCCACCCAAAGTTCCACTCACAATTGCACTTGAATCACCTCAATTTTTATCTCAAGAAGTTGAGATTGAAGAGGTACAAGTTGCACCAGAAGCTGAGATTGAGGAGGTACAAGTTGCACCAGAAGTTGAGATTGAAGAGGTACAAGCACCAGAAGCCAGGCTTGAATCCATAGCCATCATGTTAGTTTTTGGAGAGATTGAAGGTCTTTTAGAAGAGGAAGCATACAAGAAGGCTTTCTATGAGCTGCCCGAAAGGGTTAGGATCCTCTTTCAAGAGAGGGACAACAGGATGGTTGGAGAGAATTCTAAGTCCCCACATGGAGAGGGAACCTTAGAGGGAAAGAGGGATGAAGAGAACGTTTCAAAGGGAAATGGAGGAAAGCCTCCTCCTTCTCCACTATCTTAATCATCATCCTCATCTTCTCCATCAGCATCATCTTCCATTTCCACCAGAAAAACTACCCATGCTCACTCAAAGACCACAAAAGGAAAAACACCCTTACTCAAACTTGATGACAAATTTGAGCTTCCAATGTATAATAGCGAGGTAAATTCAGAGAGGTTGGATAATTGGATACGTCAATTGGAGGGGTATTTTATAATTCAGAACCTTCATGAAGATGACATAAACATTCAATTGGCTTCTTTGAGGATGGAAGGATATGCACTTGTATGGTGGGAAGCAAGGATTCAAGGAGAGATTAAAAACTATGGTAATATATCTATGTCTTGATCAAGGTTTATTGTTGCCATTAAAAGGAAATTTTATTCTCTAGCTTACATGCAAAAATTCATTATGGACTGGTAAAATTTTAGACAGTTGAAAGCGCAACGTGTTCAAGATTATACTCATGAATTTAGGAGAAGAGCTCTTATTTTTGGTATTATTTTATATTCTCAAGAAACTTTGTTAAATTGCATTGGGGTTTTTCGCAATTACCTTAGGCACACTATTCTCATGTTCAATCCCACAAAAATATATGAGGTTTATGTTCAAGCCACACATTTCGAAGCAAGAGGGAAACAGAACATAGATGAGAAAAGTGATAGTGAGGGTAAAGGAAAGGGAATGTTTTATGGAATAGGAAAGAGGAATAGTTCTGTCAAAAAAGAGAAAGATAAACTCACATGTAAATATTTTTTTAAGAATGGACATGATGAAGACCATTGTTGGCAACTTCATCCAGAGTTGAAGCCAACCAAACTAAAATCCAAAGAAAAGGGGAAAATTGTTGCTATCATTGAACATGACTTAGGTTCAAATTCAAGAGATGAAACAAATATTACAGCCATGGGTTTGAAAGGTAAGATCATATCAAGCACTATTTCTTCAGATTGTTCCAATATCACTCAAGATGAAGATACAATAGTTGAACTTTTCCATATTACATTCGTCTCTAAACATACCAAGATAGACACATTTTTTTATAGTGGGTCTCAAGCTAACTTGATTTCCGAAGACTTAGTTAAGAAGCTAAACCTTGAAACTATTGGAAATCCAAGACCTTGTCCTTTGGGGTGGATATGCAAGAATGAAAAATTACATGTTACAAGGAAGTGCATAATAGTATTCGCCATCAATTCAAACTTTCTTGATGAAGTTGAACTTGATGTGTTGTAGCTTGAGATATTAGGTATTGTTTTGGGAAGTCCTTATCTTTATAATAGGAAAGAAATATTTCATTGCCAAGAGAATAAGTATCACTTGTTTAAATATGGAATTGATTACATAGTTAGAGCACATAAGA